>OW026370.1:1200000-1880598 GCA_932273885.2 Leucozona laternaria | reverse complement strand
AATTATTATTATTATTATTATTATTATTATTATTATTATTATTATATCATACTAAAGGATGCATTCAAACATTCCACAATGCAATGACTATAGTTATTATGTAATACTTTCGAACTTACTTTTCTTAACTTAATCGTTCAATTTTGGTAAACAAAAAATAAAAAAGGACAGTCCATCTTAAAACAATATATAAAAAAATACAGCTTAAAAAAATATTATTGTAAATTTTCTTTTGCTGGTGAATGTATTTAACTTATATATATACTCATATATAAATACTTTATGATTTGTTTCGTTTTACTGTGTTGTCAGTCAACCATCCATGTAGAGTTGTATCTACTACTTATTAAGTAATATGCGTTTACTCGATAACAAGTTAATGACATAGTATCACCGATCACAGCCAACAAGTCTTAAGTTAACTAGAATGAATTGTTTTCTTTGTGAGTATAGAATGCAATTGCATGTTTTTGAACTAAAAGTTTGCCGAATTTAATTGCCAGTAGGTACCTAAATATTTAATTCTATCTATAAAACAGAGATTGTTTGAGATAAAATTATGTGAATATTATAGCATTATTACTGCTCCAACGTCAAATCTCCCAAATGTTAGGTAAATATTTAAATCATATGTACGACTGGGGTGACGAACTAGCTCTTGTGGTGCAATTTGCTCAAAGTTTTAAAAATAAAAGATGCATGTGCATGTTATATGGCAGGTACCATTATTTTTGGAGCTGATGAATAAAACTTAATTTTTCAAATATTCTTAAATGACAAAAATCGACTTTTATCTACTCGATAAACAACGGTAGTAGGAGTATCTTATTCATATTAAATTATATTTATGGAATTTTATTTTTTCTTTATATGATCTTATAATAAATTATGATTTGTTTTATATTATAATTTAAAGTAGTGCAAGAAAATGCAATGAGAAAAAAATAAATTGAGATTTTTCAAAGGAAATTCTGTTAATATGAAATCTAAAAACTTATGACAACGTTCGGTTGTATCTGGCTTACCTATATGATAAACCAGAAAACATCTGTAGGTATTGAAGGGAAAACGAAAACTAATTTTAAGCTTTTAATTTCCAAAGACGGACTCCCTTACGACTTGTTTGCCCTCAAAAAAATCTTTATTCAATACCATGAATGTTTTAATTTATCTTTTCTTCAAGTCTCTAATGACCTATCAGCTTACGGCAATTATCTTAAATCTAGACGGATTTCACATCTTCAAAGATCTCAAGCAAGCCACACCAATTTTTTCTTCATTAACTGCTTCTCCTCTTCGCAGCCGGTCCTTGACCCCAACTAGAAACTTTTTCCGAACCAGAATAAGGTTCCTCAATGCTTTTCAATTTATTATCAAAATATCCGGGGACTTTTCGTACCAAAACCTCGTAAGTATACATCAACTCTCAGAAACTACCTTATAAAGTTTTTGCTCCTACTGAAACTAATCTGTCCCAAGGCTTTGTGAGCAATGAACTCTGACTGTTCCGGGACTAGGCGAGACCCAGAAATTATAATAAAGATGCTATGATGAAGCTGATGCAGATTTGTATGAACGTTACAAATTATATTTTTAATTTATTTTTAATGAAGTTATACAATTGAATATTTTCTTTTTAATGATAAATATAACTTAGGTAAGAATATTGCTCTTTTATTCGCCTTTTTATTGTACACCAAGACATACATTTCTGCATCCCAATTACCTTTAAATCTCACATCTGGTGAAGAAAATATGGCAACTCAGAAACTTCTCAAGCTTATTGAACGCCAAGACCTCATTTTAAAGGATATTGAATCTGATTTTCAAGAATTAAAAAAAGAAAATGAGGCCCAAAAATCAACAGGTTACGTAAAAGCATGTCTAGCAGATAATGAAGAATGCTTCAAACGCGCAAGAAAAGATCACGAGTCAATCGTAAACAGCTCAACTGATCCTTCTAAAGATTTATACTTTGAAGCAGAAACTTTTGCAAAAATTAAACGTGTCTATTTTTCATTCACGGGATTTTTGAACGATATTCTGGACAAAGTTGGAAGAGAAAACAATGGAAGTTTAGACAATTTGCGGACAAACCCCGCAAGAACTTCAGTGTGTGACATTCGCTTACCACCAATTCAAATTAAAAAATTTTCAGGGTCATTAAATGAATGGTCAGAATTTCATAATTTGTTCGAAAGCATGGTTGATCAGAATGGTGATTTATCTGACACACAGAAACTTCAATTTTTAAAAACTCATGTAACCGATGATGCTGCGTTATTGATTAAGCATTTATGAGTCGAAGCTGATGGAAAAAATTATGCTGCGGCATGGGAAATATTAAATGACCGTTATCAAAATAAACGTAAATTGGTAAACAAACAACTGAGGGTCCTAATGGAGCAAGAAAAACTTACTCATGAATCAGCAGATGCTTTGAAATCTTTGCACGATACAAGTGTAAACTGTATTCTTGCACTTTCCAATATGGGAATTGCTATTGAAACGTGGGATGTAATTCTTATTTATTTAATTTATCAAAAACTTCCATTTCAAACACAAAAGGATTGGGAAGAAAAACTTGGTAACTCAAAACTTCTTCCCGATTGAAATCATTTGCAAATTTTATTGAAGGAAGATTCAGTTCATTGAAAAATATCATGGACTCAAATCAGAGCACAACTATCCCATTCAATACAAACTCGCATAAAACAATTACAAATATTAAGTACAATTTAAAAACTCCATATGAGACGAAAAAATTTCTTTGTCGTTTGTGCAAAGCTTCGCACGGAATACGACAGTGCCAAAAATTCTTAAAAATGGATGTGAAAGCCAGGATTGAAGTGGTTAAAACTCATTTTATTGGCTCAAACTGTTTAGGATACGACCACCATAAGTCAAACTGTAAGAGTGCTAATTTCTGCCAAAAATGTGGTCAAAAACATCACACGCTTTTACATTTTGAAGCTCAAAACAATTATCGTAGTCATCAAAATTTCCCTCATACGTCTTTTCAACGGGAAAATCAAACAGATTATAACACTTATTTCGCTCAAGATGGAAACCAGGTCATTCCTCCAAATGGACAGAATTACACGCCGACATTCAATCGAATTCAAAACCCATATCAATTTCCTTCAACAAATGAACAAAGTCGTGTAACAACAGCAAATTATGGACAAAATAGTTCTCAAATAAATAACCATAATCCGTTTCTTCTATCAAATCTAGATATCAACAGACAAAATAATGTTTTAACTTCTTCAAATTCAACTAACACGTATCATAACTCCAATCAAAGTAGTTTCCAAAATGTAAATGGGTGCAATAATAGTGAATATAATACGCCAACATCATCTAATAATTATAACACATTTCATAATCAAACACAAAACAAAGTTCTGCTAGCAACAGCATTGATAAAGGTTTTAGCTGCTGATGGAACTCAACATATTGTTAGAGCGTTGATAGATCCAGGGTCAGAAGCATCATTTTTAACCGAAAACATTGCACAACTTCTGAACCTTAAGAAGCAAAAGGCATATGCGAGTGTTAAAGGATTAGGACAAACGTCAACGGGCACCTCTACTTCCATGGTCAACATAACTATATTTTCATTTACAAATCCTTCTCTCAATTTTGATGTTAAAGCATTTGTTTTTCAAAAATTAACATCTATGTTACCAGCACATCAAATATATACTGCTTCTTGGAAACATTTGTCAAATCTACCACTGGCCGACCCAACCTATTTTAATCCTGCGAAAATTGACATGCTTTAAGGTGCCGATGTTTATACGGCAATCATTCTTAAAGGACTGATTCCAGGAAAAAAAGGGTCTCCAGTCGCACAAAACACAGAACTGGGATGGATTTTAACCGGAACAACAAGCAACAACCTTTCAGTTATCTCGACAACTATTCAAAGCCATCATACCACACTGGATGCCCAGCTCAGGAAATTTTGGGAAATTGAAGAGGACTTTGAAACACGGAAACTTACCCAAGAAGAACAAAAATGTCAACTCTACTACAAAAAATCAACGATGCGAAGAGAAGATGGTAGATATGAAGTTAAATTACCATTCAAAGAAAATATAAGACCTTATCTTGGCAATTCCAAAAGCGCAGCAATGGCAAGGTTTTTTCAAATCGAAAAACGACTTAATTCAAATAAGATATTAAGAGAAGCGTATACGACTTGTATTAACGAATATTCTAGCCTAGGTCACATGAAAGAAGTTGAAAACTGTGCTAAATTGGAAAATGGAAACCATTATTTCATTCCTCATCACGCGGTGTTTAAGGAATCAAGCTCGACAACCAAACTTCGAGTCGTTTTTGATGCTTCTTGTAAGACTTCCAACGGAACTTCATTGAATGATCACCTTATGATTGGCCCACGTCTTCAAATGGATATAATTGATCTGATAGCACAGTGGAGAAAGTTTAAGGTAGCATTTGCAGCGGATATTTGTAAAATGTATCGACAGATATGGATGGCAGAAGAAGACACCCCATATCAACTCATTTTATGGAGAGAAAGATATGATGAGCCTATTAAGACGTATGCGCTCAAAACAGTCACATTTGGAATTGCATCAGCCCCTTATTTAGCCATACGAACTTTACAGCAATTAGCAATGGATATTGAAAATTCTCTACCTCATGTTACCAAAGCCATCATTGAAGGGTTCTATGTAGATGACTTCATTTATGGAGCTGATAACGAAGAAGATGCCATTAAACTACAAACTGAAGTTATATCGACTTTGAACTCAGCTGGATTACCATTGCGTAAGTGGGCCAGTAATTCAAAAAAACTTTTAGAAAGATTACCAAAAAATGAACTTCAAGTACATCTTCCATTGAAATTAGAAACAAAGAATGCAATTAAAATGTTAGGTATCCAATGGCATCCCGCAAAAGATACGTTTACATTTAAAATAAAAATATCGGAAGCTGAAAACCACACAAAAAGGTCAGTACTTGCCGACATCGCACGCTTGTTTGATCCTTTAGGATGGATATCACCATGTGTAATCAAGGCAAAATTAATTTTGCAAAAACTTTGGGCAGAAGATATACCGTGGGATATAACTTTGCCACCAGAAATAGAAAAACCGTGGGTTGAACTTAGAGCTGGGTTGCCTACATTGGAACAAATAGAAATCCCATGTTGGTTATCAAGCAACCAATCATCGCAGGTCCAGTTGCATGGTTTTAGTGATGCCTCTGAGAAAGCATATGCGGCAGTCATATACTCTCGAGTGATTTCAGATGGCCAAGAAAAAATTCAACTGTTGGCATCGAAAACCAGAGTAGCCCCATTAAAAAACATATCATTACCACGATTGGAACTATGCGCAGCATTATTACTAGCAAAACTTCTACATAAAATGTCAACAGCAATGCAGTTCAAACAGCTAGAAATATTTGCATGGTGTGACTCTACGATCACTTTAGCATGGATATAAGGTTCTCCATCCAGTCGCACTACATTTGTAGCCAATAGAATAACGGAAATTCAAAGCCTCACAAACAAAGATATCTGACAGACAATCCAGCGGATATTGGTTCTAGAGGACTATTTCCCGAAGAGCTGAAAGACAGCCAGTTGTGGTGGTATGGCCCAGTATTTCTCAAAGTGAACTTTTAACCACAAACTGTCTGGAAACAAATGAAGAATTAAAAAGAAAATATTCAATTGTATAACTTCATTAAAAATAAATTAAAAATATAATTTGTAACGTTCATACAAATCTGCATCAGCTTCATCTAAGCATCTTTATTATAATTTCTGGGTCTCGCCTAGTCCCGGAACACTGACTTTAACGTCTTTAACCTGCACAAACGTTTTCTTTACATCCTATGCTGCTATATACTTCCATCCCAGACTGCAATTCATTATAAGCTGCTTGCGGATGCAGTTGACTTTGTTGTGGATTCTATTAACGCTGAAGACGATGTCATACTTGTAGGTGACTTTAATTTACCTTAATTTGCAACTAATGCCACTTCGGAGAAAGAAGTTTTATCCACCGATCGACTTCTTCCTTCTAGTCTTGTTCAGATGAGCGATATCAAAAATAATCTAGGAAGACTTAATTTTCACATCTGACGCTGACAACTCTGTTGTCACAGAAAGTAATCACCTCCTCTCCTAAAATGATAACTATAACCCCCCCCCCATTCTTCTAATTTCGCGTATGTCAGCGAAAATCATAATACTGATCTCTTAACGAAACGGAAGTTTAATTTTCGTTAAGCTATAACTTTGACAAACTCAATGATCTCATTGATAGAATCAATTTTGACTTCATCTCTGACGAATCTATTCACATTGATTTAGTGATTGACACATTCTATACACACATCTTTAAGTGTTTTTCGAGTTCAGTCCCTATTTTACTTAACAAAAATTTTACATCTTCTCCTCCTTGGTATAATAAAGAATTTTGTTCACTACGTAACCTATACCTACGTAATAAACTTTGCAAAAGTTTCTGAAATCGAGGTCTAGTTTGGACCTTTCCAATTATCTCTCATCTTATTCTCACTTTATTCCAATTATGTCCACCAAATACAGGCTGATGTTATTACCAACCCAAAAAAGTTCTACCAGTTTATTATTGCAAGAAAATATCCACGTTAAGACTTCGTGAATCTATGTCTGCTGACCCTCATACCATATCCAATCTTTTTGCAGACTTTTTCAGCGAAGCATTTTCTTTTAACGAAAGCGAGGTAGACTTGAACTATTTTAGTTATTTGTACAATTATCCTCATACCTCCTTTACTGATATCAACTTTTCCCTATCTTCAGTGGTGAGTAAAATTAATCAACTGAAAGATGATTTGGTCCAGATGATCTCCCAGCAATCGTTCTTAAAAATGTATTGAAAAATTAGCACAACCTCTTACAGAACTCTTCCACCCCTCCATTGTTAGTGGTATTTTTCCTAAGATGTAGAAAAATTCTTTCATTAACCCTGTTCACAAAAAAGGTTGCAAAAATGATATTTCCAACTACGGACCAATTGCCAAACTCTCTTGTATACCTTAACTTTTTGAAACTATAGTTTACGAGTCGCTGTTTGTTCACTGTAAATCAATTTGTTCCTCTAAGCAGCACAGGTTCTTAAAAGGACGATCCACAACAACTAACCTAGAAAAAGGTAAAGAAGTTGATGCCATTGCAACAGATTTTAGTAAGGCGTTTGACAAAATTTCCCACAATATCATTCTTTTTAAACTTAAAAAGCTTGGTTTTCCTCTTTTGTTCACCTCTTGGATTCAGTCATGCCTAGTTGACCGTCAGTATCGAGTGCTATTTAGAGGGAGTATCTCCAAACCTATTCATGGATTATCTGGAGTACCCCAGGGAAGCCACTTGGGATAACTTATTTTTGTTTTGACTATAAATGACGTTGAGCTGATTTTACCTCAATCTGACTTAGAAATTTACGCTGACGATATGAGGATATCGAAACAAATGTTCACCCCTGACGACGCACTTATGCTGCAAACAGACTTAAATAGCTTTTTTACTTGGTGCCAAAAAAACTTTCTTGAGCTTAACATTAAGAAATGTCAAACCATAACCTTCACTCGAAAGCGTCCCAAAGACAATACTCGTATGATGGAGTGCCTGTTCTTATTGTAACCTCCATTCGCGACTTGGGACCTTGGGAGTCATTTGCGATACTCAACTCGATTTTCGCTCCCACTACGACATCATCTCTCTTACAGAGTGGAACGTATCTCAACTCTGGCGAAAAATCTAAGGCCTGAATATGCAGCGCAATTAAAAAGTTGAAGTATTTAAAGAAAAGTTCATATTTAGAAATAGAAATTTAATATTGAATTGAAATTTAATAAAAAGTGAGTCAAATAACTCACTCACAAAATAATATCTACATTAAAAATAAACAAATGTCACAAAGATGTCGACTTTTTTTGTTAATTTAAGTTTAAGTAAAGCTTTAGTTTTCAATGTTTTTCGCTGAACCTGTTTAGGACTGCATCGGAAGTGATCGTATTTTTTCAGGTGTCTTCAGGTGTCAGGAGGTGTGTTTTTCAGCTTATAGGCAAACGAGAGCCGATGTTTTCATCTTGTGAAAAAAAGTGATGGAAGTGTCAAAGTAAATATTCCAACGGATTGCAATAAACAGTAAAACAGTAATGTCTGACTTCACTAACAGTGAATCAATAACATTTATCTGGATCTGGACGGAGGTGAGTCTGGATCTGGACGGAGGTGGGTCTGGATTTGAACAAAGGAGGGTCTGGATCTGGACGGAGGTGGGTCTGCATCGGGAAGGGGGTGGGTCTGGATCTGGACAAACGTGGGTCTGAAGTTCTGGACCTGGAAGGAGGTGGGCCTCGACCTGGACAAAGGTGGGTCTGGACGGAGATGAAATATTTTTCGAAAAAAAAAATATTAAAAATATAACTTTCGGCCAGTTAAATTCTATATTTAGACAAAAATATAAAGTTTACGGCAACCCCCCGCTTGGCTTCACTATATAGGATTTGGAGTACTGTTAAACAAGAAAACTGTTGGTATAGGCGCCTGCCTGACGACTGAACATACCCTAAGCGGAGCAACGGAGTTGCGTGAGCGGGTGCTTCCCCAAAAAAGGTTGTCAAGGTACTGTGAAATAAGAGAACTGTTGGTATTGGCGCCTGCCTGGCGACTGACTATACCCTTAGCGGAGCAACGGAGTTGCGTGAGCGCGTGTGCCCCTGAAAAAGGGAGTTAAAATTCTTAAGGTAGAACTAGAATAGGCGGGAGCTGTCGGAAGCTTATGTCAAAACCGACCGAAAAGTAGCTTTCCGGGCACGAGTACGATAACTTTGGCGCCAAAAATTGATAACGGTTTTTTTTTAAGAGGGGTCGAAAACAAGCACTTTTTACTATGGGAGGGGGGGGTCCATCTCGCCCCGTTTAGGAGGTAGGGGCAATTTTAGAAAAAAATTACTTAAAATGAAAAAATAATTATTAAAAAACAACGGCAACAGTTACAGTAAATTAATATACCGTTTTTGAAAGCTAGGAATCTATAATTTAATCCTGCATTTAAATTAAATTATTTTAGCTGATAATTTTTAAAAAAAATCGCATGCAAACTCAAAATTTTGATAAAAAAAATGGAAAAAAAGCTTAGACTCAAAATTGTGAAACGATGCGCTGAATTGGCTTTTTGTGGTCAATGCAAATATAAATTTTGAATCGACCACAAAAAACCTAATTGATTTATGTCTTCTAGTTTTTGAGAAAATTGATAATTACTAAAACTACTTTTGTATGAGATTTTAGTTTTTTTTTGTTGCTTACATATATACAATGCTAGCACCCAGCACTACGGCGTATAAATAGTGCGATATGTAAGGGGGGGCATGCTGCCCCCTGCAACCCCCCTGCTTGGCACAATATAGAATTTGGGGTATGTGCGAGGTTGGGTTTCTTTTGCATTTAAAGAATCTGGATTGAAACTTTCAATTTGTCTTATATATATCCAAGTCAACAGCTGATTTCTAAATATACATATACGTGGCCCAAAGTTGCACATTTAAAATTTTCAGACATGAAAATGTATTGAATTATAAAAAATAATACTAATAATAATATAATAGTAATACTGTACGACTGCAGCGAATATATAAATTTCTTAATAATGTATGTTTGTGTCTTACATACCTATATAATGCAACTGTAATGTTCAAAAAAGCACCATCACGACAGTAAAAGTGAGCAGGTGCATCAAGTTAGCAGGACACTTTTCAATTTTCAGAATAAAGAGTATGTAGTATTTAGCTGCTATTTAGTTGCTGATAAGTTACGCAAAAAAAAAATTAATCGCTCTGTTGGATTTCGAGAAATTGGGTGTCCTGCTAACTTGACGACAACTTAGCAGGACACCCAATTTTTCGGAATCCGAAAGTGCGATAAATTTTTTTTTTGCGTAATTAATTACCGATTAATTCATTTTCAACATATATCCACTTCCGGACCGTTTATATGTATTTTTGGGAAAGGTGTCTTGCTAGCTTGATGCACCTAAAGTGAGCTTAGTAAATCTACTATAGTAGATAACTTTAACTGTTGTCGTGAAATAGCCGAAATAATAGCGTCTCACGTTGATGTTAACATTGGCGGCGAAGAAAACAAGCTTCTAAAAAAAACTATTTTATGCCCGAAAACAATGCACCACCTTCACCAATATATGGCTCTTTTATTTTATAGAAAATACTGCCCTGAACAAAAATATAAAGACGACTTGGGCTCCGAAATCATGGAATTTTTACTAGACGTTAAAAAAGTGTACCCAGGTTTTATCGATGGTGAAGAAAGTATGGGTTTGCAACTAAAGGACTTCGACCCTCCCACTGTTCACAGTGAGCACTTAGAGGGTGTTTTACCGCCAAAACAACCTCGGCTTTTCACCATCAACGACGAACTCAATGAACTCGACAGTAACACCAGTACGGACGATGACTTCATTGACGAGACTTACATACCTCTTTAATAAATGAACATTGACTTTACTATTTTTAACTAACTCCTGACTTACTCACAAACTGACTGGCTGGGACGCGGAATGCAATGCAATTCTACCTCCTCGTGGTGCATTCTCGGTAACGCTAAATGAATTGCTGTACTTAACTTACAAAGATTAACCTAATCAACGTAAATAACAAAAAACAAAAATCTCATAAGAGTGTAGTTTTAGTAATTTTCAATTTTCTCAAAAACTGGAAGACATAAATCGTTTCGGTTTTTTGTGTTCGATTCAGAATTAAAATTTTCATTAACTTTTATTAGCTAATTTAGCGCATCATTTCAAAATTTTGAGAAAAATTGGTCTAAACTTTTTTTTTCCATTTTTCATCAAAATTTTGAGTTTGCCTGCGAATTTATTAAAAAACTATCGGCTAAAATAATTTAATTTAAATGCAGGATTAAAGTTTAGATTCCTAGCTTTCAAAAACGGTATATTTAACTACTGTTAGTGTTGCCGTTTTTTTTTAATAATTATTTTTTAATTTTAAGTAATTTTTTCTAAAATTGCCCCTACCTCCTAAACGGGGTGAGGTAGACCCCCCTCACCCGTAGTAAAAAATGCTTATTTTTGACCCTTCTACAAGAAACCATTATCAATTTTCGGCGCCAAGGTTATCGTACTCTCCCCGCTTTCCGAAACGTCAATTTCAGAAGTAACCCATAATGCACTTAAATGGTTGAAAAAAAAAAACAAATTAAATACCTAATTGCTTGTTCAATGTCAATTTAAATAGCAGAAAGGCTTTTAATTAGTTGGGTATAATCGCGTAAAATCCTTTGAACCCGCGCAGCGCGCAGCGGGCCACCCAAGGTACTTTTAATCAAAAAAACTGTTTACATTGGCAACTGCCAGGCAACTTAACATACCCTAAGCGGAGCGACGGAATCGCGTGAGCGGGTGTGTTCCCGAAAAAGGGAGTTAAAATCCTAAAGACACGCCGAGCTGTTTATTTAACATAAACTGCAAGCATACCAATCGACAACATACATTATAAGAAAAAAATATTTTAATCTTTAAACGCGATTTGCGGCTAAACGGACCTTCGTAGACCCCCCAAAGTTGACATCTTCAAACGTGATTTTTGACTAAACCAGGCATCTTAGAGAATTTTTGTATTTATTTGCTTCGACTTTGGCCCGTTTTTTTTAAAAGTAATTTATTTTCATTTGTAAATTGATCAAATTAAAAAATCTCCAAAAATCCCTAAAGAAGTCATGGTTGAATCTTTGTTCAAGTTTTATTTGCATTCAAATATCAATTCCCCAAAAAAGTTATCATACCTACACCTACATAGGTACATACATATTATACATACGTATTTATATTTTATAATAATAGGTACCAAATCAATTTAAAAGAAAATTAGAGGAAGCATTAAAAATGTATCACCAAATACCTAATCAAAATTGTGTTAAATTACTTACGTATTATATTTAAATACAATAATATTAAACAAATCCCACCTTAACGAGAGTGAATTTAATAATAATAATTTAGAGTAACAAATTTTGATTCCTTCAATAACTAATAAAACATCTTGTAATAAACTATAAAAGTTGATAAAAATAAAATAGTTAAAGGATACTAAAATGAGGGATAGATCTTTAAATATGAAAGCAAAAAAGAATAAGTATATCTTTCAAAAAACATAAGTGGGAAGGTAGGTACCTACTATTCTTATTTACTTTTCAAACTCATGTGTCATGACATTAAAAAAAAAAAAAAAAAAATACAAAACAAAATTGTACAATCAATATTCACTTTCCTCAATTGAGAAACTACAAAAACAATACAAAAACAACCCATAATGAACCTATCTTCCTATATACGTAGATAACTCTTAAAGAAAAACAAATTTTGTCTGCGTTGGCCATAGAGTTATCTATATTACCTAGAGAACCGACCGGTACCCCTCTTGTCTTAAACACCCGCAAATTTTATTTGAAGTGAGTAAGAGAAAACTCTCTTATTTTAGTCTTTTTTCCTTAACCGTGAATTCGTGTGAATGGTGGATATAAAAACAAATTGGCGGCATTAGTTCAAAAAGGTACGTGTCTACGATTTAAATGTGCACAAAATGGTGGCATTAGCTCAAAAAGGTGCGTGTCTACGATTTGCACACTTAAATCGTAGACACGTACCTTTTTAATCTAAAAAACTAGAGTGCGCTTCGAATTTTCGGTAGGTGTTTTTGTTGTTTTTAACATAAATATTCAAAAATATTATTAAATTTACCACCCGGGAGCCACAATGACCGATATTCTTCATAGTTTATGTTGACAAAGGGTTAAAAAAAATAAATTTGACTACGAAATTAATATATTTCTCAATTTTTAAATTTAACTGATTGTTGTTTTAAATACCCGGGCGGTCTTATTCACCTTATTGAGCAAACTGAGCAAATTGAGCAAAAGTCTTTTCAATTGAAGCGAAGTTGGTTCGGTCCCATTTAAAATGCATGGGACAAGAACTCCATACAAAAATTAATGTACTTTTTCCTCTCAGCACAGCTTGTAGGGTGGAAGAGAACGACTGCCTAAGTCGGTTCTCTAGGTAATATAGGTACTCTATGATGATCAGAATGAACACAAATAAAAAAAAACAACCCTTAAAAATACATTTCGTCTGCCGAACGTGCTTTGACCTTGGGTGGCATAGTAGACAACAGTCCAGCAGCAAAACCGATATAGTTTGTTTTTTTGTTGTTGCTTTCCATTCATTCCAAACAAAAATATCCCTCAAATTTCCTCTCGCATAATCTTAACAGATTCTCCCAGAGGAACAAATTCAATGGTTGTTGAATTCACTCGCTATTCGTGACAGCATTGCGACCATAGAGTACCTATATTACCTAGAGAACCAACTTAGGCGGTCGTTCTCTTCCACCCTACAAGCTGTACTGAGAGGAAAAACTCCATTAATTTGTGTATGTAGTTGTTGTCCCATGCATTTTAAATGGGGCCGAACCAACTTCGCTTCAATTTAAAGGAGTTCGCTCAATTTTCTCAGTTTGCTCAATAAGGTGAATAAGACCGCCCGGGTATTTAAAACAAAAATCAGTTAAATTCAAAAATTGAGAAATTTATTAATTTCGTAGTCAAATTTCTTTTTTGAACCTTTTGTCAACCTAAACTATGAAGAATATCGGTCATTGTTGCTCCCGGGTAATAAATTAAATAATATTTTTGAATATTTATGTTTAAAAAAAAAACAAAAACACCTAACGAAAATTGGAAGCGCACTCTAGTTTCTTAGCTCAAAAAGGTACGTGTCTACGATTTAGGTGTGCAAATCGTAGACACGCACCTTTTTGAGCTGATGCCACCACTTTGTTCACAATTAAACCGTAGACACGTACCTTTTTGAACTAATGCGCCAATTTGTTTTTATATCCACCATTCACACGGATTCACGGATAATACTACGTTTTCACCAAGAGATAATCCGGGATTTAAGGTATGAGATTTAAAATTAATCTTGAAGTGTTTTCACCACAAAAAAGGAGATTAAATTGACGTTTTCATTCTGAATTGCCATTCAATTGTCAACTCAATTTGACAAGAGTGAAACAAATATAATCGGCAAACGTATAGCGAACGGAAAAAACAATTTTTGAGCAATAAAACAATTAATTTTGAATAAACTATTTATTAAAAATGAGCCTAGTAACCTAAATCTATTGTTATCACACTATTTTATTCTTCAAAATAACATTAGAGTATAGGAGAATCCATAATTACAGAAAAAAAAACATAATTTTTCGGCCCACTCTTCAATGAGAAGCTCCCCATCCTCCAGTGTCTAGGTTGTCCGTTGTTTTTTGTGTGTTTTGGTTGTTGCATTATCTGGAATTTGTATTGTTTACCAGAATATTATTTTAAATATATGAAATACATTGTTAATACTTGCATTTTTATTCCTACACCCAACGCGCAAAAATATTTTATAATTTTTTTGATTTCAATGGAAAAACTGACGTTTAAAAGGGTGCGTTCATCAAAATTAGGATTGTTTGATTTGACAATCTCCTTCTTGCAAGAAGATTTCAATGAGATTTATTTTAAATCTTCATTTGAAGAGATTTAAATTTGTATGGTAAATCTTCGAGATTTGAAGAGGATTTATGCTAAATCCTCTTAAATCGCGATTTAGTGCTCAGTGAAAACGTAGTATAAGGAAAAAATAGTAAACTAAGAGAGTTTTCACTTACTCACCTCAAATAAAATTTGCGGGTGTTTAAGGCAAGAGGGGTACCGGTCGGTTCTCTAGGTAATATAGGTACTCTATGATTGCGACAGTGCTTTAATTCTTTTGTTCAATAAAATCACACTTTTACTACTACATACTACTTTATTTTGATTGTTTTTGGTCGGAGAGAAACTGTATAGTTCATAAATACATACATACATACACAAAAATATGTACCTTTTGACATAAAGTTATATCTAGTACTAGGAGTAAAATAAGTAAGTAACTAAAGCCCACTTTACGGCTAGATTGTTTAACAAAGCTCTCAAAAATGGTAATTTTTTTTGTATGTGTATAGGTACCTATGTCAAGCTTTTTAAGTAAATTTTTTGAACACAGCGTTAGCGGTAACAATTTTAATTTAAGCTCTTATTAGTATTAGTAAAACATGATTTGTGTTCAGCGGACGAACAGCGATAATTTTCTTTTTCATTAAAAATAATATACATATATAAAGATTGTAAAAGATTTCAGAATGCATCATGTCTTCAAAACGTTTTGCAACGTTTGGTTCAAGATTTTGTTAATACCTACTATATAAAACTATTTATATACCTATTCAAGAGATGATTTTTATAAGATGAAATTCTTATTCCGTTGCGAATATCAAAACAGAACATGAACAAGGTTCAGAACTCAAAATGAAAATATATGAAAGTGGGATAGCCAAGTCCCTTAAAAAAAATGTATTATGTTATTAAAATATTAACCATAGATCTTTCTTTTCGAAAAAATACAGCAAATAATATATTTAGAATATAGACATACCTACCGTTATATTGTATTTTAATTGCAAAATGGGTTAAGAAGGACCTATTCCACTTTCAAAAACAACGTCTTATGTGTATCTATGTATTTAATATGCGAAAACAAAGTTATAAAGAATAATACAAAGTTTCTAATACCTATCGGTAGTTACTATTTATAATAATATGACTGATATCATATACATACATATATATAGGTACATTATGTATGTATGTATGTCAGTAAGTCAACAAAATTTAAGGTTTATTAATTTCCGAAACCCAGCTTTTCCAAATCTTTTTAATGTCCTTAACTTGATCCCAACCTCATAACTGCTCTGGTTTTGGAAATATTCTATTCTTTATGTTCAAGAAACACTTTTTTGCATGCTGTATAGGGCAATTATTGGTTTCGTGTAAGAAAAAAGGTTGAGGTTTAAATCAAAACTAACTCTACGATAATTAAGAAGTCCAAAAAAGTGAGTTTCGTCATGCCGTCCGTCGGTCTGTGCGTCTACTGTATTTTGAGGTAGAGTTTAAACGGGTTGACCGACTTTCTTAAATTTTGGTACAGAGCATTTTTATGTGATGCCCTAGAGTGAAAATTCGAATTTTCGTTCTAGCTCACCTAGAACTGGTAGCTGCCATACAAACATATTGGTTCTATCAAATTTTCTCGAAAACGGCTCTAACGATTTGAATTTAACTTCGTACTTGTAATAACCAAGTTAATTTTAAGAAAACTGCGGCTCAGGTGTTTCTCAAAAAATTCACATAACGGAATTAGATATTCCAGGTTTTTTGAGAAAATGGTTTTATTTTTGGGTTATTCAGGTATACCTATATCTTTGCCATGGTTAAACCGATTTTGTTATAATTTTGCAATCTGATGATCCTATACTTATACTTTTATGAAAGATGAATTGATTCATTTCTTTTAACACCATACATACATTTGCAGAGAGCTGTCTCATATATGCATATATTACATATATGCACCTACCCAAGATTTAATTCAGCAACACTTTTCACAAATTTATTGACAAAACGATAATTCTTCCATACAACACCGTTGTAATCCACAAGATTCCTGATTTGTTTTGATATTTTTAGCAAAAAGAACATTTTGAGACTTATCTTAACGTAAAAAATAAAAAAAATATTGTTTTGATACAAAGTAAAGCTTACCTACATGTACAAAATGTTATAAATGGTCATACAAAATACTCTTTCGCTGATAATATTTGTTTGTCTTTTGAAAACGTTGGTTTCTATAATATTTCATATTTCCTTTTTCGTGACCTTTTATTCAAATTTTGAACTTCTCCTAAGTGGGCTTTAGGTCTTTTTATTAATAGTAACTTCGAAAAGACGACGTTTCAAACGTGGTTACGGTCTTCTTCAGGTCTCTAAAAATAAACTTTATAGCTATTTTAAAAAATTAATTAAATACACGATACTTACAATCTTAATAGTTTCTATATTTTTGTATTTATTTGCTTCGACTCTGGCCCGTTTTTTTAAAAGTAATTTCTTTTCATTTGCAAATTGATCAAATTAAAAAAATGTCCAAAAATCCCTTAATAAGCCATGGTTGAATCTTTGTTCAAGTTTTATTTGCATTCAAATATCAATTCACCAAAAAGGTGTTCATACCTACACCTACATAGGTACATACATACGAATTTATATTTTATAATAAAAGGTACCAAACCAATTAAAAAAAAAATGTAGAGGAAGCATTAAAAATGCATCACCAAATACCTAATCAAAAGTGTATTAAATTACTTCAAGCAAAATATGTATGTTCTCTACCCAGGTGTTCTATTTAAATACGATAATATAAATAAACCCACCCCACCTTAACAAAGAGTCAATTTAATAATAATACTTTAAAGTAACAAGTTTTGATTCCTCCAATAACTTATTAATAAAAAATCTTGTAATTAAAATTTGATAAAAATTAAATAGTTAAAGGATACTAAAATGAGATCTTTAAATATGAAAGCAAAAATGAATAAGTAGGTATATCTTTAAAAAAAACTAAGTACCTAGGTTGGTAGGTAACTACTTATTCTTATTTACTTTTCAAACTCATGTGACATGTGTCATGACATTAAAAAAAAAAAAAAAACAAATACAAAACAAAATTGTACAAGCAATATTCACTTTCCTCAATTGAGAAACTACAAAAACAATACAAAAACAACCCATAATGAACCTATCTTCCTACATACGTAGATACCTCTTAATGAAAAACAAATTTTGTCTGCCGAACCACAGATTAGCCACATGAAGATGAGCAGCCATTTTAATTTGCCTACAAACTTGAGCTGTCAGATATCAGTTACAAAATGAGAATGGGTGTATAAAAATCTCACACATAGATAGTAGGGATCTTCACACATCTGGTTAAATTGTTGTTGCAATTCACATCTATTCACCGACGCGGGAAAAATTACAAACACAACAATATAAACAAATGGGTTTTGGAGGGTGAAACGTACGAAACATTCTCATCGTCATATGGCTAATCTGTGTGCCGAACGCTCTGCGTTGGCCTTGAATTGTGCCTGATTTACAATGCGACGAGGAAACGGGACGTGAGCGTGACGAGAACCGCTGTCATTTTTTTCTAGTTACAAAATCGACCCCCAATTCACAATGCAGCCAGCGTTTTTACGACAAAAATCATTTTTTGTAAAAAAAAATCAATAAAATATAAACAAAATAACTTACAAAACAATAGATTTATCAATAACTTTATTTGTTAGACACAATTGATAACATCTTTTGTGAAAAATCTGTAAATTACTTAGGAACAATGAAAATCGTCGTCACGTCGCGTCTTTTTTTTCAATTTTTCGAATTCTTGGCGTGATGTGATGACGAGAAACGCCGCATTTTGTATATCCAGGTATGCTTTCACTGTTTGAAATTGATTTGACAACTACAACGAGTTCTCGTCACGCTCACGTCTCGTTTCCTCGCCGCATTGTGAATCAGGCTTGGCATTGTCAACACCAAAACCTGATTCACAATGGGCTGAGTTTCTCAGTGTCTACTTCTATTTGTATTTATTCAATGGTGTCACCTTCTATATATAAGTTTATTCAGTGACACGACTAATTGCCATTGAAGCATAAAGCTTTTTATTACAAATGAGTATCCTGGTTTTGATATTTGCTTTTTCTCATTTTTGCTCAAATAGAAAAGGTTGTGGTACCTACTGTTTTCATAATTCTGCGCTCAGTGGTATTGCGTGGAGCCTGTGGCGGCGCTACAGTCGCCAGCAATTCGATGTTAAGATGTGGGTAAGGTGAAGGGTAGGGTAAGCAATGAAGAAGACTCGTAAGAACGAGAGAATCAGCTATTTAAGACATTGCAAAGATCATGATAAGGAAAGGAAAACGAAAAAAAATATTTGTCCTGTCTGCTTTGAAGTCATACAAAGTTTATTTTTATTTGTTTTGAATGTACGAAAAAAGTTTTTTGTTTCTATTGCTTATGCGAGTAGGTAAAGATCATATATTTAGTTATAAAGAAGGTAGTCATGTGCCTGTCCTATAGGTATTATGGATATTGTTTTTTAGCTCTTCGGTTGGTGGGTAGGTAGGTATTTGATTTTTGATTTTCATGTAGTTAGGGTAGGTATAGGAATTGAAATTTTCATGAAAAACCATTTGCCGTCGGCTTTGCTTAATTGAAAAATTCAATTGCAGAAAATTTGTTTCAGTTAAGTTTAGTCAATGATCGAACTTCGCTTTAATAGTTAAGTAGGTAGGTAGGTACCTACCTATAAGAAAACAAATAAAAACAATATACCTACCTAGGTAGGTACCTAACCTACCTATCTAATACAGGTAGTATTGTTTTTTTTTGTGGACTAGGCTAGGTAGGTAGGATTGATTGAAGTTAAGTGAATATTATAATTTCATTTAAGCGAAATTATATTGAAGTTGACTTAGGTATGCAGAGTTCATTAGAGTAGAAAACAAATGGTTCAGTTAAATTGTGGGGAGTTTATACCTACCTACAAACCTAGTTCGCATACAAAAATATGTTGGTCAAAACAAAACAATATTCGACCTATTGTATAGGATACCTATACCTATTGCACAATATTGAAAAAATGTCATTAAATTTTGTTGGAAACTAATTTTTTACTAACAATATAAGGTATAAGAAAATAAATTCTTCAAAATAATTAGTATTTTTTTTTTAAATATGTAAAACAATTAATGAGAAATAAAATAGATAGGTATAGGTATATTTTTTTCTAAAAAAAATGAAAAAAAACGCGAACGTTTTATTATCGTAGGTATTCAATATAAGAAAAACAAAACGGAAAATGATTTCTAATTGTCTTATAGGTACCTACCTTTAAAATGATAATCAGAAGCCGAAACAACTTTGACAAAAAATTTAGAAAAAAATTTTCGAGAAGAATTAAAAATAAAGTGCACAATTAGGTTGCACAAACTTGCTCTTAAGTGCGATCACACTACCAAAAACACCTACCAAAAACATAGTTTATTCAAAGTAAGTAGGTAGATATACCTACCTATACAAAAATGAACAATATAGCAAATATGCATGCATGGAAATTATATTATTTAAGCTGGAAAATTGTTTCAAATCAAATTAAGGAATAAATTGATTAAAATACTTCTCAGTGTTTTTAACTCAATAAATAATAACGATCTTTAATAAACCCTAATTTATGAGAACAAAATTTAAAAAATAATAGAAGTAAAATAATGAATTTTGTAAACATTTTTGAGAAAAATTGGTATGCCAATTGTAAGTATTTATAAGTATTTATAAATGTGGAGTTAAAAATTGAATTTAAAATAAATTATTTACCCGTTTGATATAAAAAAATAATTTTGAAGTTTTGTTTAAATCCAAAACAATTTTTTGTATGCAATATTCTTTAAATTTACTACAAACTTCTGCATAAAAACATTTGTTTGTTAGGCCAAATAATTGACTTTTCATTGTAACTTTTAACAAAGTTTAATACAAATCTACGCAGTCGTTTTTGAAACATTCAATTTTCAAAAATCCAAAAAATGTTTTTTAAGAAAATCGGAATACAATAAAAAAAATTGATCAATCTTTTGAACTGTTTTCGATTAAAGTCAAAATAAAAAGTGATAGGTACTTTGGGAGTTGACATTTTTTGGAACCATTTTTTAACCAAAAGGCACCTATTACCTAAATTTTACTGTTTTTTTTTTTATTTTGAGAACATTTTCCTTTTCGGCCCAAAAAAAAAGCGTATCGAATCTTTCGTTTAGGCTGTAGCTAGCCGATCAAACGGGCCCACTTTTTTGGTCTTCCCTATATCATCGCAATGTCATGTTCGATATTTTTGTACAAATCCAAAACTTGCTTGAGGAGATAGGTAGGTAGGTACATATGTACCTATATATCTCAAGTACCTATAACCTGCTGAGAAAAATCCAATTTACTGTGGTTACGACAACCATTTTTATTCGCCGGTTAAATCATTCATTGAAATTAAAAATTCAATACCTACATACATACGTGTAAAAAATTACTTAATTTTCAATGTTGTTAGACTAAGTAGCTCAAACTAGTTTGTAGGTATGTTTTCTCGAAACGAATAGGTATTTTTTTCAATTAAATAGTAATTAAGCCATCAGCTTTATTTTTGCTTAATAAAATAACAGATACCCATAGGTTATAACGTAAGACGTGACAAAAAAAACTAATATAGGTCAGCGAACACAAATATACCTTTACCGAATTTATCGTTGAAACTTGAAATTCGTAAAGACCAAAAAATTAAACCAAAAAAATTACCTATAACAATACACCAAATCCAACCAACATACAACATCAACATCCAAAGAAGAGGTAACGATCTGAAAAGCAAAAATACCTACAAGAATTACACATATATCTATCTAACTTACTATACCTGTGCGCTATTCCTTCTTATGCTACATTTACACGACTGACAAATTGGCATTTTTCTGTCATTATACTGCCAAAAGAATGAATTTTTCCATTGTTCTGTCATTTTTTTGACACTTAAATGCCAAAATACTGCCAATTTGTCAGTCGTGTAAATGTAGCATTAGAATTCCTTTTTAAAGAAAATCAAATTCGCGGCAAAAAAATACACCTTTTTCCCCTAACCATGACAGAGTGACAAAAATATAAACAAAACAAACAAAATTGTTTCTCTTCTTCATCACAAGAAAGCTCACAACTAAAATCACCACAGCAAAGGTGAATTTTGTAGTGCCATAATTGCAACAGCTGATTATTAAAAACATAAAAAAAGATTTTCAATTGGGCCAAATACATTTATTCAAAACTTAATAAATCAAGTTTTCATCAATTTTGTTAGCAATAAAGTGAGTAAAAAAAAATTGTATATATATGTTTGCAAAATGGAAGTGAAAAAAACTATTAAAAAATGTTTTTTTTTTTCGAGAGCGAATGCACCATTTGTTTCCTGCGTAAAAGAAAAAGTCTGTGCTGTTGTGAAAATCTTGTTTTCTTTATTTCGGATGAAAGATATACCGAAGAAGATACTCCTAATAATATCCACATTAATTAACTCTTTCCTAATCTAAGAAAAATCAATGTTGTTTAAAAAATAAATATAGATTATGATATCAAATTTTTAAAACACATGTAATTATTTGTGAGTTGTGACCTGCTATGAAGGAGATCACAATTTCGATTGTTGTGTTCGAAAAAGTCACAATATTAATTTCACCTCTTCTTGTGGCTTGTGAGGTATTAGGCTTTTCCAGAAACTATCTTTGTCTTTTCTCTTTCTAATTTTGGCATACAAATATGTAATGAAAACAAACAAACGACCAATCACAATCACATGTTTTTGTTTTCCCTACATATTTTTCTGTCAAACTATTGATTTTTTTTACTTGTTTGGCACTGAAGTCTGGTGGATGTTCCAAATCAGTGATGATGGGGAGAATCGAGCTATTAGAGGATATATAATAGGGATTGCTTGTTTTTATTCGAATGGGAACCTTTCATAGGGGTCGCTGTTCAAGTTTCGGTAAGTTAAAGGCACTCAGTTTTCTGCATATTGGAGAAAAAATCTAAAAAAGATCATGGCCTCAGGCACTACAATGCATTAGGGATAGAAACGAGCACTCCATAATATATATCCTCTAAGCCAACCAATCATAAGTATTTTTCGAAGTTCGAAATGAGAGCCGCTCTCTCACAACCAGACATGTCCAAACTGTGAAATAAAGTCGTTTTTTGTTGCAAAAATTTAAAATCTTTTCACAACTTTATTTCATTGCAGTTTTGCATTTTTTTGCATACATTTTGTGATTTATTTACTTATTTTCATTTTAATTATTTCAATGGTGTGTTTCCTCACTAAAATTTGAATCTAAAAACATTGAAATTGCAACAAAAAAACGCAAGCAATGTGAGAGTTAACATGTGGACTTCAAAATTTTTTATGAGAGCCCTCATAACTTAAGAGTGGTCGGGACCAGTCGTAAGTCTTATTAGCCCTCATAAATATTCACTATTATTGCTTGGTGAATAGGTTTATGAGCCTCTTAAGTTACGAGCGTTCGGTTAATATCAGCCTAAGACTGCTTTTACACTACATCGATTTTTAATCTTCGTTTCTCCTTTGGTTTCCTTCTAATTGCAGATACCTTTTTGGCCAGGCGCGCACATGCTTTATTATATGAGAGCCCGCACACATAAACCGGCGCGCACTCCCATATAAGCATTGTAATGCATTGTAACGGCTGGGCCCTTGATAGGGGGCGCTATTTCGGTTTAGATAAAGTCTTAGAATATCGTACAGCTGCTATCAAAGTCATAATTTGCTTATTTTCTCTCTAAATTGTTCTAACTTGAAGTTATCCTTGATTTGAATTTATAAGTGTTTGTTTATTATTTAAAGATTTCAATATCTTCTTCTTAAGTTTTTTTCTCCAATGTGCAGAAAACTCAGACCGAAGCTTCAAACAGCGACCCCTATGAATGGTACGCATTCGAATAAAAACAAGCACTCCATATTATATATATCCTCTAAGGCCGGTATTCACTGAACGCTCATAAACGGCTCTTAAGTTTATGAGGCTCTTAACATGAAAATTATTTGTGGTATTCACCAACCTTACAGTCCGATTCTCCCCTTGTCATGAGTCACAAGTCACAAGCTCTTATAACTACAATTTGTGAGGATTGTTGTGACTCGATAACATTTTTGGAATTCTCCCCCAATCATCACAAGAAAGCTCACAACTAAAATCACCACAGCAAAGGTGAATTTTGTAGTGCCATAATTGCAACAGCTGATTATTAAAAACAAAAAAAAAGATTTTCAATTGGGCCAAATATATTTATTCAAAACTTAATAAATCAAGTTTTCATCAATTTTTTTAGCAATAAAGTGAGTAAAAAAAATTGTATGTATATGTTTGCAAAATGGAAGTGAAAAAACTATTAAAAAATGTTTTTTTTTCGAGAGCGAATGCACCATTTTGTTTCCTGCGTAAAAGAAAAAGTCTGTGCTGTCGTGAAAATCTTGTTTTCTCTATTTCGGATGAAAGATATACCGAAGAAGATACTCCTAATAATATCCACATTAATTAACTCTTTCCTAATCTAAGAAAAATCAATGTTGTTTAAAAAATAAATATAGATTATGACATCAAATTTTTAAAACACATGTAATTATTTGTGAGTTGTGACCTGCTATGAAGGAGATCACAATTTCGATTGTTGTGTTCGAAAAAGTCACAATATTAATTTCACCTCTTCTTGTGGCTTGTGAGGTATTAGGCTTTTCCAGAAACTATCTTTGTCTTTTCTCTTTCTAATTTTGGCATACAAATATGTAATGAAAACAAACAAACGACCAATCACAATCACATGTTTTTGTTTTCCCTACATATTTTTCTGTCAAACTATTGATTTTTTTTTACTTGTTTGGCACTGAAGTCTGGTGGATGTTCCAAATCAGTGATGATGGGGAGAATCGAGCTATTAGAGGATATATAATATGGATTGCTTGTTTTTATTCGAATGTGAACCTTTCATAAGGGTCGCTGTTCAAGTTTCGGTAAGTTAAAGGCACTCAGTTTTCTGCATATTGGAGAAAAAATCTAAAAAAGAAGATATTAAAATGTTTAAAATAATAAACAAACACTTATTAATTTCAAGAATTACTTGAAAGTAGAAAAATTTAGAAAGAAAATAACCAAATTATGACTTGCAATTGCTAGCAGCTGTACGATATCTTCTAAAACTTTTTCTTACCGAAAGTGAAATAGTGCCCCCTATCATGGCCTCAGGCACTACAATGCATTAGGGATAGAAACGAGCACTCCATAGTATATATCCTCTAAGCCAACCAATCATAAAGCTAGGAGCAGACGGCATATGAAAAGTCGCAAACGTTTGCGACTCTGACGTCACGTAAATAGTCGCAAATGTGTTGCAAATTCTATACCTACATCATTGCTCGCAAACTTGCATATGGGGGTGTTCACACGATATGCAAAAACTGTCCCAAAAGTCGCAAATGCATTTGCGACCAAGGCACTCGCACATCATGTGTCAGCAAATGTGGTCGCAAATGTTGTGATGGATATGCGAGGTGTTCAGACGATGTGCTATAAAGTCCGCATATCACTTAATTCCAATCATATGCAGGTTTGCGAACATTTCATATTTTTTTGGAACTGAAAAATTCTCATCTGAAAATTCATAACGAATGAATTGTTGTGGGGAAAATATTAAAAGCAGCCAGAATCGAGAATCGGAAAATTGTGGAATAATTTTTTCTTTGAACTTTACATAGTAATAGAAAAAAAAAATAATGTACATCATATTATAAAAGCAAACAATTTTATTGAAATTTTTAAAACCCTGTTGCTGCTTTACATTATAATATCACCCCCAGAACTACCCACGCTTAATTTTAAATTTACCTTTTTATTTCGTTTAAATGTAAATCCTACAACAACAACTCTACTAGTAAAATGAAGAATCACAGCAGCTGATATGCTGCATATGTGGAGATGTGCAATGTTCGGTTTTCGTGTCATCGCAAATGCTTGGGATGGTCGCATATGGCCGCACATGCTCGCAAACTGTCACAAATTATATGCGAGGGTGTTCACACGATATGCAAGAAAGTCGCAAACTTATATGCAATTTGGGTGTCGCACATAATCCGCAAATGGTTTGCGAGCATATGCGGACTGTCCCAAAAGGGTGTTCAGACGATATACTCTCAAAGTCGCAAATGATGACGTAAAAATGACGTCAGAGTCGCAAACGTTTGCGACTTTTATATGCCGTCTGCTCCTAGCTTAAGTATTTTTCGAAGTTCGAAATGAGAGCCGCTCTCTCACAACCAGACATGTCCAAACTGTGAAATAAAGTTGTTTTTTGTTGAAAAAATTTAAAAACTTTTCACAACGGCTAAAATGAATTAACAATAACTTTATTTCATTGCACTTTTGCATTTTTTTGCAAACATTTTGTCATTTATTTACTTATTTTCATTTTAATTATTTCAATTGTGTGTTTCCTCACTAAAATTTGAATCTAAAAACATTGGAATTGCAACAAAAAAACTCAAGCAATGTGAGAGTTAACATGTGGACTTCGAAATTTTTTGATGAGAGCCCTCATAACTTAAGAGTGGTCGGGACCAGTCGTAAGTCTTATTAGCGCTCATAAATATTCACTATTATTGCTTGGTGAATAGGTTTATGAGCCTCTTAAGTTACGAGCGTTCGGTGAATATCAGCCTAAGACTGCTTTTACACTACATCGATTTTTAATCTTCGTTTCTCCTTTGGTTTCCTTCTAATTGCAGATACCTTTTTGGCCAGGCGCGCACATGCTTTATTATATGAGAGCCCGCACACATAAACCGGCGTGCACTCCCATATAAGCCAAATGTGCTCAAAATGGAAACCAAACTGTTAAGTTGCATGTGCGCGCCTGGCCTTACTCTTTACTCCACGCGACTGAAAATAAAACACATTCGAAAAATAATGAAAAGCACAAATATCCTTGATGTCCAGCCAGAGAGTTCGAAAAATTAATATACGCAATTGCCTTTATAAATAGAAGCAGTATTTTATTTCTAAAAGAACATGGAAATAACAGATTACAATAATTGTTCTTGTTGTATCTTATTAGGTATACTCACCGCAGTTTGCACTCTCCGACCGTTCAGCTACAAGGATGGATTTCAAAAGAAAGATCTTTTTTGACATATGAGAAAAAGAAGATCGAAAATCAAAATGGCGAAAGAATTATGTCCGGTGTGAGGAGTGCAAACTGCGGCGAGAAAAATGGTGACAGCTATAGATGTTCGTTGATTAATAAGTTGTCGTCTAGGTGGTGCTGCATGGAAGTTCTGTTTGCGTGAATACTTAAGGTCGTTCTTCCACATCCCCGCCCCCGTGAATCAACCCGATTCACCATCCACTTTGAGAACGGCCAATTTAGATACGGGCCGACGGAGAACTCCAGACTTGGTACGAACATCGGCTCGTCTCACTACTCCATCTGCACCTTGATAAACTCGTTCTACTCTTCCTCGGCACCATTGTTTTCTGGGCATGTCCTTGTCACAAATGAATACTAGGTCTCCTTCTTGCAGAGGCTCTGATATTTGGCACCACTTGGATCGGCGTGTCAATGTTGGCAAATATCCCGAGATCCAGCGCTTCCAAAATCTGTCTCGAAGTTGACGGGCAATTCGCCACTGTTTTCGAAGAGTACACAGCTTCTCAAATGGCTCACTTCCACTTGGCGTCTGGGCAGTGTTAGCTGTTCCAAGTAGAAAATGATTCGGCGTGAGCGGCTCCTCCTGGTCAACAGAAATTGGCAAATGAGTCAAAGGCCTCGAATTGACGACATTCTCCGCTTCAATCATAAGACATTGTAGCGTATACTCGCGGGGTGAGACTTCCTTCAGTGTATGTCGAAGTACCTTTTTTACGCACTGGACCACGCGTTCCCAAACACCTCCTTCAGGTGGGTTACTAGGGCAGTTGAAAACCCATTCAACTCTCTTGGCTGACAGCTCATCTTGAATACGGTCGCAATCGAACACCTCGCTGAAACGTTTCGCCTGTTGATCCGCTCCCACGAACGGACAGGCACTCCTTGACGATTAATGAAATTCCGTATGGTTAGAATACATGCGTCTGTTGAGAGATCACAGGCAACCTCTAGGTGGACAGCTCGGACAACGAGACAAGTAAATAATGCCACCCATCTCTTTTCGACCCGACGACCAATAGTTACTGTTAAGGGTCCAAAATAATCCAGGCCAGTGTAGGTGAACGGTCTTAAATACGGCGTCAAACGATCCTCTGGCAGAGGCCCCATCAAGGGTGTAACAGGCTTGATTCGTTCTAGCTTACACATTGCGCATTTAGAAATTACCTTTTTCAAAACTTGTCTAAGGCGTGGTACCCAATACAGGCGGCGAACTTCACAGATAGTAGCTTCGACGTTCTGATGTTTCATCTTGTGATGGTAATAATCCACGACCAGCTTAGTAAACTCATGTTCAGGCGGCAAAATAATAGGTATTCTAGTAGAATATGGAAGCCAGCTGGCAGCATCAATCCGTCCACTCACACGTAAGACGTCATCCTCATCGACGTACGGCATCAGGTTGTGCAAAGGACTTTCTGTGGTAAGACATTGACCATCTTTGACTCGGCTAATATCGGCGCCATACACTTCATCTTGTGCTTGGCGGCATAGCACAAGTTCGGCTGAATTTAGTTCGTCTACTGTCAATCCATTTGCTGGCCTTATTTGACGTAGTGAGCGAACGTATCGTATGACATAAGCAATGGACCTCTTCAGCTTCAAAAAAGAAGAAAAGTTGGAAAATTTAATGAAATTTTTACTTACGACAAGAAGAGCGAATTTTGATGGGAGTTAATCATCTTCACTTACTTCGTGGTTGCTTACGTTGGCTAAGTCAGCAGGCCACAAGTTTTCCCTTTGTTTCAGATGAAGGACTGAATTCGACAGGGCAATTTGATCGAGTTGCTTCATCGGCCACGTTTTCTTGGGTAGGTAGCCACCTCCAGTTAGACGCTTCAGTGGCGGCAAGAATTTCAGCTATTCTGTGGGCCACAAATGGTTTGTAGCGACGGTTCTGTGAGCCAATCCACTTGATTACTGTCTTGGAATCTGTCCAAAAAACACAGCGGCTGACTTGAAGTGTTTGGTGCTCTTCTACTATCGTTTGCATCAAACGAGTTCCCAAAACGGCAGCTTGGAGCTCAAGGCGTGGAATAGTCATAGGCTTCAATGATGCGCACTTGGTTTTGGCACAAAGAAATGCGGTTTCAACTTCTTTGTTCAACGACTCAGACCTCCAGTAAGCTACGGCGGCAAATGCTTCCTCGCTTGCATCAACAAATATGTGAAGCTGGAGCTCCTTCGGTAAACCATTGAGGAAGTAGTAGCGTGGAATCTGAAACCCAACAACTTTGTCCAAATTTTTGCAACAATTGATCCAAGCTGCATAGATGTTACAGGGCAATGGCTCATCCGAAAGTAACTCGTACCTCCAGACCTCACGCATCAATAGTTTGGCACAGACCAAAAAATTTGCCAAAAATCCCAATGGGTCAAAGACTGACATGATGACGCTGAGCAGCTCTCTTTTACTAGGGCATCTTTCTCCAGCTATAATGTGAGGATCAACTCGGTGGAACCTGAGTTCATATCTGAAAGTGTCACTCAAGGGCTGCCAAAACATACCCAAGACTTTCTCCGTGATCAAACTTCCAGCGGTCGACTGGTGTTTTGTGACTGTTTTGGACTCTGCGTCATCCTCTAGGGCACTAAGTACTTCTGGTGAATTTGAACTGAAGCTTCGCAATTGAAAACTGGCATCTTTATGTATTTCACGAACTTGTTTTGAGACGGCAATGGCTTCATCAATTGACTCGAAACTGTCCACAAAGTCATCAACGTAGTGGTGCTGCATGATAGACTTCACTGCTCTGGCATTAGTCTCAAGACGTTCCAGCGCATTAAAAGATTTGACGTATTGGGCAGCGCAAGGTGAGCAAGCAGCGCCAAAGGTCATGACTTGCATCTCATAGACTTCAGGGTTCACTTCTGTATCTCCAAAGCGCCAGAGAAATCTTTGTGAATTTCTATCCTCAGGTCGAATGAGCACCTGGTGAAACATTTCACGGATGTCTCCGCACACTGCGATAGCACCCACTCGAAAGTTGAATAGCACCGATGGCATCGGCTGGTACTCCTGTGGTCCCTTCAGTAAACAAGAATTGAGTGAAATCCCATTTACTCTGGCGGCGGCGTCAAACACCAAGCGAAGTTTCCCTGGCTTGTTGGGATTCACTACGGCAAAGTGTGGAAGGTACCACGTTCTAGGACCTACCTTGGCGGCCTCTGCTGGCTGCAGCTGGCGAGCGTACCCCTTCGCAACGTAAGAGCTAATGATGTCGTTGTAGGCGGCAGCAAACGCATCATCCCTCTTCATTTTACGCTCAATAGCTATGAGCCTCTTTTTTGCCATGGCATAGGAATCCGGGAGCTCAATTTCATCACGCTTGCAAAGTAGTCCAGTTTGGAATCTTCCATTGATTTTGATTGTAGTTGACTGCAGAATACTACGAGCACGCATGTCGTCTTCGGTTTCTACCACTGGTGCTGGCCGCACCCCAAAAGCTTTCCGTCTCGAAGTAATCTGCAACTAGTTTGTGGAGGGCATCTTCACTTGTGTTGATCAGCAGGCATGACATCTTCAGTGGTGAGGCTGTCTTCGTTGGACCAAATACTACCCATCCGAGTTCTGTGTGTGCAGCATATGGCCCACCATCTCGAAGTTGAATAGTCTCACTTGGCAGACCTAGGTGACAGTGGTCCAAGCCAATGAGAATCTGCGGCGTGATGTCATCATAAGGGAAAATAGGCAACCGATCAAAATATTCTGCATCCCTGTGCAAATCGTTTGCATTCAGGCTTTGCATCGGTAGACAAAGGTTTGAAACACCATAAACGTTACGAAGCAGATGTTTCTTCTTGTTATTTGTTCCACTGATGTGAGCGTTGACCACAGTTGCAGGTTCTTGAGCAGCTCTGCCCCCAAACCATTGGAGATCCAACTCACGGATATCACCATTCAGTCCAAGATCTTCAATTAGGCTTCTATCCATCATGGTTATTGAAGAACCTTCATCCATAAGAGCGTAAGTGTCCACTCGCTTTAAGGGTAGATACATGGTGACAGGCAGCACTCGAAAAAGTAATTTGTTGTTCTTATCTGGGCTCTGTGAACAGCTGAGAACTGCTTCATCATCATCATCGTCGGCTCGACAACCAGGGTCCGGTCCTGGCCTCCTTCAACAAGTCTCTCCACCCATCCCGGTCTCGAGCCGCCGCCATCCATTTGCGCACCCCAAGGCTCCGGGCGTCCTGGTCTACGCCATCTCTCCAGCGCATGCATGGTCTACCACGCTGTCGTCTACCATAGAATGTACCACAAAGAACTTTCCGAGCAGGTTCCTCTTCGCTCATGCGAGCTAGGTGCCCTGCCCACCGGAGTCTACCGAGCTTAATTTTTGTCACGATATCTGCTTCAAGGTAGATTGCGTACAATTCATGATTGTACCGTCTCCGGAATCGTCCTTCCTCACATATGGGGCCAACAATTCTCCTTAAGACTTTTCTCTCGAACGCGGCTAAGAGGTCGGAGTGCCTTTTGCTAAGCACCCAAGTCTCGGATCCATATGTGAGTACTGGCAGGACCATGGTCCTGTACAGCAGCAGTTTTGAAGTTATGGTGAGATTTCTGGATTTGAAGAGCTTTGACAGACTATAGTAGGCTCTGTTGGATTTGAGAAGCCGCCCGCGTATTTCTTCTTCTATATTGTTATCGGCTGCTACTATTGACCCAAGGTATTTAAAGGATTGCACCACTTCAAATTCGTGCTCCGCTACCTTGATTGTTTGACCAACTGTTCCTCTCGCATTCGACGCCACCATGTACTTTGTTTTACCTTCACTAATGTTCAGCCCCAGATTTTGTGCCGCCTGCTCGATCTGGATGAAGGAATCATGTACAGCTTGCTCAGTTCTTCCGATGATGTCGTCTGCGTAAGCCAGTATCTGGCTGGACCTGTTGACGATGGTCCCTCTTGTTGCCGTGCCAGAGTCACGGATTGCTTTCTCCAACGCCAGGTTGAAGAGGAGGCAGGCCAAACCATCCCCTTGTCGGAGTCCATTAAAGATGTTGATTGGTTTGGATAGCAATCCGGCTATTTTTACTTGGCTTGTTACGTTGGTCATGGTCAACCTACATAGTCGTGTCAATTTATTTGGGATGCCGAATTCTCTCATGGCTTTGTAAAGTTCTACCCTGGCTATGCTATCGTAGGCGGCCTTAAAGTCTATAAACAGGTGGTATGTTGGGATGTTAAATTCTAGACATTTTTCCATCGCCTGCCTAAGGGTAAAGATCTGATCAGTTGTTGATTTGCCTGGAATGAAACCACACTGATATTGTCCGATGATGGTTTTAGCGTATGGGGTTATCCGGTCTTGTAGGATAGAGGAGAGTATCTTATAGGCGGTACTCAACAACGTGATACCTCTATAATTGCTGCACGTTGTGACATCTCCCTTCTTATGTATGGGGCAAATTATACCTTTTCGTCTTTGCGTGGGTTGTCGTCGTGAGATCAGTCCGTTTCCGAGGCTTGTTGTCGGTCTCGTAATTCTTCTAGTTTTACGGAACAGGGAATTAACCTGTTGCCAACCTGTGGAACCAGCCTGATCATATTAGCCAAACATTTTTAAAGGCTTGTTTCTAGCGGCCGCCGCGAAGAGGCTATGATCACACTTCCACCAGTCCGAATAGTTACGGCACGTGCATGTTTTCGTATGCTACATGTTATTCCCCCTATTCGGCTGATGGCTTCCTTTGTTTAATGGCGTCTTGTTTTTTCTGTGCACGTAGAATTTGTGTACCTTCAGAGACAGGTTGTCTTTGTTCGTGCAACAACTGGTGGTGACTCCTTTGGCACTCATCAATACCACAAGATTTTCGACGGCGGCGGCAGAACCTCAGCGAGTGTCCTACTTCCAGGCATGTGAAGCACAATCGACATCTTTTGGCTTGTGTCCACCTTTCACTCACACTGCATTCCAAAAATTGTTTGCATTCGGGTATTCTGTGACGGCTTTGACAGATTGGACACTTGACTGCATCTGCTGGTGGACCCTCGGCTGCATGGAGAACTGAACGGCGTTTTGGTTCAATTGCTGTTCGACTACCGGTAATCTTGTCATCTTGTACCACGGAAATCAAACTTGCAACTCCACTCAACCAGTTGCTGAAGTCGACAATAGTTGGATACGGCTGGATCTGAGCTGCAAATCCAGCCCACTGAATCCTTTGGCTCATAGGAAGCTTATGTATAAGCTCCTTCAGTAGGGTTGGGTTAGCTAAATGATGTTGACCATTGATTGATGACAAAAACACAGCAAGATTCTTCGCCTTCACGGCAAATGGGATCAACTTTTCCATTGAGGTTTCAGAGAACGGGGCAATTTGTCTAACTTGCTGGAGCTGACTCTCTATCAACTGTTCAGGGCGACCAAAACTAGATCGTAATTGCTCAATAACCAAATTCACGTTCTCAGCATGAATCATCATGCACTTCACCGCATCACGTGCTTGGCCTTTTAAAGATTTTTGGAGACGCATACTGTTTTCCAAATTACTGTAGTTGTAGACTGCTGTTGACTCAGAATATGCACTTGAAAACATAGGCCAGTCTTCTGGATCGCCGCTGAATTGGGGCAAATCTTGAAGCTTTCGTGGCGCAGTGAATTGCTGCTGAGATACACCACTGTAGCTTCCAGAATATCCAGAGCAGGTTGGAGTGGTATGCGTTATAGGGTTATTTGCAGAGAACCACGTTGGCGCTGATGACTGCCCATTAAAATTTCCTGCCACACCGGCGAGTGTTACGTGATGGTTAACTGTACTTACTAGCTGCGAAAAGTTTACACTATATAGCGGGTTGGAGAACGGTATTGTTGGAAGTGACTTGACATGCGTTACGGTAGTGGATAACGGTGGCATCCAATGCGGAACTGTGGATGCGATGGTAGGCATTAATCTGTTCTGCATCTGCAGCGCCTCGTTCAGAGATTCGCATTGTGAATTTTTTTCATTCAACTTAATTTAAGTACTTTTTAGCTCACTCTCAATTGCGATGAACCTCCTCTGAAACTCGTCGAGTATATTTTGTGTGGAAGCAGCTTGAGCGACGGCTTCAGCATTTGTAGCTGAAACTTTTGCAGCGCTCTTTACAATTTCAGCTACTGATACTGCGGCATTGACTGATTTTGGAGCACCATTTAACAAACCAGTTGATACTGCGGTGGCATTGGCATTCCCGCTTGAAATTCCTCGCGAAGAACCAGCAGGCAAATTATAGACACTCATACTGTCCATATCGACCAATGGAACTCCTTGTAAAGGGGTGCCTATGGATGCGGAGGCATTTGCATCGATCAATAGAACCTTGTCTATCGATACGGCGGCATTGTTATTTGCCGCTGGTACATTGGTCGTCTGACCATCGTTGTTGACTTTCATACTCAGGCTGGCAGAAAGCGAATCTTCGGGGTTAAGGCGAGGGCTTCTTCTAGGTGGTGTACGGTGCATTACTTGTACGAGCACACCACGGCGGCAAGGGTAATGTCTGCAACAATCTGCAATTTAGTCCTCGGCATGGGACTGGCGATTGCAAATTGAAAAATGCGTGAATTAATCTACGAATGGCGGCAATTGCAAATAATTAAACGCAATTTATTCCAGGGCAGGGATTACTAAATTGCGAAATAAAACGCTATCCATTCAAAATAGCTTTTATCGGCCTTTAGTCCATAAAAATTGGCGTTTCGTCCCGGCGATCTCACTTGGACTCATCAGTTGACTAGTGAGTGCCTTGTCAATACGCAATTTTTATTAAGTTCAGTTCAACTTACATGAACTTTTTGACAAAAATCCAGTGTGAACTATATCCAACAAGATTAAAATTCTTAATCATTAAGCTGGAAATTTTGCCCAGGGCCAGGCTTTGTTTTTATATGAAGGTTTTTATAATACAAATTCTATATACTACTGAAATACATCAGCCAAGTAGAAGACTTAGCACTATTTAATTGGACTTGTTGAATTATTGATTCAAAATAGCTTTTATCGGCCTTTAGTCCATAAAAATTGGCGTTTCGTCCCGGCGATCTCACTTGGACTCATCAGTTGACTAGTGAGTGCCTTGTCAATACGCAATTTTTATTAAGTTCAGTTCAACTTACATGAACTTTTTGACAAAAATCCAATGTGAACTATATCCAACAAGACTAAAATTCTTAATCATTAAGCTGGAAATTTTGCCCAGGGCCAGGCTTTGTTTTTATATGAAGGTTTTTATAATACAAATTCTATATACTACTGAAATACATCAGCCAAGTAGAAGACTTAGCACTATTTAATTGGACTTGTTGAATTATTGATTCAAAATAGCTTTTATCGGCCTTTAGTCCATAAAAATTGGCGTTTCGTCCCGGCGATCTCACTTGGACTCATCAGTTGACTAGTGAGTGCCTTGTCAATACGCAATTTTTATTAAGTTCAGTTCAACTTACATGAACTTTTTGACAAAAATCCAATGTGAACTATATCCAACAAGATTAAAATTCTTAATCATTAAGCTGGAAATTTTGCCCAGGGCCAGGCTTTGTTTTTATATGAAGGTTTTTATAATACAAATTCTATATACTACTGAAATACATCAGCCAAGTAGAAGACTTAGCACTATTTAATTGGACTTGTTGAATTATTGATTCAAAATAGCTTTTATCGGCCTTTAGTCCATAAAAATTGGCGTTTCGTCCCGGCGATCTCACTTGGACTCATCAGTTGACTAGTGAGTGCCTTGTCAATACGCAATTTTTATTAAGTTCAGTTCAACTTACATGAACTTTTTGACAAAAATCCAATGTGAACTATATCCAACAAGATTAAAATTCTTAATCATTAAGCTGGAAATTTTGCCCAGGGCCAGGCTTTGTTTTTATATGAAGGTTTTTATAATACAAATTCTATATACTACTGAAATACATCAGCCAAGTAGAAGACTTAGCACTATTTAATTGGACTTGTTGAATTATTGATTCAAAATAGCTTTTATCGGCCTTTAGTCCATAAAAATTGGCGTTTCGTCCCGGCGATCTCACTTGGACTCATCAGTTGACTAGTGAGTGCCTTGTCAATACGCAATTTTTATTAAGTTCAGTTCAACTTACATGAACTTTTTGACAAAAATCCAATGTGAACTATATCCAACAAGATTAAAATTCTTAATCATTAAGCTGGAAATTTTGCCCAGGGCCAGGCTTTGTTTTTATATGAAGGTTTTTATAATACAAATTCTATATACTACTGAAATACATCAGCCAAGTAGAAGACTTAGCACTATTTAATTGGACTTGTTGAATTATTGATTCAAAATAGCTTTTATCGGCCTTTAGTCCATAAAAATTGGCGTTTCGTCCCGGCGATCTCACTTGGACTCATCAGTTGACTAGTGAGTGCCTTGTCAATACGCAATTTTTATTAAGTTCAGTTCAACTTACATGAACTTTTTGACAAAAATCCAATGTGAACTATATCCAACAAGATTAAAATTCTTAATCATTAAGCTGGAAATTTTGCCCAGGGCCAGGCTTTGTTTTTATATGAAGGTTTTTATAATACAAATTCTATATACTACTGAAATACATCAGCCAAGTAGAAGACTTAGCACTATTTAATTGGACTTGTTGAATAATAAATAATAAGTCTTCTACTTGGCTGATGTATTTCAGTAGTATATAGAATTTGTATTATAAAAACCTTCATATAAAAACAAAGCCTGGCCCTGGGCAAAATTTCCAGCTTAATGATTAAGAATTTTAATCTTGTTGGATATAGTTCACATTGGATTTTTGTCAAAAAGTTCATGTAAGTTGAACTGAACTTAATAAAAATTGCGTATTGACAAGGCACTCACTAGTCAACTGATGAGTCCAAGTGAGATCGCCGGGACGAAACGCCAATTTTTATGGACTAAAGGCCGATAAAAGCTATTTTGAATCAATAATTCAACAAGTCCAATTAAATAGTGCTAAGTCTTCTACTTGGCTGATGTATTTCAGTAGTATATAGAATTTGTATTATAAAAACCTTCATATAAAAACAAAGCCTGGCCCTGGGCAAAATTTCCAGCTTAATGATTAAGAATTTTAATCTTGTTGGATATAGTTCACATTGGATTTTTGTCAAAAAGTTCATGTAAGTTGAACTGAACTTAATAAAAATTGCGTATTGACAAGGCACTCACTAGTCAACTGATGAGTCCAAGTGAGATCGCCGGGACGAAACGCCAATTTTTATGGACTAAAGGCCGATAAAAGCTATTTTGAATCAATAATTCAACAAGTCCAATTAAATAGTGCTAAGTCTTCTACTTGGCTGATGTATTTCAGTAGTATATAGAATTTGTATTATAAAAACCTTCATATAAAAACAAAGCCTGGCCCTGGGCAAAATTTCCAGCTTAATGATTAAGAATTTTAATCTTGTTGGATATAGTTCACATTGGATTTTTGTCAAAAAGTTCATGTAAGTTGAACTGAACTTAATAAAAATTGCGTATTGACAAGGCACTCACTAGTCAACTGATGAGTCCAAGTGAGATCGCCGGGACGAAACGCCAATTTTTATGGACTAAAGGCCGATAAAAGCTATTTTGAATCAATAATTCAACAAGTCCAATTAAATAGTGCTAAGTCTTCTACTTGGCTGATGTATTTCAGTAGTATATAGAATTTGTATTATAAAAACCTTCATATAAAAACAAAGCCTGGCCCTGGGCAAAATTTCCAGCTTAATGATTAAGAATTTTAATCTTGTTGGATATAGTTCACATTGGATTTTTGTCAAAAAGTTCATGTAAGTTGAACTGAACTTAATAAAAATTGCGTATTGACAAGGCACTCACTAGTCAACTGATGAGTCCAAGTGAGATCGCCGGGACGAAACGCCAATTTTTATGGACTAAAGGCCGATAAAAGCTATTTTGAATCAATAATTCAACAAGTCCAATTAAATAGTGCTAAGTCTTCTACTTGGCTGATGTATTTCAGTAGTATATAGAATTTGTATTATAAAAACCTTCATATAAAAACAAAGCCTGGCCCTGGGCAAAATTTCCAGCTTAATGATTAAGAATTTTAATCTTGTTGGATATAGTTCACATTGGATTTTTGTCAAAAAGTTCATGTAAGTTGAACTGAACTTAATAAAAATTGCGTATTGACAAGGCACTCACTAGTCAACTGATGAGTCCAAGTGAGATCGCCGGGACGAAACGCCAATTTTTATGGACTAAAGGCCGATAAAAGCTATTTTGAATCAATAATTCAACAAGTCCAATTAAATAGTGCTAAGTCTTCTACTTGGCTGATGTATTTCAGTAGTATATAGAATTTGTATTATAAAAACCTTCATATTAAAACGCTATCCTTGATGTCCAGCCAGAGAGTTCGAAAAATTAATATACGCAATTGCCCTTATAGAAGCAGTATTTTATTTCTAAAAGAACATGGAAATAACAGATTACAATAATTGTTCTTGTTGTATCTTATTAGGTATACTCACCGCAGTTTGCACTCTCCGACCGTTCAGCTACAAGGATGGATTTCAAAAGAAAGATCTTTTTTGACATATGAGAAAAAGAAGATCGAAAATCAAAATGGCGAAAGAATTATGTCCGGTGTGAGGAGTGCAAACTGCGGCGAGAAAAATGGTGACAGCTATAGATGTTCGTTGATTAATAAGTTGTCGTCTAGGTGGTGCTGCATGGAAGTTCTGTTTGCGTGAAAACTTAAGGTCGTTCTTCCACAACAAAGAAGAATGAGCGACAGCTCTGCAATTTGTTCAACGTCAGCAATTTCGTCTACCCCGGCCACCTCATACAGCCCTCTTCAACGTGATTAAAAATCGCAACCACAAATAGTATCGTTTAAAAAACTGCTTTTACACGACATATTTCAATATTTTTTAACCCACTGCATGACGGGACGACGCTTTATTGTGTATACTCTTAAGGTAAGACCGCACTCGATGGAACTGCACTTCAGCGGAACTGCGCGACACTGCGCAGCACTATACAGCACTTTTTTGATATACCGCACTTGATATGAAGCAACGCGTCAAATTATGCATTTGAAATGTTACATTGACATTGCATTTTGTACAGGCCAATTTTTAATTGTTTAATATGTAGGGTGGGTCAGTGTGAGTATACCATTTGGTTTTCGGGGTTGAAAGCCCCTCCATTTGGCCGCCATCTTGGAAAAGGTGATGTAAAATGTTTCTTGGCTATATCTTGAGAACCATAGGTATCACAGAAAAAATGTTGGCATAAATTGTTGATACAAGGTAAATACAACATCTCAATGGATGAACAGGGGGAGGGGGAAAAGACGCCCCCCCCTTCGACTTTTTTTTGTCTCGACTCAACCTAAATGCTCTAACTTTTTGTCTCACTAGAGGGTTTTTTCAATAAAATTAATAGAAAAAAGTAATAACCCCTTAATGATATTTTTCGTCAAAATTTTCGTCTATTTTTAGTTAAAACTTTTCTATTTTCAATTTTTTGGCAAAAAAAATTAACTAAAGTGGTTGAAAATTTAATTTTCCATAAAAAAGTTTTTACATTTTTTATGTGAGACCTATGGTTCTCAAGATATAGCCAAAAAACATTTTACACCACCTTTTCCAAGATGGAGGCCAAAGGGGGGCTTTCAACCCCGAAAACCAAATGGTCGAGTGCGGTCTTATTTTTATGCTGGATTTAAGAGCCCTACACACAATTAATATAAATTGACAATAATTATTGAAGATATTTCATGTCAATGAACATTGATGAAAAATTGCCACCACACGTTTCAATAAATATTGACAATAGTAAATATAATATAATATATTGACGATAGGGGTATTCATGCAATGAGATATATTTACTAACTTCGTATTTGCGTTAATGTATGCTTCACTTTGCATGAACGCACCTATAAAGCAATCTGTGTATATCCTTATAAAGTTGCTCGCGTATATAATTTTCCATACAAATTTTGACATTTGATTTACGAGGTGATAAACTTATGCAGTTTACGTGGTTTACGAGGCAAAATCATCGCGCAAACTTATCAGCCCTGCGTATATAATTTTCCATACAAATTTTGACAGTTTATTTACGAGGTGATAAACTTATGCAGTTTACGAGGTTTACTAGGCAAATACGACATTGCATGAATACCCCTAATATAAATACTAGATTTATCCTTCCATAAACATTCGTTTTCACGATATATTTCGATAAATTCCCTTTGGAATTCACGACAATTAATCCATCGTTTTATTTTGCCACCGACGATGCAAACTCAAATTTCAACATGATGAATAATATTGAAGAAAACCAAATCGATTTTGGTTCTCATGAATGTCGTCAATGTTCATTAACAATGACATTGAAGAGCATACGAACGATCAATTTTCAGCGAAAAATTGCTTTTTCGCTGAATATTTACAATATACATTGATCGTGTGTAGGGCTCTTTACACGACACGACTGATGCCTGATTCACAATGCGACGAGGAAACGGGACGTTATCGTGACGAGAACCGCTGGAATTTTTTCTAGTTACAAAATCGTCGCCCAATTCACAATGCAGCGAGCGTTTTACGACAAAAATTAATTTCTGTAAAACAAATCAATAAAATATAAACAAAATAACTTACAAAACAATAGATTTATCAATAAATTCATTTAATTGATTACATCTTTTGTGAAAAATCTGTAAATAACTAAGCAAAAATGAAAATCGTCGTCACGTCGCGTCTTTTTTTCAATTTTTCGAATTCTTGGCGTGACGTGACGACGAGAAACACCGCATCGTGTATATCCAGTGCCTACGTTCTGTAACTCTCGCATCGATAAAATCAGTCGAGAAACGATGAAAATTGAAACAAACCCATATTCTGTAACTCTCGCATCGTTAAAATCAGTCGAGAAACGATGAAAATTGAAACAAATCATAAGAGTTTTGTTCCATTTATTCCATCGTTTCTCGACTGATTTTATAGATGCGAGAGTTACAGAAAATGGGTCGGTATGCTTTCATTGTTTGAAATTGGTTTGACAACTACAACGAGTTCTCGTCACGCTCACTTCTCGTTTCCTCGCCGCATTGTGAATCAGGCCTGACAAATCGGCATTTTTCTCTCAATATAATGCCATAAGAATGAATTTTTCCATTGTTCTGTCATTTTTTTGACAGTTAAACGCCAGAATACTGCCAATTTGTCAGTCGTGCAAATCCAGCATTACTCTCATTAGGTGTGTTCGCGTACTAGTCCGAAACTACCCATTTTTACCATTTTTAGTCCAATTAAAATTTTTTTATATGAACTTTGACAGAACTTCGGACAAAAACTGGCAGGTTTGGAAAGTAAACGAACAGAGGTATTGCTTGAAATTGGTTTGACAACTACAACGATTTTTCGTCACATTCACGTCTGGTTTCCTCGTCGCATTGTGAATCTGGCTTGAACTCGACTCGAACATTTAGTTGGAAAGACATCTATTTAAATGCAAACAGGATGTTATTATAATCATTCGTTTCCATAGGGTACATATTCCTTCTCTATCGATCTTGTAAACTTTAAAGACATTAGAACAGTATAGAAATAGTGGGTAGTGTGATAGCCTGCTGATTATAGGCTTTTCCAGAAACTATCTTTGTCTTTTCTCTTTCTAATTTTGACATAAAAATATGTAGGGAAAACAAACAAACGACCAATCACAATCACATGTTTTTGTTTTCCCTACATATTTTTCTGTCAAACTATTGATTTTTTTTTTGCTTGTTTGGCACTGAAGTCTGGTGGAAGTTCCAAATTGGAGTTTCATATTACATAAGTAGTAACCAGAGATTATGACTTATAAAGATTGGGAACCTCGGCTGTCATAGGGGTTTGCCAACAAGCTAATCAATATGGCTGCCCGTGGTGAAGTAAGTAAGTTGCATTAGTATGCGTGTTTTAACTCATACTAGTGCAACTTACTGATTTCCACCACGATATTTTGAAAACTTGATGAGTTTCAAAGGGCACGTTCAAAAACTAATAAAAATGGTGAAACGAACTATCAAGTATTCACGACACCTAAAATCATTTGGTTTTAAAGTTGCATGGAGGATTTTGAACAATTATATTTAAATTTTAGTAAAATAATAATCAAAAATGCAAATTGACAGTAAATCAATACATAATTAACGCAGTAGATAAATTTAATCAGTTAATTAGAGAACAGAATATTTCAGAAAGTCTTCTTTCCATTTCCTGTTGAAAGTGATGCTTTAGGAGTGTTCTTTGCTTTTATATTTCATTAAGAAACGCTGAACACTGATTTAACAAAAATGTACATAAATATAAGGCCTTTCATCGGATAACTCCTCAAAGTGATTTTAGCCATGGAACATACGATATTTTTGTATATTATTACTATTTCCTTCCCTTACACCGTTTGCATCCTCCGATCCGATCTGTTCTAACATTTATTTCTCTTATTAAATTGTATGTGTATTCTGTATCTACCACTCTTTCTTTGACATTTCGCCAAACCTCATCTACTACTTTTTAACTCTGTTTACCCTTACAACTTTCAACTCACCGATGGCACTATAGTTTTCCACCAGAATTTCATACCCGGTTGACACCGGATGAATTCAATATTTTTATGGAATATTTCCGCGCTGTAACCTAATTATTCACTAATCTGTCAACGTCGACACATGCTTTAACTGTATTTGAATGTATATGAAGGGTTTATAATACAAATTCTATATATACTGAAATAAATACATGAGCCAAGTAGAAGAGTTAGCACTATTTGTAGCAAAAAAAAGCGTTTCTAAATAGCATTTTTAAAATTAACTCAAAATATTCAAATTCAGCTCATCACAATCTTCGCCACAACATATAATGTATATTTAGTAAGATCTGTGTCGTTATTTAATCATCTGTATTACGATGCTTTGCATCATATTTTTATCACTTTCGATAATAACTAATTATTTCTGTTTGATGAAATTACCCTAAGGAAGCTGCAAGTGTCGATTTCTTTAAAAATTATTAACTTAAAGCTTGCTCGTGAATGGCCAGCTATAGATTTATGAACAATATGGGTGCAACCTTAATAATTCTGTTTGCACCATTGAATCTGTATTTTCCGAACACATCCCGATATCCGACCTAACTTCCGCCATTTTCGTGGTGAAAAGCTGAAATTTCTTTAACTGGCTGAACACAATAGACGCTCTTTCGATCGCGCGTTCGCACCTGTCAAAGTTAAAATACGTGAAATATCGTTAAAGTGAATACAAGGGAGACGCAAACGCGAACGCGACTCTGGGAGTTAAATAAGTTTTAATAATCATGCGCGTACGAATGCGCGATCGAACGCGCGTCTATTGTGTTCAGCCAGTAAAGATGGCTGCGTTTTTTACACATAAAAAATGGTCGAACTGTCAAAACAGAACAAACCCCCTGTTTAGTTGTTGTTGCCACAGATTAGCCACATGAAGATGAGAATCCCCGGCAGCCATTTTAATTTGCCTACAAGCTTGAACTGGCAGTTATCAGATAAAAAATGAAAATGTGTGCATAAAAACCTCACACATAGACAGTAGGGATCTTCACACACCTGGTTAAATTGTTGTTGAAATTCACATCTATTCATCGACGAGGGAAGAAATTATAAATACAACAATGTAAACAAATGGGTTTTGGAGGGTGAAACGTACGAAACATTCTCATCTTCATATAGTTAATCTGTGGTTGTTGCCATAGATACACCATATAAAGATGACAATCTTTCGTACGTTTCACCCTCCAAAACCAATTTGTTTACCTTGTTGTATTTGTAATTTCATCCCGTGTCGATGAATAGGTGTGAATTGCAACAACAATTTAATGGGGTGGGTTTGTTCTGTTTTGCTAGATCGACCATTTTGTATGTGCAAATAACGCAGCCATCTTTAAAAAAATTCCAACTCACCAACTTTTCACCATGAAAATGAGGGATAAAAGGTGGGATATCGGGTTGTGTTGAAAGAAACACAAATTGAATGATGCTAAGTCCGCTATTACACGACGACTTTGGAGTAATGAAACTTCTTTAAACTTTTTTAGAAAATTCATCTTCTGAGTCGTGCGCTGCTACACATTGATTTTTAAATCTTGACTCAAATTTGGAATTTCCCTTTAGTATACAGGTATACATGTGCGCTCTACAAACAACAGAAATAATGAAGTGACTTGTTAAATAAACAAGGAATACAATAAGAAATGTCAAAAATCAGTGGCCAAAATTTGGCCTACGACCTACATGACCCACTCCTTATTTAAAAAGACGTAATGACTAAGAATTAGTCGTGTTAATAGCAGTATTTCGTATTGCCGTGAATGACACCATGTTTGGCCTTCATTCTTTTAAGGCTTAACTACATAAGCCCAAAAAGTGAAAAAGTACAAAAGTGAAAATTTTCAAACTCATTTTGGAATAGTTTTTCTGACTGGAAAACTTTTAAAAAAGATGCAGAAAGATTAAATTTTCGGTTAAAAAAAAAAATTGTATATTCTTTTTCACAAAACAGTTGCGCCAGCGGGAAAAAAAATATTTTTACTTTTGTACAAAAGTACTTTTTGGCTAATGTAGTTAAGCCTTAACTCTCCTCATGACATTTTGCTGAACTGTGTTTTTCTGTCCGAAACGTCAATTTCACAAGTCATCCATAATGCTCTTAAGTGGTTGAAAGTAAGAAAACAAATAGTTTGTTCAATGTCAATTTTCATAGCACAGAGTGATAAGCTTTTAATTATTTACTTTGCGAAACCACTTAAATTTGATGTGATATAAATTTATTACAGGAAAACTTAACATTTCACTTCACTCATTCGTGAATCAGAAAAAAAAGTTAAAAAATAAGCACCATGCGCCAAATTTGTTTTAGTTTGCTTTCACCATTTTGTTTTTTGCATCCAACCACTTACAAATGACCGGTCGATGAGCGCTCTTCACGTCCGACGGCAAAAGTTCACGAAAACTAGACGAGCAGCACCAAATCGCAATTATGGGCAAAACATGTGAATTCTTTGTATTCACTCGGTTTCCTACCAATTTTTTTTTCGACTAATTTCCTCCGGGCTTGCAAAAAAACACGCCTAAAATTGTCTTACGACAGCTGCGTTGATTTTCTGATTTCTCATTCTTATATTATTGTTTTTTTTTCATTATATTCACTGTTTGTTTCAATAAATTGAGATTAAAAAAACAAAAGACAATCGAATATACTTAAATCGATTATAAATTTTCGATTTCAAAATTTGTTTCCACAAACTTATCCATATAAAGTCGCGTTAGCACTTGATAACTCGTTGCTGAATTTATTATACTTTTTGAACATACTCATGATATTTTTAAAATAACCGACATTTTGGTGGTGAATGGAGGAATTCTGTCTATGTGTGCAAATAAATGGTGGTGAATGGACGAATTCTGCATATGTGTGCGTGTTTCTCCTGAATTAGCTTGTAGGCAAACTCGGATGACTGCCGAGATTATTATCTTTATTATGGTGTATCAAATACAACAATGTAAACAAATGGGTTTTGGAGGGTGAAACGTACGAAAGATTGTCATCTTTATATGGTGTATCTATGATGAGAATCCCCGACAGCCATTTTAATTTGCCTACAAGCTTGAACTGGCAGTTATCAGATAAAAAATGAGAATGTGGCCGAGTTCAACGCACATCTGAATATTCAGAATTCTAAATTTTTGAAGCTCTTGATTGGGCAGCTGTCAGAAGTCATCTGAATTTTCAGAACTTTTTCTGACAGCTGGCCAATCAAGAGCTTCAAAAATTCAGAATTCTGAATATTCAGATGTGCGTTGAACTCGGCCTGTGTGTATAAAAATCTCACACATAGACAGTAGGGATCTTCACAGCACTGGTTAAATTGTTGTTGCAATTCACATCTATTCATCGACGCGGGAAAAAATTACAAATACAACAATGTACACAAATGGGTTTTGGAGGGTGAAACGTACTAAACATTCTCATCTTCATATGGCTAATCTGTGTTCATCGACACAAAACGAAATTACAAAAACAACAATGTAAACAAATTGGTTTTGGAGGGTGAAACGTACGAAGGTTTCCAATCTCTATAATTCATAATCTCTGGTAGTAACGTTGTACCCATAGATACACCATATAAAGATGACAATCTTTCGTACGTTTCACCCTCCAACACCCATTTGTTTACATTGTTGTATTTGTAATTTAAGTTTGTGTCCATGAATAGATGTGAAATCCAACAACAATTTAACCGGGTGAGTTTGTTTTGTTTTGACAGTTCGACTTTTTTTTCAAACTCCTGTGGTGAAAAATAGGTAAACCAAACATAACTTAAAGCTATAATTTTACTTTTTAATTTCTTTTGGGCTCAATTTGTTAATTTTCATATCTTTCCAGGTCACTTGGAACTCCGTGCTCTTCTCTATGTGTCACGTCGAGTGCCCTTCGATCTCTTCGACAACCAAAAGAAGAAGAACAACATCAATTTTACTTTTTAATTTCTTTTAGGCTCAATTTGTTAATTTTCATATCTTTCCAGGTCACTTGGAACTCCGTGCTCTTCTCTATGTGTCACGTCGAGTGCCCTTCGATCTCTTCGACAACCAAAAGAAGAAGAACAACATCAAGTTGTATGTGCGTCGTGTGTTCATCATGGACAACTGTGAGGATCTCAGACTCCAACAAAACAAGGTTCTTAAGGTTATCCGCAAAAACTTGGTCAAAAAGTGCATGGAATTATTTGAGGAACTCACCGAAGACAAGAAGAACAAGAATTTGAAATTGGGCGTCCACGAAGACAACAACAACCGAGCTAAGCTTTCTGATTTGTTGCGTTATCAAACTTCAGCTTCGGGCGAGGAATCTTGCTCTTTGGCCGACTACGTTAGTCGCATGAAGGAGAACCCGGAGCACATTTACTTTATCAGTGGTGAATCACAAGACCAAGTCAGCAATTCTGCATTTGTTGAACGTGTCAAGAAACGCGGATTCGAGGTTGTCTACATGACTGAACCAATCGATGAGTACGTTATCCAACATTTGAAGGAATAAAAAGGCAAACAATTGCTTTCAGTGACCAAGGCAGGTTTGACAAAACCGTCAAGGACTTGGTCATACTACTCTTCGAGACATCCCTTCTCTCATCTGGTTTCTCATTGAACAGCCCACAAGTTCACGCTTCAAGAATCTACCACATGATTAAATTGGGTCTTGGCATCGATGATGATGAAGCAATGGCCACAGAATAACCAAAAACCAACTGCTGCCGCCGCAGCAGGTGACGCACCACCACTTGTGGAGGATTCTGAAGATGCTTCACACATGGAGGATGTAGATTAAAGAACTCATATAGACAAAAAAACAAAACAAAAAAACTATTCCAACCGAGCGCTTGCAGCACAATAGTTTATTACATTCACACACCAAACAAAGAAAAATGATTAACATTAATTACACATAAAAACAAAACAAATTCATATTATGGATCCCCACCACAAATGCCAAATGCTGCGTTATAGTGGCATCGAAGCCTCCACTGCATTTTTAAAAACTTAGCAATTAGGCTTTTTGAAGTGTTTATTCACCAATTAGGTGTGAAATAAAGTTCTAGGCTTTATAGAAATTTCATTTTGTTTAATTTTGGATTATTATTATTTTCAGGCATCCATTCTCGTAAATCATAATCGGTTTATGTCATGACAATCGTTTTCTTGGGTATAGTTTTGTTTTGCCTTTTGTTTCGTAATTCATAATACGGGCCCAGGGCCATGCGGAGTTATTGCAAGCTACTATGTCGCCTCCTCCACCACCACCGAATCCTCCTCGATTAGTTTTCGCAATTGAAGGAGGCAGAACGAAAGAGCCGGTGATCACGTCGTTTCTTGTAGCGCTCGAGAAAAAACGATGGCAGAGAGTTGATCAAAGCCTCTTAGGGGTCACTGTTGGTGGAACCTTCAGAGTCATCCGAACACGCTGCTTCATTTACAAACGAAAATCGAATGTTTTTGGGAAAATCACGCACAGTCCTAAAATTTGTCATTTCGTTGTGATGATATTCGTTCGGGGGACTCATTGTTTACCAAAACATTTTCGCCCGAGTACGTGTTGACAGCACTTCGTTTTGAATGCATTCGGCGACGATGAGGAATAAGCCGAGAAGTTAGCGCTTCTCGGTCGTTGATGCGTTCAATTTTAGAAACATTATCTAGCAGGAGGCTTGTCTGATCTTGATGTGATGATGACATCGACGAGCACGTTATACTGGCTACGTTCGCTTCAATCTCAGGTAGTTCACCGTCCTCAAAAAAGTAGTCATTCTGAAAAACATGTCAAAAAGATTAGATTTGTGTTTTGGATTCTAAATGCATTTGCATTCTTACCTGCTTCAGCAAAAGCTCAACGATCCTGCATTGATGTTTCATATCTTTGACTGCTATTTCGAGTGTTTTATTTTGCGTTCGTATCGATGGGCCAAAAATAATGGCCAAATTTTTTGTTTTTAAATTTAATGTGGCACTTCTTACTAGCACGCATTAAAATTTACACTCGTCAAAAACAAAATGACAAATGACGTTTATAGAATTCACCTCGGAAAAATTAATTGTTGTTTATATTAGGGATGTGTTTGAAATATTCTTACTGAAGGTGCTGTTGCACTTTTTTTTTTGTTTTTCAGTAGTTTTTTTACCCGATTTGACGAAAAAATATGTCCGTTTGCCAATTTTTCAAAACTGCGAATTTGTACTGTTTTGTTTTATTGTATACGAACTTTGAAGAATTTTATGCTAAAATTGGTAGAAATATGCATTTTTAGACAAAACACGAATAGACAATGGAACATATTCATAGTCATTTTTAAACTTGCTAAGTTAAACCTGAGTTTAATTGTATTTTGTATGATAAATTTTGATTTCTATGGGTAAAACTTTTCATATTTGAAGTTGAATAATTCAAAAAACTTGTATTTGAATCAACATAATTCGGTTAGAAATATGAGCTGTATTCGTTGATCCATTTGATTTTAACCTGTAGTTTAGTAGAACAAGAGCTTAGCAAACGACTATGAAATACGCCCCAATTTATTTGATGAGTAAAACTTTTAATATTTAGGTGGTGTGTGAATTAGATTTTGACATTTCCCTGTATCGATTTATCTGGGGTGACATTCTGTAAGGCAAAAGCGAACAACCGTTTTCGCGCGTGCGAACGATTTGCTTCATGTAACACAAAAAACAGAAGTTTTCGTTCGCACATGCGAAAAGAATTTTACGACAGCTTATTCTTTCACGTTTTTCTTCGTGAGTGCTTCAGTTGCCATAAATTTGACAAAAAAAACATTATAAATAAATAAATATGACTTAACTTAAGCACGGAGAAAAACTGTGTTACCGGCGTGAATTGCATACTTGTTATCGATAGTTTGTATGGAAACTCCATTTTGTTTCTGTAATGGCGTCGCTAATCCCCGATGTCGTTTTTTTTCAACCAAATCCGGGCTTGCAAAAAACACAACTAATGTACAATTTTGTTTAGGAAGTATTTATTAATTACATTTTTTACAGTTTTTCAAAAACGTCCACCCAGTTTCATGTGAAAATATTATGTTCACAAATTTAATAAAATTAGACAGTTTTGTTATCCTGACCACTCACAAATTTTCTTTCATCACTTTGAAAGTGAAGGTGACAGATTTTATCACCTCGAAGTAAAATAACTATTTATTTTCTTCTTCTTTGACAACCGTAATTTATTTTTAATAACGTAATATTTTAATAAAGTATTATTTGTGTTTTTATTTTCCTTTGAATTCAACACCAAATAAGCTGAAACAAATTTCATTCGTGCTATCCGCGTTTTAATTAATTGCACTTGAACATTTTAGAATGTTTTGTAAAAACTCTTTCTGAAATACGTAATGGAAATAAGAAATAAAAAATTCTTTTCTCATTTATATTGTTATAATTTTAACTTTGTGCTGACTCTTCCTTACCTATGCAGACCAATTTATAAATCTAAGTTCAATTAGTATGAGGAATGTATTCATTTAAGGTCAGGTAAGCACTTAATAACTCGTTGCTCCATTTACTATACTTTTTGAACATACTCGTGGCATTTTTAAAATAACCGGCATTTTCGTGGTAAATGGACGCCAAGTGCATATGTGTGCAAATAAATCATGGTGAATGGACGCCAAGTGCATATGTGTGCGTGTTTCTCCTTAATTTCCCCTGATTTAGCTTGTAGGCAAACTCGGATGACAGCCGAGATTGTCATCTTTATATGGTGTATCTATGGTTGTACCTTTACCTTGTATGATGTATGGATGGCCAAGGTTCTATAAAAACGGAAAGGGAAAGAAAATTCTTATGAAAAGTATTTTAAAAATCATAGTTTAATTTAAAGTGAGTGAAGATGAAATTATATTATTTAAATTAACGAACTTAAATATCGTCCCACTTCGGTCCACGGAATGGTGCAAAACATATTGGGAGTGTTAGATTTTGAAACGGGATTCGGAATTCCTCTTTCATCAAGTTCTTCCAAAGGGGTCGAAAAACCAGCTGCATTTAGCTTTTTTTGTTTAACCTATTCGTTCGAGTTATTTTTTGTTCGTTAAGTTGAAAAAGAGGGGAATTATTCTTGGTTTTGTGATGAAAACACAATTTTTTTGTTTGCTGAAAAGAAAGTCGTATGCATTTGTTTTCGTTGTCAATTTTCTTTTTGAAAGAAAATCCTGAAGTGAAATAAATTACAAAATATGATGCAAATTGTCTGGTTATTCTTCACAAATAATGTTAATAAGTTGAATTATTCCCGGAATTTTTTTGTGTACCTAATTTTGATTGGACAACTTGTATATTGCCGCTGACGCTGTTTGCTACATAGGTTTTTTCTTTCAACGTGTGTGCGCAAGCATTTTGAATTCATATTATAAATACGGTAAAAATCCCTTTGGTTGCATTTTTTCGACCACCATTGTCGCTATTGCTCTTCTAGCAAAACTAGTATAAATTATAAATTAAATAAGTTGCCGGTGAGAGCGAAATGTAGCAAGCTTGATTTGGATAAATTTATTCATCAAAACGGCGAATGAATTTCATTTTTTTTTTTGAGGTGCCTTGCCTGTGCTTATTTTTTGTGATGTTGCTGTAAAAATTTTGTATTACCCAATTGTTTCTTTTAGTCTTTTTTCTTCACAAAAATTCGTGTGCTATTGTGTGTTTCGTTCTTGCACATATCTATTCATTAATTGTTGATACCTACTCTCACTTGAAGGAAGAGATATCATTTTCCAAACAACAAAGAAAAGAATAAATAAAATAAACAAGAGATTTGACGAAGAAGGGGAGTTTTGCTCTTATGATACGATACGATCCATCAATCATGAATTCTAATTTCTAACGATACAATGATAAAAAACAAAAAGGATAAACTCTGAAATAGGTAAAATAATAATTATTATCATTATATATTTTAAAGCATCTAGCTTGCATTTTTCTTATTTCTATTCCATTCCTAAAGTCGTTCTTTCGTAAAATATTCAATTTATTAAATTTACATCTGATTTAAAAATGTAATAATAAATATTGTGGAAGCATGAAAGAATGGACCGGGTTTGGCAAATTATTTTGTTTCTCCTAGCTATGGTACGTAGTGCGAAGTGGTTGCATTCGACTTTAATTTGTATTTCAATTTCGAAATCCCCTTACCCTTTGAATCAACTAAAGTGATGCATTGGCCAGAGTTTCGATTACGGATTGCGTTCCTTCATTTCTATAAAAATATTTAAAATGTTCATGTATCAAACAAATTCATATGTTGAAGTGCCATTGTGGTGTCTTCTTAGTCCGGGAGGCGACCGTAAGATTACCTACCTTATCGGGGCAATGTCCGACTGATGGTCGGACAGACTTTTTCTGTGGCGTTTGGGCAGACAATGAGCACTTCTGGTACCGGTTTTTAATGTTAGGTTATACCATAAGCACAATTAGATAGTTTTAATGGAAATCGAAAGAGTTTTTGTCGTAGATGTCAAAACTTTTGGTGAGACGAACAAAAAAAATGCGGGGCTTTCCGCTTGTCCGACCGGAAAACCGTATTTTCGATGTTATTCTACCGATATTTGTATGCATTTACACATACAAAATATGCACGACTGGATCGCAAGAAATTGCTCTTGTGGTTAACAACTACATGTAACAACACATTAAAGATGCATGATGTTATTAGGTTTGTTCCAGACTTTTTTGGGCGAAAATGGGCAGTCTGTCAAATTTTGTGGAGTGGGGATGAAATCCTCTCAGCGAGAAGAAAACTGCCAAAAAAGTTTGGAACGCTTTTTGGGCAACAATTGTCGACACTTTCTTAACGCCAAAACAAGAATCGGCTAGAGTTGCCACGGATTTATAGTAAATCAAAATTTTCAATAAATCAAAACCAAAGCAAAAAAAGTTTCCAAATGTCCACGTATAGGCACATTTTATTTTAATAGAAACACAATTTCCTTTAATTTATAATTCAATTATAAAATATATACATATATACATTCTGAGGTCAAAGAGCACTAAATTATACCTACAAAAAAATCGTTGTTTTCTTTTGCAGAAAAATGTTTGCTAAACGAAAGATAAATGATATAAAAATAAATTAATACTACAACATAGCACAACCACCACAATTAAAAGAAGTATTAAAGTAACACTTGGGCAACCCTCAGTCAACTGCTTTATTTTCATTTTCATTTTTGTTTTGTTATTTGAATTTAAACTGACATTTTTTGGCAGAACACAAACCTGCTGATTTCTGCCCAAAGAAATTTCTTGGGCAGAAATTGTCAAGAAGGGGAAATGTTTTTCTCTCTCGTGAGTGCTCTCTTTTGCCCAAAACTACCCAATTTGTGAAGTGTTGAACAGGATTTGGCAAAAATATGCAACAAATTGTGACAATTGGCGGTTTTGGTCAAGAAGAGAAAATATTTAAAGTCAAAAGTTCTGAAAAAATAATTTTTTGTTTGATTTCTTTTTTGTTTAAAAATGTGTTTTTTCATAATGTAATGCAATATTGTTTAAACTATTAAGAAGCACTACATTGCCAAATTGTAACAAAATCGGTCTAATCATCGAAAAGCTATACGTAAATAAGCCAAAAACAATATCTTTTTTTTCTCAAAAAAACGTGGAATGCAAGAAATTGCGTTTCAGGTTTTGGCAAAACATTCATATACCGGGAGAAAAAACCGTATTGTTATTGGGTTATTCACGTAAAGCTTTTAGATGGTTAAAACAATTTTGTTACAATTTTGCAATCTGTTACTTCTTAATAGTTTAAACAATATTGCATTACATGCATTACAACATTTTGAAAAAAAATTTTTAAACAACAAAAAAAATCCAACCAAAAATCCTTTTTTTTCAGAACGTTCAACTCTTAATATATTATAAAAAAATTAAATTAACACCATGCATCTTCAATGTGTGGCTACATACCTACAGTTGTTAACCACAAGAGGTAATTCTTGTGTAACAGCATACAAATATTTGGAAGAAAAAATTAAGGTAATTTAATGACTTTTTTGGTTTAAATGGCCGGTCAAGTGATCAGGGCCAGGTAAATTGTGTCCGACCACTGGATTTAAAAAGTAGAAAGAGGCATTTATATTTTAAATATACAAAACTTTTTTTTTCTGTAAAATCACCCAAAATTTAGGTAGACTGCTTTAAACACAACTTATAAAAGAAACTTGAGGCAGCGGTTTGTTAGCATTTTCATAGTTATTTAATTGATGTGTGTCAAGTTAGCATTACCACTTCAAAATTTTAGAAATCTAATAATTGGATTAATTGTCGTGAATTTGTCGTAAATTTGTCGTGAAAGAAAAAAATTTGTCGCGCTTGTTTTTTTAAAAATAACCCCTGGTAATGCTAACTTGACAGTCAAGTTAGCATTACCACCCCTCTAAAATGGGTAAAATGAACTCAAAAAAAAAAAGGAGTATGCCATTAATTGTCGTGAATTTGTCGTAAATTAGTAGTGAAAAAAAAAATTTGTCGCGCTTGTTTTTTTTTAAAAATAACCCCTGGTAATGCTAACTTGACAGTCAAGTTAGCATTACCACCCCTCCAAAATGGGTAAAATGAACTCAAAAAAAAAAAGAAGTATGCCATTAATTGTCGTGATTTTGTCGTAAATTAGTAGTAAAAGAAAAAAAATTTTCGCGACAGTTTCTTTTTTTTTAATCCCAAAAAACCTTAAAATTGCATTTTTCAGGGAATCCAGCATTACCACAACTTTGATTTGCTATATTTTTTTTCCTGAGTAGATTTTTGATAAGGAATTTATTTAAACAATTGTCGCTCGATGTTTTTTAATAATTTATACCATTAAAAAATTTGTCGCGCCCTTTTTTCTAAAAAAGTTCATATAAATATGAAAATACCTCAAAAGGCATTTTTCAATGAAAAATCAAACCCAAACTTTGATTTGATAAATTTTTTTCCTGATTGGATTTTTGATAGGGAATTTGTTTAAACAATTGTCGCTCGATGTCTTTAAATAATTTATATTATCAAAAATTTTGTCGCGCCTCTTTTTTAAAAAATAACCCCTGGTAATGCTAACTTGACGTCAAGTTAGCATTACCACCCCTCCAAAAAGGGTAAAATTGATTGAAGAAAAAAATGAAGTATGCCATTAATTGTCGTGATTTTGTCGTAAATTAGTAGTAAAAGAAAAAAAATGGTCGCGATAGTTTTTTTTTTTTAATCCCAAAAAACCTTAAAATTGCATTTTTCAGGGAATCCAGCATTACCACAACTTTGATTTGCTATATTTTTTTTCCTGAGTGAATTTTTGATAGGGAATTTGCTTAAACAATTGTCGCTCGATGTTGCTTAATAATTTATACCATTAAAAAATTTGTCGCGCCCTTTTTTCTAAAAAAATTCATATAAATATGAAAATACCTCAAAAAGGCATTTTTCAATGAATCCAGCATTACCACAACTTTGATTTGCTATATTTTTTTTCCTGAGTGAATTTTGATAGGGAATTTGTTTAAACAATTGTCGCTCGATGTCCTTAAACAAGTTGTACCATCAAATAATTTGTCGCGCCCTTTTTTCTAAAAAAAATCCAATAAATACGAAAATACCTCAAAAAGGCATTTTTCAATGAAACCAGCATTACCACAACTTTGATTTGCTATATTTTTTTTCCTGGATGGTTTTTTGATGGGGAATTTGTTTAAACAATTGTCGCTCGATGTCCTTAAATAAGTTATACCATCAAATAATTTGTCGCGCCCTTTTTTCTAAAAAAAATCCAATAAATACGAAAATACCTCAAAAAGGCATTTTTCAATGAAACCCGCATTACCACAACTTTGATTTGCTATATTTTTTTTCCTGGGTGGTTTTTTTGATAGGGAATTTATTTAAACAATTGTCGCTCGATGTTTGTTAATAATTTATACCATTAAAAAATTTGTCGCGCCCTTTTTTCTAAAAAAAATCATATAAATATGAAAATACCTCAAAAAGGCATTTTTCAATGAAACCAGCATTACCACAACTTTGATTTGCTATATTTTTTTTCCTGGGTGGTTTTTTGATAGGGAATTTATTTAAACAATTGTCGCTCGATGTTTTTTAATAATTTATACCATTAAAAAAATTGTCGCGCCCTTTTTTCTAAAAAAATTCATATAAATATGAAAATACCTCAAAAGGCATTTTTCAATGAAAAATCAAACCCAAACTTTGATTTGATAAATTTTTTTCCTGATTGGATTTTTGATAGGGAATTTGTTTAAACAATTGTCGCGCGATGTCTTTAAATAATTTATATTATCAAAAATTTTGTCGCGCCTCTTTTTTAAAAAATAACCCCTGGTAATGCTAACTTGACGTCAAGTTAGCATTACCACCCCTCCAAAAAGGGTAAAATTGATTGAAGAAAAAAATGAAGTATGCCATTAATTGTCGTGATTTTGTCGTAAATTAGTAGTAAAAGAAAAAAAATGGTCGCGATAGTTTTTTTTTTAATCCCAAAAAACCTTAAAATTGCATTTTTCAGGGAATCCAGCATTACCACAACTTTGATTTGCTATATTTTTTTTCCTGAGTGAATTTTTGATAGGGAATTTGCTTAAACAATTGTCGCTCGATGGTGCTTAATAATTTATACCATTAAAAAATTTGTCGCGCCCTTTTTTCTAAAAAAATTCATATAAATATGAAAATACCTCAAAAAGGCATTTTTCAATGAATCCAGCATTACCACAACTTTGATTTGCTATATTTTTTTTCCTGAGTGAATTTTGATAGGGAATTTGTTTAAACAATTGTCGCTCGATGTCCTTAAACAAGTTGTACCATCAAATAATTTGTCGCGCCCTTTTTTCTAAAAAAAATCCAATAAATACGAAAATACCTCAAAAAGGCATTTTTCAATGAAACCAGCATTACCACAACTTTGATTTGCTATATTTTTTTTCCTGGATGGTTTTTTGATAGGGAATTTGTTTAAACAATTGTCGCTCGATGTCCTTAAATAAGTTATACCATCAAATAATTTGTCGCGCCCTTTTTTCTAAAAAAAATCCAATAAATACGAAAATACCTCAAAAAGGCATTTTTCAATGAAACCCGCATTACCACAACTTTGATTTGCTATATTTTTTTTCCTGGGTGGTTTTTTGATAGGGAATTTATTTAAACAATTGTCGCTCGATGTTTGTTAATAATTTATACCATTAAAAAATTTGTCGCGCCCTTTTTTCTAAAAAAAATCATATAAATATGAAAATACCTCAAAAAGGCATTTTTCAATGAAACCAGCATTACCACAACTTTGATTGGCTATATTTTTTTTCCTGGGTGGTTTTTTGACAGGGAATTTATTTAAACAATTGTCGCTCGATGTTTTTTAATAATTTATACCATTAAAAAATTTGTCGCGCCCTTTTTTCTAAAAAAAATCATATAAATATGAAAATACCTCAAAAAGGCATTTTTCAATGAATCCAGCACTACCACAACTTTGATTTGCTATATTTTTTTCCCTGAGTGAATTTTTGATAGGGAATTAGTTTAAACAATTGTCGCTCGATGTCCTTAAATAAGTTGTACCATCAAATAATTTGTCGGGCCCTTTTTTCTAAAAAAAATCCAATAAATACGAAAATACTTCAAAAAGGCATTTTTCAATGAAACCAGCATTACCACAACTTTGATTGGCTATATTTTTTTTCCTGGGTGGTTTTTTGATAGGGAATTTGTTTAAACAATTGTCGCTCGATGTTGCTTAATAATTTATACCATTAAAAAATTTTTCGCGCCCTTTTTTCTAAAAAAATTCATATAAATATGAAAATACCTCAAAAAGGCATTTTTCAATGAAACCCGCATTACCACAACTTTGATTTGCTATATTTTTTTTTCCTGGGTGGTTTTTTGATAGGGAATTTGTTTAAACAATTGTCGCTCGATGTCCTTAAATAAGTTGTACCATCAAATAATTTGTCGCGCCCTTTTTTCTAAAAAAAATCCAATAAATACGAAAATACCTCAAAAAGGCATTTTTCAATGAAACCAGCATTACCACAACTTTGATTGGCTATATTTTTTTTCCTGGGTGGTTTTTTGATAGGGAATTTGTTTAAACAATTGTCGCTCGATGTTGCTTAATAATTTATACCATTACAAAATTTTTCGCGCCCTTTTTTCTAAAAAAATTCATATAAATATGAAAATTCCTCAAAAAGGCATTTTTCAATGAATCCAGCATTACCACAACTTTGATTTGCTATATTTTTTTTCCTGAGTGAATTTTTGATAGGGAATTTGTTTAAACAATTGTCGCTCGATGTCCTTAAATAAGTTGTACCATCAAATAATTTGTCGCGCCCTTTTTTCTAAAAAAAATCCAATAAATACGAAAATACCTCAAAAAGGCATTTTTCAATGAAACCAGCATTACCACAACTTTGATTTGCTATATTATTTTTCCTGGGTGGTTTTTTGATAGGGAATTTGTTTAAACAATTGTCGCTCGATGTCCTTAAATAAGTTGTACCATCAAATAATTTGTCGCGCCCTTTTTTCTGTTGTTGAATTTTTTTAGAAAAAAGGGCGCGAACAAATTTTTAATGGTATAAATTATTAAGCAACATCGAGCGACAATTGTTTAAACTAATTCCCTATCAAAAAACCACCCAGGAAAAAAAATATAGCCAATCAAAGTTGTGGTAATGCTGGATTCATTGAAAAATGCCTTTTTGAGGTATTTTCATATTTATATGATTTTTTTTAGAAAAAAGGGCGCGACAAATTTTTTAATGGTATAAATTATTAAAAAACTTCGAGCGACAATTGTTTAAACAAATTCCCTATCAAAAAACCATCCAGGAAAAAAAATATAGCCAATCAAAGTTGTGGTAATGCTGGTTTCATTGAAAAATGCCTTTTTGAGGTATTTTCGTATTTATTGGATTTTTTTTAGAAAAAAGGGCGCGACAAATTATTTGATGGTACAACTTATTTAAGGACATCGAGCGACAATTGTTTAAACAAATTCCCTATCAAAAATTCACTCAGGAAAAAAAATATAGCAAATCAAAGTTGTGGTAATGCTGGTTTCATTGAAAAATGCCTTTTTGAGGTCTTTTCGTATTTATTGGATTTTTTTTTAGAAAAAAGGGCGCGACAAATTATTTGATGGTACAACTTATTTAAGGACATCGAGCGACAATTGTTTAAACAAATTCCCTATCAAAAATTCCCTCAGGAAAAAAAATATAGCAAATCAAAGTTGTGGTAATGCTGGATTCCCTGCAAAATGCAATTTTAAGGTTTTTTGGGATTAAAAAAAAAAAACTGTCGCGACAAATTTTTTTCTTTTACTACTAATTTACGACAAATTCACGACAATTAATGGCATACTTCTTTTTTTTTTTTGAGTTCATTTTACCCATTTTGGAGGGGTGGTAATGCTAACTTGACTATCAAGTTAGCATTACCAGGGGTTATTTTTAAAAAAACAAGCGCGACAATTTTTTTTTTTTCACTACTAATTTACGACAAATTCACGACAATTAATGGCATACTTCTTTTTTTTTTGAGTTCATTTTACCCATTTTAGAGGGGTGGTAATGCTAACTTGACTGTCAAGTTAGCATTACCAGGGGCTATTTTTAAAAAAACAAGCGACACAAATTTTTTTCTTTCACGACAAATTTACGACAAATTCACGACAATTAATCCAATTATTAGATTTCTAAAATTTTAAAGTGGTAATGCTAACTTGACACACATATTTAATTGAGTTAGAATCACTTAAATTGATTTCTAAATAACATGAACAAATTAAAGTAATTTAATGACTTTTTTTGGTTCAAAGTGGTTGGAGAGGTGAATAAGCTTGTGGTACGACCACAGGATTTATAAAGAAGACAGTTGAAGCTAACCCATTTGTTACATCAAAAATACGGTTTCCAGTTATGGGCGGACAAGTGGAAAGCCCCGGATTTTGTTTGTCCGACCCAAAGTTTTGACATCTTCTACACAAACTCTTTCGAATTTTATAAAAACTACTTATCCATTGCCCTTATGGTACCACCTAACATCAAACCCCGTAACCGGAAGTGCCCATTTTCTTTCCAAACGCCCCGAAAAAGTCTGTTGACCAACATTTTTTTTTAAATGTCGCTATTTTCTACCAAATACTTCGATATTTCAAAAATACGTGGATGATTTTTTTCAATTCAATTTTTGACTATACACTTATAAAAACTTAAAATTGGAGTACAAATTTTTGTTTAAGAAATTATGTAGGTAGGTATGTAGATACATATCTAAAAATTTTATTATATATTTTTAAAACCTCCCCTACGATTGCACATCGTTTGGTGTACATCGCGTTGGGTTCAAAACAGTTTCAGAAGTATTTTAATAAATTTATTTTCAATTTTGGTGATTTGAAACAATTTCGCAGTTTAAATAATATAATTTCCATGCATGCATATTATGTGCAACACGGGGCTTTATTGTTCATTTTCGTAAATTCACATTATAGGTACTACCTCCTTGCAACTAAACTATGTTTTATCTATGGGTTCGGATGCTTAAAACTTGGAAACGACTGGACCAATTTGGATACTATCTTCTGCAGATTTGTTCGTAATTGCTCTGTGAAGATTTAGGAAAAAGAAAAGTCAGAAAATTCTCAACAGGCGGCCCTGTGTAATTGTGTAATCTTTTTGAAATCGACTCAGGTTAACACTTATCACGGATCAGTAGGAATTTCCCGCACAGTTTTCAGTCCTCAAAATAAATGCAAACATTACCAAAATATGCGCCACCTTAATAGAAGTACCTATGTGAATGGAATAATTCGTTTAATAAATCAATAAAGAAAACATGAATTTCGTGTTCTCAAATATTTAACTTTATTTGTTAACACTACAATGACACGAAAAACAATCAAGAGAATGATATTAAAAGAAACTAAAACAAATTGAAAATACTTTGCTCGTTTGTTGCAGCTTCAAAGTTGTTTGTCAGTGTTTGAAGTTTGCTTTTTGCAATTGTTGACATGTTTAATGAACAGTGATCAATGTGTACCTCTAAAGTGTTTTGCACATGAGACTGGAGAATAGTTGCGTGTTTTAACATAGTATTCACATGAGCGGGTCGCTGACAACTGCGAGTTGTCATAAATTATAAACAAGCCATGGCGAAATTTGAAATTAATTTAAAGAGTTCAGGTTGTCTACCACGAATATGGTTACGGTATGTAATTGAGATTGTCGGAATTGTCAAGAAATTTGAAATATCCAACTTACATGCGCTACTCAACTCTCAATATGAAAAATTTAACTTCACGTATGAAGAAGAAATAGATCACACTTTACCTTTTTAGATCTTTTAAATGGAAGTATGAGTTTTGCTGTTTGTCATAAATCAACTAGTACCAAACGTACGAGTATGTCACATTTCCCAATTCGTCGCTTTTCACTTATATATCGATATCCATCGGTTATCCAAATTACCACTTTAAGGGCCATTTGCTGAAACGAAACTTCAGAGTTTATAATCAACATAAGCATTAGAAGCAAAGGAAACGGCATTATCTGCCTTGATTACCTCCCATGAAGCTGTTAACAGAGCTCTTGTAAGGAAGTGCGTACCCATCACCTTAACTAGATGGATTGGTGAGATGCTGGGCACTAGAACAGCAGAGGTAATAGCAGGATCCAATGTACAAACAATATCCACAACAAGAGGATGTCCACAGGGAGGGGTACTATCACCCTTGCTGTGGAGTCTAGTAGTGGATGAACTGCTAGAAAATCTTACTTCTCAAGGCATACGATGCATTGGTTTCGCTGATGATATCGTTATTACCGCCCTAGGAAAGTTTGAAGAAACTCTTTGCGATATTATCCAAAGAGGACTATCTATCACAAGGAAATGGTGTCTATCTGTAGGACTAACAATTAACCCTGCAAAAACGACGATTATACCATTTACCAAGAAAAGACTTCTACCACACATGAAACCTATCCGGTTAGCTGGTGAAGTAATTGAAACAAAGAAAGAGGTAAAATATCTAGGAATAACACTAGACAGTAAACTCCTCTGGAACAAACACGTTGAAATTACCGTCGGGAAAGCCACAAAGGCCCTTATGATATGCAAAAGGCTTGCAGGGAGATCATGGGGTTGCAAACCAAACATCCTCAGGTGGATGTACACCATGATGGTAAGACCCATCCTTACCTATGGGGCAGTTGCGTGGCACAAAAGAACCGAATTAGCAACAACTAGGAAAGCGCTAGAAAAAATCCAAAGGCTCGCATGTATATGCATTACGGGAGCAATGAGAACTTGCCCTACAGCAGCGATGGAGGTTATTCTCCATCTGACCCCCTTACACTATATCATCGTAAGTACAGCTGAAGGAGCCATAATGAGATTTAAAAAGGAGGGAACTGGGACTGGTAAGTGTATAAGTCTTAGAGAAAAAGACAACATTTTAAAGTCCACAGTAACAAACCTTATTGACATTCCCAGAGATGGTATGATTAAAAAATATAACTTCGATAAAAACTTCAAAACGGAGTTAAGTAACAAGGAAAAGTGGGTAGGCGAAACAGTGAACTACACACTCAAAGCAAATACCATCAAGTGGTACACTGATGGTTCAAGAACGACTGAAGGGACTGGGGCAGGAATTTTTGGGCCTAGAACTAAACTTTCTATACCGATGGGACAGTCTACTAGCATTTTCCAGGCGGAAGTACACGCCATAGCGAAATGTGCAGATCGTAATCTTGAAAGGAAATACCGCAACCAAAATATTGCCATCATGTCAGATAGCCAAGCCGCACTCAAAGCACTAAGCTCGTACGCCATCAGCTCAAAGATAGTGTGGGAATGTGTGCACAGGCTAAACGAACTTGGCAAATACAACAACGTCTCACTCTATTGGGTACCTGGCCATATCGGGGTCCAGGGCAATGAGGAGGCAGACTCCCTAGCAAAAACAGGTGCAACAACCCCCCTAGTGGGACCTGAGCCCTATTGCGGAATAGGAGAAAATGTGATTAAAAACAAAATCAAAAAAGAGGAGGAGGTCAAAAGATCCAAAAATTGGAAGGAACTTCCTAAGCTTAGGCAGGCAAAACTGTTACTTGGGAACTATAACCAAGAACGTTTCAAGAACTGCATCAGCTTAAGTAGAAACAACCTCAGAATAATCACGGGTCTCCTCAGTGGCCACTGAAGACTCAGAAGACACCTAAATGTCATTGGACTAGAAAGCAGCCCCACCTGCAGATTCTGCAGTACTCATGAGGAAACACCGGACCACATTCTAGGTAGATGTGATGCTCCCATGAATCAGAGGAAAAAACACCTGGGACATTACCAGGTAGAAGAGGGCGAATTTCCCTCTCTGAAAGTTCGCCAGATACTTAAATTCATTAGAGGTGTTAAGCTGGAGGAAGAGCTATAAAATGAGCAAGATCATCTAGCTCCGGATGGGGGCACAATAGACCTATAGGTCGCAGTGCAATCACCCCCAATTATTATTCATTCATTCATCAACATAAGAGCTTATGTGACAGTTTACGCTGAGAAAAAAGTAGAACATAAGCGTTGTAAGTTGAACATAAATATTTATGTTTCGTATCAGCAAACGGCTCTAAGTCGCAGACTATAAAGAAGAATACGAACCACGTACTTACAAACGGACACTTTAGTGTAAGCTAAGAAATTTAAAGTTAGTACGACAAGTGAATGATGCGAGACGGTTTGATGCGTATAAAAGTTATTATATTCAAAAATACCAGAGTTCAATGAACTCTGACAATGTCATTATTACATATTGCTTTTCCATTTGGTGTAAGATTAGCTTTCATACAACTGCGACTCATGCACTAAAGATTATACAAAGCTTACGTTTCGTTTTTTGCATTTTGTTGTTCTTTCGTGTGTCGTCATACAGTCTAACGTTAATATAAATTCCAATTCGCGAAATATATAGGTACATATAGAAGAAATTTATGGTATAGGAAGCTTGAGGATCTTGCAATGGACGAACAATAAAGGATTGATTGTATAAATATGGCTACGTCCTCAGTTCATCGATCGGTATAAAGCTCTCTGAACCACAATTTGTGTGAAAGAAATTATTTCAAGAACCCTCACAGTCAAGAACAAATATCCTCAATCTTCAAAATGAGAAGAGAACTCATCAAGCTGAACTATATTCCACATCGTTCCGATTTGCCGATGTACTGCAGCCTTTGCAATCTCTCGGAGCGAGGAAATAGTGTACACTTCATTGGTAAATGTCCTGTTCTTAAGAAAACTCGTTGATTTAACCTAGGCAGTGATGTAAAATCAGAAGCAGAAGTCTTAGCACTCCTTAATTGCGAAATGGATCTGAAAATACTCTTAGGTTATTATAAAACAGCATTGTCGTATAGAAATATCATAATAAATGAAAATGTTTAATATCTTACAAATTAATTATTATTATTTATCATATAAATTAATACAAACAAACTATTTATTTATTATTTTAGTTATGAAATGTTAATCAGGCAGACGACTTTATTGTATTATTTAATGTAATAATTAATTTTGCATCATATGAAAATAACAAATAATAAATCAGCTATCTATCTATCTATCTATATACATATATATCAGTTAGAAAACATTTACTTGCACTCTGGACCAATGATGTTGTAAAAAGAAGAGACAATCCTTTTACTATCAGTTGTGTCTGCGGATGATGATGAAAATGCATTCAGAGGTTCTTTCAGTTTTAAATAAATACAAAAATTAAGTTTTTTTTTTGTAATTTTGTATTTTATTTATAATTGATAGATAGATAGATAGATATGGAAAGTGTATGATAAAGGTTCAGTTTTTTTTTATAATTATTAATTAAGATTTCAAAAAGTTTACTTTATAATAATATAATATATTTACATAATTTTTTTTATCACTTCTATTATAGCGGGCTTGAGGTGACTGAAATGCGATAAGATTAGGCTAGTGGAATACGCTCGGTATTGGTATCTACATTTGGTAGTCTTGAAAAATTAGCTCCTTGAATGCCAATTTTAAACTTCCAGCCATTCCTATATAATTTGATCTTGTCGCAGTCACGCTGGAAAGGATTTCAGATGATGGAAGTTATGTAGCCATTTTTCACACCACACTTTATACGATTGAAAAAATATCGGCCCTAACCGCCAATATATCGCAAGCGAAAAAATAAAAGTTAAACAAGAAACACATTGTTTAGTTTTTTGCTCGGCAATGAAAACAATTACATAAGCCAAATGGCAGCTCTGAAAGCCCGTATTTGAATTAAATCAAAATCACGGTAAATATTATCCAAATTTCAATTTTTGGCATTATTGAAGTGAATCTATACTTGGAAACGTCAAAGTTTAATCCAAATAACACATAGCCTAAAAAAAATATAACTGAACGCTGACTCCGATGGTTTTTCATGCTCAGGACAAAACTAAACAAAATTTCCATTTTGTGAATTCGATGTCGATGCTTTATTTTGATAACAAACTCAAAATTAACTGAATAATTTTGTATGATATTTCTACTTAATTCGTAAATCTAGAATTAGTAGATAAATATTTAGTAAACATCGATATTATGTTCGCATTGAAAGCAACTAAACGAACCAAATAAGGATTCTTTTATATTGGAATTTGAAATATCTTTGCTGAAAGGTAATTGTCAACCTCATGGAACACGAAGATGTACTCCTAACTTCTGTCCTTTTGTTTTCATTCACTTTTGTACTATTTTCTATGTTTATTTTATTAATTTAAATAAAGTTAGCGATTAATATTTTGTTTCTATCTTCATACAAAACGAGTAATATATTAGTAACAGCAGTTTTGTTTGAAAAGGGGCGGAACGCAAATGACCGCATAGTGATAACGAAGCTAATAACGGTATCTGAATAATTATTCTATATTTTTAAAACAATTCATCTTGTCCCCTTAAGAGCTGGCGGCTGCAGCGGATGCGATGCAAAAATTGAGCTTTTATGCAAATTATGTACATATGTACTCAGGACAGGGCTGTACAGTACTGGCCGTAGTTGCCTGCAGGCCAATTCAAAATATTACTTTGATTGGCGAGCCATAGAAAAAAAAAATGTATTAGCTTTTAGTGAAAAAAATAAAAATACAATCATTTAATATTTTAATTTTTAGTATATAAGTTTTTCTATTATAATGTCATCATTGTCAAAATCAACACTTGTTATCCTTATCGCCGAACGTGGTGCGTTAATAAGTGATTTATCCAACAATGCAGACCTATATATATTTGTTGTTAAGTTAAATCGGGTTTTTTTGGTCACTTCCTTTCATATGCAAATAAAACTTTATTTCATACTTTTCCCTACGTTTCGTCGCAATTTCTCGAATTCATCAGGGGTAGTTTATTAAATATGAATAAAACTTTTGTTACATTTAATAATAATTATTGAACGATGACAATTCTTAATTTTTGAATTTTAGTACAGCACTTGGGACAAACTAAATGAAAGTGATATATATTTGTATTTCATCGAAATCCATTCTTGAATAGGCACTTTCGCATCACCCATCATCGCACATAGGGAGATTTTAGGTGAAAGGCTGATCAAAAGTCCAAAATAAATGAAATGCACGACTGGATCGTCCGAACTTGCTCTTTTGTGCGATTACACTGGGTTCTAAAATCTGAAATAATTTAGTTATGGGAGCCTGTATTTTATCCACCTTGTCTTGTTGAAGGTAGTAATTATTTATATGAGCATACAAAAATGAACAATAAAGCACCGTGTTGCACATATATATATATATATGCATAGAAATTATATTATTTAAACTGGAAAATTGTCTTAAATCAACAAAATTAGAAATAAATTGATTGAAATGCTTTTGAAACAGTTTTGACACCAACGCGATGTACACCATCTGACTTCATATTCCGATATGTTAATCTTAGTTTATGAGAAAAAAGTTTTAAGAAACTTAGAAGGGGTTTTAAAAGTTATAAATTTTGTTTTTCAATTGGCGAGGGTAGATTTGTTGTTGCTTTACTCAATATTGTAAATTGTACGTTATTTTTACTTGCGAATATATGTACATAGGTACTATATGGCAAGTTATGAATTCGTACAAAAAATCGAACTCGAAATTTTGATCAAACTTGACATTACGGTGATAGCGAAGACGAAAAAAGTGGGTCTCGCAAAAACGTACGTCTGTCTGTCTGTTTGACTACATCCTAAACGGATGGGTCGATTTTCTTTAAACTTGGTACCTAGCGATTTTTGGACATTCCCCCACAAAATTTCTTGGCCAAACAGGAAAAACTTAAATAGTTATAAGTTGCTGTTTAATAAACAAAATTGTTCCGAAAAATTGTTATTAATGGTGTACCTCCCAAAGAAACATTTTTTTGCTTTTCACTTTTCTCAAAAACGGTTCAACTGATTCTGATCAATTTTTTAGGAAGAATTATTGACATCCTGAATAATATTGTGTACCAAAATTTTCAAAAAGATAGTTTTTGGATTTTTAAAAAAAGTTTGAAATATTTTGTTTGAAAACATTCCCCCACAAAATTTCTTGGCCAAACAGGAAAAACTTAAATAGTTATAAGTTGCTGTTTAATAAACAAAATTGTTCCGAAAAATTGTTATTAATGGTGTACCTCCCAAAGAAACATTTTTTTGCTTTTCACTTTTCTCAAAAACGGTTCAACTGATTCTGATCAATTTTGTAGGAAGAATTATTGACATCCTGAATAATATTGTGTACCAAAATTTTCAAAAAGATAGTTTTTGGATTTTTAAAAAAAGTTTGAAATATTTTGTTTGAAAACTCAATATTTCAAAAACGACTGTCAATTTTTATTAAACTTGATAAAAAGCAGTTTTTTTAACTTTATCTAGAAGATTTTTGACAAAAATGATTCTAATACCTTAAAAATAACGGTGCCTCCCATACAAATGTTTAAAAACCGTTAAGAAAAATATTTTTTCCTGAAAAACGACTCCTACGAATTTGATAAAAAATTTTCTGTGTGTTGAAATTAGTACGATCTACCATTTAAAATTTTTGAACTTTATATTTTACGTTTATTAACAGTAGCTCTCATGGAACGGTTTCTTTGATTTTCGAGTATCTCAATATCTGATCAACCGAATAATACTAGAATTTTTATAAAGAAGCTTGTAACAAATATAAATAAAAGTGCTTATCAATTTTTTCTAAAAAATGATTTTTGAAATTATTTTTTGAAAATTCGATATTTCGAAAACGGGTAGCATATTTTTTTGTGAAGTTCAATTTTTAACTCAACATAAATAAATAATTTAAATTGGCGTACCAATTTTTTATCTCAAAAATGTTAACGAAATTTTATATATGTATGTATAAAAAATTAATTATTTTTAAAACCGCTCCTACGATTTTCAAAATTTTTTTCTCGTAAATTAGAATTTATATCAGAAATCAGATCCTGTACATCGCGTTGGGTTAAAACAGAGTAATAGTATTTTAATCAATCTCTTTCTAATTTTGTTGATTTAAAATAATTCACCAGTTTAAATAATATAATTTCCTGTCATGCATATTGCATACCTATGTGCAACACTGGGCTATATTGTTAATTTTTGTATACTCACATAATACCACCTGCAACTAATCTAAGTTTTGGCAATTCGATAAAATATAGACTCCCATAGCTAATTTATTTCAGACTATAGAACCACATTGTGATCGCACATAAGAGCAAGTTCGTGCGACCCAGTCGTGCATATTTTCCTTTAATTATATAATATTTTCCTTACAAATTATACATGTTAATTTATTTATATCTAAGTACTATAAAAGATATTAATCTTAATGTACCTATTTTTTTTTATTTTAACAATAAATTGAAATTGAATTGAATTGGAAGTCAATTTTTCCGATATTTTTATAGTTATTCTGCTATTCGGCAGACGAATCCAAGAAAACAAAGATCATTAAAATTAGTCCAGCCGTTCTTGAGTTATAGGTGTTTTAACTAAACCAATTTTGTTTTTATATATTAAGATTTATGAATTCGATTTAATCGCAATCACAGGGTAGCTACTTTGTTCCATTTCATTACAGTGCTTGAAACAGAAACTTTTTTTCCGACATAGGCTGATTCCAATAGTAATAGTAATATCCGTTTTTCTGGCCTGGCTCAAATGCGGAAAAATTTTCGTCTTTGAAGTTTTTGTGCGACAGGCCAGAAATTAACGATAGAACCTTTCATATACAGTACGTTCTCGATTAACGCAACTCTCGATTTTCACAACAGCTGAATTTATGGCATTGTTGACGCAGTAATCGCAACTCTTCAAAATAAAATTGACTCTATAAGTGCAACTTTTGTTTTTATATGCATATCTTTATTTACTCAGGTTCTTAGCAATGTTTGTGTTTGTCTGATGTTGCGTTACATTTTGTCTCGGCAGTTATTTCACCGCTACTTTTGAGTGATGGTACGATTTATTTATTCACATAGCTAAAGACTAGCTCAAACATACATAAATGCTTAGGTCTATAATACAAAATTAAAATTAAATAATTGAATACAAATTTGATTTGAACTTAGTTGAATAATTTACTGATTGATCAAATAAGTAATTACATCTATTATTAAGAAGATCAAATAATTTAAACATTTCATTTAACGGAGAATATCGTTCATAATTGGTACGAAAGTTTGAGAGATATATTTATGCAGTTGGGTATATTTCTCAAGTTTCTTTGAGGAATATTAAAATTTAATTAAGTTGTATGAATGTACATCTTATTATGTTCATATGTATCTATACCATGCAAGATTTTCTTGTTAGTTTAATAAATTTTGTCCCGTGATCAGGCGCTTGTGTTTCGAAAAAAAAATGGGTGTAAATAAAAAATTGTGAAACTAGCAATTAAAACCAAAAGTGAAATTTTCGAAAAAAAATAATAAAGGAGCTGCAATTAAATCACTATGCCGTGAGTATAGTGTTCTTAAATCTTGCATTAAATATATTATATAAGTGCTGGTTGCATCTCGAATTGAGCCTAAAAAAATATTTACGCGGTTATTGCAACAACCTCGGTCATTTAAATTAGTTGCGATAATCAAGAATGCACTGTATTTTACATTTATAGTTTCACATCGCTGTAAATCGAATGAATATTTATTGTTTCGTAGAACGACAATCACCCCTCTTGCGATTGTTGATTGATAGTTGATAAATATTGATATTTTGGGTTTTTAAACTCAATTTACTGAAAATGTGATCAACTATTCATTGATATTTGTCATTTTTTTTATAATTCACAACGGTCTGCATTGTTCCCAATGATCAAAACTTTTTTCGGTTGGGTGGTTTAATACCGAATTTCAATATTTTTCAATTATGAATCAACAATCGCAATAGGGGTAAATATCGATTTGATCATTTAAAACGTATTTTTTTTTAAATTTTTTTTTTTTTTTTTTTTAAATGTAAATTATAATGTGAGTATGTAGAAGTACCTAAGTATTTATTTTTTTTTACACGAAACCAATAGCACTATAGAGCAAATAAAAACTGTATCCTCCATTAGGAGATATGACGAAATGGAAGACGGATATTGAAAATGTTCATATTTTTAAACGTTAATATAATATATAATATTTATGAATTTTACTTTAAACGCCTAAAAATAAATCGCAAAATACTAACAAATAAACATTTTCAGTTTTTGGCTACATTCAGTCCCTTATGATTGAAAAATGGAACGATTTTGCTTGAATATATCTTCTATTAAGTCTTGTTCTCCCAAAACAATAGATTTACATCGAAATCAAACCAATAAATGTAAAATATGATAGTTTCTATCGTTCATTTTTTTGCCTGGGGAACCAAAACTTCAAAAACGAAAATTTTTATCTGAGCCAATCCAGAAAAAACGAATATTACCATCGAAATCAGCATATCCGAATTATCTTTGGTAGGTATGAACGTGGCTGTCGGTTTTTGAAACTAGCACAGTGTTATTATTCGGTAGTGTTTGCATTTTCTATTCCTCCTATCTCTATCTCAATTCCACTCAATTGTTCTCTGTTCCACTTAATTGCTGACTATATTTACTTGCGTACGATAAATCTATAGGCACTTTAATAAGGGCAATCAATGAACTCGTAAAAAAATTAAACGCGTAATAACAATTAAACATGACATTACTGTGATTTATTAAGGCTAAGTTCTATCTGTCAACAAAAAAAAATATTTCGCATTGAATTTTATTGAAAAGTTTGACATTTCTTCCTCTGAACTTGTATACTGATTTCATTGCAAGCGAAGCAATCGAATATAAATTGGTGATGATTGGAAGGATGTAGATAGAGACAAAACATAAATAAATTCAAACGTAAAAAGCATCGTCGTCCTTGCTTTGTTTCGCTGTTTTAAATTTACTTTTAATTCTCAATCCTTAATTGGCAATTTACGTTTTCTTTATTATTCATTATGTTTTTCAATCATTTTGCAATTAACATTTGACGTTTTTATGTTTCGCTTCTTTTTTTTTAATATTTACAATCATTTCGCAAAATTCATTTGGCAAGTTATTGTTTAGCTTTTTTTGTTAAGATGTTTGTTATTTGGCCTAGAGGTTTTTTCGCGAAATAACGTTTCCCCGTTTCATTATTTCGCGTAATATCGGCAAGCCGTTGTATTATTTCTCCGTTTAGTTGCTTTGTTAATTTGAGCTATCTGTAGCATCCTTTTTTAGATTTACGGTTCGTTTGTGATCCATTGCTTAATTCATTAATATGTAATAATTTTTTTTTGAGAAGTATTTTTTTTAATAAATAAGTACATATGTACGTACAAGGATGTGTTATGTATTTAAAGGGTTTTTTAATTGGAGCGGTTAGATTTTGGCGGCCTGTGGCAGCCATGTTGTTTTGGTTAAATCTCTCAATTCTTTTTTCTATTATTCAGTTACTGATGCCAAATCACCATGGCAAGTTACACAAATTTACAGCACCTCCAAATGATAAAACTTTATTATCAAAATAAGTGTTTGCTAGTGCAAATGTTGCGCGCCTTGGCTCTTCAGAGTCGAATCAGTAGGATGTATGCGGAAGAGTCATTCAAAATTGGACCACTCGGATTCGTGCACCGTAAGAAGCCCAGGCGGGCATTTGAACGATGTCATGTTCCAAACATGGGCCTTTCAAATATAAAAAGAATTTTGTTAATATTTCACACACATTTCAACATCTTAAAGTCTATTTTGATATAAGTATATTAATATTAAGTTAAAAAAATTATTCTCAAAATTTTGCGAAGCAACGCGAGCACGTGTCTACTAGTAATAAATAAATAAACATATACATGTACAAGCATACATACATACATATCGCACCTCCGGTGATACAACGACGTACATAAAGTGAAAATCTTTTTTATTAAAGAAATTATAAGAAAATATTTTTTTTATGAAACAAACCACAGGGCGTCCGCCGGGAAGGTATACTACTTTGTTTGTTTATAATTTTTGATTAAATGAAAGAGAATGGATCTTATATTGATAAATGTTTTATTTAATGTCGGCAATTATGTATGGAATAAAATATCACGTAAATATCCGCCTCTGTAAGTCTGACAAATGCGAGCCCTTTTGAGCACATTTTTCATTACTTTTTGACACATTTCATGCGGTATTTCATTGATTTCATCAAGAATATTTTGTTTGAGATGCGCAAGCGTTTCTGGTTTGTTTGCATAAACTTTGCTTTTTAGATATCCCCACAAAAAGAAGTCCGGAGCAGTCAAATCAGGCGACCGTGGAGGCCAATCAACATCACCATTTCTTGAAATAACTTGTTGTGGATAGAAGTCTCGCAGTAATTCCATTGTAATCCTGGCTGTATGCGATGTGGCACCGTCTTTTTGATACCACATGTTAATCAAGCCCAAAGCATGCAGTTGTGGCGTTAAAAAGTTTTCAATCATATCACGATATCGCCCCCCATTCACAGTTACCTTTACGCCGTTTTCATTTTCAAAGAAGTAACACTTCCTTGAGCAGCAGTAATGTTTGAACTGTTAAGAATAATGTTTACTAAAATGGCGGCAAAACAAAGTAGTATACCTTCCCGGCGGACACCCTGTCTTTTTAAAAAGAAAGAAAATTAAACATAGTTTTTGGCATTTTAGTTATTTTTTTGTGCTACAAGCAATACAAATAAAAATGTAAGTTTAAGTAAAGGTAACAGTCATTTTCAATTAAAGAATCTTAAAAAATGCTATTAAAAAAAGGCTCATAGTAGCTTGAAATAATATTATTTTTAAGCAGGCTTAATATATCTGTTTTTTTCTTTGGTGCCAATGGTACTTCAAATAAGTATGCGGACTTTAAATTTATATTTTGCAACTCCTTTGTCGCAGAAGAGCGCTGGTTTACCCTATCGTACACTTACGTCTTTGTTCAACCGAAAATTGAAAAAAAATCAAATAAAAAGCGTCGGAATGGAAAGTTTCGTCGTTGACTTACTAATCGAAGTAGTTTTCCTTGGAAATAAGACTATGTATTCCCGAAAAATTAATTTGAAAACATACAGACAGGCAGAACTGCGGGACCCACTTTTTTCGTGTTCTCTAGAATAGTAATGTCATGTTTGATTGAAATCTAGAGTTCGAGTTTTTCTACGAATCCAAAACTTGCCCTATAGTTACTATGTACATGTACATACATTTATCGCAAGTAAAAAACATACACATTTGCCGAAAAAAACTAGACGATAGCAAAACATGTATATCGGTCTCCATTCTTCAACAGCGCCCGACATTTTAAAAGCATTTAATTTTTTTAATGAATCTATTTAATGATAATCAGAGATTTTACTACATTTCTATAAAAATGCACAATTATTGTAACGGAAGACGATGTTTTCTCTCGCTTTGATGTAGAGAAAGTTCTTTCCCACTAACAGATGATGGTTGGTGATGGAATAAACTGGTCTTGCTCGGTGTGTACATTAAGTGTTTTTGGTACATTTGCTAACGAGTACTCATTTATTTACGTCAATACCACTCCGCCAATGTCTGTAAAAAAATACATGTAAAAAAAAACAATTTGAATGAAACAAATGCTTAAAAGTACATTCCAATGATTGCGTTGCCCTCGCCTTCAACTGGTTGATTACGTTCTTGGTTTGTCTAAACACCCAGAGCATGGTGGACCCTACAAAAAAAAAAAAAAAAACACTGGTGGTTGTACAAATGAAAGCCCTTTTGCTAATTATATACATATGCAAATGAAGTTAAAAATGAAACACAATAATCAGCCTTATTTTGAAATTCACTTTCATGCGATAGTTAGTCGAATTCGAATAGTTTGTATTTTGAGTTTCGAACGAATCGAAAGTTCACTTTATCAAACGAAAGTTCATTTTTTGTTGAAAACTAAGCAAATTTTTAATTTCGAATCATTCGAAACAAATGTCATTTATTTGACGTTAAAAATTATCTGGCGAATAGATTAAAAAAACATGTGAGCTCAAATATTTTTGTTGAAAAATAAATAAAATAAAATACTTTTATGAATTATTTGTTGACATTTTAATTAAAGGTCGCATTCAATTGGACTAAACGGGAGCTGAAAGAAGTTCTCATCAAATTGATGGAAGAAAATCCGGAGATAGCCAAGGGATTTTCAATCTTGAATGGATTTGATGCTTCCATTATCCTTCTCCTCCATATCTGCTCTTCGCCGTCGTCTTCACTTCTTATAAATAAAATAATTGCCATCTGTTTTTCGTTATTCTATCGAATAACAATGATGTACAAGTATTAACAAATAACAAAAAAAATACCGGCGAGGGATTTTACTTTTTTTGTTTTGTTGAAAATTGAAAAGTGTGACCAGGTGTGTATAAAGTAAAGAGAGACTTTGAAGTTACATGTTTTTTTTTGTTAGTCTATTTTAAACACAATTAAATTGACATGAAAGCTAAAAAAAAATCTAGTATTTAACTATTCAAAAGTTTTAAATTTATTTTGTTACTTTTTCATGTCAATAAACTTACCATACTATTTTCTAAATGCTCCCAAATTTTAAAATTCCAGTTTTTATTGATGTTTTTTTAAATAGTTAACTTAACCGGGCCTTTAATATCACTTATCTAAACTTTATTTTTCTTAAATGAGAACGCATTATTTTGACCATCATTTTTATAAAAACAAAAATTCTTCGAAAAAAAACAGCTTGGTCACACCAAATTAAATAGAAATGTCAGTAAATGTCAAAGAGCTGATGTTCATTTTAGGCATTCATTCGATAATGAATACTATTCGTTCGTTTCTCAAAATATGCAAAGTTCATTCGAATGAATAGATCTATTCTATCGAAGTAGCTATTCATTCGAATCTCAAAATAAGGCTGAATGATCTAAAAATAATCCTGAATATAAATAAATAAATAGACCACTTACATTAGGGTCAGGTTACAGAGGTAGAGCTTGGGAAATTTATCCTCACCTCGACTTGCTTCCGTCCATGATAAGCTATATCTACATTTGTGCGAGATAACATTCTTTCAACTTTTTCCAGGCGTCTTGTTACTACTTCCCGACCATTTTCTGAGCAAAAAAGGCACTTTACAGAATCGAATTTTCCATACAGCCTACTTAGGGTGTTACATTTGTATTCTAATTCCACTAATTAAGGGATATTTAGTTTAAGCAATGTTTACAACGGCTTACTTACGTACATATATCATTTCTGTCATCAAGATTTATTAGTAATTTAGTGCTCCTTGGGATAATGGTTAGTGGTTAGTGCTGCAGGTAGAGGATCGAATCCCGGTCTATGCCACATAAGAGAGGGTATTTGTTAGGGGCAGTGCCTCTTGCGAGGAAATGTTTGAAAGTTGTAAGTCACAATGTCCTGGTTCTACATGACCTGGCGCGCCACCAATTTTTTTATTTTTGTAGAACATCAATTGGTTTAGTGAATAGTGTACTTCTGTAGGTAATCCATCAGTCATTTTAGCTCTTAAGCAACATTCTTGTTGTATTTGCTTAGCAAAACTATGTCTGTCAAGTTAGCATTACCTGCCCCAAAAAAAGGGTAAAATTAACTAAAAAAAAAGAAGAAGTATGTCATTAATTGTCGTTTATTTGTCCTAAATTTATAGTGAAAGATAATAAATTGTCGCGCTTTCTTTTCTTAATAACCCCTGGTAATGCTAACGTGACAGTCAATTTAGAATTACCACCCCTCAAGAAAAGGGTAAAATTAACTAAAAAAAGGATGTCACCAATTATCGTACATTTGTGGTGAAAGAATACAATTTGTCGCGTTTGCCTTTTTTTTAAATCCCAAAAAACCTTAAAATTGTATTTTCAATGAATTCAGCAATACCACAACTCCAATTTGCTTTATTTTTTCTCCTGCTTGTTTTTTTGGTATAGAATTTGTCTTTAAATTAGTTGTCATCGACAAATTTGTCGCGATTCTTTTTTAAAAAAGTTAAATAATAATAAATTTACAATAATGGCTCTTAGAAGTGGCATTGCGTGAGTAAAAATTCAAGTCGTTCAGTTTATTTTTTTTCAAATTGACATTGATATATGTAATTCAAACTTTCTTGATTTGTTCAATAAACATTTGCAACGATTGTCTACAAACTACTTTCAGAATACTCTATATTTTGAAATACACCATTCGCTGCATTCACATCTTGCAAAACATAACAAATGAATTACTTATTAAAACCCAAACATTAGAATCGTGTATTCATAAATAAATGAGTACTCGTTAGCAAATGTACCAAAAACACTTAATGTACACACCGAGCAAGACCAGTTTATTCCATCACCAACCATCATCTGTTAGTGGGAAAGAACTTTCTCTACATCAAAGCGAGAGAAAAAATGAAACTAACCACTCTATTCATTCATATCGTTCCGGACTCCTCGGTGTAATCGGTGTGTTAGTGGCTGATTACATGGGTCGTTTTACTGAAGAGCGCATCGCGTGAGGGAGGTAGATTTTATGTGCGTAAAAAACAGAAGGTGGAATCTACCTTCTATTTTTTACGCACATAAAATCTACCTGTCTCATGCGATGCGCTCTTCAGTAAAACGACCCATGTAATCAGGCCCTTAGGCTTGTACTTGTTCCTTTTGATTCAAATACGAGAGAAACCAAACAGTGTATTCGATTCGTTTTAAAAGGATCAAATAGTGTGCAGTGTTCGTTTCTTAGAAGTTGATAATGTATTAACGGATAGAATACACTGAAGTAGTGTACTCGATTAGAGAAGGCAAATGAATACATTCATGCAGACCTTTATATGTTCAACAAAAGTTTCATTAAACTTAAACACAAAAAAAAAATCTTCCAACTACTGTCTTTAGCCGTATATTATTATCGCTAATGATCCATATGAATCATCTCATGAAAATAAAACAATGCGGACCTTACAATTAGTGACAACTGTGTTGTATATCTATCTCTTTTCCATAAGTTTGTTTATTCTTCATTTATTCTTTGTCTTTTTTCTTTACACTTCAATTCACACTACCTTACCGTGATAAACCCGCAAGAGTGAAAACTAAATTTTTGGTTCATGAAACGTGATCCCGATAGAGAGCAGGATCTCGTGTTAATACATGTATTCTATATACAGGGTGTCCGCCGGGAAGGTATACTACTTTGTTTATTTATAATTTTTGATTAAATGAAAGAGAATGGATCTTATAATGATAAATGTTTTATTTAATGTCGGCAATTATGTATGGAATACAATATCAGGTTAAATGTCCGCCTCTGTAAGTCTCACAAATGCGAGCCCTTTTGAGCACAATTTTCATTACATTCTCAAGCGTTTCTGATTTGTTTGCATAAACCTTGCTTTTCTGATATCCCCACAGAAAGGAGTCCGGAGCAGTCAATTCAGGCGACCGTGGAGGCCAATCAACATCACAATTTCTTGAAATAAATTGTTGTGGAAAGATGTCTCGCAGTAATTACATTGTAGTCCTTGCTGTATGCGATGTGGCACCGTCTTGTTGATACCACATGTTAATCAAGCCCAAAGAATGCAGTTGTGGCGTTAAAAAGTTTTCAATCATATCACGATATCGCTCCCCATTCACAGTTACCGTTACGCCGTTTTTATTTTCAAAGAAGTGAGGTCCAATGATTCCTCCTAACCAAATCGCACACCAGACTGTAACATTTAATGGATGCAAAGGTGACGAATAATTGGAGGGTTTTCCATTGCCCAGAACTGACTATTCTGTTTAACACATATCCATTCAAATGAAAATGTGCCTCGTCACTCATTATGATTTTTTCATGAAAATCGCGGTTGTCATGGGCTAGCTGTAGCATCCTATTGGCATATGTACGGCGGCGTAAATGGTCTTGTGGAAGAAGCTCTTGTGTCAACTGAATCTTAAATGGCAACAAATGCAAATCCTTGTGCAAAATTGTGGCCAAAGTTATTCTTTGAAGACCAAGCTCCTGAGCACGGCATCAAATTGAGGTTGATGGATTGTTTTGAACACTTCCTTGAGCAGCAGTAATGTTTTCAGCCGATCTTGCAGCAGCAGTAATGTTTTCAGCCGATTTTGCAGTACTTTGTGGTCCATGCTTGGGCCTATCACCTACAGACCCTCTTTCTTCGAAATCATTCACTGCACGATAAATAGTGCGTTTTGTTGGCACGTTGTTTCTCCCAAAAATGTCACGTAACTTTCTCATCGTCACAGTAATCGGTGATTGATTTTGATAAAATGTTTTAACGATTAAAACACGTTGGTTTATCGAATATTTTTCCATAACAAATTTTCCACGTGTCTAATTCACGACTGGCAAATATGAACTATCAAGACTAATGTTTACCAAAATGGCGGCTACACAAATAAGTATACCTTCCCGGCGGACACCTTGTATCTATATGAATCATCTCTGATAATAAAAAACGGCCTTTGTTGCAAACTTTTTTTCTCAATGGTTTTAATTCAAAGTGCTGTTGACTACCTAAGATAGATACCTTTTCAGAGAATTATCTTACTATTTTTTATTATTGAAGGATCTGTGATAATTATGTGTGAATGCTGGCCGACCTCATTTTCGAAGAAGTACGGCCCGATGACGCCGCCAGCCCATAAACCGCACCAAACAGTCACCCTTTGTGGATGCATCGGCTTTTCAACAATCACTCGTGGATTCTCATTTGCCCAAATGCGGCAATTCTACCGATTGTGGACACAATTGGTCGATTATGCTGAACAAAAAAATCACGAAGTGCACAAAATGCATTTTGATTTGAACGCTCATTTTCGTAAAAGGCTTCAACAATCTTAACGCGCTGCTCAATTCTGTACATCTCCATGGTTGAATTTCTGAAACAAAGAAATGTCAAATTAAGTTGGGTAAAAAACTTGACGTTAAGGTGTGACTCACAATTAACATCTTGCATTATGGTTGGACCACACTTTATTATCATATCTTATTAGCAAATTATGTACATACATACATATGTACTCATATTTCAAGACAAACTTAAACCAGTTCATCATACTGAAGTTTTATTTTTTTTTAAAAAATCTTTTACCATTAAAATAGTTTTCATTTCACTACAAGTTCTCATTTTTATATTGTACATTTTACGTGCCTTTGTATTGCTTTTTCAATTATCTTATCTTATTTAAAATAAATAATACTTTTCACACGATCACTCAAAAAAATCAATCCATGGAACTAAATAAAGTTGCCCATTGCGTTCATTTATTCGTTCCCAACTCATTTGAACGACTTGATGCTCGATGGCAGTGTTGCCTCTGAAAATTTTCATAAAGTGTCAAAAAAGGTGTCCGAGAGGAAAAAAGGTGTCCATTAGAAAAATTAAACAAAATGCAATATTAAATTGAAATTTTAATGAACAAACAAGTATTTCAGATAATGCGTAAAAAGTTTTTAAAAAGTCTTAAATTTCATCACATTATTTCTTTAATATAGTTTATCTTAAGTTTCCTATTTTCTTCATTTTAAATTTAAAAAAAAAATTTAAAATCAATATCATTGGCTTTTAACTTCCAAGCTTTGTACTCTTTCCCGAGATTATAAATACATTTTTTAAATTCAGAAACCAAATCAAAATAGTTTAATTCATTTCCAAATTTTATAATTTCTGGGTCCAAGAAACGTTACACAGATCATTAATATTAATGCTAGCTGCTGTGACTTGATCACATATATTTTAATAATATTTCAGAATATTGGTTTTTATTAAAAGTACTTCACGACCTTTAATTTTGGATTTTAGAGTATGAAAAATAGAACAAGATATAAGCTGCGTGAAGCCAAAACCCCGAACTCAAAATTTTTGGGAGGGGTTAATCGGGTTCGTTTGTCCATCGTTTGTCCATGTTTGTCCAGGAAAAAAAATCGTTTGTCCTACCTCAGGTAAAAAGTTATTAAGCTTTTTTGTTTTTATAGGAAACCCCAAAAATCAAAACACTTGTCCAAAAACCGCAATTTATAATTTAGGGGGATGGGACAAAGTGCATTCGTTTGTCCACCCGCCAATTATGATTGTCCAACAAAAAAATTCGTTTGTCCACCCTCAGAAAAAAAAAATATTCAACTTTTCAATTTTATAGCACCAAACGAAAAAATTTCAAAATTTACTTAGCAAACTCAAACCAATTGCATTCGTTTGTCCACCGTTTGTCCAGGCTAGTCCAGCAAGAAAAATAAATTTCCGACCTTTGGTTCAAAAATTATTCAACATTTCTTTTTTATAGCAACTTTCGCAAAACAAAACATATGTCCAAAAACTGCAATTTATAACTTAGGAGGATGGGGCAAAGTGCATTCGTTTGTCCACCCGCCAATTATGATTGTCCAACAAAAAAATTCGTTTATTTTATTTTATTATATTTTATTATATATTTGATTTGACTTTTATTTGATAACATAATACATATAATATAAACATTTTTTTCCTGGACAAAATTTCCTGGAAAAATTTCGTGTTTTAGTACTTTAATATTATATTACACTCATTTCAATACTATTAATATTTAAATTTTGATGTATTTTTTGTTAACATATCAATAAATATTAAATAAATAAATAAACGAATGCATTTGGTCCCATCCTCCTAAGTTATGAATTGCGGTTTTTGGACATGTGTTGTTTTGCGAAAGTTGCTTGATGCGGCTAGCTTTTTAGCCAAATATTCTGTGAAAATGTAATAAGAGCACGAAACAATTTACGATTAATTTGAAATGTAAAATTGCTTTATTATTTATTAAGGGTTTTTGTCTCTATGAAAACTGAAAATGGACTGTGTCCTACTGCTGACTGCTCTTTACATAGGCCTTATAGCACCTACTTTATTTCGTCTTCATCGTCATCGATCCCAACTACCGCCTGTTGAAATCTGCAGCATATGATAACACCTGCTACCAGCCATCAAGTAACTCGTCATTTTCGGTCCGAACTATAGAGTTGGTTGGGAACGGCAACTGATGATCATATTATAATAAGCTACTAACATGATGCAAAAAAAAGGGCAGCTATAGGCAGCTCGTTGTCGATCCACAATGCCAATGACCGATGATGATGTAAATAGATGGTGTTGATGTCAGTGCAATTGAATTGATCACACATTTCTTAGATTTCGGCCGTTACAGCCGCTATCAAGCAGAAACCTACGATGGCATAAAAAGTTTCTATTTTTCAGTCGCAACTACCGTTACTTGGGAGCGAGCGATGGTGATGATGGAAATGCAAGGTGAATGACATTGGGCCTGCCCTTCACCTATTTATGCGATGATATTGCAGTTGTGCTATGGTGGTGCTATAGGGTATGTGTGCAAATGAGAATCAACGTAAATTATAGGGTGATATTTGAAATGTTTGGTACTGAAACCAATAATTATTATTTGCGAGTAGCAACATTGCTTTAAAAAAAGAAATGTTGAATAATTTTTGAACAAAAGGTCAGACATTTTTTTTTCTTGCTGGACTAGCCTGGACAAACGATGGACAAACGAATGCAATTGGTTTGATTTTGCTAAGTAAATTTTGAAATTTTTTCGTTTGGTGCTATAAAACTGAAAAGTTGAATATTTTTTTTTCTGAGTGTGGACAAACGAATTTCTTTGTTGGACAATCATAATTGGCGGGTGGACAAACGAATGCACTTTGTCCCATCCTCCTAAGTTATAAATTGCGGTTTTTGGACATATGTTTTGTTTTGCGAAAGTTGCTATAAAAAAGAAATGTTGAATAATTTTTGAACCAAAGGTCGGAAATTTATTTTTCTTTCTGGACTAGCCTGGACAAACGGTGGACAAACAAATGCAATTGGTTTGATTTTGCTACGTAAATTTTGAAATTTTTTTGTTTGGTGCTATAAAATTGAAAAGTTGAATATTTTTTTTCTGAGGGTGGACAAACGAATTTTTTTGTTGGACAATCGTAATTGGCAGGTGGACAAACGAATGCACTTTGTCCCATCCCCCTAAATTATAAATTGCGGTTTTTGGACAAGTGATTTGATTTTTGGGGTTTCCTATAAAAACAAAAAAGCTTAATAACTTTTTACCTGAGGGTGGACAAACGATTTTTTTTCCTGGACAAACGTGGACAAACGATGGACAAACGAACCCGATTAACCCCTCCCAAAAATTTTGAGTTCGGGGTTTTGGCTTCACGCAGCTTAAGAAATAGATATGTGTGGTGTAGGTATTTTTATTTTTTGATTGTTTGACAACGGGTCCCGTTCAATTTTTCGAACAAATTGCTTGTTTTGTTTTTAAAAAGTGTCCAAAGGTTTGCTAGATTTCTAAAAAGTGTCCAAAATCGAGTTATTTTTAAAAGAGGTGTCCTGGTGTCCGGCTGCTGAAAAGGTGTCAAAATGACACTAAAGTGTCCCCGAAGGTAACCCTGCTCGATGGTCAAATGACAATGAGTGGAAATGGGATATTTTGTGTGTATCTGCTAGTGGATACCATAGATTTCGTTTCTATTCTTAAGTATTTGAACGAGTTAAATCGGGCTTAACTGTAATCTCGCACTGAGCTGGACTAGACCTAAGTGATTCATATTTACAATCTATCTTGGTTTAGTGCCGAGTTAATATCGTTGGCGCTAAATTTTAATCAGCATGATACTAGTTACAACTTAACTAACTTTACAGCTCTTTACTAAAATGTTCTTAGTTTTAAATACTATTTAACTAGTATCATAATAAACCTATTTTCTTTCGAAACTCAAGCTGAACGCGTATAAAACAGTGACATTTCGAGCAAAAAAGTAAGCAAACATACCTTTTTAAAGTTTTTCTATGTCAAAGTGTCATGGATTTAGTAATATGTTAAAAAGATAAAACAGCAATCTGTCGATTTTAACTTTAGTAAATATTAAGAGTATCATGTTAAACTCGTTTAAAATTGGCAACATCCTCTTTTTAACCTAAATAGTATCATTTTAAAAATGATTTAACACTTTACTAAAACGTCTAAAATTTTGCGCCATAAAATTTGGTGAAAACTTAAAAAAAAAAAACAAGTATATTAGCACAGAACATGTGTTGTTACATTTTATTTTAAAATTCCTAAATTTTTCATCAATTTTTGTTCTATTTCTCACATAAATTTTTTAATTAAAAAATTACTTACTTTTGTATTTTTTTCTTTTGTTTATATTCATCCTGCAAGGTTTCTTAACCAATTGCAAACATTTATTTGCTGTTTGAAATGCATGAAACATTTGATTAATTTGTTTTATGATGTCTTTGGTAAATTTTTGGGAAACAACATTCCAATTTCGCCAGTGTAGTCTCCGGTCATACATTGTTGTATGACAGCAGATTATACAACAAATCTTAGAAACGGAAATCAGACAGCAAGACTGTCAAAATCATCATCTGAAATAGGCCCCAGTAATCGAATTGATTTTCAAACATTTTTTTAGTACGAATAACTTGTCACTGCAGTAATTTATTCACATAAATGTAGCTTTAACCTTTATTTTCGATTTTGTAAACTGAAGTTATCAGCCGATTTAGCTAACCAAATAGATAGACGTTTTTTCAAAATTTAAATTTTTGAAAATAAAAATCGATTTTGTTGGTTAACAATCGAGTAAAGTGCCTATTGCCTCTCCTGTTGCATTACCCACTGCAAATTTACTGATATTTTAAAAAGGAGGTATAGGTATAGAGCAAATTTTTTTTAGAACATTATTTTTCAAAATTCTTCTATTTGTCATCATATTTTGAATTTATAAAAGTGAAAATCAAATTGACAGCAGACTCATTCAAAATTCTATTATAATTTTATTTGTACCTTCCAAATAATTTTTATATAAAATATCTGGCTGTTAGATCCAAAATTAATAAATTAAGTCACTACCTTTATATTGGCATGAAAATAATTTCTGAACTGGGTTTTTAAGTGCCGAAAAATAAAAAAATTAAATTTTCAATGATGACCTTCAATGAAAGCTATAACTGGCGCCTTAGTGGTTTAGGTTTTAGGTCTAGGTACAGAGAGACATGCATACACACAGACGGAATTGCGGGACCGTGTGTTCTCTACTATCGTAATGTTATGTTATGTTTGATTGTAATTCCGAGTTCGATTTTTTTTTTACGAATCCAAAACTTGCCATCTACTGTAGGAGGGCAAGAGGATAACATTTATAATAACTTCTTTATCGATAAAAGAACCTGCGGACTCGACATTTGTTTGCTTACTCCCTAATTTGATACTGCGTATTAATAATCCTTCATGGGTTGTCATCGTATCTGAAATACCAATTGTTTTCCTTTTTACTATTAATTATTTTCTAGAGTATACATTTTTTGAGTTCAAAATGGCGTGTCATATATTTGTATATGTATCTTATTTTAAATTAAAAAAAAAATTCACCATTAATGTGAACCAACAAATTTTTGTCATTATGTATTTGCATCTATTTTTCAGAATAGAATTTATGTTTTCGCAGAAAACCCATCAATAGATGCAGAGACATGAGTTCAATCATCATTTAAATTAAATACAAATTACTTGTTTTTCTTCTTAAATGTTATTTTCGTTTGATGTGATTTTAGTTTTTAAAAAATGCTACAAATATTTGTATTCTTATTTTATTATATAAATTATGGTCTCCGTTTACAACCAATTTCAAACAATTAACAATTTTGAGTTTTTCTCCAGCAAGTACCCACAAACTATTTGTCTTAGTACTTAATAATTACATCAAAAAAAGCTAATTTGAGATAAAACTTAGGGCTTCTCCATCATTTGGTCGATAATAGACTCATACACACAAAGAACATGTTAAAACACCGAAAAAGCCAGCAATCTACCAGACTTAGACTAGAGGACGAGATTTCCACTGAGCGGAAACTATCTTTAAAGAAAAACTCGGACAGACCATCTTTAACTTTCTTTCCAGTAATTTTTAACCGGTATCATAATATTTGTTTGCTTTATTTGTTTGTATTTATTTTCAAAACATATGGTGCTCGTTTTTAAACTTAACTTATAGGTCCACAAAATATGAAAAACTTAACAAATTATTTTCACATCACTCACATCAATACACTCAACACAACACAGGGGAATGTCAAAATTCGACAATATCAAGATTAACTTCGTCATTGATTTCACCCATTAAATTCGAAAACAGAAGAGGTATTTTTAAAAACCACTTATTCAACCGACGCAGTCGAAGTGTGCCTAGGGACAAAGGCACGTCCTCAACTTTGATCAGTTTTTTGTCAGGCGGAAGTACAAATTCTCTTTATTCTATAAATGGAAGATTGAAAAATGAAAAACAGTCTCAAATGCGAGTACCGACGGCGGTGGAAGCAAATCAGTCAAAACCTAAATTATTAGACGATTCCATAGATTCATTCGTTCGACTGAGAAAACCATCAAATAGATGGAGAGAAAACTATCCGAGAGCAAACAAGCGAAAACGGAATAGTTTGGATAGTTATGATAAAATTAAGAAATTGACTGTACTTAATGAAAATTTTAATATGGCAATGGCAACTGGTAGTTGCGCCAACGATGACGGTTTAGTATCAGCATTAGAAGGTCATGTCTCTAAAGGACTTCGCAAGCAAAGTTTTTCGGATAAACCTGTGTTCTTACAAAATTATGGTGGTTTGCGGCGCACACAAACTTTTAAAGTCAATTCAACTCAATCGTTGCGAGTTCCAAAAACAAATGCGACCACGAATTTTCAACACGAATTTCCATTGGGGAGGTGGATACCTTACCTTGCTCGAGAATATTACCATGAGCCTTCATCCCTCGACGGGTAAATTAATTTCAATAACCAAAAATCATAAGTGGTTTTTTTTTTGTAATGTCGCCAGATGAATGATCTTTTATAAATGAAATAAATAAAAATAAATCAATATCATATCTATATTTATTGTTAATGTTATTTATTGTATAACTTTAAAAAATTAACTTTTACACAACTTTTATTTTTTTAAATGGCAACGCTTTGATTTGCTACAGAATTTCCAATGGTTGTCTTTATCCTGAAAAGTGTGAAATTTATCGTTATCCTCTTACTACCCAATATTTGTTTCTTCTCAGTTCGTGTGATCAAGCGTAAACAAAATTTGTCAAACATAGATATTTTTGTTTACCCCTTTCCAAGTATCAGTGAATTATTTTGATTCAGGTGTTTATTTTCCAATTTTCCATTTTCAAATTTGAATTTGTGGAATTCTCCGAACTTTTTGACAGTGTACCATTTTTTGTATTTAAAAAATCTATCGATGGCAACAAATCACTCTTGCCACTCATTTAGAAAATATATATTCGACCTTACTCCACACTTTTCCCCTTTTATTCCAATAGAAAATTGAAAATCCCGGGCCTGTTGCGAACCTATGCTTATCACCGCCAGCTAAGTGGATATATGTATGCTATTGTTGTCGTTGTATTTTACAACCAAAACATTTCATAAGCGTGAAATAACCGCGTTTATAAGTGTTAATATATAGTTTTGATTTTGTATCTAATCTTTTGCATACTGTTGAATATCCAGTATCTCCTTTTTGTAAATTTTTCAACCAATCATATAAATTTAAACATGCTTTAAATTTATTATTTTTGCCCGAATATTTTTTTTTTTTTTGTAAAAAACAGCCTCAAAATATTTTTAAATGATTTTTATCTCTACAGCCAAAACTGCTTTCCTTGGCCAAATAGACCAAGGTCCTCCCCAAACAGCAGCGAAAAGACCGGTCTAATTGAGAAGGCACTTCATCGAGTACTTGCGGTGAGTTAACTAATATTTTAAATGAAATGAAGTAAATAAATAGCCCTGGAAAGCAGTCGTTCATTTTTGTATTGTGCTTAGTTTTATATCTTGTCAGAGTGTTTCTTCTTAAATTTTAAAATTGAAGATGAAAAATACAAAGCTTAATTATGAAGAATACCAGACTATCTATCATTTGTAGCTACATGCATGTACACAAATACTAATCATTGTGTCACCAACTGTGGAATTAGGCTTTATATCCCAAAAGTCATAACGCACAAAAACCGATTATATATTTAACTAGCTGGCCCGCCCGGCCTCGCACGGGTAGACAAACCACAAACCCAAGCTTCGCTTACAAATTACAAAAAAAAATTAAATAAATAGTTAAGCTACTTTTTGTAATAGAATATTTAGAATATACTTCCCGTTATGGATGGCTTGATTTGTAAAAATATAGTTTAAATGCACCCGCTTTGCCGGGTGCTAAATAACTATGCACAGTCAACGCGTATTCGTAGTTCCATAGGTATGATTTATGTAAAGCTAGTACTTAGCTGAGTTATAAATAAATAATCAACTCTAATCGTAGGTAAGCACTAATGCTTTGATTGTGTGCTTCCAAAACGAAAATAAACACAAATATTGCAAGAAAGAACTAGACTTTTGCGATGTAGCTGTAAAAAAAATGGGCTACAAAAAATTCGGCTGGATTTTTTTTCTAACCATATACAAAAAAATATAAAAATCCACCCAGTCGGATTCTAGATATATAAGATCAAACACAAAAGTGAAACTCGTTTTTATATAATTTTGTTATATGTATAGAATAGGTATAGATAGGTAAGACTCGGACACTGAAAAAATTTGTTTGTTTTTATTTGTTTTAACTGTTCTAACTTTTGGTATCCTAAAACTGGTGTTCGACTTCTAAGGTCCAGTTTTTCAGTGCGAGATTAAAGTTAAACCCGAGTTAACTCATCAAATTTGGTGAGTTAACTCAGGATTAACTGAACGGATGCTTTTGAAGTTTTATCCACCGTGTTTGTTTAGTCGTTCCGCATGCCTTTTCCACCATAAAACTGCTTCATCAGCTAACTGTGGGTTAATTTACTTCTAGAGTTAGCTAACTCTGGTTTAACTCACCACTGAAAAACTAATCCTAAGTGTACCTACACTTTTCGTATGTTTTCCATTTGACCAGACTAAAAATAGTTTTGGTAACTCCATAAAAAAAAATCATGCGAGCTAAAAAAAGTTCTTCAAATCCGAGCTTATAGATAAAAGTGATGTGAGCCACTCACTCATTCTCTCCCCGATACGCGTTCGCTATGTTTAAGTTATATTTAAGTATAAAATAAAATTACATTTGTAAATGACAACTGCGTTGCCCAACAACGGTTCATAACCCTTAAATAAGCTTGATATAATGCAACTTTAAATAAACGATCCTTTAAAGTCCTTCCTTTCTCATTCAGTATTAACACAATGTCAAACAAGAAGTGGGATAGAATTACATACGACTGCCAAATTCGTGTGTTGAAAATGATTTTCATATTTGCTTCCATACCTCCCTACAGATATGTTTCAACCATAACCTCAAACACCGAAATGGGATAGAATGTGTGATAGTTTGAGAACCAATCCTAAAATATTCATGTATTAACACATGTAAAATCGTGTGCCATCGAATCTCAAGTTGTGTAGGATGGACCATCACATCTTGTGTGCTGTGAGCTGTCATATTTTGTTCCCACACTATTATCCAGATTTTCTTCCCACATTTTTGACATGTGTTAATACTCAATGGGATAGTGTGGAAGGACTTTTATTAGCAGCCTGCTTACTACGTTTCATTTTATATATTAATAGCCTTCCCTCTTATTCATACATATACATTCCTATTATTCATACACTTTTTTGTACTTGTTAATTTTTGTATTTATATTTTTCAGACATCAATATCTGCAGTGATTCCAATAAGATCTCAAGAAAACCTTTCAACTGAAATATCTGAAAAAAGAGCAGCTCCACCAGGTACACCTAAGTTCAGGAGAGGAAACAACCTTGCGGTTTCATATGAACACGTAAGTAAATCATATTAAATTAAACGAGCATTCTTTTTTTGAAACCATGAAAAGATTGATGCTTGGGGCTTTAAGAGAAAACTTAAAATATGACCCTAATTTTCACATTTAAAGGTTCTTCATCGGACATATTTCAGATAAACCATCCAGTTTTTTTACTATTAATTCTATAGAATATTTGCAACTTACAGTAACTTACAACTCTCAACCATTCCTGTGTGCGTGTTATCGTCAGGAATGGAGGGAACCTGCAATTGTCTGCCGAATCCGAACGGCTAAGGTGAGAGGTTTTTATTCATGACAAGAGAAACTTTTGTTTAACTTCATTTTCATTTTTCATATAACTTATAACTAACTGAAAGCTAAACAAAAATTCATAGGAACTAACCTACTTATCAATAAGTTACAACAAACTCACTGTCCCCACGCGGACGCTGTAGAATAATCCATAATAACTAATTAAATTACTAATGCCTTTCAGCATAAGAACTATACAAAGACTAAAATTCGCGTCGGTTTAGTTTTTACCGAGAAGAATTTACAAACAAAATCGGTGTCTTTATCGAATTTAACTTTTTAATAAAACTTACAACTTCTTAATACGGTTTTCAGACCGACCCAAATTAACGGAATTAAATCCTACTACCTGAGTTCACCTGACTGAACTGTATATTAAAGAGAAAAATGAGTACTTAAGTAAGTTTGTTTCACATTCATACTGTTCGAAGAAGATTCTGCAGTGATCTAAACTATTTTACGAAATCTGAAAAAGTAAACCGTGTTGATTTCGATGAGACTAAGTGCTTTTTGCTCGAAATCTGGATTTTGATTCAGTGGGAACACGCTATTATGATATACGTAATGTGAACAATTCGCATATTTCTTTATCACTTTTTATTCTCAATGAAATAATGCTTAATAGCTTAATAATAATGGATATAAGCGAACTAGAAGCTTTGCAGATCTATGAGCAATGTTAATCGTAAAAGAAAGGTTATACGAAAAAAGGGCCACGTGTGGCTTTTACATATCCCTTAGGTATATATATGTAGCGGGTGGGCCATCTAGTGATTTCTTTTTAGATCAGGTTATTTTGACACCGCAGCTGTTTCCTGCTCGAAATCTTGACAGAAAGCCAGTATCATACCTCCGCGGAACGAAATGAGTCGCTTTACGCTTGAACAACGTTGGGAAATATTGAAAACTTATTTCCAAAGTGAGTGCTGTGTAGCCCAAACACACAGAAGAAAATCATATTTTCTGACGAGGCGCATTTTCATCTCGGCGGCTACGTTAACAAATAAAATTTGCCGCATCTGCGGCTCGGGTAACCCGCACGTTATTGTCGAGAAGCCAATGCATCCACAGAGAGGGACAGTTTGGTGCGAATTGTGGAGTGGTGGCATGATTGGACAATTTTTCTTGGAAAATGAGGCTATAGGAACAACGTTTCGGATAACGGTGGGCGTTACAGAGCCATGTTAACCGACTTTTTTTTACTGAAATTGAAGACATGGATTTGGGCGACCTCTGGTTCATGCAGGATGGTGCGCCATGCCACACAGCCCATGCCACAATCGATCATTTGCGCACCAAATTCCCAAACCGTGTTATCAGCCGTCTTTGCGATGTCAATTGGCCGCCTAGGAGTGGCGATTGACCCCTTTGGACATTTTTTTTGTGGGGAACCGTGAAGGACCGATGTTTTGCCAACAATCCAGAAACGATTCAAGCACTTAAGGCAATACCATCCAAGCAATCCGTGAGCTACAGCCCGAAACCATCAGCAAGGTCTTGGAAAATTGGAGTGACATTCTGTCACGCTATAGCGCATTCACGCGCTACTGCGAAGCCAGCCGAGGCAGCCACTTGAATGACGTTTTATTCCATAATTAATGGGAATGTTTGCTCTTACTAATAAATCCATAATACATGTACAAAATTAAATTTTATTCATTTTATTGCATTTTTAAACGGCTGTTGTGAATCAAAGTAAATGATCGAACGAAATTATGACAAACATACCTATATATAGTTGTATTTAAAGGCAGCACACATGGCTGACAGTAAAGTTGAAGTAAAAAAGATGATTTTAGTTCGTACAGTGAGCGTATGGATGATTTGTTCCGGTTAGATAAAATCACGGACGAAAAAGAATAAGTGTCATTTATAATTGGGTTTGGGGTGCATTAAAAATGCAAAACAACCGGATGTAAAATTGTTTGAACTTGACTATAAACATACTGAATGTCAATAATTTGACATTTTCCAGCATATATTTCCTTTTTTTTTGTTTCTTGTTGTTGTATTTCAAATTTCATCGTTCGAAATTAAAAAAAAATCAAGTTACCGTAGCTTTTTCCTTTTGAACACAATTTTTTTTGTTTGTTTGTGTAATTGAAAGCAAAACTGTGTATGTATGTTCAGGTGCGTAAAAACTTCAAATGTCACTTTGCTTGGCTAAAATGAGTGATTGTACTGAAAATTTAGTTTACACCTGTGTTGAACTATTTTAACAGCTCCCTGAAGGGCAGTTAAAATTTAATCGGATTAAACGTGACAAGTTTAAATAAATAGGTTATATTAACGGATTTATCGACTGAATATTATGCGCTTGGGTTGAACTTTTGAGACTTAACTCACCTTTAACCAAGGTATTCATTTAAAACCGGATTAATTGAGTGAGTAATATGGCTGTTAATAAATGAAATGGAAACAATTAGTATTAAACCATAGAATGTGAATCAGTTTCAAGCTTACAATCGCGGAGGCTATGTAAACTGTCGTAGTAAGAGCTCAAACCGAAACACGCATTCTCCTTCATTCTTACTTTCATCTCGAAGAAGGAATTAACAACAATAAAAACCAATTCGAGGACAAACCGTTTGAGGCAAAACACACAGTGTTTTCTTTGTCATAAGTTGAGCAATATATCGAGAAACTGTTACTTATCAAGCTCATTTCCCAAGTACAGAAAAAAGCAAGGAAGCCAAGGGAACATACACGACATGCAGAAGACAACAGATTGTTATGGTAGCGTAGATAATAAGAATTTGAATTATTTTAATTGCATTGAATTTATTAATATAAGCTTCATCAATAAAATAGATGATGCATTAAAATTAAATTAATTAAAATAATTAAAATGGAATTAGATTCTGGGGCATGTCCTGAGCTAAAAATGTTGCTTGCGACACAAATTTTCACGAATATCAGGGGATCAAAGTAAGATAGATAGCTTTGCTGTAGTGTAAGTTTCTGTAAAAGGTAATGAAAATTAAAATCTTAAACTTTATTTGGTTACCGCAAATAGGAAGTTCACACCCCGTTTATGGCGTTCTTGGATGGATTGCTTATTTACAAATTGGAGACAGTGAGTTTCTTTAAATCCAAAAAAAACTTTGCAAATATCGAAGCCAAGTAGGGGGGTTGCAGGGGGGGCAGCATGCCCCCCATACCTACCTCACTGTTTATATGTCGTAAACTTTATATTTTTGTCTAAATATAGAATTTATTTGGGCGAAAGTTATAGTTTCTTATTTTGAGTTCGAGTTAGTCGAATTATGAATTCATTTTTAAAAATTTATTAAGTAATAGTGTATAATTTTTCTTAAATGCGGTCTTATTTCCACGCTTGTATGTGGCCTTGTGTCCATGATAGGTTGGAAATACGGCCCGCCGGGTCTTATATCAATTTTTACATGTAAATAAAGCCACATTTTGAATGCGTTGGGCGTTATTTCACGTCACCGTAAAGCGCATCGAAATCAGATAAGATAATCAAATGTTAAAGTTTTTAAACTTGCTCCTAGGTACCAAGTTTAAAGAAAATCGACCCATCCGTTTAGGCTGTAGTCGAACAGACAGACAGACGGACGTTTTTGCGAGACCCACTTTTTTCGTCTTCGCTATCATCGTGATGTCAAGTTTGATCAAAATCTCGAGTTCGATTTTTTGTACAAATACATAACTTGCCATATAGTACCTATATTCGCAAGTAAAAATATGCACGACTGAGTCGCACGAACTTGCTCTTACGTGCGACTTACGATCACACTGTGGTTCCAAAGTCTGCAATAAACTAGTTATGGGAACCTATTTGTTATCCATTTGCCAAAGCTTAGTAAAGTTACAGGCAGTATTATGAGAGTATATGAAAATTAACAATATAGCCCCGTGTTACACGTATATGCAATATGCTTGCGTGCAAAATTTTTAAAATCGTAGGAGTGGTTTTAAAAATAATTAATTTTTATATATAAAATTTCGTTAACATTTTTAAGAAAAAAATTGGTAGGCCAATTTTAAGTATTCATTAATGTGGAGTTAAAAATTTAATCTTCTATATAAATAAAAATGTAAATGTTGGTTTGTTCCTAATCGCTAATCTCTGAAAGTTCTTAACCGATTTTGACACACCATTGCATTCGCATACGCGAGTTAAATGAGTAAGCTCAAGTAGTTTCAGAAGTCCGTCAATGACTGACTTTTCTTTATTCGTTATAATTAATTCTAGCTCTACAAATACATATACTGAGTCAGCAATTCCATGGTGAACGATATCTAATACTATCATTTCCGTTCCCATGAAATTGCTAACTAAAATCTAGACGTTAATACGATGCCATCATTATTCTGTTTAATAATGGTGTCATCGTTTACATTCATAACACCTTCACCGCCAGATTTTGAATTCTCCTGAATTCTTCTATTTACATCAGTATTTACAATTTTTACATTTACATTATTTCTTCTAAACCATATAATTATTATTACTACAAATATTACAGCGATTGTTAATACTGTTAAATTAAAAACATAAGATACATTTTTGTGAAATTTTAATTCTTGGATTTGTTTTATATTCTCAAAATGTTTTGTCATGATACTTTCAAAGTTTACAGCTTTTGGTATTGTTTGATTTACATTATTATTAGGATAGAAATACTTAGCTTGAATTCTCGTTATCTTATTGTAAAATTTCTCTTGGGAAATCTCAATACTGCAATTATAGAAATTGATCAGATTATTCTTATTTAATATTATTACTCTATCGTCACAATTTTGAACTAAATTCTCTTTTACAGCATTTTTTATTACAATAGTTTCTTCGTCAATTGCTTTAATTGACGTTTTGTTATTAAATTTGAGTTTGCATTCATCTTTCCAAACACAATTCTTACTAATTTTTAATTCATTTAACAGTTTGTTTTCTGCGTAAACAAAGTTTTTATTATCAATTGTTACAAAATATGTATCTTCTTCGTCAATCTCAAAGTATTCTGAGTTTGCTAGAGGAAATGTTAGTTTAAGATCTACTTTTATATAATTTTTTGGAATCTTAATCGCTATGACTAATGTCTGACTTAAAAACATTAGTACACGAACTTTAACTAATTTAAGTTTATAGAAATCAACATCGTACATTCTTATTTCTTCTGTTGTAAGTATACTAGGATGAAAAACATTATTCTTAGCAGCTGCAATACTGTCTTGTATTTGATCGATTTTGTTTTCTAAATACCTTAGTTTGAGCATCTGATCTAAATATACTGAATGCTCTCTAATTTCTTTATTCTCATCTGAAATTGAATTAAGCAATCCTAATGTTTTGTTTCTATCTTGCTCTATGGCTGCTTTGAGTATATTAAAAGTATCATCGAAATGTTTATTGATCGAAATCTGTTTATTGGAATTAAAGATAGCATTGTGATTGTTTTCCTCATTGATTTTCAAGTGTTCTAAAATCTCCTGTCTATCATTGTCATCCATAGTCCCGAATAGCCATTTTTGTCCAGTACCCACAAGATTGATTAAACCTCTTTTCTGTCTGGTTTCTTTTGGGATTATTGACCTAATCTTTGCTCTTATATCATCAACTACTGTCTTTAATAATGCCTTGTGTTTGTCTGGATCACTATTTCCACTTCTTTGACTTTGATGGTAGTGTATCCTATTTCTTCATGTATTTGATTCACCTGCAGTAGCCCTTGTACTACTGGGACTACTAATAGGAATATTATCACGTAGGTTGCTGTCTGCAAGTTTAAAAGGTCTTTTAGTATTTGAACAATGAACATTTTTTAAAAGACTTAATCTATAATATGGTTCATCTTTATGTCAAAGCCTCTTATAACGGGTGATTTTTAAGCTGGTTTGGTTTTGGCAACACTGGTTTTGACAGCTGACGTGTGTTTAGTACCTTGTGTCACTGTCAAACAGCTTCAGTTTGGTTTGCAATTTAACCATGGATCGTCTTACAAATGAACAACGCTTGCAAATTATTGAATTTTACTATCAAAATTCGTGCTCGGTTCGAAATGTTCATCGCGCGCTGCTTGTGTTCAGCGATGAGGCTCATTTTTGGTTGAATGGGTACGTAAATAAGCAAAATTGCCGCATTTGGAGTGAAGATCAGCCAGAAGCATTGCAACAGCTACCAATGCATCCCGAAAAAGCCACTGTTTGGTGCGGTTTATGGGCCGGCGGCATTATTGGGCCTATTTCTTCAAAGATGATGCGAATCGCAGCGTTACTGTCAATGGTGAACGCTACCGAGCGATGATAACAAACTTTTTTTTGCCCGAAATGGAAGTTCTTGACTTGCATGATATGTGGTTTCAACAAGACGGTGCCACATGCCACACAGCACGCGAAACAATGGCGCAATTGCGAGGCGAGTTTGGTGAACAGTTAATTTCACGTTTCGGGCCGGTCAATTGGCCGCCTAGATCGTGCGATTTGACACCATTAGATTATTTTTTGTGGGGGTATGTCAAGGCTAATGTCTATAGGGACAAGCCCGCTTCGATTGACGCACTGGAAGTCAACATCCATGCATTCATTCGTGAGATACCGGCCGATATGTGTGAAAGAGTATGCCAAAATTGGACTCAGCGGATGGGCTACCTGAGACGCAGCCGCGGTCAACATTTGCATGAAATTATCTTTAAACAATAAATTGCAAGGTTCAAACTATCGATTCAAATAAATATTTCATTCATTTTTTCGAATTTTTTGTGTTTTTTTTTTTTAAAAAAGTTCTAAACCTCTTAAAAAATCACCCATTAGTTTCTTATATGTCCTTCATTTCTATTCTCTATGTAACCTTCTCTACTTAGATTTATTTTTTCTATAACATCTTTTTTCGTTTTTTCTACTCTCGCAACTAAATCTTGGCAATTCTCATAATCTTTCGCTTGTCTAGGAGAACATTTGATTGTCGAGTGATATCGATCGTTATAGTTTCCTATAGCCATCTGTATCTTCATTTCAATTGAGAGCTCACTTCCCTCTATTCCAGTTATTATTTCTAATAAAGTCGAGTGAAGTCGCTCTATGTCTGCATTGCCTGTATGATTATTTGGCTTTGTTAAATGGACCTCAACGCCTTCGGCATTAAGAAAATCTATTAGTTGTTCAGCTCTAAATTTATTGTCCATTATTATTTTTTTTGGTTTACCAAATTTTGCAAACTGTTCTACAATCAAAGTTTTCTTTGCTCTCCAGTTGCGATCTGTTATTTGATATGCTGCTGCAATTTTCGTTAGCTTATCTATCGTAGTTACATAGGCATGTTTTTTAAAGTGAAATATGTCAAGATGAATAATTTCATTTTTTCCCAATGGAGTTTCTGTCAATTGAAACTTAGGCTTGATGGGTTTTCTGTCATATTTTATTTCTCTACACTTGTTACAATTACCTATTATTAGACTTATCTGATCTCTTAGTTTTGGAAAATATATTTTATCTTTTAAACTATGATAACATTCATTAATACCACTATGCATCGATTCTTTGGTATGGTACAAAGACAATTGCTTATGCAATTCTTCCTCAGTTCTAATTTCTTGTGCTCTCTTTGAACATCGTATGAATTTAATATTGTTATCTGATGAAAACATGGATATTAAAATTAATTGAACTTTATTATAATCCGAGTCGTTGACTTCTGAGTAAATTCCGATTAAACCTTTCTTAACATACTCCTTCAAAAAATCTTTAATTTTATTCCGATCTTCTAATGGATTTAATTCTAAAATTGTTCTCTTGTGTAGTATTTGAACTTCTTGCTCTGGACTGTATGTTAGCCATATCTGCATTCTACAATTATTCACAATCTCATCTTTTATACTTATGTGATCTAACCTTTGCTTGTCAACAGAATGTTTGGTTTGACCATCAGATATTTCTAAATTAGATTCTTCGTCATTATTCCGATTTTTCTAGTCGACTAAGATAATCAGCGACTTTGTTCTCTTTGCCTTGCAAGCATACTCAGCAATTTCTTCAGCTATTGTAGCTAATTTATCATTAAGCTCTAAAATACTGTTTACCTTTAAAGACATAATTTCGTTGGTGAGTGTAATCTGGTCTTTTCTAGGCCTGAAATGGGTTTTTATCCTTTCCTCACATTCTTCCCAGGTTTGTGGTGGGTTGATTCTTATAAGGTTCTTCGCTGCTCCAGAAATTTTGTAATGGTAAATTATCCCAAAGGCTGCTTTCTTCTCCTCGTCACCATTCAAGTCTTGCAAACAAAATAGTTTTCTAGCTTCGTTTCTTCGCGATTTATAAATTTTATGTAAACCGCTTCGTATCTACTTTTCAGACTTTACTATTTTTTTTATTTGCGTGTATATTTTTTTTTGTTCTTTTTTTTCGACTGCGCCAGTTAAATAAGTAAGCTCAAGTAGTTTCAGAAGTCCGTCAATGACTGACTTTTCTTTATTCGTTATAATTAATTCTAGCTCTACAAATACATATACTGAGTCAGCAATTCCATGGTGAACGATATCTAATACTATCATTTCCGTTCCCATGAAATTGCTAACTAAAATCTAGACGTTAATACGATGCCATCATTATTCTGTTTAATAATGGTGTCATCGTTTACATTCATAACACGCGCGTGTTTATATATACTTTTTTTTAACAAAAAAAAAAAAAAAAACGGGATAATGTTGGGCATAAAAGCAACGCCCGCTTACTGATTTAAAAGCAATTTTTTATCTGAAAAATTTCTCAGTTGTGCTGTCAAAAAATTGAGGAAAATAAACTCGGATTCAATTCTTGAAGGAAAAAAATAGATAAGAAATAAATGGTGTCGTTTAACACAGCGTTTAATTTGTAAGTACAGTCTATTTTTTTATTTTTCCGATATTTACCATTTCGTTTGATTTACCTACCCATTCCCTATAAATAATCCTAAACAGCGACTATAGGCATAATAAAAACTCAAAAAACATGGACATTTTTTCTCCATTCAAACCTTTTATAGGTATAGGTATGCCATCCAAATATTAAAACCCGAAAAAACAATACGACCCTCCAAATAGATATAGACGACACATACATATGTACATACTGTATTACGCCCTTAAAGTAAACAAAGTGATCCTTTATGTCTACAATATCTTCTCGACACGACGGGACGCTTGGTTACAATAATTACAACAACAAACTAAAAAAAAAAATTGTGTGAGTGCCGGGACGCACGGTTAATATGTGTAAACATCAACGTGCGCGGATCCAAAACGGACCTGTTTTTACTTGAAGGGGATCTTAAGATTTTGTTCACTGAACGCACCCATCCTAGAATGCAGATCGTAACGTTGCACACCGTAACGTTGCACGACGTAACGTTGCACGCGAACGTTCACGTTTTTTTTTCACTCTACCGCCAGCATAGATGTTTACACATCAAAAAACTGAAGTGACGTTATCTTGTTATCCTTCATTCATTCGTGCTTTTTAACAACTTACTTCGCGTGGTACAACAAAAAAAAAAAAAACCTATTCGTTTATCCCAAAAAAAAATTAATGTGTAGTCTGCCTGAATATTCACTGCGCTGCCGCTGCTCAGTGTGCATACAAACTCATGTGTTTTGTATGTTTGTACGTACGTATGTGGACCAAAATCCATACAATCCAAATTATGGTTTTAGTTTCAGGTAAGCTAAGCCGCCATCTAGGCGAGCGATTAACGTATGATTCTCGTTCAGTCGAGGTGGTTCCTCTATGTGTATAAACTCAATGGTTCTATTTACAAAGTGATTTCATTGGTCATCTAAGCATAAGGGTGAATAAGAGAGTCCTGCTTACCTAGTGATATCACTGATTCACGAGCTTATTATTATTCCAATACAATTTTTTTTTTCATTTTATGTGTTCAAAACATACATTATTCAAAAATTCAAAAATTATAGAAATCAGTAAAAAGAATATGTGTATATAAATGATTTTCATACTATTACTTGTAACCAATTGTGTTGATACTGAATGTGAGTAAAAAGAATTAAAAAAAAAAAAAAAGAAAACTTTTGAATCTGTGCATTACTCCTCATCATTGAAATCCTCGCATTTGTCGGGGCAGGTAAAGACAAGGCAATTTTATATTCTTTATTTATTCGCTTTCTCAAGAAGAACTCTGAACAATGCAGAGCATCCAACTTAGTTCACGAACTCATGAAGCTATGCATTACTTTTCATCAGTTAAATCACTGCAAGCATTGAATTCAGTTGAATTTTTGTACGAAGTAAAAATTTCCATCCGATTCTTATATACTCTTTTGGTCTGGTTTAAGCCCGCGTTTACATTTTTGAATTTTTATTTTATGGAAGAGGAAATAGGCCTTTGTTTTGTAGGTACTGAGAGGAACCATTTTAAGGGTTCTGGTTGGCACGAGCCAACCAATGGGTATGAACCCTTCGACCACAGAATAATAATGCAAAAGTCTGACAAAAACCGTGGTTTTTTGCAAGCCCCGAGGAAATTGGTCAAAAAAAAAACTATACCCTGTCTTGCAATAACTACTAATCCCCTTCGGGCTTAGCTAAGCGCGGAGAATTCTCGGGGCTTAACTTAAGCTTGGATAAAAACTGTGTTACCGGCGTGTATTGCATACTTGTTATATGTTTGTATGGAAACTCCATTTTGTATCTATAATGGCGTCGCTTATCCCCTATGCCGTTTTTTTTTTCAACCAAATCCCACCGGGCTTGCAAAGAAAAAAAAAACAGCTAATATTTTTCTCAAAATAATTTTATTAAGATCTTTAGGCTTCGCCACCTTTGCTTTACTGGCCCTTTTTTGGACCAATGCCAATTTTCTTTCTATTTTGTTTGTGTACAGTTAAGATTGTGTATATTTAAACTCAAATAAACAAGAGTTTTAATTTTGAAATAGTTTTATTTCACTTCTTTATTTTTTAAAGTTGGTTTTTGTGTGATAACACACTCGCAGTTTAGTCTGCCAAGCTTACGCACCATTATTTTATTAATGAAGGTTTGAATGAAACGACAACGACTTGAGTGAGCTGCCACTAAGTCATTATAAGCATAGACCAAGCGTCTTCAGAGCAATTGCACTGGCTACCGAAGTCACGTGATCAGGTCCAACACAATGTAGATTTTACTATTTGACCATTGCATTTGCAGCAACTAGCATTTTAAATAGCTACACAGGCTGGTTGTTGTTCATTCGTCTTCTTTCTTTTTTCTCCCCACGCCAGCGATTCGTTAGACATAAAAGGGGGGAGATTGTATGAAAGATTTGTCGCAGGTCAAGAATTGATTTGAAATTGAAAGTTGGTTTTTGTGTGATAACACGCTCTTTGGTTTGGAATATTATAAATCTTAATAATAACATTCTACATACAGGTTCATAGATCGAGTTGGACTGATAGAAACATAGAATACAACTAACTTAACTAACTTATTAATAAAGCAAACATCATAGTAATAGCAACTAAGCTTTCTGGATAGTCAGGCGTCGTTTTTATATGATACTCTGATAAGATAATGATAATTATTGGGTGTTCTCCAGATTTATCTTCGCAGAAGACAAAGTTGGGGAAAAACCAATGGAACTTAACTATAGAGGGCTACACCTGAGTATTTAAATTGCAATAAGCAAGTGTGGTGAAAAGTTATTTAATGTAGACTGATTGGGCGAATCGTAGAACATTTTTATGTAACACGTCCCGCACTAAGTTTTTTTTGGGTCCCCGAAAATCGTTATATGTGTTTCAAAAACATTCTTCAAGAATTACTTGATTAACAATTTTATAGTACCTACAAATCAACTTAAAAACATATTATTTATTTTTCTAATTCTTACTCGTTCATTAGTTGTATTCGAATAGTTTACTTCTTTCACAAAATAATAATTTCTTTCAATACTAAGTAATTATAATAATATTGATTTAATTTTAAATTATTTGTTACTTATTTTTACTTTAAAGCTTATAATCTTTCCAACTCAAATCAAATGATTCGTTAATTTTAATTTAAATAAGGCTGTTACACAAAAATATCTACAAATTATTTACAGGACACAAATTATTATATCTTCGTTTTACGATACGATAATCGAGAAGTCCGAAAAAGTGGCTTTGGTCATGCCGTCCGTCGGTCTGTGCGTCCGTCGGTCTGTGCGTCCGTCGAGGCGTCCACTGTAATTTGAGCTAGAACCTAAACGGGTTGTCCGGTTTGCATAAAATTTGGTACAGAGCATTTGATTCCCTAAAGGGGAAATTCGCATTTATCTCAACTAGCTGCCATACAAAAATGTGGTTTTTTCAAATTTTCTCAAAAATGACTAACGATTTTGATTAAACTTCGTGCCGTTAACGACCAAATTAATTGTAAGAAAACTGCGTTTCAGGTTTTTGGCGAAAAATTCACTTAACGGAAAAAGACATTACACGTGCTTTTAGAAAATAGTCTAATGTTAAGTTATTCGACTGATTTCGTTATAATTTTGAAATCTGGTCCTTCTCAATATTTTAAACAATATTACTTTAAACATTTTGAAACAAAAATCAAACAAAAAATCTATTTTGACTTTTTAACATTTTATCGTTTTAAGGAGGTAGTTATCAAAATTTTTTTGTACTCACTTGTGCACAAAAACACGCCATGTATAACAGTTATAAAACTAATCGGATTGTCACCCGCCGCAAAATTTAAAAACCATCGACGAATTATTCCGAAAAAAAATCGAAGCAAGTATTCATTTATTACATAAATGTCAGTTCAAGTGAGGACTGCAAAAAGTCATCAACAAGTAAACAAATAAGAGAAGTTCTTACTCCTACCCACCTCCAACAGTAGCTAATTTATTAAGAAAGTGTCGATAAATAATTACGGAATGATGGATATTATTTATATTTGTACCATATATAATTTGTACCACCTATAATAGAGAAAAAGAACTTCCTTGCCAGTAGTATACGCACACGATATTGCATTTGACAGGCAGTGTATGTAACTAACTTGCTTGCATGTACTTGCTCGTGTGTGCTCTGGGTAAAAGAAAATCCAATCCCAGAAACTGACCTGACGAAAATCGAATGAATACTTAAAGGCGCTTAGAAAAATGCTGATGCTCCAAATATTTACATTTGATAAACAATAACATCCCATTTTCGATTTGTGACGTCAGTGGTCTCAAGTGGCGGAATGCGTAGTGCATACGGCTTCTAAGAATGAGCAAATCTGACATCGTGGGTTCGATCCCTATGGTAGGTATGTAGAAATTTTTTAATAATAAAATTGGATTAAAAGCTCAGCACCACTAATAAAGAGGAGACTGATGATAGGCGGCTTGGCAACCCTTGAAACAGCTGTATCTCTAGCCAAAATAAATAAATGAAATTGACGGAATAAAGAATGGTAAAGTCTAATAAACTGACATTCTAGTATGAATAAATAATAATAAAATCGAATTAGTTAACCACATTTTGACGTTTCCATACAAAATACAAACTATCGATAACAAAGTGATGAGTAGGCCGGGTAACACAGTTTCTGAGGTTACGCCGCGCCGGCATTCTCTGGGTTTTGTTAGCCTTCCTGGGAATTATGTAGTTGTTGTTGCATATTAACATGGTTTAGTTCCGACCTCAGTTTTTTTTTTTTTTTAATTGTTCTTATTAGTTTTAAAACTCTTAATGCTAATTAATCTTAACAACTTTTACAAAATATTGTTTTTTAATAAAAAGCTGATTTTCATTTTAAATAAATTTAAATTCGATAAGTTTTTGACATTTATTGGAAGACGGTTGAAATCGTTGAATTTCGTCTTCCTTTTCGTTTTTCAGTACGCTGTTCGATGAGCGAAATTGATAATCGTAGTAGATTATTTGGAGAGGTCTGCGCTCTTTTTCGCACTCAATTAATTGCCCGGACCATTAATTGTGTGCGGAAAAGTGACATTTGAGGACATACAACATGGCTTTCTGTGATTTTTTTTGCGCTTGTGTTTGTTTTTTTTTTTTTTTGCAAATGGTGACGCTTTCATTTGTCATTTTTTCGCTGTGGTTTTCGTAAGCATTTCGCTGTCGAGTTGGAGACCACCAAAAATTTCGTTTCGCATCAGCAGCGTACCAGGCTTAAAGCGGTAACCTAAAGTCTCCAACATTCCTTAGAGCATATCTCTCATTTGTTACCAATATACTCTACGTTATTCTGTAAGTAAACTGGATATAAATTATGTTTTATTTTAAAAATCATAATTAATGCATTGTATTTTAAACGTTGTATTTTACATTTTAATATAATCCTCATAGCTCTGTTTTGTAGGACTTGCAGCTTAGATTGTTTTTCAACTGAGCACATATAAATTATAGAAAAACAATAATTGAAATGAGGGAGTACTGTTGTGTTGTAAATTGTTAGTGCACAAGTCAAAGAAATACAATTTCGAATTCTTCTAAGGAAACCTAACTTTTTCGATATTTTCGCACACAATTTATTAAGATGGAAGTCAAATTTTATTTTATTGTCAATTTAAACACCAAGATATTTTATTTGCTTAACACATTCAATCAAATTGCCATTAATTTCAATATTTATGTTTAAAGTATTACCATTGATGCACATACATTTTGTCTTTGAAGTATTAAGTTTTAATTTGTTTTTGCATAGCTATATATATATTGAATCCATATCTCTTTGAAGTAGTGTTTACAGAGTAGGAACGTCCTTGCCACTAAGGTAAATCAGAGTATCATCTGCAAAAGGACAGATCTTGCAGGCTGATAGCGCTTCACCACAATCATTTATATACAACAAAGTAGTTTTTCGTCCTCAACAAAACTAATAAGTTGATTGTAAACTATCACTTCCAATATCTTTTCATAAATAGGAAGCATGTTTATGGGCGTCCATTGCTCTGGGTTATTTGCATTCTTAACCTTTTCCATAGGTATAACATCCGAATTTTTCCAGCTTTCAGGAAATATACCTGTATTTAAGGATAAGTTTATTATTTTTAACAATAGGGTAGGCACAGTCAAGCAACATTTTACAATTCAACCCGTAACAGTCATTGTTATTATTCATTAATTTTATTGTGTCTTCTAAAGTTGTTATATCAATTAACTGGAAATTAAATTCTCTTTCATTCATCTGTATGTTATCAAAGTAAGAAACTACTGGAATGTTACTATTTATCATCGTTACACTTTCAATAAAAAATTTATTAAATTCGTTTGCAATTTCTAGGTCTGATTTCACTTCAGTACCATTTATTACTTTAACGTTGCTAAAATCACTTTTTTCTACTTTCGAAATTTGTTTTTTTAAAGTTTTCCAAAGACCGATTTGGTCACCAGCCTTTTCATTTATTTTTGATTCATTTTTTCATCTTACTCTCTTAGAAACCACTGAGTCGCTCTATCTGCAGTTTGTTTTCATTCGACTACCTGTGAAAGGTTTACAAATGGTAGTTCGGTAACGTTACTTTAAATTATGCCAATGAAAACACAGTGTTACTTTTTGTTGTTATTTCGCCAAACAAAATGTTTGAATATTTCTCTTTCCACAATTAGTTCACAACAAAAAATCCAAAATTAGTTTACGTTGTAAATAAATAATAAAGAGAAGAGTCAGTCAATGACGGACCAAAAAAGAATACCGTTGTTATCTGTTAAAGAAATTACAAGAAACTCAACTCGCGCTTCGGTCGACTTAAAAGCCTAATTTAACTTTCACTCTAAAAGCTTTAGTGTTCTCACCGCGTGAAAATAAATAAATAAAGATAGTTCTTTTGCTACAACGCCAATTGGAGTTTCTAGAGCTTAGTCTTTTTAGTAAAACGACTACCGTAATACGCGTGATTATTGATTACATCATACTTTTCTAATTGTAAATACATACCTTTTCTCAATATCATTTTTTTGCGTTATGAAAAAAAAACTGTCATCTTTATTTTGCAATCGGCAACTTCCAGCTCATATTATCAACTTTCCCATGAACGATTTTATTTCAACGCTCAACGTCAACTTTCACTTGATACCAAACTCCTTCGTGTACACTGTACAATCTTGTCCTAGGCTACATAGTAAAATGGGAATTCCCTTAGAAGACAAGTGCATTTAGCACGTTTACACTCTAAGCCGAAGCACGTGTGCAAAAACTGCCTATTGTTTTGAATTATCTTATCGGATCTTGAATTATCTTATCGGATTAATGTCTATTTTTCAGGACAGTAAATCTGGACCATTTGGAGGGCAAAAAGTATTAACAACTTTAAGAAAACACTCAGCTTACAAAAGTGATGATAATAACTCGAATCAAAAAGCATTTATCGAGACTGAATTTATATATGAGCCTGAACTAGAAAGAGAACCGATAGTTATAATACCTAGAGAAAAACTGAATATATTAACTAAAATATATGAGACACAACATAGAAAACAAATCCATAATATACACTTCACATTTCATAAGGAAGATAACGAACCTGAAGCGCGTGCTGCGTCATCAAGACCAGACGAAGAGACCAGGGGCCCCAACTCTCTGGTCTCTTTAATCGCTAGTCGCCACGTATCCCGGAGAGAACAGCACCAAATACGAATAAGCCAAAGAAAAAAAATGGAAACCAATCGAACAGTAGGTCAAAATCGAATAACCTTTCCGATTTGGAAACAGAAATTTAAACAAAATAAAAATACACAAATTTACTTCCTACAGTACACAAACACCAGACTTGATTTACACTTGAAATGCAACAGGGGATCCCATTCAAGCGATACTAGTTCGGCTTATAGTGGGAGTGATACGATGACATCCTTACATAGTTCGGCCCTGGATGGAGATGAGGTGGACCTCAGTGGTTTGGTCGAGTCAATTGTTGACTCCGACGAGGATGACTTAGTTGAATCAATGGAGGTGAGTGTTTTTAAATTTAAAAAATCCTATCCACAACACTCTTAATCTTCTCACAAAAACTTCGTTAGGAAGTTGGAGTCAAACCATAACCTTTTACACAGTTGTCAAACTAACACATTATATTAGTCTGATCCTGAGAACCATATCTCTTCTTTTGCTCCTTGTTGATAAAGTTCTCGCCTATACTTTCCCTGACTCGTTAGCTTGTTTCCTTCTCGTTGGCAAAATTTGAAGAAAATGCCGGTACAGAGAATATTGCATTTCTTAATTCCTACATCTCCGCATCTTAGAACGAAGTGAGAAAAAAACAATCAATCTCATACTGTGAGGGACATTTTATAAAAAAAAATTTAGATACTTTTTAATTGTAATTTATATATTTAGTTTTTTTTTTTTTCCTCAAATACTCAATTCATCATCTATTTTCTAATACTCATCATTTGACAAAAAACCTCTGAATTCTCCGTCATTATAAATGTAGAGTCTGAATGTGCGTGATGCTGTTCGTGAATGTCTAGAGAAGGACCCATCTGAACGCTCTGATGAAGACATCGAAACCCTTCTTGAATTTACCCAGGGACTGAAAGCCTTCACAAATATAACGCTAGCTGTAAGGCGAGCATTATGTTCGGTAATGGTGTTTGCGGTTGTGGACAAAGCTGGCACGATTGTTATGAGCGACGGCGAAGAGTTGGATTCGTGGAGTGTATTGATAAATGGACATGTAGAGATTGATCATGGGAATGGCGAAAAGGAGGAGCTTCAAATGGGTGATAGTTTTGGCATTCTACCGACGATGGACAAACTTTACCATCGCGGTATAATGAAAACAAAATGCAATGATTGTCAATTTGTTTGCATAACTCAAACTGACTACTATCGAATCCAGCATCAAGGTGAGGAGAATACAAAGCGTCATGAGGAAGATGGCACAGTCGTTATGGTAACAGAGATGCGACAAATTGGACCGGACACAAACGTCGGTAGTGCTTTGAAAAGGGGTCATGTTGTGATACGTGGGACAATAGAAAGACTGCTACTTCAATTAGTAGAAGAGAATTCAATGACAGATCCTACGTACGTTGAAGATTTCTTGCTTACGCATCGGACATTCATTAGAAATCCTCAGGAAGTTGCAGGAAAGTTGTTATCGTGGTTCGAAAACGAAGAAGCGGGCACATCGGCTTCGCCGCAAGAAATCCGCGATAGGGTAACACGGGTGGTTTTGCTTTGGGTGAATAATCATTTTACAGATTTTGAGACCGATACAGAGATGATGGAGTTTTTGGAAACTTTCGAGAGTGGACTTGAGCGTAAAAACTTGTTAAGTCAACTAAGATTGCTTCATATTGCATGTGCTGCCAAGGCTAGGACCCGAACTGTTACTTTAGCTCGATCGTCCAGGGATGAAAATTTGAATTTCAGTTTTGTCGGTGGCTACGAACGTGGTGGATATGGAATTTTCATATCAAAAGTTGAAAAGAATTCAAAACCCGATGATGTCGGACTCAAACGTGGCGACCAGATTTTGGAAGTTAACGGGCAGAGTTTCGAGCATGTTACTAATGCCCGTGCCATGGAAATTATAATGGGATCCACTCATCTCAGTATAACAGTGAAAAGCAATCTGTTGTCGTTCAAGGAAATGATACAGTCCCCTGAGAGCAATTCACCGCGGCCACGTTCGAATCCACGTCGAATTTGTGCAATTGATATTGCTAAACTACAAGGTAACGCAGACGCTCGTCCAGCAATAACTCGCCTATCATCGGCAGACATACTAAGTCATGATCAAGTTGATTGTTGCCCTTCACCATATCGAGAAAGGGAATCGAGCACGAGTGGATCGCTAGTAGGAGGAATAGCAACAGCTAGTCACTTTGTAGCAGGTCTTCTTGGAAATTCGAACAGTAGCAAAAAAGACAGTTCCACCATTTCGGTGGCATCATCAAATAATTCCACTTCATCATCCTCGTCTTCAATGAGCACAAGCACTGGGCACCAAAAAGGGGGATTTATGACTCTTGGCCCTAAGCGTCGTTTACAAAAAGCCCTCATAAAAATGAATCTCTTACCAAAAAATGCTGCAAATTCTATGTCGATAGAAACGGGAGATGTGGCTTTAATTCAAACAGATGGCATCATAGGACACCACCAAGAATATGGCCGAACTAATTCTGTAATCAATAATGCGATAACAACTGGCACCAACTACAATACGAATGGAAATTTGTCCGGGATGTATCATTCGCGTAGTAATCCTGATCTAACATCAGCGATTTACTATGAAGACACTCGCCAAATGGAATACCCTGAGCATGTTCTTAAGGTCTACAAATCAGATCAAACATGCAAGTACTTACTGATTAATAAAGAAACAACCGCGCATGAAGTAGTGATGCTTGCTCTTCAAGAGTTCGGCATTCACGAAACCAGTTCGAACTTTTCGCTGTGTGAAGTTTCAGTGGGTGAAGGTGGCATGATCAAGCAAAGGCGATTACCGGAGCAGTTGCAGAATCTAGCTGAACGAATCGGGCTAGCATCTCGGTACTACCTCAAGACCAATGGTATAACCGAGACCCTTGTACCAGACGAGCTTGCACTAGACCTGGTTCGCGAGTCAACGGTACATTTTCTTCAACTGAATGCAAACGAGGTTGCAATACAATTAACGTTCCAAGACTTTGCAATATTCCGCCAAATTGAAAGTACCGAATATGTGGATGACCTTTTCGAGCTTAAATCAAAATATGGAGTACCAATGCTGAAACAATTCGCTGAACTTGTTAATCGCGAGATGTTTTGGGTTGTAACTGAGGTTTGCAGTGAGCACAATATCGTGAGACGCATGAAAATTGTGAAACAATTTATAAAAATTGCTCGACATTGCAAGGAATGTCGAAATTTCAATTCAATGTTCGCAATTGTTTCGGGACTGGGCCATGCAGCTGTTACTCGGTTACGACAAACTTGGGAGAAGCTTCCTTCGAAATACCAGAAACTATTTGCCGATCTCCAAGACCTCATGGATCCTTCTAGAAACATGTCCAAATACAGGCAGTTAGTTTCTGCCGAGTTTTTGGCACAGCACCCTATCATTCCTTTCTATCCGGTGGTGAAAAAAGATTTGACATTCATTCATCTTGGCAACGATACTCGAGTTGAGGGCTTGATCAACTTTGAAAAACTTCGAATGATTGCAAAAGAGGTTCGGATATTGACGCATATGTGCAGCTCAACATATGATCTACTTACAATGCTCGAATTTAAAGGACAACCTCCAAGTTCAGCTATGGTTGCTCTTAATCAAATGTCAGTATCCAGTGGACCGCATCATATTCATGGCAGCGCTGGCCAGGCTACAGTGAAGCGAAGAAAAAAGTCGACAGCTGCCCCAAATCCAAAAAAAATGTTTGAAGAAGCGCAGATGGTCCGACGCGTTAAAGCCTATTTGAATAACATGAAAGTCATTACCGACGAGGATGCCCTTCATCGACTGTCCCTAGAGTGCGAGCCAAGTGCCACGAGTAGTGGTGGAGGTGGTGCGGGTGGCAGCACTGGTGGTGGTGCCGGTGGCAGTATCAGTGGAAGTTCTGCTCCGAATTCAGTGACTATAAGGAAACGTCATCCTTCGCCCACATTATCCACTACCAGCAGCACAAGTTCAACGAGTGAGGGTCGAAAAGGTGGCCTGGGGCCTAAATTTGGAACAGCGTCTCCTCAAGCTGTAAAAAAGATTCTCTCCTTATCAGAGCCAACAAAAACACGCCCTTATCAGCCAAGACATCCAGGAATCATGTTGCCATTAGTAGGCCATCCGCATACGTTTCACTATGCATTACACTCGTCCATAAGTCCTTCTCCTTCGCCAGGATCTCATCGAAGAATGGGATCAGGTACCGGTGGTGAGTAATAAGAACGGCCAGCAGGTCTTGCATTAGTTCTTTTTAGCCTAAAATCGACACCACTATGCGGTGCTCAGAGCATTCTTGACGTAATTTTTTTTGTTTTCTTTTTTTGGTTTGTTTGGTATACATTATGATGTATGAAGTTCCAGCTACCGGAAATCGAACTGTACACGAACGATCCCACTCAGATACTCCCACACCCCTACCATCTGTGGATTTGTCAGCGGAAAGCAGTAGTGTCACTTCTTTTGGCAATCTCCCGCTGCGCAAGACTATTGCTTCAGGTAAGGCTTTCTAGTAACACCGTTGCTTCTAATTAATTATTTGAACTTTATAATGTAGTTTTCTTTTAACATGAGACTACCCCCATTGTACTTGACGTTTTTTTTTGTAACTAACTCTTTCATTGCGAACCTATACATTTTGTGTTTTATTGTTTTTTTAATCATACTCTTTCCCATATATTTTTAATACATGGACTTTCTTGAACCTTTTGTATGATATTCAAAGCATTGTGTTTTTTTTTTGTAAATATAATGTGTGCATTGTTTTACCTGAGTGTATATAGATATAATTTTGTTTATTAATTTTTTTTAATGTAATTATACACAAAATAAGATCCGCAAAAATAAGTAAAAACTGTATTAAAATCAAAACAATGCAAACTTCGACTTTTCAATTATTTTGATCCTTTTTCATCTTGTAATTCCGAGTATTCTTTAGCATAAAACATAGTCCTTCAAAATAAAGAACACGTACTAAGGCTTATAACTCAAAATTTTAACTATGTATGTTCCGATTCATTAAAAAAAGTTATTTAGTTAAAGCTACTGCCAAATGTTTCATTAAGCTACATTGCATTTCAAAACAAGAAAATCTCACTGAGCTTTCATATTACAAATAATGTGCTTAGACTTGGTTTTGTTACCTCTAGATTTTCAAAAAAAAAAATCTTTAAATGTTGTTTTCAATACGGCTAACAAAAAAAAACAACAAAACATAAACAGGTTCGGTAACATCAAGCGACAGCGGTCACGATTCTTACGTTCAACCGGATGTTCATTTAAATTATAACGAAAACAGCACTACCGGTCTCTATCACATTAATTCTCAATTATCCTTGAACGCATCTACATCACCAAAACTACAACAGCGTCGCCATTCGGCGATACACGGTAAGTTGTACTGCATCTCGATACTATAATGTATCTGTAGCTTGAAATAAACTTTATATTATTTTTCCTCCTAATTTTCTGTCTCTTTAACATTGTATTTTACAATTTTTTTTTAATTGCAATCCGTTTTATTTTAAAATATAATTTTTTTCTTTTTATTTTGTATACTTTATCTATGCAAATCATCACTCTGCGTTTTGTATGTATGTATGTAAATATATATAAATGTATGTAAAAATATATTTTCAAAAATACACCAAATCACCTATTACACACACATACACGAATCAACTAATCATCGTGAATAAAATTAACTTAAAAGCCCCCGGATTTCACTACAATACTATGACCTTACCATCATCACCGACTATGGTCTCGTCAGTAAATCCTTTAGACCATCATCCAGCAACAGTTGGTCGCAAGCCAACAACACCTCCACCATTGCCACATCCAAAAGCATCTCTTGATGAACGAATGATGAGTTTGGGTATGCAGCAACAATATCACCACAACCAACCCCCTCCTCTTCCACCACCCTCGCTGCATAATCAGCAAATGAAGATCAACAACGCAGCGACGAGTGGCATGTGTGCGGAGAGTAGCTTTGGACCAGCTACGATGAGAAATTTACAATATCATTCGCTTTCACCTCCTCCGCCATTAACACAGCACTCTGCGACGCAACAACAACAGCAACAGGTCTTGCAAAAACATTTACAACAACACCAACAGCAGCTCAATAGTCAATATCATGCCCCGAGAAGTGTCGGTATGTACATATTTAACGGTATAAATGGCAATCAAGTGCTTATACTTCCAGTGTTTCCTATAAAAAAAAAATTGCAGGAATTCCATCTTCATATCTGCCAGCAAATTATTCGACACGCAACAACTTTCTGCTTCTAATTTTGTTAATTTCATATGAAAAACTTTTTAGTACAAATACACTTTCGTTTTTTTTTTAACATTAAATATGAGAAGAATTTCACTTTTTGAATCTTTCTTTCACGTTCGCATTCGTATATCATAAAATTTTCATTCATTTCCTAATTACTATAATGTACATATATTAATTTCATCAGTATTTATTTGCATGCGTATACCCTATACATACAGGGTTTCCTATAATGAATGGTCCAAACCAAAACTACTGTTAGGCCAGGTCATGACCTCTCAGAATTTACTAATTTGCCCATACCCGAATTATAATGGCTTTCGAGTAACGGCTGTTTTTTTTTTTTAGTTTTGGAAAACACCTACTTTGAAGCAGTTTCTTTTATCACCCCGTCCATAATTGATTTTAAATTTCCTGCAACATTTTGCTAAAAATTTATAGATAAAATAATATTTTGATCAAAATTAATTTTGACTTCAATTTTAAAAAGAGCATCCTGACAAATATTCATAGGACTGCGTATTGGTTTTTACCTTTAAAAAAATTACATATACTTTTAATTTTTGTCTGAATTTTCTAGAATAAATTCAGAAAAAAAAAATATTAAAAAAGAACGGTTACACTAACAATTCCATCATATTAAACCTTTTTGTAAGGCCAGAAATCTCTTCTTTTATTTCTTTATTTCCTTCATCAATAGGTAAGACTTTCTTTTACCGCGTGAAAATGTGTATGCAAAGCCAAAAAGTAGCATCAGTAAACTCCAGCAACGGATACAATTAGCTGGTTAAGAGATAGAAAATTCGGGAACAAGACAATTAAAACGACAGTTTAAGTAAATCAAGTCAGACAAAATTTGGTCAAAGTCAAAATGAAAATAAAGAAAAAAGCTGTTAGTAAACAAAAAATGTTTATTTTTTATTCGTTTTAGAACCTTGTCTGATTGAGTTGAAATTGTTATAACTTTCGTTCTAAAGCGAGCTTTGGTAAGTTTTATACCTTTTAAGAAACTTAAACAAATATGCAATTTAAAATATACACCAGTATTCAGTGATATAAATTTTTGTCATATGCTCTTTTAAAAATTAGGTTTGATCAAATTATTATTTTATTTATTAATTTTTAGCAAAATGGTGCAGGAAATAAAAAAGTATTTTAATGACAAAAACTTGTTTTTATTATAAGACTGTATTTGAGTGAAAAAATTAAAAAAAAAACGAAAATCAATTATGGACTGAGTGATAAAAAAACTGCTTCAAAGTACGTCCTTTCCCAAATTTCAAAAAAAAAACAGCCGTTACTCGAGAACCGTTATGATTCGGGTATGGAAAAATTACTAAATTTTGAGAGGTCATAACCTGGCCTGATACTAAATAGTTTAAGTTTAGACCATTCATAATGGGACACCCTGTATATACAGAAAACCGTATTAATGATAAATACAAGTAAAAACTACTTCGTCTTATAGACGAACAAATCGCAAGTTGTTCTCATATGAAATAACTAACCAACACCTTTGTATGCCGTCTTAACTCGCGGTCACTTCTACTTACTCATGAAACTACCGATTTTAATTTTGTAACTCTTTTGGCACGTTTAAACATAAATAATACATAATCCAATATGTACTTACATTAATTTTAGTTTTATGTATTGTGTTGATGTTATCTTATTTTTCTGTATGTATTATTTAACTTAGTACTTTTTATTTTTTTTTATGTGTTTAGTTCTTTGTTTTATTTTTCTTTTTCTTTTGTTCTTGCTCTACATTGTTCACCAATCTACTGTGCCCGTAAAATTAGGACACGGTGTACACGCGCTACCATCAAAAGGTCCTCGCTACCCACCTTCATATACGGTAGCTGCACACATGGCCCGGTTGCATCGCCTCGGAAGGGCGCAAAGTTTAGAAAGAGTTGCAAACTCAATGCAAAGTGGAAGCAACAATAGTAATAGCGGCAGTGCCGGAAATTACTATCAAAATGAACTGGGCGATGAGGACGGTAAGAATATTCAACAGTCCAGGGCATGGACTTTACACCATCTATCCGTAGTTTCCAAATCATCCTGCGATCAAATCTTGATTTGCAACGCTTCATTCCAGTCTATTATTTTTATATTTATCTCTAAATTTAAGATTCAGATACAAAGTATTTTATGAAAGTTGATCTGGGAAAGAGCCAGCATGTTAGTTTTTTTAATTTTAGAATTTGGTTTTTGGAAGTTTTTTTTTATTTCCGTTGCAGGAAAATAATAATACAAATACTGACGAACGTACATATGTAAAATCAAACATTAATTTTGCAATGAAAATTTTGAGTAAATTAAACAAAAGTGTTTATTGAATATTTAATTCTCGAAACTGTAGGTAGACCTAGAATATAATATTTCTCGAAATCAAAAATGAAATCGTTTCATAATCTTTTGAACAACATCAAATTGCATACTCGTGAAAATATCACATTGAAAAAAGGATGAAACCAGGTCCCTGTTCTGTAAATTCACAGAGAAAAAAAAAACTTAAAAAAATATTAAGATTTCCTTATCGATTGCACTTAAAGATGAAATCGTATTAAAAGCCAAAAAAAAAAGAAGATAAATTTCCATAGAGAAATCATATTGAATTCATGAAGAGAAACTTATTGAAGTTTTTCTTATTATTTTAATAAGAAGTCCTATTTTTAACATGTCAACCTATTAAAACGTGTAAGATATAATGTAATAAATTTTCAACGTGCCATTTTCATATCGCACAATAGCTTAGAGGAAGGCTTCGCAGGTTCAAATCTCATTGTCAGAGAATACACCAGTCAATTTTTTTCTTTTTCTATAAGTAAATTCAATAAGATATCTTATTAAAAATTAGTGGTTATCATATAAAAATGGTCAAGATATCTTATTAAAAATAAGTGGTTATCATATAAAAATGGTCAGTAAGATTGACTCTATGGTTTTAACTTTTTTCTTGAATGAAATCAATAGAGAAATCTTATTATGTACTTTTCTTCTATTTTTTGTTGTCCTTTTTGCTATGTGTACCTTAAAAAACCGACTAGAATACTCTTAGCTTCCACATAAGTTTTGAATGTTTAGATTGAATTCAAATTTCCTTTAATCCTAATATCGTTTTGACTGTGAGAACATTTACTCCAGCTGAACTTTAAATCAAATGTGTGTAGTTCAACGTTAAATTTGACAATCGGTTAAAAAGATGCAAACGAATGCACTGTTAGATCATGCATTTATACTCTGCATGATTCAAAGAGAGAGAGCCACTGAAAAAGTTTCCACTTCGTAAACTTTTTTTATATTTAAGAATCCATCTTTGATAGAATGTATGAGTAATTTCCCAAAAAAAATCCCTTTGTGAAATATTATTTTCATTTTGATTTTTTTGTTCGTATAAACGTATAAGTAACAATAATATTAATAGCTTTTTTTCTTAATCCTTACAGAAGACAGTGAAGCGCAAGTTTCAGCAGTTTAACAATAATCTACCTAAAATTAAGGAGACCTAAATCATCCAAGTAAATCATTCTGTAGACCTTTAATGTAAGTTGCTCTAATATATATTTATCCTTTTATGTTATTTTAAAATATATGTATGTATATGTATATTCTATGAACAAAGTTGAGCATATTATACAAAAGAAAACAACAATTTAGAGCAAACAAAAAATACTGAACAAATGCATTAACTTCGTTAAAAATATAGCTAATTTAAACAATGTAACATTATGTAGCAAATTGAACCAAAGATATTCTCTTTGTCACTCATTTTCCTTTTTTTTTTCCTTCCTATTTTTGTCCTTGGAAACAGAATGTACCTATACTATTTTATGCCCTGAATTGTTATTAATTTGTTTGTCCTTTTTTTTAATTATATAAATACATAAATAAAACAAAACTGCGATATAAAATTAAATTTCTATTATGCTCACAAAAATAAAGACATTTTTTTTTAACTCCTGTGAAAAAAGACCAGGTTTCAAGTAAAGTTACTGATATTTTTTTTTTATTTTTTGTATGGAAGTAAATAAAGAAACGTCAATTTATAACACTCAGGGCCTTGGCCCTCTGCCCCGGTGGGCATACTTCGTTTACTTGGGGTATTATATTTTCAATAAATGAGTATACTATTATAATTGTTAAGACTTGGCATTTCTCTTGTTTTTTCTTATCAATCACTAGGTATTGAAGTTTAGATTAAGATACAAACTAAACATAACTATATTGAAACATTGACTGTATTTGTACAAAACAACAAAAAACAAAGAAAACAAAATATTTATGTACATTTGTATGCATATTGCTTTTGCTATTTAAAATGAATGTTTAAATTTCTTTTAACATACAAAACAAAATGAATGCATTTCAAATAACATTTTATATTAAAAGAGTATTTTGAGAACATTTAAAATTTTGGACTTTTAAATACTAATACGGATTGAAAGAATTAATCGTATGGTTGATACTGATATAAACAACGAACACGAAGGATGCCATTTGGCTTGAATAAATTAAAAAGAAACAAAATAGGTACCAGCTTTCATCAGCTTTGAGAAATGGAATAGCAAAATATTAGTTTTATAATCAATTGTCCCAGATATTTATAATATTACTTTAATTAACTTTATAAGTTCAGCAATATATTTCATCAAATTAATTTGCAGTTTATAAATTATAACCCTGAACAATAAATAATACTCATTTCTTATTAGAAGTTTTTTTTAAGCAATTAACTCTTACTAAACAAAATAAGCCTTAAAATGTGCCTGACATTTTTTATTTGTAAATGAGATATTAAAGATTTACCTAGTATTAGATATAAAAGATTAACCTGGTATTTTACTCAGGCTTCAGCAAAAGAAACATTTTCAAATCAAGATTTAAAAACATGTATACACATATTTTATCAGTAGTTTGTTGTTTTTGGATAACTATTTACATATACAGGTTGATTTGCATCAGGTGTGACAAAAAGCTAGAGCGTGTAGGTTGTTTAGGGGTCTATTCCCCCCGTTTAGCCGGGAGAGGCAATTTTCTAAAATAATATGACAAACAAATTCTTAAAAAAACAACGGTTATACTAACAATGCTATGCTTTACCTTTTTGTAAAGCCAGAAATGAGAACAGTCTTTGAAAAAGTAATTTTCAAACTCAAAATTCTAAAAAAAAAATTAAAAAAATTCAATCAAATTTATTTCTTTCATTTTTGTATGTTATTTTTCGTTTTGAATCAGCAGCATTATGGCTCAGCAAGTAAATTTGAAAGCGTGTTACGCTTACTGCGTAATGCAGTCATTTAGTTTTGCATTTACAATACTAGTTTTGCGGATATTTTGAAAATTGGTATTTTTAGATTTCCAGCTACTCCTTGCGAATTTTTACTTTGCCACTTCGTATTTTTGCCGTCGCAGATTTTTTGTTTTCAATAACTCTTAGCGGCTAAAACGATAAAAACTTCCGAAAGACCTAAACATTGGCATTTGAAACAAACTTTATTTTATCGAAATAATCGAATTCGCGAAGTTTTGTTTCATTCGCTACTCATAATTATTGCAAATTGAGAAAATTAATGTGATAACCATTTTTTTGTAAATTAAAAGATATTTTTCTATTTATTGCTCAGGACCGTCGAGAAACGATGAAAATAAACAAATCATATGAGTTTTGTTCCATTTTCCATCGTTTCTCGAATGATTTTATCGATGCGAGAGTAACAGAACATGGGTCCAGTATTCGCTTCGCAGAAGAACCGAAAATGCACGACTGGATAACACGAACTTGCTCTTGTGACTTGCACGGCGACGCCAGTGGGCGAAGTGTCGATTTTGACTATAACAAAAATGCTATCCGATGTATTTCTAATTGCATATTTCATTTTTGCAATTAAAACAAAATTGCACACCCCTCCCTTTAAAAAAAAAATACAAACAATTTTAACTTTTTATGCAATTTTAAAATGGCCATATCTCAGTAGCCATGTCGAATTTCGAAATGCATAGGGGCAAAACAAATTGCACATTTGGAGTTTTATCCACCATTTAAATTAGGCATGGAAAGTGCATTTTTGTACGTTTTTAGCAATTTTTTAATCTTTGATTTATAAATTAACCGGAGGTGTGCAAATTAAAATGTTTGGTCTGCAAAATCAATTTTAATATTAAACATTTTTAGAAATAAAGAACAGTCCAAAACTCAATTTAGTTAGTTGTTTGTTATTTTAACTTATTCAGTTAATTCAATTTAATCAAGTTTACGAAATGTTCAGTTTAAAGTACTAATTATAAATACAATAAGAATTATTTAGCAGTTGAACTTGCGACCCCTCATATCACAGCCAGCGACTCTACCAACATGCTATTCATAGCTATAATTTCAGGCGTTTTATTTGGAACAGTACTAATTTTAATTATGCAGCTTTTCTCTACCAAAATTTTAAATATTGATTTATTGATTAATTAGAGGTGTGGAAATTAAAGTTTTTGGTGTGCAAATTAAAACTGCAAATGTGCAGTTTTTTTAGACCCTGTGCATTTCAAAATTCCACATGGCTACCGAGATATAGATATAGATTGCATACAAAGTGAGAATTGTTTACTTAAAAAAAGATAACATTTTTGTTATACTCAAAATCGTAACTTCGCCTGCTGGCGTCGCCGTAATGATTTTGTATTATACATTATTGCATCTATTATAAATTTACAAAACAATTTATTAACCCTATAGCCTTCGGATATAATAAAAAACTATTTAAATATTTTTTTCTAATTTTTTACATCATCTCTGATATAAATAACATGAATAACATTCGATGTCATTTAATCAATGCTATTCCAGTCAGTTCTCTTTCTGTTCCAAGTACATAAGAAATGTACTAAATCCCGCATCACAAAATCCCGCGTAACGAAATTCCGCAGATCATCTGCGGGATTTTTTACTCCATTCTGCAGGGTTTTCAATACTTCTTCGAAAAGTAACCATTTTTTACCTCGAGGTGTTACCTCTCACTGAACCAAAAAGGTACGTAAATACAATGTAAAAAGTGATTGGGACAATGTATTTTACATTATTATTCAGCCGATGTAGACTTACATTGTCTCAATGTAAACCCATACGTTGCGCAATGAACGAGTTCGTAGCTCAATGAACGAGTTCGTAGCTCAATGTAAAATACATTGTGGCAATGTAAAGAGAACATTGAAAACTTTTAGAATTTCAATGTATATATTTCAACCAGTTAATGTACCTGCTATTGACCCAGTGAATCAAGTACATTGAACCAATGAATTACTCTTCATTGAATCAATGTATTTATACATTGAAACAAAAATTCACCACGTGGTCAAAGCTACCATTCAATGTACAATACATTGATTCAATGAATATAGTTCATTGAATCAATGAATTTTTTCATTGAGTCAATGAATATTTTTCGTGAAATTAAAGAATATTTTTTTAAATTGACATCTTTCAATGTACTTTTTGATTGACTCAACGAATTTTGTTAATTGAGCCAATGAATTTCGTACATTGATTTAACGTTTGTTTTAATCAGTCTAATGTATATTATTCGTTGATTCAATGAATTATTTTCATTGTCTCAATGAATTTAATTCATTGTCCTAATGTATTTTATTCATTGAGCCAAAGAATTTTGTTCATTGATTTAACGCGTTTTATTTATTGTGCTAATGTAATTTTTTCGTTGAACCAATGAATTTTTTTGATTGACTCAACGAATGTTTTTCATTGAGCCAATGAATTTTTTACATTGATTTAACGAATATTTTTAATCAGGCTAATGTAAATTATTCGTTGATTCAATGAATTGTTTTCATTGTCTCAATGAATTGTTTTCATTGTCTCAATGAATTTAATTCATTGTCCTAATGTATTTTATTCATTGAGCCAATGAATTTTGTGCATTGATTTAACTTTTTTATTTATTGCGCTAGTGTAATTTTTTCGTTGAACCAATGAATTTTGTTGATTGACTCAACGAATTTTGTTCATTGAGCCAATGATTTTTTTACGTTGATTTAATGAATTTTTTTTAATCAGGCCAATGTAAATTATTCGTTGATTCAATGAATTATTTTCATTGTTTCAATGAATTTAATTCATTGCCCTAATGCATTTTATTCATTGAGCCAATGAATTTTAGGCATTGATTTAACGTTTTTTTTCGTTGAATCAATGAATGTTTTTGATTGACTCAACGAATTTTTTTCATTGAGCCAGTGAATTAAGTACATTGATTTAACGTTATAATTACGTTCGCCCGATAAATATTATTCGTTCCATCAATCAAATTTTTTCATTGATGAAACGCATTATATTTGTTGGACTAACGTAGTTTTTTCGTTGAATCAATGTACTTTTAATTAGTTCATACTTACGTGCCGAAAAAATCGGTTCAAAAGCTTCTTCTCTTAGACATCCCTTTAAGCTGAAAAGTCTTAAAATAAAGTAATTATAAGGATCTTATTAAATGAAAAATCCTCTTTTTGAATTGTTTTACTCTGAATTGTATGTTTATTGTCGTTAAAATTTGTTTTATAAAATCAGCTTTTTCTTATTTTGAAAAGTTACATATTTTTTTCTTTTTTTAAAAGGTAATCAACAAGAATTTGAACTTTAGGACATGTGCCTTTCAAAGGAATTTTATAAAAATATACTTGAATAAATGCCCAAAACGAAACACAAGCGGTTGGGTAGTGCAAATTGAAAACATGAAAAATTTTAAAACAGACATCAACCGCTCTAATAAAGTTATTAAATTTAAATTTAATACCATCAAAATATACATAAAAATCTATCAATTCTTTGATATTCTCACCAACAGCTATTACGAAAGGCTGTATTGCTCCTGACCTTTGTTGAAGATGGAGTAAATGGTCCTCAACTTCTTGCGTTGACATGCCGATGAATAAGAAAGCTTCTTGTGAGTCCTTGATGGTAAACTTCATGCTGCTTTTTTTTCCGCATTTATCTTTGACAACAGCTCTTTGGGTTGGCACGAAATATCCGTGCATACTCCTTAAAATTATGGCGTTTTTTGACTCTGAAATTTAAAAAAATTATAAAAAATTATTAGTTTTTTGATGTACAAATATTTGAGTACAAATTCTACTCGGAATATAAAATACTATTGTGGACTAAAAGGCAATTGAAAATTTAAATAGAAATATTTTCATTAAAAAGTTTCCTAAAACGAGAATACTCGGGGTATATTGGGAATATGTTGCTTAGGCTTACCTTCATTAAAATCATTCTCTAAACTCAGAGATTGTAATAGCTTCTTGGTTTCCTTTTCTTTCACGTTGCTATCCGCAATTAAGAATTCCAGAATATGTTGGAAGTAATGGTCAAAGTTGTCCAGCAAACAATATGTTGTTTCAAACAAAACCTGGAAGTCCATATTGATCTAAATAATATTTGAGTAAAAAAATAAAATTAATAGTAATTGTAGAGATATTAATGTGTAGTACTTAAAATTATATACCATTAAATTAGTTATCGTAATACCTATTAAATCCAGGTTAAACTGATAAGTTTATAAGGTTAAAAGATAAGTTTGGCGAATAAATTTCAATTGTAGAACGTGCAGTCATCATCTGATTATTTTTTACAAGCGCATTTGAACTATTCAACCAATACTATCAACTCAATTTTTACACATGACTTGACCAATCCGCATTAGCGAACACAGTTTGTAAAGCAGTTATAACGTTCATATATGTATGGATTTTGCAACAAAAGACTACCACATTTTGAAAATGTATTTCTAATGCAGATGACGTTTTTAAATTTTGTGAAAGCATATTTCAATAAAAACTATTCAGATTAAAAATGCAAAACAAAACTAAGAAGTTTCGGAAAAAGAAAAAACAAAATAAAAACTTGTCATTCTCTCGTATCATAACCTTGCGTTAACCGTGCATCTTTCAAGAGATATGTTCAAGGACAATTGAAACAATATGAACCTTTCAAAACATTTAATTAAAATATGTATTAAGAAAGTGAAATTGCAAAACAATATTTCACAAACAAATAAACGAACAATTTTTTGAAATTGAATGAATGAAAATCCCAAAAAGATTGGGTTATTGCTCCAAATCTTTTTTTCAGATGAATTAAATGGTCCTCAACTTCTACAGTAGACTTTCCGATGAATAAAAAAGCTTCATGTGATTCATTGATAGTGAAATTCTGTTTTTTTTTTACCCGTTCTGCCATTGACAACAGCTCTTTGAGTTGGCAGAAAATCATTCATGTATAGAGTTATTCCGATGAATAAGGTTACCTACCATTACTATCATGTTTACCAAAACGCTGAATGGACCCTACACAATGCTCATGGAAAAAGATCAAAATATATCTACGGCATAACGGATCTTAATTATGACTTTGAAGACATCGGTAATAAGTTATATATATATATTTTTATTCTTGTCTTTGGTCGAATGGCTAAGGATTCAGTGGTTACATTTTGAAAAAAACGTAAGCCATTTTCAATTTTGTACAAGTTCTCAAATGAAACTGATGGTCAATTTGAAGATGTCAACATCCAAAAGAGGAAATCAATTGTTATTCAAAAGCTAAACCAACTTGAAAAGCCTACAATAAATTATAAAAAGAAGAAAGATTTAGTTGAGCTGCTGCAATTTATACCACCTATCCACCACCTTTTCTATATAATAGTTCAAAAACATCATCAAGTGCTCCCAACGATATTTTCGATGTCGAGGAGAAAATTAGATTCCTCAGTGTCAAGAATGTAAAATGTTGATCATATTTTGTTATCGACAATAAAATAAATTAAAAACGCAATACAAATGCAGTATAAAATTTTTGGTGTAACCCTCCTTTTTTTTATTTTTACAGAAAACCATGAATGCAAAAGTGGTGCAACCCACTTTATTTTCCCGAATCGAGCATGAATTAAAAAAAATGTAATGCACAATAAAATATGACTTTTTTAAAATATTTCACCGTTCTTAATTAAATAAAAATTGTAAAGACAAAAAAAGGAAAAACATTCAAAGAAAATCTGTTTTTAAAATCATCCGTAGCTCCTTTGTGAATTTTTTGGGTTACACCACTTTTGCACTCACGGCCTCATTAATGGTTAATGCAAATTTTGTGTACTTTAATACTGTTCTTATTTAACTTTAATTCGAGCTGGTAGTCATGCTAGCTAAAGCTCACTAATTTATATTAGCACAGTAATTAAGTTATTTGTTAATAAAGATATAAATGCAAAAACTTGTTCCCTCAATGAGTCAAAACAAATCGAATTAAATTATAATATATAATAAACTATCATTTGGTACACACAAAGGCTGCATTTCCTTTTCAGATAGAATAGATTTAAAAGATTAATAAGAAACATATATTATGTAAATAGGCCTGATCAAAGACACAAAATAACTCTTGAATAATACTTGTAAATAATCTTCACTAAATGCGGTAAACTAATAAATACTGCTCGAATATTGTACTACGAAAGAAATTACAATTCACAAACTTAAAAAATCTTGTGTCGGTTGAGGAGAATTGTTGATAGCATTGATTTCTCAATCATTCGACTTTAATCGAACATTCGATTCGCTATTCATAATGAGGGCCTGAGGCCCTAAGGTACCCCAAAATTGAACCGAAACATAACCAATTATTTTTAAAACTCTACTGCTTTATAATTTCAAACGACCGTAATGCATAAACACATTTTGTCTTTCGTACCAGTTTACTTGTTTGTAACAAAATTCTCATGCAAATGAAGTATGCAAATCAAAACTGCATACCTTAAGTGAAATACTAATGACAAGAACTTAATAAGCAAATTATTATTTAATTGTAACCTTGAAATGATGACAATGACAACATTGGCAAAGAACATATAACGAACTAACCGTGGTACTAAAAATTCATACATTGACTCTACTTTTTAAAATTTATCGAAACCATTTGTAAAACATATGACAAAAAAATTTTTTAAAATACATACAAATAATGTTAATATATGATAAAATTGATTGTTTAAAACATAAATAATATTACCAATCTGTGACCGAGTGGTGTCTTGTAATTATTCCATTCTTTTAAGATTTCAGAAGTCGAATCTGCATTTTGAATTTGGTTGAGTCTGTGCCTTGAACATGCCATCCAGTAGCTATCAAATTGCTCAGCTGTCAAATTGTCAAATTTAATGGATTTAATCCAATCAGCGGCATTACTTTCTGGAACTAAAACAAAAGATTTATTAAAATAACTTTAGTGTAGTGCTTAAAATCTACCAAATAATTTTCTTCCTTTCGTTGCATTTTTATCTATTCTTGATTTATTTGAACAACTTGGACTTATTTTAAAGGACTTATGGATGCCTGATCTAATATTGCAATATTTGTTGTAAATTCTTCCTCTCTTAGCATTTCTGTAGTATTCCTTAAAATGAAAAGACATTCATATTTTTAATATTTTGTTGCTGACAAAAATGTACACTCAAATGTAATAATCAGTATTTTCAAAACCAAGAATTATGCAGTAGCTGAATGCTAGGAGTAGAATCGGCTAACTAAATAAATAGTGTAAAACCGAGTGTTATAAAAATGATCTTTCCTCAATTTAAAGAAGCTTAACCATAAGTCCTCCTTTTGGAAGGCCAGTCTCTCTTTTTCCTCTTAAAATATATTTTTCATTACCTAACGATTAGCTGTTTTCTTTGAGCGCAAAACATTGAAAACCCAAATTACTGACAAATACTTATTCAAAAAGAAAGACAGTTCAAAATGACATTAGAGGTACCAGATGACAATTGTAACAATAATTATTATGATAGAATGAATTTGATTAAATACATATACCAGGGAATGATATATCTTGTAATTTATTATTATCACTAGATAAGTAAAACCTCAATTGTTTAATTGTCTGATGAAGGCTATAAACATAATCCTTAATTTTTTGTTTTAATACTTTTTATAAGACAATTGGCCCTCCTGCCTAAAAGGCGGAAATAAAACCCACGTTCAGTGCAATTTTTATCTTATATTGACTTAACATAAATACCCTGGCGCAAAATTTTAAACAGCCGGATGTTAATGTGTGAGAATGACCATGTTAACAGTTTACTAACTTTAAAGCTCTTTACTAAAATGTTTTTAGTTTAAACAATTTTTAAGTAGTAGTATACTTAGGGCCAGTTTCACAGTCGTCACTTGCCGGAATAAGTGGCACTTAAGTTTCCCATATAAGAAATATAAGCTAAATTTCAAAGCCCGCGGAAGTGGAACCTAAGTCACCAACATCGTGACTTAAGTGCCTGGTAATAGCGTACTGAGATATTGGGAATTAATCTTTCACATTCCCCACTTAAGTGTCACTTTTCTGACTGTGAAACTGGCCCTAAGCCTGTTTTCAACTCCAGCTGAACACACAAGCCAGTGACAGTAAGTAAGTAAAGTAAGCAAGCATACCTTATTTGCAATTTTTATTGTCAAAGTAAAATTTGAGGTAAGTATGATACTAAAAAGATTAAATTGCCAATTGAGCTAAACTTAACTTAACTATCGTAATTTAACGTAACGCAAGAAAATTCACAAATCTGCTCATTAACTAATGAGAATGAAATGGATGTTGTATTGTATTAAAACCACACACCAATTTTCTTTTTGGTGTTGCGCGGCTTTTCATATGAATATGAATATGTATATAAATCAACGAAACAATTTAACAAATTACAAATCTCTCTTAATCAAAACAAATTTTTCTAAAAAAAAGTATAAACAACAAATTTTTTCAGATGTCAAAATATATTTAAGGTGGCTATGAGTAACCTTTAAACGCGGTGGATGGCGTCTTAGTTAAGAGGTATTTAAGTAACGTTGCTTAAATGTGAAAATTGATTATAGACACCGATATCACACTTAAGAGCTGTTTAGAGGTATTTTAAAATTAAGGAGGCTTTAGAATTTCTTTTTAGATACGGCTGCTACTCTTTAAGTCTTACAGCAAATATTTGTTAAAATCAAAATGCGTCAAAATATCATAATTATATTCTAGATTCTACTATTTTAATAATAAAAACAACTTACTATTTTCTCAGTTGGAAATCGTTCTATAATTTGATTTTCAATTTTGTGACTTTTCGATAGGTGCAAATGTCTTTTATTTTCTACAAAATAGCTGGCAACTATATTGATTAATGTAATCCTTTGTTCTTCTTCAAACTTTTCATTAGTTTCGTAAAAATCAGATATTAACTGACCTTTACTCGAGTTGTTTAAGATTTTGTTTAATGATATATTATCTTCATCAGTCCCAGTAGTTATAGTTACGTCGCTGAATGCTGGACTGTGAGGAGTTGAACATCTTGAAGCATGGTCTAATGAGCTGATATTTCTCAAAGATTCTGTCGACTCTGAAGTTGTAAAAGAACATCCGATGGACTCTCTCCATTTTTCTAAACAATCTTTGAACAGAATTTGAGTACCAAGAGGAAATGTTCTCACTACTTTTTCGACATCACATGCTTTTATTATTTTTAAGATGTGAACGAAGATCTTTTGCTCTATAGAAAAAATAAAAAAATATAATTAGCTTCTGAGAGGAAATCAAAAACAAGATAGATTAAAAGTTGTAATTGAAACAAAACTTCTTATTTCTTTTTTATCAATAAATTTATTTCTTTGTCGCTCATTGTAAGAGCCCGGAAGCCAGTTCTAGGACCTAGCCAAATTAATTCAACTGAAGCTAGTGTCTCAAATGAGAGTGGTGTGCTATATCTGCTCCCAAGACACATAAGACATAACTCAGAAAAATGACTTATTATGTATTGAATACATCACTGGCTCCAGGGCTAAAGGTGTAAGTGTCTCTTACTTTTGTATGCAGTAAATCTAATTCTTACCTACAAAATAATCTTCTAGTTCACATAACTCCCAGCTGTTAAGAAGTATCCGCAGCTCTTGTTTCTTTGCCTCATTTTCAAAAAATATATCTGTGATTGCGCAGCCCAAAGGGGTGTTTCTTTCATTGTGTTTGATGTTAAGAACTACTAATTCCTCGTTAGCGTCACCTATTAAATTTGATTCTGCCTCATCTTGAAGGATAATATTTGGCAGTTCCTCTGAGCTGACGCTTTCGATGACTAGGTCTGTATAACTTTGAGAACTTGAACACTCATTGTCTTCTTCCAAAGATGACTCCATATTTTCGATATCAAAATAATCTCAAATTCTTTTTTTTGTTAACTAGTTATATGTTAATATCTGTTAGTTTGTAAAATCCAATTCTTTTATTTGTTAACTAGTTATATGTTAATATCTTTTAGTTTATAAAATTAGGTAAATATTTAATAAGAACAAGTTTTATATATTTGCAAAGTAATATTCCTTGACTCTGATCATCGTTTTACCTCTCGATGTTTTAATTTTAGTTAAAGGTGGTCCAATCAGATCTTTTATTTTTATGACTGAAAACTCTCCTAATTGTTCTGGTTCTATATCATAAGCTAAAAAGTGAGGGTTATATTGAACCATGTTTAATTTTTGACAAAAAACTGAAATCGATTGCAATTCCGCATCAAAAATGTTAATGATAACATAAAGTTGAATATCATTTTTATAAAGTGATACATAAAATCCAGTTTTGAACACATATCCATTATATTTAATTTTTGTAAATGATTTTATTGATTCTTCGGAAACTTTCAACATTCTCGATATAATGTTGTCATGACAACTTTTCGTCTGGTCAGATTCATTAAATAAATAACAGCTACCACTAATGATTGAAGGTTCGACTATAGAATAAGCAAATTGAAGTTGATAATTTTTAGCTAAACTCAGGCAAATATTTTTACGTGATGTTGTGGCATGCGAGTACACTTTAAACTGTCTATGTTTTGATTCATATTTGAAACACCAAAACGTTTTTAAAGGTCCTGATTTTCGAAGAACAGTTGGGTAATGAATGAGATTATGATGTTTAGCTTTAAGTGTGTCATTGAAAAGACGAACATAATCTGCATTGTGGGTTGCTATTTTATGACTTAAAATATCTATAAAAGCTGTATTAACTTCATAACATAGTATCATGTCAATTATTTCGAAAAAATTTAAAAGATACTTCCAAATCTCATCGTCTTGAGGGACTAAATCACCAAACATGAGTGGAAAGCAATACACAAATGTCATCATTTCCCGGGCAGACATTTTTAAATGTTTTTTAGATAAATGTGTTGGGGTTATATCACCCGAAATGTTATCAATTTCGATTGGACCATATTCAAAGTTCCGTTTTCTGGAATTAAGTGTTTCCAAGTTGAAATATTTGGCAGTTTCCATAAAATAATTTATAGCGTGACATAGATCATAGTGGCAGACACCTTCAAATACATCATGCATCACATCTACACTATAGTTTTGTACGACGTGAAACGATGGTATTTGGTTCAGAAGAGATATTTGTCGGATTCCACTTTCAGAGGAAATATTATCTCTAACATCCTGTGCATAATTTATTTCATTTCGCATAAGGGTTGCATTTTCAGAACTAGCTTTCTGAGTTTGTAATTTATGCATTTTACAGAATCTGCAAAAGCTAGTACTAACAAAGGATCTATTGAAATTAAGAAACGAATTCAATCCCAAACTATCCCCTAAAACCAATCCTAGAATAAAATGTACTCTCATCACGCCATTCTCCGTTTTAATATCAATTCCGTTTATTTCAAGATCTATTAAGGCATCAATTAAAGTTTTCCAGCACTTCTCATTTCCAAATAACTTAACATCTTTTGACTTAATGATTGCTCCTAAAAAAATGTTTTCCAGCTTTGATTCTTTTTCTGGTAAGCATGGAAATGAGTAATACACATTGCTCACTGAATGTTGACCACTGTGCGAACCTAAAGGGTTATTAACCTCGAATTCGTCATTATATAAGAAGTATGGAATGAGTTGTCTTCCAGGATACATATCACATTTATGTTTCCAAACTTCAGATTGACTAAAGTTTCTAACACTATTTGTATCCATCGAACGAGTTTTTATATTTTCAAGAACATTAGCTAACATACTTTTTTTTTCAAACACCTTTTTAAACTGAAAACGCAATGGCATTATAATACCTTTTACTTTGTGCTCATCATATTCAAGGATACCATTACGAAATACCTTGTCAATGGATTGATCTATGATGAATTCGTTTGAATTTTCTATTAAATTTTCTTCTTTTAGCCATTGAAACAAGCGATAGTCAGTGTTTGAAAGTTTAAATGGATTTTTACAATCAGTTATCAAGTCTTCTATCTCGTTGTGTATTTTAGGATACATCACATTGATTTTGTTGCTAGAAAAAGATTTTATTATATTTAAAAGTGGATCTATAATGTACTGCTGTAAATTGCTTTGTATTTCGTATACATCTTTTCGGTTAAAATTGTGATTGCTGTGCAACTTCAATGTTAATACAGAGGCGGATTTAAAAAATGCATCAAGCTCACTTTTCAGACTGTATTCTGTCACACATGTAAGAGGTTTTACTGGAAGATTCTTAGCTACGTTATTTGTAATGATATTTTCAACGTAAGTGGAGTCAAAATGTACATTTGGTTGACTAAATGTTTCATTTTTCTGCATGTGCTTTCTAATAAAATGCCTTTTGAAGCTTCCTAAGTCTTGGAAAGCTTGGTAACATGATTTTTCGACGCATCTAAGAAAACTATTAGTTTTAAGATCATGACTCTTTTTAAAATGACTTATGAGTATATGAATGGAATCAAAGTTTTTTTTACATTTGGAACAAATCATGTTTCTGATTTTTAACTAAAAGCAAACGCTATGGAAATTGTTTTATTAACAAAAATTAATGATCAAAAATCGATCTTTTTTATTCTACGCCAAGCAAACGAACTCAATCAAAAGTCAAGATTCGAGGTAATTGTAAATTTTAACTACAAATATTAACAGCGGTCAAATATACTATAATTTAGAATTTTGAATTTGGAGAATGATTGATTAAATGTAACGTACTACTTCTTGGGCAGAACCTACGAGTGTGAGTAATGAAATATATTTTTGAATTATTTAATTCTTTAAATGTTCTTAAACTTACGTTTTATTATGCACAATAAAATATGCATTACGAGTTCAATTTCGGTGTGTACAAGCATTCCAGTGCTCTGAACCACTCGAGAGTCGGGATAGGTTAGTTTTAATTACTAAAACCAGGTCAAGTTTGCTTGGATTTTGAAGCGTCCGTTAATTAATTTAAAATGTATTATATTTACATAACCATTTACGGAGGCGTTTTCTAACACAGCTCACAGATTTCCTGTAATAATTTAAAATATTTCAACGTTATTTTTGTAATATGCAATTTAAGTACTAAGAGGTTGAAGGTGCTAAGAGACATTTTTAAAGTTTGAGTTACGGCTTCAATATTTATTTATGTAGAACGAAATCGTTGCATTTAGCACCTTCAACGTTGACTCTTTCTGGATCTAGGGATTATAGTAAAGTTAATTTAACCAAAATTAAAGATTTGGTTTAGATTAAATGGCAGCTTTTGATAAAAACCAGTAAATTAATCTTTATGCAGAAATATTTGTTATATTTTATATTTCTATATTGTTCAAAGTCGTTAATTAAATAGTTGAGTTTTATTATGTGATTTTGCTCTTCGATGTTGCATTTTTAGCTATGGTTTTTGGTAGAATAAACATTTCTTCAGGTATTGCGAAAAATTATAATATGGAAAAGTGCAATAAACGCATAAGTCGATGAATTTAAATACAATGATCTTTTATTTTGGACTTTAATTGATGAGAGGAGGTAATCACCTTTATACAAATGGAATTTTTTATAACAAGTTCCAGGTAAATAAAAAAATGAGCCTGTTAAAAAAACTTCCATTTTTATAAATCGAAGATATCACCAATATATTCCTAAAGTTATCACTTTTTAGCACAAAGCAATATGTTAAATCAAAAGCCTTCAAAAGTACACAAAAGTTCAAGTGATCTAAGAACCTTCTTGCCTTGAAAAACAAACAATAGTGAAACGACAAATAAAAAGTTATATATGTATGTTGGAATCAAAAAACCTTTTGTTTCTGCAATTTTGTTTAAATTTCACTAACTTATGTTAAGCTTTCTTAAATTAATTTTTTTAACTCCGTAGTACTAAAGCAAAACCCAATGTATCATTTATTTAATAACGATTCATAAACAATTTATACGGGCTAATTATATTATTCGAATTTTTTACCGCAAAGATTTATTTTTAATAGAAAAATTCATTATAATGTTCAGAATACGAAAAATTCTAACTTCATTGCCGAAATCTGGGACCAAAAGGAAAAAATCGATTTTTGACATATAGTTGGCTTATAGTGAAAGCAGCAATTGCCATTTTTGAATTTTTTTCAAAAATGTGCTTGGAATATCTTAATAAATCTTTAAGTTCAGTAAGTTATTTTTTTACATTCCTTGTAAATATATTTAAAAGAGTTGGACAGATTATACAGCTTTTTGTATTTTTTAAGCAATTTTTAAAATAAAATCTTAAACGATAAAAATAGATGGGCTTAGCCAGTTTTCACTATAAGCCGAAAATATCGGGTTTCGCTCTAGTAAAACTTATTTATAAAAATTGTACACAAAATTGAAAATCTTGAATAATAAACAAGTATAAAGAACGAAGAAACAAAACCTCGTTTCAAAATAATTGCCATTCAAAAAACTTTCGAAATGCAGATTAGTTTAAACAAAATTAGCAAACAGCATGTCTTTTTAATGTGTAATTATTTGAGCACTTAATCGATTGCCCCTAATAATTGTGGTGCATATCAGAGCAGTAAAAGATGTTAGGAGACATTTTTAAAGTTTGAGATACGGCTTCAAAATTTATTTATGTAGAACGAAATCGTTAATTTGGTACCTTCAACGTTGACTTTTTCTGGATCTAAGGATTATAGAAAAGTTAATTAAACCAAATTTATATAGTTTCGACTTAGATTAAATGCTTGTTTTCGATAATATACAGTAAATAAATCTGTATGCAGTAATATTTGTTATATTTTATATTTCTAAATTGTTCAAAGTCGTTAACTAAATAGTTGAGGTTTACTATGTGATTTTGTTCTTCGATGTTGCATTTTTAGCTATGGTTTTTGGTAGAATAAACATTTCTTCAGGTATTGCGAAAAATTATAATATGGAAAAGTGTAATAGACGCACAAGCCGATGAACTGAAATACAATGATCTTTTATTTTGGATTTTAATTGATGACAGGAGGTAATCACCTTTATACAAATGGAACTTCTTGTAACAAGCTCCAGATAAATTAAAAAATGAGCCTGTTACAAAAACTTCCATTTTTATAAATCGAAGATTATCACCAATAAATTCCTAAAGTTATCACTTCATAGCACAAAACTATATTTCAAATCAAAATGAAATCTGAGCTTCCAAAAGGATACAAAAGTTTCAAGTGGTTTAAGCTTCTTGCCTTGAAAAACTTGAAAAAAATGTGAAGTTATCACCTTCATCTGAAGCTTATTTCATACATACAAGACAGTAGTGAAACGACAAATAGACCAAAATTTAACCTTAACCCCTTTATCGGCTAGTTAAAAGCCATATATTTATTTAAAACGTTCTTAATGCAATATTTGAGGTAAGACAGTCAAAACTGAAACCAATATTGAGTTTTTTACTTTAGCATTTAAATTAGAAACGAGGATTTCCGGTACCGAGTTGAAAGCTCATTATATTGTAGCACCAAAAAAAAGGATAAACGTTGGTCTAGTAAAAAGTTATATATGTTGGAATCAATTAACCTTTTGTGTTTAAATTTCACTAACTTATGTTTTCTTTTTTTTTCATACTGTAGTAGGTACAAAGGCAAAATCCAATGTTTAATTTTTGCAACAACGATTCATAAAAAATGTTTACTGGTTAACTACTATTCGAATTTTTCACCGGAAAGATTTATATTTAATAGATAAATTTATTATAGTGTTCAGAATACGAAACATTTCTAACTTTTTTACATATCGTTGGCTTAAAGTGAAAAAACGCTAATTCCATTATTGCATTTCTTACAAAAAAAAAACAAAAACGAAAGTGGTTGGAATATCTAAATAAATCTTCAAGCTAAGTAAGTTATTCTTTTACGTTCCTTTAAAATTAATTCAAAAAAATGGGACAGAAAATATATCTAGGTTTTTGTATTTTTTTAGCAATTTTTAAAATAACCCATAACGATAAAAATATATGGACTTAGCCGGTTTTCACTCTAAGCCAAAGATATTTGGGTTTGCCCTAGTAGCGCAGATTCATTAAACAAGCACGTATAAAAAACGAAGAAACAAAACCTCGTTTCAAACCAATTGCCATTCAAAAAACTAGCTTTATTTGACAAAAAATTAAAAAAACAGCATAGCTGTTTAATATGTAATTAATTTTCAAAAGATTGCAAATTTACAAACCACTCGTTGTTGCTACCAATTGATATTGTGGTACAGACTAGTACTGTAAAAGATCAACAGTCGCGGTTCATTAACTTAACTTCTGAATGCAAACAGTACTAAAACTCCGACTGTATATAGTTAAAAATAGATTTATTAATTAAAAGTAAATTAACAGCAGAACTTTTCAATAAGTTTTAGTCTTTTACTTAATTTAAAATAATTTGTACTTCCATGGTTTTGTTTTAAGCTACATAGTAAGCCTTTTAACTGCAGTCAATTAACTGTAGGTAAGTCTTTATTTTTTTTTTTTTATTTGTAACTAAAATACTTTAGACTTGTACATGTACAATCTATATCATGTATCACGCATATAATGCCAAATAAATCATGAAAATATTTTTGAAAACTATTTCTTTTCTTTTTATTGCATCCTGTTGTTCTATGAGTACAAGTCCAAAGTATTTTAGTTCAAAGACTCGCAGTTAATTGACTGTAAAAAATTATTTACAAAAAGTAGTACAAATGACTTTAAATTAGCAAAATGACTAAAGCTAGTTAAAAAGTACTGCAGTTAATTTACTTAAAATTAATTTACCTTTTTTTTAACTACACAGTCGGACTGTTGACTTTTGTATTACAGATTTCGGAAATTAGTGTTTTTATTAAATTAACTGGAGTACTGAAAGTATTGCTGTCTTTAAAACTCTGGTACAGATACAATTTGTCTATAAAGAAAACCGAATAGCTTAACAATGAAAAACCAAACAAATAATATATTTTGGTATCAAATTACATACATTTTGTGTATATCCGCAATTTCGTTAAAATTTAGTGGATTGGTAATTAAGATTGATTTTTGATTTATAAGAAATTATTAAAACTTTAAATATCATTTTGTATCAGATCAAACATGTATCAAATTTCTATTATCAAATAATTATGAGGAACGAATAGACAAATACTTTCAGAATGTACCTAAATTGAAAAATTCTCTGTTTATTAATATATGATTCTACTTAAGCATTTGAGTTTATAAATTTGCAAAGCACATTTTTGGTACCAATTTGAATACGCCTTATAATAATTATTATAGCGCGTTTTTTTTTATAAAGAAAATTGAATAAACAATACCAAATTACCTTTATTTGTGTCGTAAACTGTGTTGGAACTTCACAAATTTACATATATTACTTTAGATTGATTTTTAGTTTAGGTATACAAAAGTTTTGAAACAGCATCTTTTATTTACTGGGTAAAAAACGTAAAAATTTCGTATCAAAAAATTCCACGGAGAAAGGAGAAACTGACTTCATAGCAAGCAACAAGTGATGAGTAGACAATGAATATGAAGAACGAACTAAGAATGGAACTAACGAAAAAATTACCCAACAACAACATCAGCAAATGGCGACGCGCGCCAATTTTTTAATGCTGTAAACTGTACCTATTTCAATTATCCAATAGAAATTTTGTATATGTATATTTTTTGTTACTAAGCAGTTGCTGGTTACATGACGCCACCAAAAAAAACAATGAAAGCACAAAATTCCATGTTTATGCAGCGACATCAGATTTTTATTTGGACTTTGGTTGTGATTTTGTGCATCGTTCATGCCCACGGGAGGCGCCATGTGAGGGTGCTGGTTCAATTTGTATAAGAGGGGAATTCAAGCTTGATAGCAAAAATATTTGCAAATTTGCCATTTTCCGAAGTAAGCTTTCATTATACAATAATTTAGCAATGCATTTGTTTTTTTTAAATTAGCATTTGAGAGTGAAAATTGCAATTTTTTACTGTTTCAAGTTAAAGACCTCTACTAATTGTAGCACAACCATTATTATTTATAAACACGAATAAACTATGAAAATAATAAAGAATAAACTATAAAAAGAATTAAATAAAACTTACCTGCAAGCTGCAATTTTGTTTAAATTTCACAAGTCGACGTACGCGACGCGAATTTTATTTTAAAATTAACACTCACTTCCAACCAAAGGATGACGAGGACGACCGACCACGATAAAATGCGTTAAGACAATGAGAATGGAAATGGAAGCCAACGTTCAGTTTCTGAAATTCACTGAATAGGAACGTTTCGGGTTATCAGATGATACGACATAAAGCCAAGTTTACACTGGTTCTGAAATTCTTTTAAATGTTTTTTTTTATGGTTTATATTTTTAGAGATTTTTCATCTATTTATGTTCTTAACATTTTAGATCACTTGTATGGGACAAATTGTCGCTAGCTGTAGGAACGTCTGGCCGGTGGGTAAACAAAGAAAACAATTTCTCAGTAAAATTTTCAGAGAATTGAAAATATAGTAATATTATAACTCTGTAAAATTTGTAAAACTATTGTTACAGTATAATATTTGTTTAGTAGTTTCTTTACTTATGAAAAATCTTTTGATTGACAATTTTTTGTTTTAACAATGACACATTCATTATTTAGTAAGAAATCTCGCCAGAAAGAATATCACAAATAAAAGGAATCCAGAAAAGAAAACTTTCTTCGAGTTTTCTTTCCTAAGTATTTAAAATGAGAGCCAAAATAGCAAAAAGTTCAGAAGTGAATAAAAAACACACATACTTGAGCGACGCACGTCTGCTTGTGGAAAAGTTTACCAAAACTATATTCTGTTGGTATATACTCAAAAGTATCCGTCATTTCTTTAAAAAAAACCAAAACACTCTGAAGGGTAAGGTTTTTTCGTGGTTGTTTTTATTAAAATTTAAAATTTTTCTGTTTTATACAAATGTGAGTTAAATGTAGTTAAGCTTTAAGCCTAGTTTAAAATTCACGTTCGAAAAAAAATGAACATTTTCAATATGCTTTTTCTTCTATTGTATGCATCATCTGTTATAGTATACAAATATAATATAAACCGAAACCGTCGAAAAAAAATTGTGTTAAAAAAATTGTAGCATTCCAAAAACCAGTTTGTTCAATAAAATACAAATTTTATCATGTATTGTTAAGAGCTGATGAAAAAATGCACATTGAAATTCAACAGAAATGTTATGGGCTAAAGCATAAAAGCCGTAGCTAATGTGGTCCAACCATTATAGAATGAGATTGGAACGAAACCGCGTCCTATGCATCCAATGTCAATTATTACATCATGTCAATGTAGCTATGCGTTGTGCCAATGTAGTTTTGCATTGCAGGAATGTTTTGAAAATTGATTTAACTCAATTTGGCGCGTCTTTTTTACAATCAATGAAATTTTACATTGTGTCAATGTATAAATAATTGAACACCCGCGTCTATTTGGCTCTCAATGTAGTTCTACATTGCGTCAATGTATAAATCATTGAACACCCGCGTCTATTTGGCTTTCAATGTAGTTCTACATTGCGTCAATGTATAAATCATTGAATAGGAACGATTTGAGATTATGCAACATAAAGCCATGCTTACAGTGGTTCTGAAATTCCTTTAAATGTTTTTTCTTGTCACAAATATTAGCTAAGTTTTTTCCAATCCCAGAGAGAACCGATTGAAATAAAGGACATCGGATTAACGACGCTATCATAGAAAAAATTGACATTTCCAAACAAACATCGATAGCAAAAAGATTATTCACGTGCCGGTTACACATTTTTCTTTCTAGCGGCAGGGGATCATTTGTTGTTTCATTCAACCTGTTATTTGTTTAACAACGACCTCTTTTTATAACGAATTCCGTCCTGGATTTAACTGAAGGTACTTCATAGAATCGTGTGTTCAAACAAAATAACAATTTCTGAGTTAAACTTCACAGAATTGACAATATTATTGATTTTGTAGACTATGCCAAACTATTAGTTGATATAATATGGGATTCAACAAAATTTTAGCATGGTCTAAGATAGAAAGTTTGTTCGAGGATTGTTCCCTTTAAATTTCCCTTTTTTACCAAAGTGAGTTGAATTTAGTTAAGCATGTTTATATGAGTTCACGTTCGAAAAATATTGCAAATATTCGATTCATTTTGCCTTCTATTGTGTGTATCATACTTTGTATTATCCAAATGCAAAAGCGTTTGTCCTGACGTAACTAACCCGCTTAATAATAAAATGAAGGGCTAAAAACCAAAATCCAATTTATTCATGCAAAAATCTTTTGGCAAATACTATTGCGAAAGGTGAAAATTGTTTCAAAAATTGTCTCCCATGCCAAAAATCAATATGTTAAATAGAATGCAATTTTTGATACCTATTGTCCAGAGTTGGTGAAAAAAATGTTCATTGAAATTCAACAGAAATGTTATGGGCTAAAACATAAAAGCCGTAGCTAATGTGGTCCAACCATTATAGAATGAGATTGGAACGAAACCGCGTCCTATGCATCCAATGTAGCTATGCGTTGTCCCAATTTAGATTTATATATAAATCATTGAATAGGAACGATTTGAGATTATGCAATATAAAGCCATGCTTAAACTGGTTCTGAAATTCTTTGAAATGTATTTTTGCCACTAATATTAGCTTTGTTTTTTCCAGTCCTGGAGAGAATCGGTTGAAATAAACGACATCGGATTCGCGATGCTATCATAGAAAAAATTGACATTTACAAACAAACCATTGATGAGTAAAACATTATACGTGCGAGTTAAGTGTAAAGGGTCGAGCAGTAAAAATGCAACACTATTAATAATATGAAGTTCTTTATTTATCAACTGCTTTCTTACGACTACTTATTCTAGATTTATATTATTATGTTGTTCAATCAGATATATTTGACATTCGTTGTTATATATGCTGACTGAGCAACTTACTATATTATTTTACAATTATTTTAATTTATACTCGTATTACAATTATTTGCAATATGACAAATGGCTAAAGGGTTAATGTACTAATGGTGATGGAGGTCACCATACAAATATGTAACTTCTCCCCCCTTTTTTTTAAGATTCTCCTGAATCGTTGGAGTTTCTATAATTTTAACATTTGGTTGGGGCTTAGTAACATTATTTATTCTAATTTTTAATTTACGATTTGTCTTGGTTATGAAAAATATTACAATAAGAATAATTATAATTATTAAAAACATTGTTATACTACTGATTTGACTTATAGTTCTGTGAAATGTTAATTCGTTAATTTTTTGTAAATTTTCAATTTGTTGTATTTTTGAAATTTCTTCAAACTTTAATTTGTCTGTTACATTTAAATTTTTGTCTTCTTCATAATGAAATTTTTGAATAAATTCTAGTTGATAGTTAAAAATAGTTACATTTAATATATTTATTGAACAATTATTAATATTTAGTATAAAATTTCCAGTTAAAATTAATTTTCTATCATCACAATGATTAATAACATTTTCTTTTTCTAAATTTTTGCATATCAAAGTATCGTCGTCAATTTTTATTACTTTATTTTCTTTATTGTAACGAAAAGTACATGAATCTTTTGCTATACATGAATTACTTATATTTAAATCTTTCAAATAAATGTTCTTCGGATTATACTCATATTGTACATTATTTATTTCTATAAATTGTAAATTTTCCATATCAATTTCTTTTTTTTTATCGTTTGGTATTGGCATAATCATTTTTAACTGAGTCAAAATATAGTCTTTTGGCAGTTTTACAGCTATTATAAGTCTATCTTTGTCGAGTTTCATCAGTCCTATTTTAGCATTTTCAAGTTTATAAAAGTCTATCCCTAATGTCTTTATTTCCATTCCTGTCAATATGCTTGGGTGGAGTATGCCTTGTTTAGCAGATGCTATGTTATCTAGTACGCTGTCAATTTTGCTTTCTAATATTTGTAGTTTTAGTAGTTGGTCTGTAATAAGTTGTTTTCTGAGAATGTCTTTTTGGTTTGAAGCAATACTTTGGTAAGTATAGGATAAAGCTTCTCTATCTGATTCTATGGTTTTTTTAAATTTGTTTATGGAGTCCATAAATTTTTCGTTAATTTGAATTTGTTGGTTAAGGTTTGTTATGGCTGCATGATTGTTGGTATCAATTGCGTTCATATGTCCGATAATATCTTGTCTGTCATTGTCATCCATTGTTCCAAACAACCATTTTTGTCCTGTTCCTATAATGTTTATTAGTCCTCTTCTTTGTCTTCTTAGTGGAACTATTGCTTCAAGTTTTGACTTTATGTTAAAAATTTCATTCCGTATTTCAGTATTGTTTTCTAATCGTAGAGTTTGCAAATTAACTTCTATCATACCGATTGTTGAGAATATATCCTTAGTATCAATTATGTGTAATACAGTCTGGCTATTATTTATTATTTCTACTGGGCCTAAGTTTAAAGTAGTATATCCTCTATTGGTTTCTATTGGTGTTATTATGAGCGTTGCTTCCGTTACTCTCATTATTATCAGCCAGAAGATCACCTGGAGCCAAAAGATTACCTGCAAATTGATTTGGTCTTTTAATATTTGTTGGGTCAACATTTTTCAGATTATGTTTTCTGTAGTATGTTTCATTTTTGTGTCTTAAGTGTTTATAATTTCTTATATAACCTTCATTGCGTTGTTTATTATAATTTTCTCTACAAATATTTCTTTTTTTTAATACTTTTTTCTTTTTGGCTTCTATTTTATTTCTTCGATTTGTCTGATTCGTTTTCTCAGCTGAGTTTGGACTCATACCTAATGTTGAATGGTATCTATTATTATAAATCTGAATAGCTTTATGTATTTTGCGATTAGTAGAAATGTCTTTATTTTTAATCGTCAGTAAGATTTCTAGTAGTGTTGAGTGGAATCTCTCTATATCTGAGTTTCCAGTATGTGAGTTTGGTTTCGTCATATGCATTTCTATTCCTTCTTCCCTAAAGTGTTCTTTTATATTTTCTGAGTTAAATTCATTGTCACAGATAATTTTTCTTGGTTTTCCGACTTTACTTAATTGTTCGTCTATGCATTCTAATTTACTTGTCCAATTTTTACTAGTTAAATTGTATCCATAAGCTTTTTTTGTCAATTTGTCAATAAATGTCAAATATGTTAGTTTATTGAAATGATAAACATCCATATGCAAAATTTCGTTTCCCTTAATTGGAGTTTCTGTAAGTTTGAATTTAGGTCTTATTGGTCTTCTGTCGTATTTACCTTCTTGGCATGTCTGACAATTTCCTATTACTCTAGAAATTTCTCTTATAAGTTTTGGAAAATATATTTTGTTTTTTAGTTTGTGATATGTTTCTACTATACCTGAGTGATGACTTTCCTCTATGTGATATAAGGATATTTGTTTATGAGCATCTTCAACTTTTTCTAAATCTCTAGCTCTCTGTGTAAGCTTGTAGAATTTTACTTCATTATCGTGTCCGTACATTTCAATTAACACTTTTTGAACTTTATTGTATTCAGTATCTTCTACTTCAGAATAAATTCCTATTGTTCCCGCTTTAATAGTTCTCTTGAATAAATCTCTCCAGTATTTGTCATCTTTTGTCATATCTACCTGAATTATAGTTTTAGTATGTAGTATTTTTATTTCAGTTTGCACAGAATAAGTAAGTATTAGCTGGGTTTGGTAAATATTTATAATTCCTTCTTTGATTTGTATATGGTCTAAAAGTTGTTCATTGGCTGAGTGTACAGTTTCTGATGTTTCGTTTATTTCATCTGGGATTCTACTTAAGAAATCTGCTATTTTATTTTCCTTACCTTTTATATATTCAATGTCAAACTCAAATTCTTGTAACTTAAGAAGTCCTCTTTGAACTCTTTGACTAAATTCCTTTCCATTGTATTTTTTATTTAAATATTTTACAGGCATATGATCAGTGATTATTTTAAATTTCTGACCCCAAAGATACGGTCTGAAATATGTAGTAGCCCATACTATTGCTAAAAATTCTTTATCTGTTGTGGAGTAATCTTTCTCATGATCATTTAATGTTCGAGAAGCATAACATACTGGCTGCCCTTCTTGAGTTAAAACAGCTCCTAGTGCAAAATTACTTGCATCAGTAAATAGGGAAAATTGTTTGTTAAAATCAGGAAATTTGAGTATTGGATGTTTGGTAAGATTTTCTTTTAATCGTTCAAATGCTCTTATGTATTCTGGGTCCTTGCTATTAATTTTCATGTTCTTTTTTAGGTATTTAACCATCGGGTATGCTATTTTTGAGTAATCCGCAATAAATTTTCTGTAATATCCCGTGCTACCTAAAAATCCTTGTAATTGCTTAATTGTCTGAGGCAATGAATATTTTTGAATTACTTCTATTTTATTCGGGTTTGGTTTCATTCCCTCTGCAGTAAGTATATGACCTAAGTATTCTGTATTTTTCTTAAGAAAAGAACATTTGCTTAATTGTATCTTGAGATTGTAGTCAGCTAATTTTTGAAAAATTTTGTCTAACGATGTTATATGTTCTTCTAATGACGTCGAAAAAATAAGTATGTCATCAAGATAAACTGTGCAGATTTTGCCTATGTACTCTCTGAGAATTTTATTCATTAGACGTTGAAATGTCGCTGGGGCGTTTTTCAGCCCAAAGGGCATTCTGGTGTATTCATATAGACCGTTTGGTGTAACAAATGCAGTCTTATGTATATCATCAGGATGCACCTTTATTTGATGATATCCCTTGGCTAAATCAAGGGTTGAGAAGTACTGAGACCTTCCTAACTTATCGAGAATACTTTCGATATTTGGTAGTGGGTATTTGTCATCTACAGTTATATCATTGAGAGCTCGATAATCGACACATACTCTGTACTTAACTTTTCCTTCGCTATCGGGTTTTTTGGCGACGACTACGATTGGTGAAGCATATCGACTGTTTGATTTTCTTATTATGCCCTGCCTTTCCATATCATTAATTTGGGTTCTTACCTCTTCTTCATGTTTTTGAGGTAGACGGTACAGTCTAGCATTTATTTGTTGCTCTGTCGATAATTTTATTTCATGGAATATGCTCTCGCAATTAGTGAGCTGATCTCCATCTCTATATAAGAGATTTTTATATTTTTGAAGCAAATTTTGTATTTCCTGTTTCTCGAATACTTTTAAATCGTCTAAATTTACATCAGTACTACCCTCTAACTCATAACACTCTATAGATGGTTCTATTTCTAAGACCATTGGAAGTATAGTTTTATTTTGTAGAACCACTTCCTTTTCTACAATGTTAATGCTTTCAACCATGTTACTTAGTACATCCATTCCTAGCAAGAGGCTATATGTTTTATCTCCTAATGACTTTCCATATGCTCTAATGAAGAAATTTTGTGGGTAACCGAATTCTGTAGGTACTGGGACTTGATAAATTTTTAATTTTTCCATACTTCGACCGTTTACCGTAGATAAGTTTAAAGTCAGCTCTTCGAGTACGTTATACGAAGTACAGTCTATTTTACTTGTATTTATCAAACTCATAGTAGACCCTGTATCTAGTAAGCATATGTGTTTCTGGTTTCTCAACGCAAATACTATCTGTGTTTTCCTACCAGAGAGGCTACATTCAGAAAAACCGGGGCTTCTATTGAATGTATTTCCTCATGAACGGCTTCGGCAGATCCTTGATCTATATTATTTATGTCCATTGGTTCAACATTCTGTCTATTACGGGTCTGTCTCGAAAAATTGTTAGTATAGTTATTACGTGTTTGGTTGCTGTTTTGTACGTTATTATTTTGTTGGTTTTGACATATCTGACCAGAATTGTTATTTGTATGTCGTCTTTCTGTGTTGTTTGTTCCAGTAAAATTGAAATCAGTATTTTGTCGTCGCTGATTTGTCTGTCTGGAGTTATTGTATGTATTGTGTCGGTATGTCCTTTCTGTCGGCCTAAAGTCATGGTTTTCTCTATTATTACTTCTGTTTGTTATGACATTCCCTAAATCAAACCCTACATATGAATACAATATGCTCTTGACTTTAAGTAGGTCATATTCGTCTCTAATTTCTCTAGCTAAGTTGCCTGTAGCTAGTTCTCTTATTTTATTTATAACTATTGAATATAACATTGATTTTAAGTTTTCTTTATTGTTTTCATACATAATAATTGTATGTATATCTGTTAATAAATATTCAATTTTATTAATTAAGTCTAATACCGAACTCACTCTTAGGTTGTTGATACGGCGGGTAACTTCTCCTTGGTCGATGCTTGGACGGAATGACAGCTTCAGTATATTCTTCGCATCTTCCCACGTGTTTGTGTTGTTGGTAAGCAGTAGTTCCTTTGCCTTACCTATCACCTTGCACTGTGATATAGCTGTCCACATAGCAGGTCTTCTATCTTCCGGTGTCAAGCTCATGTGATTATCTACAACGTTTATAAATTGGGTCAACTCTTGTCTGTTACCCGAAAATTCTTTAATGTATGAAATTTCTTTCATAATCACTATGGCTCGACTATTAGTTTGCTGTTGAGAATTGGCCTCTAATCTCAGCAAAACTTGTGCCATTGTGTTGATAAGAGTTGCTTGGTCGTTTGCAGTTGCCATTTCGTCTATATCTTCTATTGGCAAATTCCTTCTGGAATCGTGAAGAATATGTCGCGAAATTTTTAAATTTATCTTAATAAAACTCGCACAAAAAAAAACTATTAATTCTTAGTTCGCACTGCACTTGTTTGTTCTTCTTTTTTTTTTATTTTGTGTTTCTTTTTTTTTTTTTTTAATATATTTTGTAGGTATGTATTTATTGTGACTGATTTGTAGTCTACAACACTTTTTTATTTGAACTTATTTTTTCTTAGCTTGCACTTTTGTGTTCTTCTTTAATTTGGAGTAGGTTTTTTTTTATTTAATTCAACTGATTTTTAGTTGGGCGGAGGTGGGGTTGTGGATGGTAAACAACAAACACTTATTCTTTTTTTTTTTGTTTTAATTCCCGGCAAACCGTTTTGGATACTTTATTCTGGTGGAGGAGGGGACTTGGACGGTTAACAAAACACGATTTTATAAAAAAAAATGTTCACTGATTTTTAGTTGTAATTTTTAATTTTAATTTTTCCGCGTTTGCTAAATTTCCGTTTCCGTTTCGACTGCGCCAGTTAAGTGTAAAGGGTCGAGCAGTAAAAATGCAACACTATTAATAATATGAAGTTCTTTATTTATCAACTGCTTTCTTACGACTACTTATTCTAGATTTATATTATTATGTTGTTCAATCAGATATATTTGACATTCGTTGTTATATATGCTGACTGAGCAACTTACTATATTATTTTACAATTATTTTAATTTATACTCGTATTACAATTATTTGCAATATGACAAATGGCTAAAGGGTTAATGTACTAATGGTGATGGAGGTCACCATACAAATATGTAACTTGCGCGTCGCGGCGCGCGCCCGGTGGTTACACAGTTTTCTTTCTAGGCGCAGGGGATCATTTTTGTTGTTGCATCCAACTTGTTTATTGTTTAGCAACGACCTCTTTTTTATCGAATTCCCTCTGGGATTGGAAAAAACATGCCTATTGCATAAAATCTAAACTTTTGCATCTCACATTGTTCGCAACATTTTAAAGGAAATCTTTAGGAAAAGATGCCACTAGCGATACTTACATCAACGAATCGTGTGGGCAAACAAAAAATAACAATTGCTCAGAAAAATTATAGAGAATTGACAATATTATTGTCATTGACTGCGTGTAGACTCTGCCAACTATTAATTTATATAAACTGGGATCCAACAAAATTCTAGCAAAGCAATGATTTGGAGCAAGTATGGAACATAAAATTTGTTCACATGTCTAAACCAACCGCAGGCAAAAAAACTTGTATTGATCAAATCGCCGTATTTTTATAGGTATGTTTTTACGTAAAAATATGTTAAAACCCTTTGTCTAAAAAAGAAAGTTTGGCCGTGGTTTGTTCCTTTTAAGTGTCCACTTTTTACAAAAGTGAGTTGAATGTAATTGCATGTTTTTAGTTCACGTTCGAAAAAAATCACAAGCTGTCGATTAATTTGTCCTTCTATTCTGTACCTCATATTTTATATTATCCAAAAACAAAACTGTTTGGCCGATTTTTTCATGCAAAAATCTTTTTCAAAAACCTTTGTGGAAGGTGAAAATTGTTTCCAAAAATCTCTCTCATTCCAAATAATAGTATGTTGAATACAATACAAGTTTTTGCATCTATTTTTAAGAGTTTATGAAAAAATTTCCATTGCAATTCAACAGAAATCTTATGGACATTACTAAATTCGTATAGCTTGTGTGGTCCAACTATTATATAGGGTTTTCCAATAAGAGGTGTTATATTGATAGACCTTATCTTTCACGTAGCCCTACGCCAACAGCCCAGCGTCGATTCAAGACCTCAAAGATGGAATTCGTGAGGCTATCGAGGACATAGGGCAGCCACTTTGCGATTTGGTTATGGAAAATTTCATGAAAAGGATATGGTCCTGTAAGCGTCGTCGTGGCGGCCATTTGGCTGATGTTGTGTTCTATTATTAACGGCATACTTTCTTCTTTATAATGAAATAAACATCCGATCATTTATCTCAAAAAATGCCATTTTTCTTTGAATATCAAAATAACACCTCTTATTGGAAAACCCTATAGAATGAGATTGGAACGAAACCGCGTCCTACACAAATAATGTAAATTGTTACATCATGCCAATGTACCTGTTCGTCGTGGCAATGTGGATTTGCATTGCCGGAATGTTTTGAACATTGATTCAGATCAATTAGGCGCGTCTTTTTTTCATTCAATGTAATTTTACGTTGTGTCAATGTATAAATAATTGAGCAACCGCGTCCATTTGGCAATCAATGTAGTTCTACATTGCGTCGATGTATAATTCATTGGAGATTATGTATTGCCGGAATGTTTTGAACATTGATTCAGTCAATTAGGCGCGTCTTTTTTTCATTCAATGTAATTTTACGTTGTGTCAATGTATAAATATTTGAGCAACCGCGTCCATTTGGCAATCAATGTAGTTCTACATTGCGTCGATGTATAATTCATTAGAGATTATGCAATTGCATGCATTAACACACTGTATATTCAATAGTTTGTTTCGTTTTATTTTACATTGGGTAATTGAAAAGTGTTAAAGAATTTCGTTTCGGAAGCGAATTTTATCGTATGAGGTCATTATTTTTTAATGAATACTTTTTTCTTTCGTTCGTTGATTCAGCGTAAGCATATCATTAAAATCAATGTAAAAATGCATTGGGAACATGGACGAAGTACATTACCCCAATGTATTTCAACTGTTGATTTTGTTTTGTTTTACACTGGCTCAATGAAATAAATTTAATGAACTTTTCATTATTGCAACGAAATATATTCATTGGGGCAACTTTCCTTCAACGTATTCATTACATTGAAATCAATGTTAACATAACTTGGGAACATGGACGAAATACCTGCATTAACCCAATGTATTTGCATTATTAATTTTGTATTTTTTACATTGGCTCAATGAAAAAGTACGTTGCGGCAACGAAAGTTGTTGTTTGAGTCAATTAATTTTTAATGTATGCTTTTTTATTTCGTTCGTTGATTCAATGTAAGTATTTCATTAAAATCAATGTAAAATTACATTGGGAACATGGACAAAGTACATTACTCCAATGTAAGTTGGGGCAACGAACTTTGTTCATTGCGTCAAGTATTTGTTTCATTGAAAATAATATTTATAGGTATATGTATGTGCATGTATATACATACATATTTATGTATAATACATTGCGATATACATATATACATGTATATAATATAGACTTCTATACATAATACCTATGTAATACAATATAATATATTTTATATTGATTAAATTCCATACAAAAATCCAAAACGAAATTCAATGAACAAAAATCAATGTACTCTTTCGTAGCTCAATGTACTCCTACATTATATATATACAATAAATAAATTGTAAATTGATTTAATTCCATACCAAAATCCAAAGCGAAATTAAATGAACAAAAATCAATGTACTCTTTCGTAGCTCAATGTACTCCTACATTATATATATACAATAAATAAATTGTAAATTGATTTAATTCCATACCAAAATCCAAAGCGAAATTCAATGAACAAAAATCAATGTACTCTTTCGTAGCTCAATGTACTCCTACATTATATATATACAATAAATAAATTGTAAATTGATTTAATTCCGTACCAAAATCCAAAGCGAAATTCAATGAACAAAAATCAATGTACTCTTTCGTAGCTCAATGTACTCCTACATTATATATATACAATAAATAAATTGTAAATTGATTTAATTCCATACAAAAATCCAAAGCGAAATTCAATGAACAAAAATCAATGTACTCTTTCGTAGCTCAATGTACTCCTACATTATATATATACAATAAATAAATTGTAAATTGATTTAATTCCGTACCAAAATCCAAAGCGAAATTCAATGAACAAAAATCAATGTACTCTTTCGTAGCTCAATGTACTCCTACATTATATATATACAATAAATAAATTGTAAATTGATTTAATTCCGTACCAAAATCCAAAGCGAAATTCAATGAACAAAAATCAATGTACTCTTTCGTAGCTCAATGCACTCCTACATTATATATATACAATAAATAAATTGTAAATTGATTTAATTCCGTACCAAAATCCAAAGCGAAATTCAATGAACAAAAATCAATGTACTCTTTCGTAGCTCAATGTACTCCTACATTATATATATACAATAAATAAATTGTAAATTGATTTAATTCCGTACCAAAATCCAAAGCGAAATTCAATAAACAAAAATCAATGTACTCTTTCGTAGCTCAATGTACTCCTACATTATATATATACAATAAATAAATTGTAAATTGATTTAATTCCGTACCAAAATCCAAAGCGAAATTCAATGAACAAAAATCAATGTACTCTTTCGTAGCTCAATGTACTCCTACATTATATATATACAATAAATAAATTGTAAATTGATTTAATTCCATACAAAAATCCAAAGCGAAATTCAATGAACAAAAATCAATGTACTCTTTCGTAGCTCAATGTACTCCTACATTATATATATACAATAAATAAATTGTAAATTGATTTAATTCCGTACCAAAATCCAAAGCGAAATTCAATGAACAAAAATCAATGTACTCTTTCGTAGCTCAATGTACTCCTACATTATATATATACAATAAATAAATTGTAAATTGATTTAATTCCATACAAAAATCCAAAGCAAAATTCAATGTACTTTTTCATAGATCAATGTACTCTTACATTGATTGCATCACTAAATATCTCAATGTACAGTACATTGAGCTACGAAAAGGTCCATTGAGCTACGAAAAAGTCCATTGAAATTTGTTCATTGAAATTCGGCTTCCATTTTTGTATGAAATGCAATCAATAAACGTGGTTTCATTGACTCAATAAACGGTCCGTTGAAAGCGAAAAAAATTCATTAGATTTTTTAATTGTCCCAACGAATTTTACATTGTCGCAATGAAAAACTGCTCAATGTAAGGCGTTTATTGATATTACGAACGATTTTATTTTCAGTGTACTGAGTTCTAATAAGAACTAAAAAAAATTCAGAATTAATTCTTTTCGTCGTTCTTGTTGATTCTCACTTAGATTTAGTGTGAGTCCAACCAAATATATAAACTAAACTAAACTAAAGATTTGCATTCGAAAGACATAAGTTTTAAATAAATAATTTTAGGCAAATTAAAAGAAACATTCGCGTGAATCGAAAGTTTCGATGGAATCGGATAGCAGAGTAGAGCTGGTTGGTATAGGCCCGGAGACTGAATATACCCTAAGTGGAGCAACGGAGTTGCGTGAGCGGGTGTGCCCCGAAAAAAGGGAGTTAAAATCCTTAGAACCCGCGCAGCGGGCCACCCAAGGTACTGTTAAACAAGAAAACTGTTGGTATAGGCGCCTGCCTGGCGACTGAACATACCCTAAGTAGAGTAACGGAGTTGCGTTAGCGGGTGTGCCTCCGAAAAAGGGAGCTAAAATCTTTAGAACCCGTGCAGCGGGATACCCACTAAGTTGAATAAACGGAATGAAAATCACTGGAATCCGCGACCGGTCAAAGCCTTTGAAGATGAAAACTTTTTGAAAAAATGGTGTATCTCTGTGTGAATTGTTGGTCGTCCTGAAAAGGACGGATTGGGAAACGCCAGTGTTTTGGTAATCATACTATTTATGCTATTTGTTAAATCGGAACTGTTTTGATCCGACTGTATGGACCAGGGTACATAAACTTTGAGCAGGCCGTAAATTATAGAAAAGATGGACAGGGTGCATAAACCTTGACCAAACAGTAGAATATACAAAAGGTTCTTGTACCTTTGTATGCTTTTTATACTTGTTGCTTTGAATTATTATTGCCCCTTACCGCTGGTGGGGGGAAGCAATATTATTAAATGAAGACCACTTGACAACCTTTTGATCTGAACTGATGATATTTTATTAACTTAGAATACTATTTATACAATAATTCTGCTTACCTAGCTAAATTTACACAAACCTAAAATATATATTTACAAAAAGAATATGCTACAAAAAATTGAACATGATACATTTCTGGCCAGGTAAGCCTGCATTCAAGAAACTTCTTACTATTGTGAGAAAAATAATTTATAGATAATGCATACACAAGAATTGTGAACAATCAAATAAAGCATACAGAGAAGCTGTTGCTTACTTTATTAAAATTAATGATGACTATGAAAATTAAACAGAGAAGCTGTTGTTGATTAAATTAATGTTGAATGAATAAATAAACTCGAAAAATGTTGGTATATGATAATCTCATAGATTAAAATATACCTTCTCCGCCCGTTGTACTATGTTCGAAACTTATACCATCATTTCGAAAGTTATGTTGTTGGTATTCTTATCGTTGAGGTCTTCATTTTTGCAGCCGAAGTTACCCCGGGTGTCAACAGAGGTTACGCTGGGATTTCTTTCGCCTTTGAGGATAACCGTCTTGGGTTTGCAGTAATAGCAGTATGCCCGTCGTAGCAAGCAGATAAGGATTAGCATGGACGTGATTATTCCCACGTAGCTCACCGTAAATTGGTGCACATCACTATTATATGTTATAGAAGGCAATGCCTGAGTAATGTTGATGAGCTCTTGCTTGAGTGCTTCTAGTTCCTCTAAATGTTTTTTGTAGGGTACGGTCCTATAAGATGCTCTATTGTGTGTATCATACTTTGTATTATCCAAATGCAAAAGCGTTTGTCCTGACGTAACTAACCCGCTTAATAATAAAATGAAGGGCTAAAAACCAAAATCCAATTTATTCATGCAAAAATCTTTTGGCAAATACTATTGCGAAAGGTGAAAATTGTTTCAAAAATTGTCTCCCATGCCAAAAATCAATATGTTAAATAGAATGCAATTTTTGATACCTATTGTCCAGAGTTGGTGAAAAAAACAAAAAACATTATACGTGCGCGTCGCGGCGCGAGTTATGTTTGTCGTGAAACGGGAGCTTAAAAAAAACCAACTTTCTTCTTTGACAGACAAACTTTAATTGAAATTCAAATCAATAATTAAATACAATATTACAAATACAAATTGTTTAGTTAGGCAAAAATACATAAGTCTTTAGAATTCTTAGAAACAATAATGCATTAACCTTTGAGGGAAATGCTTACTTATTAAAAATACAAATTCATTGGAAGTCAAAATATTTGAAAGCAAGAATTGCTTATTTAGCGAAAAAGTAAAATAATGTTGAAGTAAAAATATTTAAAAGTAGGAATTGCTTATTTAGCGAAAAAGTAAAATAATGTTGAAGTAAAAATATTTAAAAGTAGGAATTGCTTATTTAGCGAAAAAGTAAAATAGTGTTGATTAATCAGAATCAGGTTATCGGTTATGGTGTGGGGGCGGTTTGGTTGCACATGTAACTCCTCCCCCCTTAGAATAGAGCGACGGCCACAATGACGTAATTGGGGATGGAGCGAAAGACATCAGTGTTGGTTGTTGATCTTCGTTGCGATGGGTTTTTCTTCTTATGATGATAACGGCTATGATGATGACTATGATGGTGAGTATTGTATATAATGCTGTAGATGCTGATATAAGGTGAAGGACTTCTGTTTTTGCATAGAATTTTGCAAAATTGGAGTTAGTGATGAAGTTATACTCCTTTAGCTTTTCCAGACTAAGGTCTTCTTTGATAACTGTAGCTTTTATATGGCTGCTTGGGGGTGGTGGAATGTGGATTTCGTCCCAAAAGGTGTTAGGATTATCTTCATATGTGAGACCATTTATCTCGATGCTGCAGTTCTGGAAATGAATAAGTGCTGTGCCTTCTAGCACGGAAGTTTTTGTACTGCAAGTAGAGTTAATTATTAATTTTGGTGTATTTAATAGCAAAATATAATTTTTCTCTGGTTGTAAAATTTCTGATGTTTTGCCTTTGTCGGTGAAAGGGCAATTAGCTGCTTCGTTCTTCATAAGTTTTCCCATGCATTCGGAGTTGTTGATGTCTTCTTCGTGATGTGCATTCGTGCAGTAAAATGTACCTTCTATCTTGGGGCAAGGTGTTGTAAAATGCTGTATTTTGTTTTCGTTAATGTTTATGTAAGGTTCAATTGTAAGAAATTTTGTTTGATTTATTGGAAGAGGGACTACATGATAAAAAAAATATTTTTCATTAGACAAATTTGGAATTCGTACATTAAATATAATTTTAGAGCCATTGTAATATGCTTGTAAGCCTAGAAATTCATAAATTTGCTCGTTAGATTCGATTTTAACATTTTGTTTGATAAATTTATTTTCAATATAATAGAGTTCTTCTGTATTTAATAGAAATTTAGGAATTATATTTAATTTACTGAGAATAACTGCTTCAGCAATATTTGAAATATGATTTGTTAGTAAATCAATGTTAAAATTTATTTCGTTTAGATATTGTGTTTCTAGAAAAACGTGATTTTCTCTTTTTACAGCATTATAAGTTTTTAAAAGGAATTCTTCAATTTTATTTTGTTGGTTATTAATGTGTGAGGTGATGTTTTTAAATCTCTCTATTGTTTGAGAGTTAATTGCGTTTTGGGATAAAAGTGTATTAGTAATATTGGTAAGGTTTGAATTGAGGTATTGAATTTGTTCGTTTATAGTTTGTGCGTCTTGCGCATCCATGTTCCCGGTTATGAACTTAATAGTTGAACCAAGTCCATTAATAAGACCTCTTTTGTTTCTTTTCATAGGATATAATGTAGCAAATTTATTTGTTAGTTCTTTAAGTTTAAGTTTTGTTACGTGAATTGAGTTAGTATATGTAGCTCTTTTTTCGAAAAGGTTTAATGTGTTAGTAATTTGTTGTATGTTATTTTGATAGTCTTCTAGGTTAACGATATGGATTAAATTATTATAGTTAATAATTGATCTTGAGGGTCCTAGTCGGAGGGTAAGTACGCCGCGATCTTTTGGAAAATTGAAGATTTCTATTAGTTGTGTTACTACCAACGGAATGCTGTAAAAAGATTACATTAAATTATGTTTTAGATTTTTTTTTTTTTTTTTTTTTTTTTTTTTTTTTTTGTATTTATATAATATAAAAGCTTGTATATTATTTGAATGATGTTAACCATATTCCTTGGTTACATATTCTTAATATAAGCTTAGTTATTTTTATTATATTTTTTTTTTGTTGTATATACATGTGTATTTAAATATAAGCTTTGTATTATTTGAATGATGTTAACCATATGCCTTGGTTACATATTCTTAATATAAGCTTAGTTATTTTTATTATATTTTTTTTTTGTTGTATATACATGTGTATTTAAATATAAGCTTTGTATTATTTGAATGATGATAACCATATGCCTTGGTTACATATTCTTAATATAAGCTTAGTTATATTTTTTTTTTTTTTTTTTTTTTTTTTTTTGTTTTTTTTTTTTTTATATATATGCCTTGGATAAGAGAAGGGTTTACAAATGCACTAAATTCTCATTAGATTGTAATGAGTTTAGGTTTTTTTTTTTTTTTTTTTTTTTTTTTTTTTTTTTTTTTTTTTTTTTGTAATGTACCACGATTTACAGTTGAGATAGGGAAAAAGGAAGTATAAGAATAAGTAGTATTAGGATAGTGGAGAGGTTTTTATTGTTTTGTCATTCTTCTGATTTTACTTTTGTGTAATTTTTTGTTGTTCTGAGTAATTAATGTAAATTTGTTATTTTGTTTAACTTTTTGCTTAGAAAATCTAGGTGTGAGTTTATTTCGCCTACATTCTTTGCGAAAGATGGTGTCTTCGACTTCTAAGTCTTTTGGTGTTTCTCTGTTACCATTCAACTTTTCAGTTCTATTTTTTGTAATGGTATCTACTTTTTCTTTGATTTTAGGGTAGATGTTATCAATAAACTCATTTAATTTAAGAAGGTACTCGTGTTCATTTGAGAATTTAAGGGTTTTGAGAAATTTATATGGTCTACCGAAAAATAGTTCGTATGGTGTAAGTTTTGTAACGGAATGTATAGCGTTATTATAAGTTATGAGTGTTTCTGATAAAATTTCTTCGTGGTCAACTTTTAATTTTTCTTCTATTCTTTTTGTATAGATGATCCTATAAATTTCAGTAAGGGTTGAGTGGAGTCTTTCAACTATACTATTACTAGAGGTTTGTTGAAACGATGTAAAGTGAAGGGTGATTTCATGTTGTTTGCAATAATCTTGGAATATGTTCGCGATGAACTCGGAACCTTGGTCGCATATAATTTTCTTCGGAATGCCGTAAAGGCTTATGAATGTTTTGAATTGTTTGAGTATGGCTACACTTTCTCTACAGTTGAGAGGAAATCCCCATGCGAATCTTGAAAATTTGTCAATTATTGTTAGTATTTGATTTTTATTTATTGTATATATATCCAAGTGAATAATTTCTAGCGGTTTTAGGGGATTCTCGGGTTGGACATATTTGATTTTTGGAGGGTTTCTATCATATTTCAGTTTTTTACAATGATCGCAGAAGTTTAGGGTTTTTTCTATTTTCTCCTTCATATGAGGGAAGTAGTATTCGCGTTTTAAATGGAGTAATGTTTCGTTTATTCCTCTGTGGTTCGAGCGATTATGGTAGTCACGTATAATCTGCTCTTGTTCATCCGGTTGTCGGATGTCTTTAAGGATCTCTGTGCATCTTAATAAACGGAGGCTATTGTTTTGGGAGAAATATTTGGAAAAAGTTGTTTGTAATATAGAGAAAATTTCGTCTGTAGTATAAACGGCAGTTTGTTTTCTGTGTGGAAAAAATTTCTTGAGTATATCTATCATGATATTCTCGTCATATGTCGTTCTACGTATTGTTCGTCTTTGTCTATTTTTGAAAATTGTTTCGACTGTCGTCGGGGAACCTTTGTCATTCATTTCTAGTATGACTTGCAAATTAAATTCATTTAAGGGTTTCTCTGATATTGGGATTCCGTCGTTTAGATTTTCCTGAGCACTGTGTACTGTTTGAAGGTCTTCATCATTAGTGAAAATTTCATGATAAGTTCCATCCGGATTTGTCAATCTAATGCGGCTCAAGGCGTCGGCGTTTGTGTTTGCTTTTCCCTTTTTATAAACGATTTCGAACTCGAATTCTGCTAGCTTTAAACGCCATCTAACTAATTTTGAGTTTGGTTCTTTAAGGTTCATTAGCCACATTAATGGTTTATGATCCGTAACAATTAGAAATTTTCGTCCGAAAAGATAGGGCCTGAAATATTTGGTTGCCCAAACAATAGCGAGAAGCTCTTTCTCTATTGTCGAATAATTGCATTCGGAAGAAGAAAGAGTTCTGCTTGCGAAGGAGATGGGCTTGTCGCTTCCGACTCTGCCTTGCGACAAAACTGCGCCTATTGCATAGTTACTAGCATCGGTAGTAACTATGAAAGGTTTTGAGAAGTCAGGGTGGACTAAAATGGGGTTATTCGTAAGAAGGTTCTTACATGTTTCAAACGCTTCTATGAATGTTTGATTTGTAGTTTGATCGGCTCCTTTTTTGAGTCGATTAGTGAGTGGTTTGGTTATTTTTGCCAGGTCTTTTATAAATTTCCTATAATAATTGATAAGACCTAGGAATGATTTTATTTCTTTGTTAGTTTTAGGGAGTGGGAAATTTTTAATGGCCTCAATTTTATTTGGGTTAGGTTTAGTTCCTTCCGGTGTGATTATATGGCCTAGAAAGGCAATCTCATGTCGTAAGAACTCACATTTATCCATTTGGATTTTTAAGTTGGAGTTTCGTAGTCTATCGAAAACTGTTTTTATGCTCTCGATATGTTCCTGTAAGGAAGTGGAGTATATAATAATGTCGTCTAAATAGACGAGACATATTTTGCCTACTAGTTCTTTGAGGACGTTGTCCATCACTCGTTGGAAGGTGGATGGGGCGTTTTTCAGCCCAAATGGCATCCTAAGATATTCGTAATGCCCACCTTCTACCGTGAATGCAGTTTTGGGAATGTGAGCTGGGTCCATTTCGATTTGGTGAAAACCGCTTGCCAAATCGAGAGTGGTGAAGTACATACATCTACCTAATTTATCTAGTATTTCGGTGATGTTGGGAATTGGATACCTGTCTGAGACTGTTTTTTCATTGACTTTTCTGTAGTCAATAACGAGTCTCCATTTTTGTTTTCCACTGGCATCCGATTTTTTGGGTACTATCCACACAGGTGAACTCCAAGGGGAGTAGCTTTGGCGGATGATTCCCTGTTCCAGCATTTTCGAAATCTGGTCCTGTACTTCTTGTTTATGTATATATGGGTATCTATATGATTTCATATAGATGGGTACGTCATCAGTTGTGTTAATAGTATGTTTGATTTGATTAGAAAAGGTAAGTTGCTCTCCTTCTATGTATATGATATCATTATACCGTTTACACAATTTTAAAAGTTGATTTTTCTCTTCTTTATTTAGATGATCGGTACGAAGTAGATGCTCTATGTTCTTCCTCTCAGTAGTTTTCTCTTCTTCCGGTGTAATGTGCAGATTGTTAAGTTCTAAGTATTCCTCTGGTTTGTACTCTGTTGATTGTAATGATTCTTCTAAAAGTATGTTTTCGTCGGATTCGGAGTAGTTTGTTATCTCGACGGTGCTGTAGCCATTAATTGCTCTGTAGATGCCTTGTGATATAAATACATCTGGTTTAAGTTCTATGGTATTTAAAATTATGTCACCATTCAATTTATTTACGGGAAGTTTTGCTAGAATCTTGGATTGAGCTGGGACATTTAATACGTCTGATGATTCATTTGGTTTAAAATGAATTTCGACTACAGAGTTTTTCGTGACAAGGATCTTGTTTTCAAGGTCAATTTTAGCGTTTAATTGCAACAGTGTATCTAATCCGAGGAGGCCATCAAAGAAATTATGAAATTTGAATATAAGGAATTTAAGGAGACCATCTTGATTGAATTCTTTAAATATTTTGACATTAGTCTGAGTTTTAAGTTGGTATTTCTTAAATACTGTTGTTATCGTAACAGGGTCACAATGAAGAAGTTTTTCATGTGGTATGTATTCTGGATTGATAAAGGATGCTGATGCACCTGTGTCTAGAAGGAATCTCAAGGGTCGACCAAAAGGAGAGGATATGTTAATAAAGGGAAGTGTGGTTGGGTGAGATTTTGAGTCTATATATCCGGTGGACTCTTGGAGGTTGTATAGAAAAAATTTTGATTATCATTAATATTTGTGGGTTCATTGTCAAAATATTTGTCCAATTGTTGGAAGGAGCCTTGATTGTCGTCTTGAACTTCTTGAAGATTGAAATTTGTATTCTTTATTTGTTGGCTGGGGCTGGTTTTGATTTTTGGAGATGAATTGGGATTCTGAAATTTATTGAATTGAGTCTCTTTCTTTTGGAATGGTCGGGAATGACTTGGCTCATTAAAATTTTGTGTATTTCGCATTTGGGGTGATTTGGAAAATGGATTATTTGATTGCCATTGGTTTTGGTTGTTGTAGTATGTCCTTGATTGATTTTGGCCTGAACTGTTTGTATATCTTGGATTTTGTCTTGAGTTATATGGATATGTTTGGTTTTGGTCTGAATTATTTGTATATCTTGGATTTTGCCTTGAATTATATGGATATGTTTGATTTTGTCCTGAATTGTAGTTATATGGTCTGTACCTATACTGTTGCGAGTATCTTTGATAAGATATATTTTGTTCTTTAATGCAACAAGATAGGGCTGTAGCTAATGAGTCAGGTTGCATGGTTCTTACTCTCGAACCAAGTGGTTCATTTAGTCCACTCAAAAATGAATTAAGGCACATTTCGGAATACAAATTCTTTTTAGCTTGGATTACAGACGGGTTTATTTCCTGAATAAGGATATTGTTGCATAAAGCAGATTGGATTTCAATTATTTCACCGTAGAAAGATTGAATCGTTTTATTATACTGCCTTATATTATGGAGGTCTCTAATAAGGGATGTTTCGGTTCGTTTGTCGGAATAGTGGAGGATAAGATTTGTTTTTATATCATCCCAAATTAAAGGGGTCCCGTACATGTTAAGTATTTCATTTGCTTGGCCTTCAACCTTATTCCGGATAGCCCTGAGAAGTATTTGGCCGTAAGGCGTGTTATCAGTTCCTCTAATGTGAAGAAGAATTTCTTCCACATTATTTAGGAATTCAAATAAGAGACGAGGATTCCCGTCAAACTTGGGAAGATCTTTAATGGCATCGGGTATCCTAAGAGAATTAAAAATTTCACTGTGATTTATAGTTCGTTCTGTAGTTTGTGTAGTGTTGTCTTGTTCGGTAGTCATGTTAAATGATTCAGTACTAGAGAATGAAGAATCTATATTTTCAGGGATGGAATTAAGACTTCTTGAAAAGCGATTTAGATTATTAGAGAGATATTTAAAGTTATAGGGGAAAAATGAGCGTCGTGGTTTTACAGGAGGTCCCTTTTCTTTAGGCATTAATTCGATTTTAAAAGAATAAATATTCTGTGATTTTGTTCGAGTTACATGTATGTATTTTTTTAAAAAAAATTCATATATTGTTTTGAAAATATTGTTTTGAGATTTAAAATAATATAATTGAGATATATTTATAATTTAATATTTAGGGAATGATTGATATACTTATATATATTTTTTTTTTTTTTAATTATACAAATTGTAATAGCACTCACAAACACATGCACCCAAGAAGAATTATCCTTTTTTCCATTTTTTTTTTTTGGTATGTGGTAGGTTCTTTCGGTGATAAAGGGTCAAAACCCAACAGCTAACAGTTCCAAATAGTTAGATTTAATTAAAAACACACTGTTCGTAAGAGTTTATAACTTTTCTTATATATTTTCTTTCCTTTTATTGGATTAGTCACTAACACTGCTTTTTATTTATTTTTTTTTTTGCTTTAATTTTTTTTTTTTTTTTGCTTTATTATAATTTTCACATCAAAAAATTGTCTTAGCTGTTCACCGCGGACTACCGACTGCGCCAGTTATGTTTGTCGTGAAACGGGAGCTTAAAAAAAACCAACTTTCTTCTTTGACAGACAAACTTTAATTGAAATTCAAATCAATAATTAAATACAATATTACAAATACAAATTGTTTAGTTAGGCAAAAATACATAAGTCTTTAGAATTCTTAGAAACAATAATGCATTAACCTTTGAGGGAAATGCTTACTTATTAAAAATACAAATTCATTGGAAGTCAAAATATTTGAAAGCAAGAATTGCTTATTTAGCGAAAAAGTAAAATAATGTTGAAGTAAAAATATTTAAAAGTAGGAATTGCTTATTTAGCGAAAAAGTAAAATAATGTTGAAGTAAAAATATTTAAAAGTAGGAATTGCTTATTTAGCGAAAAAGTAAAATAGTGTTGATTAATCAGAATCAGGTTATCGGTTATGGTGTGGGGGCGGTTTGGTTGCACATGTAACTCGCGCGCCCGGTGGTTACACAGTTTTCTTTCTAGGCGCAGGGGATCATTTTTGTTGTTGCATCCAACTTGTTTATTGTTTAGCAACGACCTCTTTTTTATCGAATTCCCTCTGGGATTGGAAAAAACATGCCTATTGCATAAAATCTAAACTTTTGCATCTCACATTGTTCGCAACATTTTAAAGTAAATCTTTAGGAAAAGATGCCACTAGCGATACTTACATCAACGAATCGTGTGGGCAAACAAAAAATAACAATTGCTCAGAAAAATTATAGAGAATTGACAATATTATTGTCATTGACTGCGTGTAGACTCTGCCAACTATTAATTTATATAAACTGGGATCCAACAAAATTCTAGCAAAGCAATGATTTGGAGCAAGTATGGAACATAAAATTTGTTCACATGTCTAAACCAACCGCAGGCAAAAAAACTTGTATTGATCAAATCGCCGTATTTTTATAGGTATGTTTTTACGTAAAAATATGTTAAAACCCTTTGTCTAAAAAAGAAAGTTTGGCCGTGGTTTGTTCCTTTTAAGTGTCCACTTTTTACAAAAGTGAGTTGAATGTAATTGCATGTTTTTAGTTCACGTTCGAAAAAAATCACAAGCTGTCGATTAATTTGTCCTTCTATTCTGTACCTCATATTTTATATTATCCAAAAACAAAACTGTTTGGCCGATTTTTTCATGCAAAAATCTTTTTCAAAAACCTTTGTGGAAGGTGAAAATTGTTTCCAAAAATCTCTCTCATTCCAAATAATAGTATGTTGAATACAATACAAGTTTTTGCATCTATTTTTAAGAGTTTATGAAAAAATTTCCATTGCAATTCAACAGAAATCTTATGGACATTACTAAATTCGTATAGCTTGTGTGGTCCAACTATTATATAGGGTTTTCCAATAAGAGGTGTTATATTGATAGACCTTATCTTTCACGTAGCCCTACGCCAACAGCCCAGCGTCGATTCAAGACCTCAAAGATGGAATTCGTGAGGCTATCGAGGACATAGGGCAGCCACTTTGCGATTTGGTTATGGAAAATTTCATGAAAAGGATATGGTCCTGTAAGCGTCGTCGTGGCGGCCATTTGGCTGATGTTGTGTTCTATTATTAACGGCATACTTTCTTCTTTATAATGAAATAAACATCCGATCATTTATCTCAAAAAATGCCATTTTTCTTTGAATATCAAAATAACACCTCTTATTGGAAAACCCTATAGAATGAGATTGGAACGAAACCGCGTCGTACACAAATAATGTAAATTGTTACATCATGCCAATGTACCTGTTCGTCGTGGCAATGTGGATTTGCATTGCCGGAATGTTTTGAACATTGATTCAAATCAATTAGGCGCGTCTTTTTTTCATTCAATGTAATTTTACGTTGTGTCAATGTATAAATAATTGAGCAACCGCGTCCATTTGGCAATCAATGTAGTTCTACATTGCGTCGATGTATAATTCATTGGAGATTATGCATTGCCGGAATGTTTTGAACATTGATTCAGTCAATTAGGCGCGTCTTTTTTTCATTCAATGTAATTTTACGTTGTGTCAATGTATAAATATTTGAGCAACCGCGTCCATTTGGCAATCAATGTAGTTCTACATTGCGTCGATGTATAATTCATTAGAGATTATGCAATTGCATGCATTAACACACTGTATATTCAATAGTTTGTTTCGTTTTATTTTACATTGGGTAGTTGAAAAGTGTTAAAGAATTTCGTTTCGGAAGCGAATTTTATCGTATGAGGTCATTATTTTTTAATGAATACTTTTTTCTTTCGTTCGTTGATTCAGCGTAAGCATATCATTAAAATCAATGTAAAAATGCATTGGGAACATGGACGAAGTACATTACCCCAATGTATTTCAACTGTTGATTTTGTTTTGTTTTACACTGGCTCAATGAAATAAATTTAATGAACTTTTCATTATTGCAACGAAATATATTCATTGGGCCAACTTTCCTTCAACGTATTCATTACATTGAAATCAATGTTAACATAACTTGGGAACATGGACGAAATACCTGCATTAACCCAATGTATTTGCATTATTAATTTTGTATTTTTTACATTGGCTCAATGAAAAAGTACGTTGCGGCAACGAAAGTTGTTGTTTGAGTCAATTAATTTTTAATGTATGCTTTTTTATTTCGTTCGTTGATTCAATGTAAGTATTTCATTAAAATCAATGTAAAATTACATTGGGAACATGGACAAAGTACATTACCCCAATGTACGTTGGGGCAACGAACTTTGTTCATTGCGTCAAGTATTTGTTTCATTGAAAATAATATTTATAGGTATATGTATATGCATGTATATACATACATATTTATGTATAATACATTGCGATATACATATATACATGTATATAATATAGACTTCTATACATAATACCTATGTAATACAATATAATATATTTTATATTGATTAAATTCCATACAAAAATCCAAAACGAAATTCAATGAACAAAAATCAATGTACTCTTTCGTAGCTCAATGTACTCCTACATTATATATATACAATAAATAAATTGTAAATTGATTTAATTCCATACCAAAATCCAAAGCGAAATTCAATGAACAAAAATCAATGTACTCTTTCGTAGCTCAATGTACTCCTACATTATATATATACAATAAATAAATTGTAAATTGATTTAATTCCATACCAAAATCCAAAGCGAAATTCAATGAACAAAAATCAATGTACTCTTTCGTAGCTCAATGTACTCCTACATTATATATATACAATAAATAAATTGTAAATTGATTTAATTCCGTACCAAAATCCAAACCGAAATTCAATGAACAAAAATCAATGTACTCTTTCGTAGCTCAATGTACTCCTACATTATATATATACAATAAATAAATTGTAAATTGATTTAATTCCATACAAAAATCCAAAGCGAAATTCAATGAACAAAAATCAATGTACTCTTTCGTAGCTCAATGTACTCCTACATTATATATATACAATAAATAAATTGTAAATTGATTTAATTCCGTACCAAAATCCAAAGCGAAATTCAATGAACAAAAATCAATGTACTCTTTCGTAGCTCAATGTACTCCTACATTATATATATACAATAAATAAATTGTAAATTGATTTAATTCCGTACCAAAATCCAAAGCGAAATTCAATGAACAAAAATCAATGTACTCTTTCGTAGCTCAATGCACTCCTACATTATATATATACAATAAATAAATTGTAAATTGATTTAATTCCGTACCAAAATCCAAAGCGAAATTCAATGAACAAAAATCAATGTACTCTTTCGTAGCTCAATGTACTCCTACATTATATATATACAATAAATAAATTGTAAATTGATTTAATTCCGTACCAAAATCCAAAGCGAAATTCAATGAACAAAAATCAATGTACTCTTTCGTAGCTCAATGTACTCCTACATTATATATATACAATAAATAAATTGTAAATTGATTTAATTCCGTACCAAAATCCAAAGCGAAATTCAATGAACAAAAATCAATGTACTCTTTCGTAGCTCAATGTACTCCTACATTATATATATACAATAAATAAATTGTAAATTGATTTAATTCCATACAAAAATCCAAAGCGAAATTCAATGAACAAAAATCAATGTACTCTTTCGTAGCTCAATGTACTCCTACATTATATATATACAATAAATAAATTGTAAATTGATTTAATTCCGTACCAAAATCCAAAGCGAAATTCAATGAACAAAAATCAATGTACTCTTTCGTAGCTCAATGTACTCCTACATTATATATATACAATAAATAAATTGTAAATTGATTTAATTCCATACAAAAATCCAAAGCAAAATTCAATGAACAAAAATCAATGTACTTTTTCATAGATCAATGTACTCTTACATTGATTGCATCACTAAATATCTCAATGTACAGTACATTGAGCTACGAAAAGGTCCATTGAGCTACGAAAAAGTCCATTGAAATTTGTTCATTGAAATTCGGCTTCCATTTTTGTATGAAATGCAATCAATAAACGTGGTTTCATTGACTCAATAAACGGTCCGTTGAAAGCGAAAAAAATTCATTAGATTTTTTAATTGTCCCAACGAATTTTACATTGTCGCAATGAAAAACTGCTCAATGTAAGGCGTTTATTGATATTACGAACGATTTTATTTTCAGTGTACTGAGTTCTAATAAGAACTAAAAAAAATTCAGAATTAATTCTTTTCGTCGTTCTTGTTGATTCTCACTTAGATTTAGTGTGAGTCCAACCATAAACTAAACTAAACTAAAGATTTGCATTCGAAAGACATAAGTTTTAAATAAATAATTTTAGGCAAATTAAAAGAAACATTCGCGTGAATCGAAAGTTTCGATGGAATCGGATAGCAGAGTAGAGCTGGTTGGTATAGGCCCGGAGACTGAATATACCCTAAGTGGAGCAACGGAGTTGCGTGAGCGGGTGTGCCCCGAAAAAAGGGAGTTAAAATCCTTAGAACCCGCGCAGCGGGCCACCCAAGGTACTGTTAAACAAGAAAACTGTTGGTATAGGCGCCTGCCTGGCGACTGAACATACCCTAAGTGGAGTAACGGAGTTGCGTTAGCGGGTGTGCCTCCGAAAAAGGGAGCTAAAATCTTTAGAACCCGTGCAGCGGGATACCCACTAAGTTGAATAAACGGAATGAAAATCACTGGAATCCGCGACCGGTCAAAGCCTTTGAAGATGAAAACTTTTTGAAAAAATGGTGTATCTCTGTGTGAATTGTTGGTCGTCCTGAAAAGGACGGATTGGGAAACGCCAGTGTTTTGGTAATCATACTATTTATGCTATTTGTTAAATCGGAACTGTTTTGATCCGACTGGCTGGACCAGGGTACATAAACTTTGAGCAGGCCGTAAATTATAGAAAAGATGGACAGGGTGCATAAACCTTGACCAAACAGTAGAATATACAAAAGGTTCTTGTACCTTTGTATGCTTTTTATACTTGTTGCTTTGAATTATTATTGCCCCTTACCGCTGGTGGGGGGAAGCAATATTATTAAATGAAGACCACTTGACAACCTTTTGATCTGAACTGATGATATTTTATTAACTTAGAATACTATTTATACAATAATTCTGCTTACCTAGCTAAATTTACACAAACCTAAAATATATATTTACAAAAAGAATATGCTACAAAAAATTGAACATGATACATTTCTGGCCAGGTAAGCCTGCATTCAAGAAACTTCTTACTATTGTGAGAAAAATAATTTATAGATAATGCATACACAAGAATTGTGAACAATCAAATAAAGCATACAGAGAAGCTGTTGCTTACTTTATTAAAATTAATGATGACTATGAAAATTAAACAGAGAAGCTGTTGTTGATTAAATTAATGTTGAATGAATAAATAAACTCGAAAAATGTTGGTATATGATAATCTCATAGATTAAAATATACCTTCTCCGCCCGTTGTACTATGTTCGAAACTTATACCATCATTTCGAAAGTTATGTTGTTGGTATTCTTATCGTTGAGGTCTTCATTTTTGCAGCCGAAGTTACCCCGGGTGTCAACAGAGGTTACGCTGGGATTTCTTTCGCCTTTGAGGATTACCGTCTTGGGTTTGCAGTAATAGCAGTATGCCCGTCGTAGCAAGCAGATAAGGATTAGCATGGACGTGATTATTCCCACGTAGCTCACCGTAAATTGGTGCACATCACTATTATATGTTATAGAAGGCAATGCCTGAGTAATGTTGATGAGCTCTTGCTTGAGTGCTTCCAGTTCCTCTAAATGTTTTTTGTAGGGTACGGTCCTATAAGATGCTGAAGCCAGATTGTCTGGTAAAGCATAATCGGAAGGATTTGTTACTGGAGATAGTGACATCCTTGAGACTGTTATCTGTATAAGCTGACCACGCAATGTTATGAAGTCATCCTTGATAATGCAACCGGGTTGGATTTGAAGAGCCCTTCACAACGGTCTGTGTTACTGTGTTATGCCGCTAAATAAAAGATTAGTCGAGTTTCGTTTTATTAAATAAAGAGGTATCTTTATTGCTTGGAGTTTTACTTAAGACTAACTTACAAAAATTAAATGTGGAAACATCCACCACAGATTTACTCTTATACAAATTAAAACTCTTGGAGTTTATTTTAGTTAAAAAAAAAGCAAATGCTTTTTTGGAGCTAATGCTCTTTATTAGATAGAAGTCGAATTAAAACTAAACTTAAAAATGAACAAATAATTCTTATCTACCCAACAACACAATACCACACAATCATTGAAATAGCCGACGCTGCGTCTATGATGCATTCCTTCACGTATCCACGATGTGTAACACGAATCCACCCGTGGGAAGGCTGCTGTTGTTTATTGATGCTGACTGGGAAGCTGTTGTTATTTTGTTTTAATTCATTTGATATGGTGTTAACTCCTCCGCCTTTAAAAATCGAACGCCCACGTTCGATGCTGTCGCCTGGACGTGTTGAGGAATGTCTTCTAGCCCTATTATTCTCGGTGTTGGGATAGGGTTTCCCTGTACTGGTTCTTCTGCAGCAGATACGTCAATCATTGCTATTGCATTTGTTGTTGTTGTTTTCGGTATTGTTGATTTAATATTTCTTTTCAGCCTTAAAAGGTAAGATATTGCTAACGCGATGAAAAGGATTGAAATTGCGATAACGGCTATGCCGTTGTACTTGTTCCGGGTTTCCAAAAGGTCGATATACTTTGAGTTTTTGGCATGCAATTCCTTTATCATTTGCAGAGATAATAATTCTTCAGTATTTTTTTTAATAGAAGCAGGTTGAAGTACAGCTGGTAAAGGTTTGTAGGTAGATATTTCGGTTGATTTAAAAACTTGATTCTGGATTCTGAGTGATGTTTTGTGGAAATGTATTATATAACTTCCGTCTAACGGTACCACTTCCTCATTTATTTCAAGGGATCCTGTATATTGATTTAAGAACAGGATACCTGGTGTGATTTCTCCAAATGATGGTATATGTTGATTGTTTATTTTAGTGCAATTTGCGGCTTTGCTATTCAATAGGTGTGGGATACACGTGGAGTTGGTTATATCGATAATATTATTTCTATGACATATAGATAATTTATGAAATGTTAAACATGGAGACATAACTCCATACATTTTATTCTTACATTCTAACACATTTTCGTAAGGGATCTTAAGAATAGTTTTGCCTTTTTTTACAGCTTTAATTAAAATTGTTTTACATGTTTCTACTGAGGTGGTTGGTAAGCTTATCATATATAGAATTAAGGAATTATTTGAAGCAATTTTTACTTGAGCAAATTCTAGTGCTTCTAAGACATTTACATACGGCATTTCTTCTTTATTTGAAATTTCTTGTATAGTGTTTATTTCGATATTTGACAGAATGTAACTATTTATAATGTTGGCCTTGGCCCAGTGAATTGCATATTCTAAATTTACAATCTCTTCTTTTATTATTCCTAGTTTTAATTCTATGTTTAAGATTAACTCGTCTTTAAATTGATCGCTTTTTTTCATTTCGTTACTGATATTATTTGTTGTTTTTACAATTTCATCAATATTTTTGATTAATATTTTATTTATTACAATTTGATTATTATTATTGGTTAGAACATTATTTATTTTTTCTTTAATTATATCAAAATCATGTTTATCAGGACTCCCTGAAATGAATTTCCAGGCACTCCCTAGAAAATCTATAGAGCGTTTAGCTTTAGCTCTGGGCATTAGTCGATTAAGATGGGTTTTAGTTTGGGTAATTTCATTTTTTAGGAAGGGAAGGATGGGATTTTTTCCTAATGTGTTGTCTGTTAAGAGCATTTCCAGTTCTTCAATTATTGTTTGGTATTGCTTGAGATCGATACTATGAATGATTTTGAAGGTTCCTGACTGAACCTTTGCTGAGCCTGTTTCTATGGCTACTGATTGAGCGCTGGAATAGTCCAGGATCTGTACTTCTGCAGTACATGTTGCGATGAACAATCTAAAAAAAAAGGATAAGGGTTTCAGTTTCTTATGAGTGATTTGTGAACCACCCTACCGGAATTTGTAAGGATAGTTGTGGATCTATTTTGGGATACTATTTCTTTTTTGTATTTTGGAGAAAGTTTGTTACCTAATCTCTTATTAATTTTCACGTAAATAACTTCTCCAACGGAATAGTTTTTGGGTGGATCCCTATTTTTATTGTGGTAATTTAAATCTATTACTCGTTTGTTTTTAATTCTTTCCTCGTTTTCTTTTCTTTCCAGTTCGAGCTGTTCTGGGTTATTTAATGTTTCTTTGCCAAAGAAAACGTCCATGGGTTTTTTTCTTGTTGTAGAGTGAACAGATCTATTATATTCATAGACTGCCATGTCCAGCAGTTCTGAAAATGTTTTATGGAGTTGTTTAGATTTTATGCAAAGCATCAGCTCGGAGAGTGTGGAATGGAATCTTTCCACTTGTCCGTTAGCTGAGCTTGTATAGGGAGGAACTTTGAATATCTTGATTTTAAAAAGGTTTTCTAACATGAACGATATAGAACTTGAGCTTAAAGACTTTTCATTGTCTACTACAATTATCTCCGGTACCCCAAAAGCTAAAACAAGTTCCCTCAGGGGTTGCTTTAAATCTTCGGTGGCTCTGGAGTTTAAAATTTTCGTTAGTGCATATTTTGAGAATTTATCAATAGCCGTTAAAATAATCTTTCCGTCGGTAAAATAGATATCTATGTGTAGTATCTGACCAGGGAATTTAGGGATCGGGGTTGGTTGTATTTCGGGTTTGTTGGGGTGACGATCGTATTTATTTTCTATACAGACTGTACATGCCTTAGTGATCCTTCGTATTTTCCCAATCATGCCCGGAAAATAATATTTTTTCAAGATTTGAACTCTATTTTCTCTTGAATCTCTATGTGCACGTTGATGCGTATCGGTTATAATGGTTTCCTGATCTGAATCGTTGGTAACGTCTTCAACCTGTAATTGCGTGAATTTTATTTTAAATTTTTTAAAATGAGACGCATATATGATTTGTATCATATCCATTATATGTTCTGCTGTTTTGATACAGTTTATTACTGACGGATTTAACACTTTCTTGAGAATCTGTTTCAGATTCTCTTGGTTAAATTCGGGCTCAACTACCACATGTCTGTGATAGGTGGGGAAAATAATTTGAAAATTTGAAGAAGAAGTTTCGCCTACTTGCAGGATAATTTGGTTTTTAAATACGTTTATTGGGACCTCTACATTTGGTATAGTGTTATCCGATGAACTGTCATCGTTGTCTTCTGAATCTGTGAGAGAATTTATCTGTGAGTTTATTCGAGGAGGGCGTGACAGCGCGTCTGCCACTATATTTGTTTTTCCTGGTTTATAATGTAATTCGTGGCTATATTCTTCGAGAATTGCCTTCCAACGCTTCATCTTACTATTTGTATTTTTGTTGCTGAGGGCATGCGTAAGAGGCTGATGGTCAGTGTAAATTTTTACGTGTGCAGACCCATATAGGTAATTACGCAGGGAATTCAAAGCCCATATAATAGCTAGCATTTCTTTTTCATTAGCTGCGTAACTTTCTTCGGCTGGACCAAGTGTTCGAGAAATAAAGGTGATCGGCCTACCTTCTTGGGAAAGAACGGCACCAAGCGCAAAATTGGATGCGTCTGTGGTTAGTTCGAAAGGTTTGTTAAAATTGGGATATGAAAGAATTATGTCTTCAGAAGTGAGGGTATTTTTGATTTTTTTGAACGCATCGATAGCCGCGGGATTCAGAAAAATCTGTTTCTTTGCGGATTGTGTTTTGGACATACGTCCATCCTCCCCTCTTAAAAGGGCGGTAAGGGGCTTCGCCAGCTTGGCATAATCTTCGACAAAGCGGCGATAGTATCCTGATAGCCCAAGAAATGAGCGTAAATCTTTGATGGTTTGCGGTAATGGAAAGCCATTTATCGCTTCAATCTTTGCGGGGTTGGTCTTTATTGCTTCAGATGAGACTATGAATCCTAGGAATTCTACTTCCCTTTTATAGAAATGACATTTGTCTAATTGTACCTTCATGTTTGCTTCATAAAGTGTTTTAAAGATGTCTGCTATGTGACGGGCATGGTCACCTTCTGTTTTGCTAAATATTACTATATCATCGATATAGACATAGCAGATTTTTCCTATGTGCTCTCTCAATATATCGTCGAGAGCTCTTTGGAAAATCGACGGCGCGTTTTTTAATCCAAATGGAAGTCTAGTAAATTCGAATTTGCCGTTATTTATAGAAAAAGCTGTTTTTTCGATATCAGATTCCTTCAAGGGAATCTGGTGAAAACCGCTCTTTAAATCGAGAACGCTAAAAAATTTGTTTTTACCTAGTTGTGAAAGAACTTCGTTTATATTGGGAATAGGATAGCGGTCGGCTATAGTAACGCTGTTTAGCTTCCTATAATCAATCACCATTCTATATTGTTTTTTTCCCGTGGAATCCGGTTTTTTTGGTACAATCCATACCGGAGAATTATACGGAGACCTAGAAGGTCTTATGATTCCATCCTCTAAAAGTTTTTGAATTTGTTCTTCGACTTCCGATTTAAGGGACATGGGAAAAGGATAATATTTGCTAAAGACAGGGGAATCTGTTGATGTTCGAATTTCTCCTAAGACCCTTGTGGTGAAGGTCAATTTCTCGTTGGGTTCACAAAACAAATTTGGGAAATTGTCAACGGCTGAGTTTAAAAATTTCTTTTGTGTTTCTGTCATCTTGTCAGTATTAAGGAGAAGGGTATTTACCATTGGGAAAATTAGCTGTTTAATTTTAATTCTTACAGAGTTCAATATTTGCATGTAATTATTTTTTGTATCTATAATAGCAGATAGCTGCTTAAGACCATCATTGCCAATAATTCCATGGAAAGTGCGTAGGGTAGGTAAAAGGTAAAATTTAAGATTAATGTTTACGATATTAAAAAGATTTATAATTGTGTGCTGAGTTATCTGAACGTTTCCAGCTATAGATTTAGCATAAAATGATTTTTCATTCTGCTTAGGTTTTTCAACAACTGATGGTTGTATGTAATTTTTTGATGAGCCTGTGTCAATAAGGAATTTGTACATTTCGCCACTCTTCAGCTTGCACTCTATGTAAGGCAAGGAAGAGTCGCTTAGCCTAAAAAATGAATGTCAGCGTGCTCTAAATTTTCAACTGTCTGTTCATTGGTGCTGTGGTTTAAGTCTATATTTTCAAGATAATCAGCTAAAGTTTGATCATCTTCCCTTTCGTTATTTAGGTTTTGGTTTTGATAATATAAGTTTAGCTCATCTTCAGATGGTTCAATATTAAAATTCGGTTGATACTCCGCTGTTTGGGAATTTCGATAATAAGGATTAAGTTGTGTTTCAGATGGTTCAATATTATAATTTGGTTGGTACCTTGCCGTTTGGGAGCTTTGAGGTTGAGTAGCGTTAGCTCTCCAAGAGGTACCGGCACCACTAGAGTTTTGCCGGTTTTGATTAATATTATTATCCTTGGCGTGGGCGCTGTGCCCTTGCGTCAAGGGTTCTTGCTTAATAGGCTGTCTTTGCTGAAAAGGTTTCAGCGGTCTATAGTTTTGGGTTTGATTCGCATAATTTCTTGGTTGGAAATTATTTTGGTTTTGATTTGTATAATTTCTTGGTTGGAAATTATTTTGGTTTTGATTTGTATAATTTCTTGGTTGGAAGTTATTTTGGTTCTGATTAAATAATGGTTGGTTGGGCATTGGTGAATGAGATGAATTTGGATGAATAGGTGTTGTGGGATAAGTACGGTAACCTGGGAAAATTTGTGGTTGCCTAAATGGGCCTATATTAGCATTCCGTGAAGGAAATGAATTTTGGGCACGTGTAAAATTTGGAGTAACATTTCTTTTTACTGCTCCTTGGGTGCTCTGAATATAGTTCGACCTGAAATGTTGGTTCTCATATTTTTGGCATAGGTGTAGGGCTGTAGGTAAATCTGCAGGCTCTTTCATGCCCAGAAGATCAGAAAGGTTACCCTTTAGTCCTCTTATAAAGGTATCCAATGCCTTGTCCCGATAAGTTTGAGTTAATAACCTCATTGACTCATGGCTAATATCCATACAGGAAATGTTATTAGTTATTAGAGTAAGTTGTGAGGTGACGGTTTGATAAAACTGTTGGATAGATTGGTTACCTTGAACCAAACCTGACATTTGATACTCAAGAGTCGTTATGTCTCTTTTGTCGGCATAATGGATTTTTAGGCAATCTACGATATCATTCCAATTCAAAGGAGTGTTGTTAGCTTCTAAGGCAGCGTCTGCTTGTCCTATAATTTTATGACGAATAACGTTAAGTATTCCATAATATTTCATTGTTGTCTTAATTGGTTCGTAAAGTTTGAGAACCCGCTCAACACTTTTTTTCCAGGAAGAGAACTCTGAGGTTTCTCCCGAAAAGGTCCGGAGAGATCTTACTACATCCGGGATTTTTTCTAGCCCATCTACAGGGTTTTGAAAATGATTTGCTTGGTCAGAAAAGAAAGGATTTGCCTGTTGCTCAATCGCTCTATTTACAATGGATGCTACAAGGGCATCCAATTCTGGAGTTGCTCTTACCTCCTGACCAGGGGAATAAATGTTGGTCGGGAAAGTCGTATTCAACCCGACAGAGGGGGAAGTTTGGTTATTATTACTAGTTGATGTAATAGAATTACCTGCCATTGTGTAAATGGAAGGTGAAGATTGGGAATAGTTTGGACTAGTAGGTGTCAGGGAAGTTGAAATCTGACATTGTCCCTGAGATGGAACCGTCTCTGGGGGTACATCCCCGGCTCCTGTTCTTGTGAGAACCATTTTTTATAAATTTAGTACAAGGTATGTTACTTAATTAACTGTCAATTTCACTTTAAAAAAAATTTTGTATTCTTACAAATCAATAAAAATATATTTCTTACAAAATTTTGTATTCTTTAAAAATTAATACAAAATTTTTTTTTACAAAAATAATGGTGGCTAACACCAAATCTCACTTAGATTTTGTATTTCTTAAAAATAAAAAAATAAAATTTCTTACGGTATAATAATAGTGGTTAACATCGAATCTCACTTAAATATTTTGTTCTTGGAAGTCAATACAGCAACCAGCTTCAACTGCGTCCTTTTAAATTTCACTATATGTTCCTTATTATTGTTGGTACCACTTGGAGACACTTCTTGTTTTTCGCCGATATTGGTTAGCACATTCAGGTTTTAATTATGTTAGTTATTTAGAGACTTTATAAATTTTCTTTTCTGAATGTATGGGTTTTACTTATTGATAACACTTAGGGACCTTTTAAAGGGTTTGTTACTTGATATCACTATTCGTGCCTCTTGGGGACTTAATGATTCACTACTTATTGTATAATTTCTCGCGTACCACTTGGGGACAGTTTCGCACTACTTTAGGGCGTCTTTTGAGAAAGAAAAAAAAACTTATTGATATTTTTGGGACTTTTGCTTAGCACTACTTGAGGACTTTTACCGCAGGGTCCCTGCTCGGGCGCCAATTAAAACTCTTGGAGTTTATTTTAGTTAAAAAAAAAGCAAATGCTTTTTTGGAGCTAATGCTCTTTATTAGATAGAAGTCGAATTAAAACTAAACTTAAAAATGAACAAATAATTCTTATCTACCCAACAACACAATACCACACAATCATTGAAATAGCCGACGCTGCGTCTATGATGCATTCCTTCACGTATCCACGATGTGTAACACGAATCCACCCGTGGGAAGGCTGCTGTTGTTTATTGATGCTGACTGGGAAGCTGTTGTTATTTTGTTTTAATTTATTTGATATGGTGTTAACTTACATACATATAGATAAACAAATGCATCAAATATGAAATTCATATTGGATGCTTAAGCGAGATAAAAAAGTGATGTGGTATGCATAAACATTCTGTCTTCAATTAATATGAATTTAATGGTGAGACAAAATTGAAACAACACTTGAAGAGTATAGTGTTATTATAGACAATGGCTCTTTAGCGATGATTTGAACAAAGAAACTTTATGATGAAGAATAAACATTCAAAACAAAGAATGTGCAGACAAATTAAAAAACGAAATTTATATTCATGCTTAAAATGAAAATTATATATTTTTTATAAACAAATTAATTTTCTTTAACTTCAAAATCATTTACTTTAAATACATTTGAGTTTGGTCTTCTCAATACAGTTTTATTTTTTCTATTATCATAGTAATGTACAATTTTTTCTCTTTCAATTACAGGTTATTTATTCTTTTTATTAAAGATATATACCACTTCCCTTAATACATTTTAGAAACAGTAAATTACAGTTACAATTATTATTATTCCGCTTATTCCTAATACGGTACCTTGTACATGAGGAGGTATAGGTTTTAATTTCCTTGCGATATAATTTTGCTGGTTTTTAATTTCTATGGTTAAATCTTGTAGTTCGTTTAAATTTTTAAGTTTTATTTTAGACAATGTTATATCTTCAACATCCAAATCATCTAATCTTATATTAAAACAACAGTCCTCAGGTGCAGGACGATAAATATCTTTATTTTCAATAAAAAACTTCTTTTTCAGGAGATTTAATTCTCGTTTCTATAGTCTCGAAAATACAATTTTGTTTCAAATTTAAAATTCCAATATATATTTTTCTTTTCAGAACAGCTACATTTAAATTTAGTTTCTTCGCTCAAGGCAAACAAACATTTGTTCTGTGTAATTTTTTGGAAAATTTCTATATGATTAAGTACTTGTTTAGGTTTACAATTATTGTTTCTTCGATTCATGAAAATTACAAGTTCACAATCGTTATTCATAACACTATTCTTAAATTCTAATTGATTACATATAAAATATTTGTCAATTTTCTTACAATCTTTTGTAAAATCGTAACTCAGAAAATATTCTTCTTTGTTGTCTTTAATTACAAAGAATTTATTTTTTTGTTCAATTACGTATAAAATTCCCTTCGTTTTATATGGCAAATTTATCATCTCGTAAATTTCTGATTTTGAATTTTCAATTAAAGGAATCGACAAAATAACTACTAGTCTTTCTTCTTTTTTATAAGCTATTGGAATTATTTCTTTCATAATATAGCTATAAGATTCCAAACTTGGGGTAAAAAGCATTAAATTTGTCACTAACTTTCAATAATTTAATAAAACGTTTTGGTTCAATAATAATCGGATGTAGATATTACGTTATTTTGTAGAAAAAGAATTGCTTCGGTTATTTGATTTATAATTAGCTCACTATGATTTATAAGAAAGTAAATTCTTATCTTATATTCAATAAAATATTCCCTTAAAACAAACCGTTTCCTGTCCTTATTTACTGCATTCGAAATTTGTTCTAATGTATTCGTTAAACTATTGGTAAGATTTCCTAATTCAAAATATGCTTCTTTTATAATCAAATTTTGTTTCTTGACTTTTATGGACATATTCACTATTCTCTTTAGTAATTCTTATAGCTTCCTCGTAATATTCAGCATCTTTACTATCTAATGTTCCAAACAACATTTTCAAGCCTGATCCAACGATATTAAAGAGACCTCTTTTATATCTTCTATCAACTCCTAACAAATGGTAAATAACTCTTAAGTCTTTCTTTAAAGCTAAGATTTGTATTTTTCTTTTGTTAATAAATTCCACATATTTAGGAATTTATATTAAACAGTCATCTTTAACATTGGTTACAAAATTCGTAAATACGTCTATTTGATCAGCTATTTGGTTCAGACCAATATTGGTAATAATAGAATTTTTTCCCGTTTGCTGTCTTAATTCTCCAATATTATTGTAATAAATTCCGTTTGATGGAAGTTTTCCCATATTTCTCCCAAAACACCGTTCAAAATCAATAAAAATCTGTAAATAAAACTTATCAGTTCTTGTAGTGTTTTATTTTGCCTTTATTATATTTCATAGATTTATTATTTCGTCTGATTATAACAGAGTTTTCTAAAACTTTTATAATTTTATATGGACTTACGTACTTTTCGCTTGATTTATCTCTCCTATCATTTTCAACGAGAATTAAATCATTTTTCTTAAATTCTTTTTTATTAGAATTTATTTTTTTGTCATATATTTCTTTTGCTTTTGTTTTCTTACCTTACATAACCCTTTTTGCTTCTGTTTCCATTCGTACTAGTTTGACCTGTCATTATTGAGTATAATCTGTTGTAGTTTTAAAGCTCAAATTATTAAATTCACATGGTATATTAGCTCTTCTTCCAAATATCATTTCATATGGAGAAAATCCTGTGCTATTATGAATGGCGGTATTATGACAAAATGCGGCATATCTGAACAATTTTGCATACTCTGGTTTTGTTTTTCCTTTATTAACTAACCTCAAGTATTCACCTCATCTAGCATGAGATATTTCCGCTGATCCATTCGATTGTGGGTATGCATTACTAGTATGTAAATGTTTTATACCGAACATCTTACGTAATTCCTTCATTAATTCATTAACAAATTCACCACCATTGTCAGTGAGAATATATTCCGGTATACCAAAAGTAAGTATCCATTCATCTGTAAAAGCTCTAGCTACAGTTTCACTTCTTTTGTTTTCAATAGAAATGTACTTAATAAATTTACTTAGATCATCTTGAATCGTTAAGGAAAAAATAGTTTTATTATTTTCAATGTATGGGCCAGTTAAATCCATTGCTACCTTTTCAAAACTATGGTCTGCTGAAGTTACAATCTTCATTGGGTTCCTACATTGATGCCTATTAATTTTTTGTCTCTGACATTGACTGCACTTTTGGATATATTCTATGACATCTTTATTTAGATTTGCCCAGTAAAATTTTTCTTTGATCCTACTGATTGTTGCTTTCTGTCCACCATGACCTCCAATTAGGCCATCATGGTATTTTTTTTATTATTTTCAACTGTTCCTCTTTATTGTTTATAATTTGAATGTTTTCTAAAAATGTTTCGTTTATATTCTCTTCATTTACATTTCATTCAATCACTGATTATTATTATGCCTATTGACATTTACCTCTACTTCTTCTTAACAGATAATAAATTAATAAATAAATAAATTTTTATTCAGTTTTTCCCTAACCACTTTCCTAGTGCATGGTTCTTTTAACCCACATTCTTCTTCATATATCTGTCTTAAAACATCTTCAATTTCTTCGTCTGAGAAATCATTACCAAAAATTCCTTCAATTAACTCTTTAGTTCTCTCATCTTCTCTAGTCATTACTGGGTAAGTATTTTGTTCGTTTTGAACCATATTTACATTTCTACTCAGTTCGTCGGCTACAGCATTATCAACACCTTTCTTGTATTGTATTGAGTAATCATACTCTTCTAATTTTGACTTCCTGGATCTTTAACGTTGAATAACCATGTCAAAGGACGATGGTCAGTTTTTATTTTAAACTTCTGCCCATATTAATAAGGCCTAAAATGTTGAATTGCCCATAAAATAGCTAAGCATTCTTTTTCCATTGTACATGTACTATATCTACTTTCTGTTTGATTTAGAGTTCTACTTATGAATGAATTGGTAAGTCTTTATTTAATTTTTGTTGAGACAATACTGCCCCTATGCCATTATTGCTGGCATCTGTAGTTACGATAGAAGGTTTTTCAAAATCCGGATATTGTAACATTGTGAAATTTTTCAATTCATATTTTAATTTATCAAACGCGATTTGCTGTTCGTTGTCCCATTTCCAAAATGAATTTTTCTTCAATAATTTATATAATGGAGAAGCTATTGTGCTAAATCCTTTTATGAATTTTCTATAGTACTTATCATACCCATAAATGATTTTATACTTTTAGCATTTTTTGGACTTCATAAATTATTTATTGCTTCGACTTTGTTTAAATTCGGTGCAACTCCGTTACTCGTTATATTATACCCTGTTTAAAAAAATCAGTTTTATCAATTTGATTCTTCAAATTACTTTTCTTGAGTCTGTCAAATATTACTCTTTTATTAGTCTTTTAGAATGTTGTTCTATTGTTTCTCCAAAGACAACAATATCATCCATATAAACGAAACAGTCCCTTCCCTGTAACCCATCAAGAACGTTATTCATTAACCTCTGAAAACAAGCTGGAGCATTCTTAAGACCGAATGTCATCCGAAGAAATTTAAAATGTCCATAAGGTGTAGAAAATGCAGTTTTCTCAATACTATCCTCATCATCAAGTGGAATTTGATGAAACCCAGACTTCAGATCTAAGGTTGTAAAGAATTTTGCATTTCCTAGCTCATCTAAAATGTCCTGTATGTTGGGAATAGGGTAGTAATCTGAGACAGTGATTTCGTTCAACTTACGAAAGTCTATCACCATCCTCCATTTTGGAATTTTACTGGCTTCCCTAATGGACTTGACCAAGGTGAAATACTATGTCTTATAATATTTCCATCTAAAAGTTTCTTGATTTGTTTATCAACCTCTGCTTCATGTACTTTAGGATATCTGTACGTTTTTGCATTAATAGGAATATCATTAATAGTACGAATACTATTTATGTTTTATGGTATTAGTTTCAGATAGACTTTCGCCTTATAAATTAAAAATATCTTCATATTCTTTTATTATTTCTTTTAAAGAATCTATTTGTTCTTTTTCTTTTAAATGTTCAACCCTTACTTGACTCCATATTTGTTTAAATTTTTCCGATCGTTTTTTCTCATTATAAAATCCACATTTAGTATAAGACATTGACATTCTAGGTGCACTGGAAGAATTATTTTCTTCAATCTGTTGGCCTTTGGTGTTTGAGATAACTAATGCTTCACTATTATCTTTGATACTATCAGAATTCAGTGACGTTTTAGATGCTGTCACCAACTTTGTGGTGACTGCACGGTTTCCGAATAGTATAAAAGTATTTCCACAAGTTTTATTAAAGGAAGATACTATAAGAAACTTTATTTCAAAGAATTATTAATACAAATTATTATTATTGATGTGTAAACATCTATGCTGGCGGTAGAGTGAAAAAAAAACGTGAACGTTCGTGTGCAACGTTACGTCGTGCAACGTTACGGTGTGCAACGTTACGATCTGCATTCTAGGATGGGTGCGTTCAGTGAACAAAATCTTAAGACCCCCTTCAAGCAAAAACAGGTCCGTTTTGGATCCGCGCACGTTGATGTTTACACATATTAACCGTAAGTCCCGGCACTCACACAATTTTTGTAATATTTTTTGTACTTACTCTTGGTCTCCGTGTACGCTCGTGATTTTAGAGAGAATGGCGTTTTACAAATTGAAATAACTGCTTAGAATTTAACACACAAAAATAACTCAACGAAGCTTACATGAAATGAATCCAGTCAGAGACATAATTTAACGAGTGAGTTACACGAAGACCAAGAATGAGTTTACAGTATGTTTACACGGGCATTCGTTGGTAACATTCTCCCCCCCGTATGACGACTGTGAGAGTAAATACTAGATCGTTTTACCAACGCGCCTTCATCTTCTTGTTTAACATCTAAAACTGCTAGCTTTGCGGCGGGACGATGATATTCCCCACTTGCTGTTCGCACAATGGCATTGCGCACCTGTCCATCTTTAGCTTTAATAGATTTTACTACTACTCCCTTCGGCCAGCAATATCTGGGAAGGCCAGGATCGGTGATAATTACAACATCCCCATCTTTGATAGGTTTAGCCTTCTCAAACCAGTTGGTGCGTCAAGTCAATGTCGGTAGTATTTCCGATACACATCTTTTCCAGAACATGTCTGCTAGTAACTGTGAGTGACGCCATTATGATCTGACATACTGATCAGAGGTATCAGAAACTCCCGAAAGTTTGCTTCCATTTGATGAGCCGAGGATGAAATGGTTGGGTGTGAGGGCTTCTTGTTCAGCAGTCTCCAGCGATAAATACGTTATTGGTCGACTATTAACGATGCTTTCTACTTCTATTAACAAGTTGTTCAGCTTCTCATCCGTCAGCTTTGTATTGGGTGTAATTATGTTATACAATACGGTCTTTATGGAACGGATCATTCGTTCCCAAGCTCCACCCATGTGCGGACTCGCCGGTGGTATGAACTCCCATCTGCTATGCTGTGTTGTAAATTCAGCTTGGATTCCATTGAAGTTGATACGGTCATGAAATTTCGTTTCCGATTCTTTATTTGAATAAAAAGATATATTTTTGTGATCGCAGAAGATCACAATCAACAATTAAATAAAACGCATTCATGTATTTTAAACTTAATATTATTTATTAAATCAAAGCTTCAGATCCCTTACCACTGGTGGGGGGAAATCTTAGGCTATACGTAGAATGGCAAACTGTGAACTGAACTTGAATTGGTCGATGAAACCCTTTTTATACTTATAAAATGTTGACTAAGCAAAATCTATCTTCGACTGAAGATCGTTTGCTTTCCTTTGTCTTTTAAAATTGCTGACACAAGAATTCTTTTAGAATTATTTAAGATGCTTTGGGCACACAAGTTACTGAAGGCAAAAAGTGCTGATATGATATTTATAATATCGGATATCATCATCCGCTGTGAGATGAAATTATGAATCAATGTGTGAGCATTACATTTTGTTTACATAAAGATACTTTGTATCTTTCTTCATTATTATAGGGTGTTTAATAATTTTACAAAGTTATGTGAGGGTGTTCTGATAATGTAACCCCTCCCCCCTTAAGTTTGATGCTCTCCTGAGTATCTATAATTCTATTTTCAATTTTAAATTTATGGGTTTCTCGACGTTTAAAATATAATAATAAAATTGCAATTATAATAATTATGATTGTTATACTAGTATATGATATAACATGTTTTATATTGTTTTGGTATCTTATTGCTTGCAATTCTTTCAAATTTTCAATTTGATTTATATGTATATCTTCTAATGTAACATTAATTTTTGTAATGTTTAATGTGTTATATAATGGAATTATAATATTTTGTTTAAAAGTTTCTTTTCGATTTATATATAAAGTTGTATTTATTTTAATGTTACAATCTTTAAAATGTATAAGGTTATTCTTAATAATTTTATATTCAATATTGTTACAATATTCATTTAGACTTGTTTCTACTAAGTTTTTTGTTAATACAAGTCCATCTTCTAATTCTATTAATTCTTGATCTTTATTTGATCTTATCTTACAGTTTTCATATTTTGTTTTATATAGGTTTTGAATACATATTGGACTTTTCTTTAAATGTTTAAGATATTTAATTTCATTGTTTTCATATAATGTTTTGTTACAAATTATATAGTTGTATTTTGATATTTCGACTTCAAGTCCTTGATCGTTTGGTATAGGTAGAATCATTATGTTTTCACATTTATGTGTAAATACTGGTATTTTTAAAGCAAAAACTAATTTGTTATTTCTAGTTAATAAGCTGCTCTCAATATATTCTAATTTATTAATGGTTATATTGAATCGTTTATTTTCTTCTTTAGTTAAGATATTTTTCCCTAGAATTCCTAATCTTGAAAAGACTACATTGTCTTGTAATTTTTCTATTTCATTTTTTAACAGCATTATATCTGTATTGATTTGTAATGATAATATGCTTTTAGCTAGATTTTCTTGTTTTATTTCTGTGGAATTAATAAAGTTTCTTAATATATACTGGTGTTTGTTTATACGGTCTGCCATTGTTTCTAATTCTGTTTGGAATTGCGTATTTATACCTATTTGTTTATTTAGTTCTGTCATAGCATTCATATTGTTTTCTTCAATTATTTTTAAATGATTCTCAATCTCTAATCTTTCATCATTATCCATCACTCCAAAAAGAAAATGGAGTGCGTTACCTCCCATGTTTATTAATCCTCTCCTTTGTCTTGAATAAGGAAGTATGTTATGTAATTTGGATTTAGAATCTCCTAAAGCTTCTGTCATTAATCTTTTTAATCTTAAGTCTTGAAAATTGTTATAGCCTGTTTCTATAGAAAATTCAATTTGTTTAATAATTTCGTTGTAAGTTTCTAAATTAATTATATGGAGTATTTTATCATATTTTTCGATTAATTCAATGGGTTCTTGTTTTATAATTATATATCCTGCTTGATTATGAATTTCTTGTAATAAAAATTCTGATTTCACTACGGTAAAAGTGAATAATACAATTATAATTATGGTTTTCATTTTGGCTGTAAAGAGATTAAATTATTATTATCACTACTTTGATATTTATATTTTCTTTTGAAATGGGTTTTATGTATTTTTTTATTATTTGCATAATATTTATTATCAATTTTTTCTACCTTGGTCTTCTTATATTTTGCAGCTATCTTCTTTGCTGTTCTTACTACGTCAGCTTTTACGTAAACGTCTTTTTTTTAATCTGGTTCAATAAAATCTGCTTTATTTTGATTTCTTTTATTAATATTATTTTCTTTAATTGTTTGGATCCTTTTTCCTATCTCTTCTAAATCTTCTACTTTTATTTTGTTTTGAATAAAATCTATAGGTTTTCTTAATATTGTTGAATGGATTGTACAATTATATATACTAACTGCTTTTATTACTTTTTCTCTTAGGTTTAATATGTTCTTTTTCTCTTCTTGTGCATTATATATTCTTATATGTTCATTAAGTGTACCATGCACTCTTTCTACATCTGAATTTCCTGTCTTATGATTTGGGGTTATGAGTTTTATTTTAATTCCTTCTTCATTGCAATATTCTTTAAATGCTAGGCTATTAAACTCATTGTCGCAAACTATTTCTTGGGGTTTGCCTAATATAGAATTTCTAAGTTTAAGTTGCTCAATAATTTTATGAGTGTTTCTACTAGCTATGGGAAAGGCTGTCAAATGCTTAGTAAATTTGTCTATAATTGTTAAAAAGTAAATATCTTTACTTGGAATATAAATGTCCATGTATATTAGCTCGTTTGGATTAAGTGCAGTTTTGCTCATTTCAAATTTTATTTTTTCTGGACTTCTATCATGTTTTGCTGTTTGACATACAGTACAATTGTTAATGTATCTTCTTATTATTTCTCTTAATTTTGGAAAATAATATTCATTTTTAATTTCACGATATGTTTCTTGTATTCCTCTGTGATTAAATTGTTCATGAATCCTTTGAATGAGATTCAACGCATCGTTTATATTACTTAAATCTTTTAAAAGAGTAATGCATCTCAGTAATTTTAGCTTACTTTGATTGCTGTAAAGCTCAACATATTTTTCCTGAATTTTACAAAATAAAGTATCACTTGGACAATATACTGCCACATTTCCGTGATCAGGTAAAAATTCCCTTAATGCTTCAGTAAAATATTCACCTATATCTTTTGATTTAATAGTGAGTCTTCTTATACCTTTGTATATATATTTTATATCTTTACCTTCATCTTCTGACTCTATAATTTCTATTTGATGCTTAAACATATTTGTAGGTAATTCTGAAATTCCTATGTGATCATTTCTTTCCTCTATTCCACTATGAATTGTGGCTAATGTTGAATCTTCATTTCTATTGACTGCGTTTACTTCGAGTCTACTAAGATAATCTGCTACGCGATTTTCTTTTCCTTTTAAATATTCGATATCAAAATCATATTCATTTAAACTTATTTTCCATCTTTGGAGTTTTGAGTTTGGTTCTTTAAGGTTACTTCACCAAATTAAAGGTCTATGATCAGTTTGTATTTTAAATTTGCGACCGTAAAGGTATGGTCTAAAATATTTTGTTGACCAAACAATACTTAATAATTCTTTTTCAATAGTGCTATATCTGCGTTCATGTTCATTGAGGGTGCGAGATGCATAGCATAATGGGTGATTTGATTGTGAAAGGACTGATCCGATCGCATAATTTGATGCATCGGTTGTTAACACGAATTCCTTTGTATAATCAGGATATTTTAAGACGGGGTCATTAGAAATGAGCAATTTAAGTTCTTCAAAAGCTGTTATATATTCTGGGTCTTTAATATTTATCTTTGCTCCTTTCTTGAGATATTTGGTCATAGGAACTGCTACCTTTGAATAATCTTTAATAAATTTCCTGTAATAACCTGTAAGACCTAGAAAAGATTTTATTTGTTTTGTTGTACCAGGAATAGGTATTTTTTCAATTGTTCTTATTTTTTCTGGATTTGGCTTAATTCCGTTTGTAGTAATAACGTGCCCTAAATATTCGGTTTCCTTGCTAAAAAATTTACATTTATCTATTTGTATTTTTAAATTGTGATTGTTAAGTTTTTTAAATACTTTGTTAATTGAGCAAATATGTTCCTCTAATGATGTACTAAATATGAGAATGTCATCTAAATAGACCACACATATTTTTCCTACAAGTCCTTCTAATACGTGATTAATCATTCGCTGAAAAGTTGCGGGGGCATTTTTTAGTCCAAATGGCATTCGATTAAATTCGTAATGACCGTTTGCTGTTGAGAAAGCTGATTTATACCTATCTTTAGGATTCACCAATATCTGATGGAAACCTTTCGCTAAATCTAATGTGGTAAAATATTGGGATCTTCCCAATTTACTAAAAATGTCTTCAATGTTTGGAATAGGAAACTTGTCTTCCACGGTTACTTCGTTAAGTTTTCTATAATCTATAACAATTCGCCATTTCTTAAGTCCTGAATTGTCTATCTTTTTGGGTACAACCCAGATAGGAGCATTATATGGACTGTTGCTTTCTTTTATTATCCCTTGATCTAACATTTCGATTATTTGTTTATCGACTTCTTTTGTATGTACTTCTGGATATCTATATAGTCGTGAATATATTGGTTTATAACTTTTAGTTTCAATGTTATGTGTTACTTCTTTTACGTTAGTTAAGATATCTCCTTCGCTATAGAATAATTGTTTATTATTTTTTAATATTTGATTCAGAGATTTCTTTTCTTCTTTGTTCATATAATGTTCAGTTAATTTATCAGTTAGATCCTGTAAAGCTACATCAATACCACATAAATCTATTTGTGTATTTGATAATTCCTGAATGTATCTATCTAAAGGGTATTCCTTTGGTTTTGTCATTAATGGGATAATAGTATTTTTAATTTTCAAGGTATGTGTATAATATGATATTTCAGCTTCTAATGGTATAAGGATATTATTTCCTAAAATTCCGTCAAACGAACTGTTTGTAATTGGTGTAATTAAAAATTACATGGTTGATTCTTTTTTATTAAATTCGATTGGTAATGGTAAAATTATTTTTGAATTTATTTGATTTTCATTATATAATGCTTTAATTATAACTGGTTTGTCTAATTTACTTTCATAATGTCTTGGAAATATATTTTCTTTTAAAATAGATGTAGCTGCTCCTGTGTCTACTAAAAATCTAAGTTTTTTATTAAGAATATGAACATCTATGCAGGGTAATGGCCTGTTGAGGCAGGTGTTTGAAAATTTGCTGTATTTTGAGTAAGGTGATCTATTTCCATTGGTTCTAGATCATTTTTTTTATTTTGTGTAGCAAATGGATTACGATTATTATTAGAATAACTTCCACTTCTATTTGGTTGCCTATAATTTCGTTCATTTTGGTTTCTATAGTTTTGATTATTGTTTCTATAAAAGTTTTGACCTTTATTATTGAAATTCCTATAGTTATTTGAATTTCCTGATTCGTTTTTATAATTTCTATCAAGTCTTTGATTTGTATTGTAATTATTATATTTTTTATAGTTTTTGTCGTTAAAATTATTATTGTTATATCCAGTTCTATAGTTTCGAGTATTTCTATCATTATAATTATTTTCTTCTTTTGTCCAATGACAAGATTCTAATTTATAAAAAGCTTCACTTAAAGTTTTTATTTCATGATTAATAATAATCGAACTAGCATTTGGTGGAATCTTTTCACAAAATTTAGCTAATAATGACGCTTCATTATTGCTACAATTATATTCTATCGGTTTATCTTCCGATAGATAAAATTTATTGTTTAATCTGCAGAGAATGTCTGCATATGAATTATATAGCTGAGTTATATTTTTAGTATAAACTTTGTCAGCTAGTTCCTTTAATTTTAAAAAGGACTCTTTTTCACCAAAATTTCTAACTAATAAGTTTTTAATTTCTTGCCAGTTATTTGGGTCACGACCCCGTAATACTACTTCTAATGCACTATCTGTGATTTTGGATTTAATTTCATTTACTATAAATTCCTTTGCTGCTTCATTATATAAATTTACAACACTCATTATGAAATCTACCTTTTTTATAAATATAATAATATTACATAATTTACCATTAAAATTTGGTAAATTCTTTACTAATTTTAAGGGGTCGATATTTATGGTAGCCATTTTTACCTTATTTTCAATTTTTTCTTCTGCTTGCTCAATTTCTTTTGATTGCTGGATTGCTGCAGGATCTGTTGATTTTGAAGTTTTTTCTTCCTCGGTATTATATGTTAACGCAGCTGGTTTGTTGTATGGTGTATATTTCTTCATTTATCGAACACGTTGGGGCTTTCGACTTGGATAATTTTGCCACGTACAGTTGTTCTTCCTTCTTTTTATTAATTTACACTTTTTAAAGTAATGTCATATATATATTTTTTTTTTTTTTTTTTTTTTAGTAGCACTTTTAACTTTTTATTTGTCTTTAATTTTATTTTGTTGAAGTTGTTTTCTTCTCAACTTTTGCTGAATTGATCTAATATGTTCCTGGAAATCAGCTGTTGCTTCATCGTCTATATAACTTTGTGAGTTTACTTCTATATGTGGTTCCTTTACTTGCGGGGCCTCTGCTCCATTTTGAAGATTTATTTTTTCTGGTTGCATTAAGTAGCACTTTTTGTTAATTTTAATTTAACACTGAGTTCACTTTCTGTACCTATGCTTCCTTTTGAAGATTTCCTTCTGGTTGCATTTAATGTTTTATTTAATTGTTTTATTAGTCAAGCATTCTCTCTACGAGACTTTGTAAAATTGTCCTTTCGGATCTTGATTTACGATGCTTTTCACTGAACAAAATATATATTTTTATTTTTCACTGTCCTATAGCACCATTTAGTAATTTTACTTTACCGGTACTAACTATTTTATTTAGTTTTAGGACGATCCCGAATTAAACTTTTAATAAAGTAAGATTCAATATATTTTGATCTTTCGAGATCCTACCGACTGCGCCAATTTCGTTTCCGATTCTTTATTTGAATAAAAAGATATATTTTTGTGATCGCAGAAGATCACAATCAACAATTAAATAAAACGCATTCATGTATTTTAAACTTAATATTATTTATTAAATCAAAGCTTCAGATCCCTAACCACTGGTGGGGGGAAATCTTAGGCTATACGTAGAATGACAAACTGTGAACTGAACTTGAATTGATCGATGAAACCCTTTTTATACTTATAAAATGTTTACTAAGCAAAATCTATCTTCGACTGAAGATCGTTTGCTTTCCTTTGCCTTTTAAAATTGCTGACACAAGAATTCTTTTAGAATTATTTAAGATGCTTTGGGCACACAAGTTACTGAAGGCAAAAAGTGCTGATATGATATTTATAATATCGGATATCATCATCCGCTATGAGATGAAATTATGAATCAATGTGTGAGCATTACATTTTGTTTATATAAAGATACTTTGTATCTTTCTTCATTATTATAGGGTGTTTAATAATTTTACAAAGTTATGTGAGGGTGTTCTGATAATGTAACCATGAGCTTCTCGAAGTTCTTTTTCCGCTGCCTTAAGGTTGGTCCCGTTGTCACTATAAAATTGTAGAGGACAACCTCTCCGAGCGATGAAGTTTCTGATGACCATAACCCAGGAATTCATCGTCAAACTGTGAGCCACCTCGATATGGACTGCGCGACAGGTAAGGCATGCAAATACCGCTCCGTATCGTTTCTCTGTGCGTCTGCCAATCGTTACCAAGAATGGGCCGAAGAAATCAACACCAACGTATGTAAATGGTCTGGTGTATGGAGAGAGCCGCGCTGCGGGTAGAGATCCCATTTCTGGAGGTTTTGGGATTGCTTTCCGTATAATGCACGTCTGACACTTGCTTCGCACAGTTCGGTAAAGAGTACGCAGTCCTGATATGTGGAAAGTCTGAAAGATTTCATTTATGACTGTCTCATGGTTACCATGTTTCCACTTTCTATGATACCAGTCGACTATTAACCAAGTAACATAGTGGCATTTTGGCATAATTATTGGATTCTTACTAGAATCGCTAATAGTCATCTTCTCTAGTCGTCCTCGCATTCTGATTATCATGTTCTTATCTATAAAAGGGGACATTCGTCGAAGGAGGCTTGTCTTAGGCAAGGTGCAGTGAGGATTATCTAGTAAAAGGCGATTTTCTAAACTAAAGGTTTGGGTCTGAGCTAGGCGGTAGAGGACTTGGTGTCCCCAGAGCAATTCATCTGTGGTCAGGTTAAGAATGTCATTATAGTTCGTGTTGATTCGATTACGTTTCACAGATATTCCTGTTAGTTTCTTTTGGGTAACAAGGTTTATAAATCTTTTTACGTATGCCATGCAGGAAGCAAGTCGTTCCCACTTTGAAAAGCGATTGACATCGATGGTTGAATTATTGAGTCGGATGGCTAGATGTTGTTGAATTTCGGGATTTTGTTTGAATTCATCGATTGGTACTTTGGCATTTTTAAGTTCACTTGTTGGCCAGTGGTCTGGTGGTTGACTTAAAAATGTTGGTCCAATGAACCAGGAACTAGGTGGATGGAATTCTGGCTGCTGATTCCACTTCGTAGCCAGATCTGCGACATTTTGTTTGGTGGGAACATAATTCCAATTTGCGATATTTGTGGACTCTTGAATTTCACCCACACGAAACATAACGAATTGCTTGTACGCCCTTGGATCGGCACGAAGCCATAGTAAAACCGTTTTGGAATCAGACCAATAGTTAATTGTTTCAAGTTTTAGATCATGAGATTTTGATAAAGCATTTCCTAGGCGAGATCCCAAAACAGCTGTCAGAAGTTCCATTCGAGGTATCGAAATCGGACGGAGAGGAGCTACCTTATGCCGTTTTCGAGTGGCCGTTCGGAGTTACTCCTTTTCCACTCCTTTTACTCCAAATTTTCCATTTTATGTAGGAATGGAACAGTTCCAAAATCCAAACGAAAACGACATTAGTCTTGGAGCAGACCAGCACTACTTCTGTTCCAGCTTTTGATTCTATTCTGAAGTATGCCACCACAGCGTAGGCCTTCTCGCTTGCGTCCACGAAAATGTGTAGTTCTACTTTACTTGAGTTACTGCAAGCCAAAGCGAATTCTGAAGTATGCCACCGCAGCGAAGGCCTTCTCGCTTGCGTCCACCAAAATGTGTAGTTCTACTTTACTTGAGTTACTGCAAGCCAAAGCGAAATAACATCTAGGCACTTGTACCCTTTCGACTTCTTGAAGTCTCGTCAACCATCTGTTCCAGGCTTCTGAAAATTCTGGAGAAACGGTTTCATCCCATCCAATGCCGGTTCTCCAGATGTCTTGCATCAACGTTTTCATAAAAACTGTAAAAAAGTTCAAGAAACCGAGTGGGTCAAAGATTGACATTAGTAGCCTTAACAGTTGTCTCTTCGTAGGCAGTTTCTCTCCTCTCAGAACTTCTCCACTTGCCTTTGTATACTTTAAGTTGAATGTAAGAGAATCGATGCTGGTCTGCCACCACAGCCCGAGAACCTTTTCCGCTTCCACAATCCGTTCAACTGTTTTCCCGGCTTGGCAAAAGTTATCCGCACTGCCAGATTCTCCTAAAGCGTCAATGACCTCTTTTGAATTCGAAACCCAGTTACGGATGTGGAAATTCGCATGTTTATGGATTTCTCGAACATCTTTTGCAAGGTTGATAGCTTCTTCGACGGAGTTAACACTGTCGAGCATATCGTCAACGTAATGCCTTTGAATAATTGACTTCACCGCTCTTGGATATTCTTCGCTGTGCTCCTTTGCGTTTACATTCTTGACATACTGAGCGATTGATGGTGAGCAACTAGCTCTGAAGCTCATAACTCTTAGAATATACACATCTGCTTGCCGATTTGTTTCTCCATTTCGCCAAAGAAATCGTTGAGATTGTTCGTCCTCTTCATCAACAGCTATTCTGTGAAACATTTCACATATGTCACCACAAACTTCCACTTTGCCTATTCTAAAATATTTCGTAGTGAGTAGGTAGGTAGGTAGAGATGGCGGCCCAGAGAAAACTCGCTCCGTGACCCAATTAGCGCTAGAGTGCGCCGTTTTGACACCATAACTCGTATTGACCTGTTGGTTGAAAAGCGGTTTTATTTTTATAATTTTTTTTTTTTTTTTTTTTTTGAAGGGGTTTGCACATATACCCTTTAACGGGTCCTTGAAAACGCCCTTATTTGGCTTACGCACTGCCTAAGGGAGTCCGAAGGGTGAGGTAAAGGAATTTAGGTCGAAGCTTGACCTAGATCCATTTTGTCACATTGAGAAAAGCAATCAAATCTTTGATCTTTATCTCAGAAAGTTCGTGTAGATCTTCAAGAAAAGCATTTCCAAAAGATTTCGCTCTCGATCTGGCCAGAGCAGGGCATTTACAGAGGAAGTGGACCACTGTTTCCTTCTCCTGATGGTCCCCACAACTGCGACAGAAAGTATTGTACGGAATGCCCAGCTTCGCCGCATGTTCTCCTATAGGCCAGTGACCAGAATATGTCGCAACAACCCTGGCTATGTCTCGCCTGGGCCTAAAAATCAGATCACTTGTTCGAGATTTATTATAGATGGGCCATATCTTTCTGGATATGACGCAGTTTGTTAAACTTTCCCACCTGCGATTGGATTCAATAAGAAAAATTGAGGATAAATTGCCCTTCATAACTCCAAGGGGAATATTAACTCTTTCCGCAAGTGAGCTATGAAGGGCTGATCCTTGCCTGGCCAGTTCGTCAGCCCGCTCATTTCCCTCAATGCCACAATGACCTGGAACCCAGATAAGAGTGACCCTGAGGTTAACATTAAGGCTAAGTAGTTCATCTCGGCATTGCTGGACCAATTTAGATGATGTTATAGCCGAATCAATTGCTTTCACAGCTGCTTGACTGTCTGTCAGGATAGCAGTGTTCCGGTTTTGGTTGGGATCCTGTTTGAGTATCTTGCATGCTTCCCTGATTGCTAGTAATTCAGCTTGAAATACGCTTGCGAAATCAGGTAGCCGAAAGGACCTAGAGATGTTCAAGGATTCGGAAAAAATTCCTGAACCAACACCACACTCCATCTTGGAACCATCAGTGAAAATAGTAGTGTCGAAGTCTCTCGTCACGACATTATCCTTCCAATCTTTTCTGGATGGAAATTTGACCTTAAGAACCTTTCTAAGATCCAGAGCAGGAGTGCAGTAGTCGGTCTGCAATGAAAACATATCGTTAGGAATCAAACTAGTGATATTGCTGTGACCATAAGTTTTAGCAATCCAACAATTTGACTCCTTAAGTCTTAACGCGCTGCAGGATACTAAATATTTAATATGTAAATCAAGAGGTAAGAGGTGCAGAAATACGCCTAAGGCATCCGTCGGGCAGGAGCGTAGGGCCCCTGTGGTGCCAACGCTTGCTGTTCTTTGAACCTTCTTGAGTTTGCTAATGTTATACGCTTTGCTAAGTGCGGGCCACCAGACAATAGAGCCATACGTAAGGACCGGTCTTACCACGGCAGTGTACGTCCACAGTATCATCTTCGATTGGAGGCCCCATTTTTTCCCGAAGGTCTTACTACAGGCATAAAAGGTTATACAGGCCTTCTTAACCCGTTCTTCAATATTCAGTTTCCAATTTAGCTTGGGGTCAAGAATAACGCCCAGGTATTTCGCATTGGAAGAAAGTGAGAGAACTTCGCCGTTGAGTCGGGGCAGCGTGAAGGGAGGTATTTTTGTTTTGGTGGTAAAAAGCATCAGTTCCGTTTTGTTTTGGTTGACACCAAGTCCACAACTCGTGGCCCAGTTACTAACTTTCCTCAAAGCCCTCTCTGTGATCTCACTGATCACAGTTGGGAACTTTCCTGAAGCCAAAATCACCAAATCATCCGCATACGCAACTGCCTTCACCCCGCATCCCTCCAACTCAACGAGAATTCTGTTCATGACTAGGATCCAGAGAAGTGGAGATAGAACTCCACCCTGTGGGGTACCTCTATTGACGTGTTTGATCGATTTATTATTACCTAAAGTAGCTTGAACCCTCCTGTCGCTGAGCATGGATATTATCCACTCCCTGATGCAGTCCTCTACACCAAAGTCAACGAGCGATTCTAGGATGGATTCGGTTAAGACATTGTTGAAAGCCCCTTCTACATCTAAGAAGGTGGCTAGGGTATATTCCTTATAGTGTATTGTTTTTTCGATTGTACGCCCTACCTCATGAAGAGCCGTCTCTGTGGACTTCCCCCTAAGATATGCGTGTTGAGAGTTTTCAAGAGGACATTCCTCTAGGATGTTTCTAATATGGATATCAAGAATGCGCTCCAGAGTCTTTAGTACGAAGGACGTAAGGCTTATTGGTCGGAAGTCCTTCGCGGACTCATGTCCTCGCTTGCCGACCTTCGGTATAAAAACAACTCTTACATGTCTCCACGTCTCGGGTACATGATTGAGCTGGAGGCATCCTTTAAAGATCATCTCCAGCCACGGGACTACCACTTCCTGCAATTTTTGTAGCATGATTGGCATAATTCCGTCAAGGCCGGGAGACTTGAAAGGTGAGAAAGTATTTATTGCCCAGGCAATGTTTTCTCTTGTTATAACGGTATTTATGTGCTCTACTTGAGCTATGGAGAAATTAATAGTTCTACGCGGATCAGGGTTGCTGCTCTCGCAGCCCGGAAAATGTGTCGACATCAGTAGTTCCAAAGACTCAGTCGGAGAAACTGTCCAAGTACCATCAGGTCTCTTCAAAAACGAAGGATTGCAATGCTCCTTTGATAGAACTTTGCCTAGCCTTGCGGATTCTTTTATACTTTCGATAGATTGGCAGTATTCTCTCCAACCCTGTTGCTTGGCTGAAGCGAGCGCTCGCTTGTAGACTCTAAGACAATCTTTATATGGTTGGTAAAAATTGTGTCTGTGGCAGATATTGAAAATTGACCTTGTCATTTTTCTGAGGCTGGACAGATCTTCATTCCACCACGGGGGAAGGGTTTTACGGCTATATTTTACTGGGCAAGAGATCTTAAAAGCAGTTTTCATCGATGCTTCAAAGGTTTTCACCTTTGTCTCAAGATCTATAACCGAATCTGGACTCAGATGCGGTATAATGCGTAGTTTAGAATTAATAATTTGACTGAACTTCTTCCAGTCAATTCTTTTGGGATTTCTGTACGGAGGAGGGGTTTCAGTCTTGAAATTTATATTGAAGAGAATCCACCTGTGATCCGAAAACGAGTTCACAAGGGAAACCCTCCAATTTTCCACCAATGGATTAAAATTGCTGTTAACTATAGTAACATCAAGAACATCCTCCCACCCCTCATATCTATCCGATAAGGTGGGAGTATTGCCTCTGTTACAAACCGATAAATGATTTTCAATAATAAAATCAAAGAGTGACTCACCCCGTTCATTAATCTCAGAACTACCCCAGAGGGTATGGCGAGCATTCGCATCCCATCCAATCAAGAGGTTAGTCCTTTTCGATTCCGCTTCTGTTGTTAAGATGCGTATCTCCTCTGGCGGTGACTGTCGATCATGGGCCAGGTACGCAGATGCCACAAGCAAGCCTCCTGCATACTTTCCCTGCAACCTAACTACTGTTAGATCAGGAGTGCTAAAGTTAGGACACAAAAAAGCTTTTAAGTGTTTTTTAGCTAAAATACAAGTTCTAGGCTTACCTTGGTTTTTGGTTTTGTAAAAAACATCATACTGGCTGTCTTGGAGGCCTCTAACTCTGAGGCCATTAACCCACGGTTCCTGAACTAAGCCAACATCAACATTTTCCTCCCTCAGGAAAACTCTCAGATTATCCGTAGTGAGTAACGCTGGGTGTTTTTTCCTTTTGAAGCAACTTGCAGATCCAAGTGTTGCGAATCTCTGTCAACTCGAACAGTCCCATCTGTCCACCTGAGACACAATTCGGATTTGACGCCTTGAACTCCGATAGCCTGAAGAATGTCTGTTTCAATTAAAGTTGGAGTTGACCCATCATCTAGGAACGCATAAACTTCTATGGAAGAGTAATTGGCACGATTCGATATAGAACGGTGTACCCTACGTCTTTCCAAGTCGGCATTGCTCGCGCTCAAAACCGGAACAGATAAAACTCTACTTGCTGCTTGAGCAATTCTAAAAAGCCAATCGCTCAAAGCTTTTAAATTCAAATCGGTAATATTTTCTGTGTAAAGAGACCACTCAATTCGCTTTGGTATTGGGAGCTTTTCAATTAGATCTCGAAGTAGTGAAGGATTGTTCATATGCGAATCCAAACCGGACGCCTCTATCGTTGCAACATTTAGGCTTAGTGGTATTCGGGCTGGGAACGAAAGTAATTCTTCATATCTGCACGGGATTTTTGGATTTGAGATATGCGTTTTGATGAGATAAAAGACGCAAAAGAGGATAGGTCTTCCCTCACTTTTTGTGGAGAAATTTCAAGACCATCATGAAATTTCAAGAATATTCTCATAAGTCTATCACGTTTGGTAGGGAGACCTTCTTGAGAGATTAAAACCTTTATATTAGTATTTGTTTTGCCTTCAAAGCAAACATAATCTGGTTTGTCGTGCAAGAAAGCTAGGTAATGACGCACATTATTATAGATTTTGTGATCTCTAAGGCGGGACATGACATACCGATCATCAATATTGGCCTCTGATAAGCTTTACATTTGGGGGATCATTGGGTTAAGGAATCCTTGTGGTTCTTGTGAAGAGGAAGATGCAGAATTAAGGGTGTGCGAATGTATGAAATTTGGAAGATACGCGGATGTATTGGTAGGAGGATCAACCATCGGAGGGCGATAACCAAGACCCGGGTGAGACTGAGAAGGGTTAAAAGAAACTCGTTTATGGACGTAGGAGAAGTTTTTCGTTTAAGGGACAACAGTTGGTTAGGGAGAGAAAAGTTAGGAAAGATACGTGTTTTAAGAGTCCAGTTGGGTTCAGGATTATTTATGGGATTTGGTTTGGGTTTGTTGGGATGGAATTCTGGCTGCTGATTCCACTTCGTAGCCAGTTCTGCGACATTTTGTTTGGTGGGAACATAATTCCAGTTTGCGATATTTGTGGACTCTTGAATTTCACCCACACGAAACATAACGAATTGCTTGTACGCCCTTGGATCGGCACGAAGCCATAGTAAAACCGTTTTGGAATCAGACCAATAGTTAATTGTTTCAAGTTTTAGATCATGAGATTTTGATATAGCATTTCCTAGGCGAGATCCCAAAACAGCTGTCAGAAGTTCCATTCGAGGTATCGAAATCGGACGGAGAGGAGCTACCTTATGCCGTTTTCGAGTGGCCGTTCGGAGTTACTCCTTTTCCACTCCTTTTACTCCAAATTTTCCATTTTATGGAATGGAACAGTTCCAAAATCCAAACGAAAACGACATTAGTCTTGGAGCAGACCAGCACTACTTCTGTTCCAGCTTTTGATTCTATTCTGAAGTATGCCACCACAGCGTAGGCCTTCTCGCTTGCGTCCACGAAAATGTGTAGTTCTACTTTACTTGAGTTACTGCAAGCCAAAGCGAATTCTGAAGTATGCCACCGCAGCGAAGGCCTTCTCGCTTGCGTCCACCAAAATGTGTAGTTCTACTTTACTTGAGTTACTGCAAGCCAAAGCGAAATAACATCTAGGCACTTGTACCCTTTCGACTTCTTGAATTCTCGTCAACCATCTGTTCCAGGCTTCTGAAAATTCTGGAGAAACGGTTTCATCCCATCCAATGCCGGTTCTCCAGATGTCTTGCATCAACGTTTTCATAAAAACTGTAAAAAAGTTCAAGAAACCGAGTGGGTCAAAGATTGACATTAGTAGCCTTAACAGTTGTCTCTTCGTAGGCAGTTTCTCTCCTCTCAGAACTTCTCCACTTGCCTTTGTATACTTTAAGTTGAATGTAAGAGAATCGATGCTGGTCTGCCACCACAGCCCGAGAACCTTTTCCGCTTCCACAATCCGTTCAACTGTTTTCCCGGCTTGGCAAAAGTTATCCGCACTGCCAGATTCTCCTAAAGCGTCAATGACCTCTTTTGAATTCGAAACCCAGTTACGGATGTGGAAATTCGCATGTTTATGGATTTCTCGAACATCTTTTGCAAGGTTGATAGCTTCTTCGACGGAGTTAACACTGTCGAGCATATCGTCAACGTAATGCCTTTGAATAATTGACTTCACCGCTCTTGGATATTCTTCGCTGTGCTCCTTTGCGTTTACATTCTTGACATACTGAGCGATTGATGGTGAGCAACTAGCTCTGAAGCTCATAACTCTTAGAATATACACATCTGCTTGCCGATTTAATTCTTCATTTCGCCAAAGAAGTCGTTGAGATTGTTCGTCCTCTTCATCAACAGCTATTCTGTGAAACATTTCACATATGTCACCACAAACTTCCACTTTGCCTATTCTAAAATATTTCGTAGTGAGTAGGTAGGTAGGTAGAGATGGCGGCCCAGAGAAAACTCGCTCCGTGACCCAATTAGCGCTAGAGTGCGCCGTTTTGACACCATAACTCGTATTGACCTGTTGGTTGAAAAGCGGTTTTATTTTTATAATTTTTTTTTTTTTTTTTTTTTTTTTTTTTTGAAGGGGTTTGCACATATACCCTTTAACGGGTCCTTGAAAACGCCCTTATTTGGCTTACGCACTGCCTAAGGGAGTCCGAAGGGTGAGGTAAAGGAATTTAGGTCGAAGCTTGACCTAGATCCATTTTGTCACATTGAGAAAAGCAATCAAATCTTTGATCTTTATCTCAGAAAGTTCGTGTAGATCTTCAAGAAAAGCATTTCCAAAAGATTTCGCTCTCGATCTGGCCAGAGCAGGGCATTTACAGAGGAAGTGGACCACTGTTTCCTTCTCCTGATGGTCCCCACAACTGCGACAGAAAGTATTGTACGGAATGCCCAGCTTCGCCGCATGTTCTCCTATAGGCCAGTGACCAGAACATGTCGCAACAACCCTGGCTATGTCTCGCCTGGGCCTAAAAATCAGATCACTTGTTCGAGATTTATTATAGATGGGCCATATCTTTCTGGATATGACGCAGTTTGTTAAACTTTCCCACCTGCGATTGGATTCAATAAGAAAAATTGAGGATAAATTGCCCTTCATAACTCCAAGGGGAATATTAACTCTTTCCGCAAGTGAGCTATGAAGGGCTGATCCTTGCCTGGCCAGTTCGTCAGCCCGCTCATTTCCCTCAATGCCACAATGACCTGGAACCCAGATAAGAGTGACCCTGAGGTTAACATTAAGGCTAAGTAGTTCATCTCGGCATTGCTGGACCAATTTAGATGATGTTATAGCCGAATCAATTGCTTTCACAGCTGCTTGACTGTCTGTCAGGATAGCAGTGTTCCGGTTTTGGTTGGGATCCTGTTTGAGTATCTTGCATGCTTCCCTGATTGCTAGTAATTCAGCTTGAAATACGCTTGCGAAATCAGGTAGCCGAAAGGACCTAGAGATGTTCAAGGATTCGGAAAAAATTCCTGAACCAACACCACACTCCATCTTGGAACCATCAGTGAAAATAGTAGTGTCGAAGTCTCTCGTCACGACATTATCCTTCCAATCTTTTCTGGATGGAAATTTGACCTTAAGAACCTTTCTAAGATCCAGAGCAGGAGTGCAGTAGTCGGTCTGCAATGAAAACATATCGTTAGGAATCAAACTAGTGATATTGCTGTGACCATAAGTTTTAGCAATCCAACAATTTGACTCCTTAAGTCTTAACGCGCTGCAGGATACTAAATATTTAATATGTAAATCAAGAGGTAAGAGGTGCAGAAATACGCCTAAGGCATCCGTCGGGCAGGAGCGTAGGGCCCCTGTGGTGCCAACGCTTGCTGTTCTTTGAACCTTCTTGAGTTTGCTAATGTTATACGCTTTGCTAAGTGCGGGCCACCAGACAATAGAGCCATACGTAAGGACCGGTCTTACCACGGCAGTGTACGTCCACAGTATCATCTTCGATTGGAGGCCCCATTTTTTCCCGAAGGTCTTACTACAGGCATAAAAGGTTATACAGGCCTTCTTAACCCGTTCTTCAATATTCAGTTTCCAATTTAGCTTGGGGTCAAGAATAACGCCCAGGTATTTCGCATTGGAAGAAAGTGAGAGAACTTCGCCGTTGAGTCGGGGCAGCGTGAAGGGAGGTATTTTTGTTTTGGTGGTAAAAAGCATCAGTTCCGTTTTGTTTTGGTTGACACCAAGTCCACAACTCGTGGCCCAGTTACTAACTTTCCTCAAAGCCCTCTCTGTGATCTCACTGATCACAGTTGGGAACTTTCCTGAAGCCAAAATCACCAAATCATCCGCATACGCAACTGCCTTCACCCCGCATCCCTCCAACTCAACGAGAATTCTGTTCATGACTAGGATCCAGAGAAGTGGAGATAGAACTCCACCCTGTGGGGTACCTCTATTGACGTGTTTGATCGATTTATTATTACCTAAAGTAGCTTGAACCCTCCTGTCGCTGAGCATGGATATTATCCACTCCCTGATGCAGTCCTCTACACCAAAGTCAACGAGTGATTCTAGGATGGATTCGGTTAAGACATTGTTGAAAGCCCCTTCTACATCTAAGAAGGTGGCTAGGGTATATTCCTTATAGTGTATTGTTTTTTCGATTGTACGCACTACCTCATGAAGAGCCGTCTCTGTGGACTTCCCCCTAAGATATGCGTGTTGAGAGTTTTCAAGAGGACATTCCTCTAGGATGTTTCTAATATGGATATCAAGAATGCGCTCCAGAGTCTTTAGTACGAAGGACGTAAGGCTTATTGGTCGGAAGTCCTTCGCGGACTCATGTCCTCGCTTGCCGACCTTCGGTATAAAAACAACTCTTACATGTCTCCACGTCTCGGGTACATGATTGAGCTGGAGGCATCCTTTAAAGATCATCTCCAGCCACGGGACTACCACTTCCTGCAATTTTTGTAGCATGATTGGCATAATTCCGTCAAGGCCGGGAGACTTGAAAGGTGAGAAAGTATTTATTGCCCAGGCAATGTTTTCTCTTGTTATAACGGTATTTATGTGCTCTACTTGAGCTATGGAGAAATTAATAGTTCTACGCGGATCAGGGTTGCTGCTCTCGCAGCCCGGAAAATGTGTCGACATCAGTAGTTCCAAACACTCAGTCGGAGAAACTGTCCAAGTACCATCAGGTCTCTTCAAAAACGAAGGATTGCAATGCTCCTTTGATAGAACTTTGCCTAGCCTTGCGGATTCTTTTATACTTTCGATAGATTGGCAGTATTCTCTCCAACCCTGTTGCTTGGCTGAAGCGAGCGCTCGCTTGTAGACTCTAAGACAATCTTTATATGGTTGGTAAAAATTGTGTCTGTGGCAGATATTGAAAATTGACCTTGTCATTTTTCTGAGGCTGGACAGATCTTCATTCCACCACGGGGGAAGGGTTTTACGGCTATATTTTACTGGGCAAGAGATCTTAAAAGCAGTTTTCATCGATGCTTCAAAGGTTTTCACCTTTGTCTCAAGATCTATAACCGAATCTGGACTCAGATGCGGTATAATGCGTAGTTTAGAATTAATAATTTGACTGAACTTCTTCCAGTCAATTCTTTTGGGATTTCTGTACGTAGGAGGGGTTTCAGTCTTGAAATTTATATTGAAGAGAATCCACCTGTGATCCGAAAACGAGTTCACAAGGGAAACCCTCCAATTTTCCACCAATGGATTAAAATTGCTGTTAACTATAGTAACATCAAGAACATCCTCCCACCCCTCATATCTATCCGATCTCGGAAAAACGAAGGTGGGAGTATTGCCTCTGTTACAAACCGATAAATAATTTTCAATAATAAAATCAAAGAGTGACTCACCCCGTTCATTAATCTCAGAACTACCCCAGAGGGTATGGCGAGCATTCGCATCGCATCCAATCAAGAGGTTAGTCCTTTTCGATTCCGCTTCTGTTGTTAAGATGCGTATCTCCTCTGGCGGTGACTGTCGATCATGGGCCAGGTACGCAGATGCCACAAGCAAGCCTCCTGCATACTTTCCCTGCAACCTAACTACTGTTAGATCAGGAGTGCTAAAGTTAGGACACAAAAAAGCTTTTAAGTGTTTTTTAGCTAAAATACAAGTTCTAGGCTTACCTTGGTTTTCGGTTTTGTAAAAAACATCATACTGGCTGTCTTGGAGGCCTCTAACTCTGAGGCCATTAACCCACGGTTCCTGAACTAAGCCAACATCAACATTTTCCTCCCTCAGGAAAACTCTCAGATTATCCGTAGTGAGTAACGCTGGGTGTTTTTTCCTTTTGAAGCAACTTGCAGATCCAAGTGTTCTCTGTCAACTCGAACAGTCCCATCTGTCCACCTGAGACACAATTCGGATTTGACGCCTTGAACTCCGATAGCCTGAAGAATGTCTGTTTCAATTAAAGTTGGAGTTGACCCATCATCTAGGAACGCATAAACTTCTAGGGAAGAGTAATTGGCACGATTCGATATAGAACGGTTTACCCTACGTCTTTCCAAGTCGGCATTGCTCGCGCTCAAAACCGGAACAGATAAAACTCTACTTGCTGCTTGAGCAATTCTAAAAAGCCAATCGCTCAAAGCTTTTAAATTCAAATCGGTAATATTTTCTGTGTAAAGAGACCACTCAATTCGCTTTGGTATTGGGAGCTTTTCAATTAGATCTCGAAGTAGTGAAGGATTGTTCATATGCGAATCCAAACCGGACGCCTCTATCGTTGCAACATTTAGGCTTAGTGGTATTCGGGCTGGGAACGAAAGTAATTCTTCATATCTGCACGGGATTTTTGGATATGAGATATGCGTTTTGATGAGATAAAAGACGCAAAAGAGGATAGGTCTTCCCTCACTTTTTGTGGAGAAATTTCAAGACCATCATGAAATTTCAAGAATATTCCCATAAGTCTATCACGTTTGGTAGGGAGACCTTCTTGAGAGATTAAAACCTTTATATTAGTATTTGTTTTGCCTTCAAAGCAAACATAATCTGGTTTGTCGTGCAAGAAAGCTAGGTAATGACGCACATTATTATAGATTTTGTGATCTCTAAGGCGGGACATGACATACCGATCATCAATATTGGCCTCTGATAAGCTTTACATTTGGGGGATCATTGGGTTAAGGAATCCTTGTGGTTCTTGTGAAGAGGAAGATGCAGAATTAAGGGTGTGCGAATGTATGAAATTTGGAAGATACGCGGATGTATTGGTAGGAGGATCAACCATCGGAGGGCGATAACCAAGACCCGGGTGAGACTGAGAAGGGTTAAAAGAAACTCGTTTATGGACGTAGGAGAAGTTTTTCGTTTAAGGGACAACAGTTGGTTAGGGAGAGAAAAGTTAGGAAAGATACGTGTTTTAAGAGTCCAGTTGGGTTCAGGATTATTTGGATTTGGTTTGGGTTTGTTGGGATGGAATTCTGGCTGCTGATTCCACTTCGTAGCCAGATCTGCGATATTTTGTTTGGTGGGAACATAATTCCAATTTGCGATATTTGTGAACTCTTGAATTTCACCCACACGAAACATAACGAATTGCTTGTACGCCCTTGGATCGGCACGAAGCCATAGTAAAACCGTTTTGGAATCAGACCAATAGTTAATTATTTCAAGTTTTAGATCATGAGCTTTTGATATAGCATTTCCTAGGCGAGATCCCAAAACAGCTGTCAGAAGTTCCATTCGAGGTATCGAAATCGGACGGAGAGGAGCTACCTTATGCCGTTTTCGAGTGGCCGTTCGGAGTTACTCCTTTTCCACTCCTTTTACTCCAAATTTTCCATTTTATGTAGGAATGGAACAGTTCCAAAATCCAAACGAAAACGACATTAGTCTTGGAGCAGACCAGCACTACTTCTGTTCCAGCTTTTGATTCTATTCTGAAGTATGCCACCGCAGCGTAGGCCTTCTCGCTTGCGTCCACGAAAATGTGTAGTTCTACTTTACTTGAGTTACTGCAAGCCAAAGCGAATTCTGAAGTATGCCACCGCAGCGAAGGCCTTCTCGCTTGCGTCCACCAAAATGTGTAGTTCTACTTTACTTGAGTTACTGCAAGCCAAAGCGAAATAACATCAAGGCGCTTGTACCCTTTCGACTTCTTGAAGTCTCGTCAACCATCTGTTCCAGGCTTCTGAAAATTCTGGAGAAACGGTTTCATCCCATCCAATGCCGGTTCTCCAGATGTCTTGCATCAACGTTTTCATAAAAACTGTAAAATAGTTCAAGAAACCGAGTGGGTCAAAGATTGACATTAGTAGCCTTAACAGTTTTCTCTTCGTAGGCAGTTTCTCTCCTCTCAGAACTTCTCCACTTGCCTTTGTATACTTTAAGTTGAATGTAAGAGAATCGATGCTGGTCTGCCACCACAGCACGAGAACCTTTTCCGCTTCCACAATCCGTTCAACTGTTTTCCCGGCTTGGCAAAAGTTATCCGCACTGCCAGATTCTCCTAAAGCGTCAATGACCTCTTTTGAATTCGAAACCCAGTTACGGATGTGGAAATTCGCATGTTTATGGATTTCTCGAACATCTTTTGCAAGGTTGATAGCTTCTTCGACGGAGTTAACACTGTCGAGCATATCGTCAACGTAATGCCTTTGAATAATTGACTTCACCGCTCTTGGATATTCTTCGCTGTGCTCCTTTGCGTTTACACTCTTGACATACTGAGCGATTGATGGTGAGCAACTAGCTCTGAAGCTCATAACTCTTAGAATATACACATCTGCTTGCCGATTTGTTTCTCCATTTCGCCAAAGAAATCGTTGAGATTGTTCGTCCTCTTCATCAACAGCTATTCTGTGAAACATTTCACATATGTCACCACAAACTTCCACTTTGCCTATTCTAAAATATTTCGTAGTGAGTAACGCTGGGTGTTTTTTCCTTTTGGAGCAACTTGCAGATCCAAGTGTTGCGAATCTCTGTCAACTCGAACAGTCCCATCTGTCCACCTGAGACACAATTCGGATTTGACGCCTTGAACTCCGATAGCCTGAAGAATGTCTGTTTCAATTAAAGTTGGAGTTGACCCATCATCTAGGAACGCATAAACTTCTATGGAAGAGTAATTGGCACGATTCGATATAGAACAGTGTACCCTACGTCTTTCCAAGTCGGCATTGCTCGCGCTCAAAACCGGAACAGATAAAACTCTACTTGCTGCTTGAGCAATTCTAAAAAGCCAATCGCTCAAAGCTTTTAAATTCAAATCGGTAATATTTTCTGTGTAAAGAGACCACTCAATTCGCTTTGGTATTGGGAGCTTTTCAATTAGATCTCGAAGTAGTGAAGGATTGTTCATATGCGAATCCAAACCGGACGCCTCTATCGTTGCAACATTTAGGCTTAGTGGTATTCGGGTTGGGAACGAAAGTAATTCTTCATATCTGCACGGGATTTTTGGATATGAGATATGCGTTTTGATGAGATAAAAGACGCAAAAGAGGATAGGTCTTCCCTCACTTTTTGTGGAGAAATTTCAAGACCATCATGAAATTTCAAGAATATTCCCATAAGTCCATCACGTTTGGTAGGGAGACCTTCTTGAGAGATTAAAACCTTTATATTAGTATTTGTTTTGCCTTCAAAGCAAACATAATCTGGTTTGTCGTGCAAGAAAGCTAGGTAATGACGCACATTATTATAGATTTTGTGATCTCTAAGGCGGGACATGACATACCGATCATCAATATTGGCCTCTGATAAGCTTTACATTTGGGGGGATCATTGGGTTAAGGAATCCTTGTGGTTCTTGTGAAGAGGAAGATGCAGAATTAAGGGTGTGCGAATGTATGAAATTTGGAAGATACGCGGATGTATTGGTAGGAGGATCAACCATCGGAGGGCGATAACCAAGACCCGGGTGAGACTGAGAAGGGTTAAAAGAAACTCGTTTATGGACGTAGGAGAAGTTTTTCGTTTAAGGGACAACAGTTGGTTAGGGAGAGAAAAGTTAGGAAAGATACGTGTTTTAAGAGTCCAGTTGGGTTCAGGATTATTTATGGGATTTGGTTTGGGTTTGTTAGACTTAATTAAATGATTCATTCTGGAAAGCCGCATTCGACCAAGTCGTAAATAACCTCTTTGGTGATGAAAAAAACCAGTTGTATTTCGAAGCAATCAGGATCTTGAATTTTCTTCCAGACAGTTGATGACATTCACAGATATTGAAACAAAATTCTCGTTTGAAAAAGGAGTGACTCCATGTGGCATCAGCATATCCTGGACACTTATTCAGCACAAACCAGGTGTTGTTAGCAGATTCAAGCCTGCGGAGTCTTAAATTCCAATCGGATAGCTTCCAGGAATGACAACATTTGTTGATAACTTCCTCTTCAACAATGGTATTTGCTGGGGTGGTTTGTTCCAGAGGGTCAGCACTCAGGTTCGCCGCGTGGATTTCATCCCGAATGGATACGTTCCCGATTTCGCACAACGGTAGGCCGGGTTGTTTGATGACGTCGTAAAGAAGCGATTCAATTTTCTGGGATTGGTCATTTAGGCTTTCAAGTTCACGTTGCACACTCATATATTTTTGTTCTTGATTACTTACATCGTAAGCAATTGATATTAGTGCGGTGGAAACCCGAGAAAGCATACAATTAATGTTTTCAATTTCATTAAATAGTCTAACATGGGTAAGATCACTCCATTGATTGGAAGAAGGGGAGAGCCGGGATGACGAACTTTGAAAACTGCAATCAATATCGGATTTCAGTTGGTTTAACTGTTCTGATAAGTTTTTTTTCAATTCATTTGCCGAACAATTAAGCACCTTTAACTTTTCGTCAATGTCTGAACGGAAAGTATTCAACCCATTGATGACATCACAGTATTGTTTTTCTAGAGAACGTATCGAGGACAGGCACTGGGTGGAAGACTGTTGAGAATGGATGTTAGAGTCCTCAACACTGTTACAGACGAGATCAAATTTCTTGGAGAGATTAGAAATTTGATCTTGGCAAATGGAATGTTTATTTGATAAAGATTCCTTAAGACATTGAATCGCAATCATTATATCCGACACGGATATTTTATTGCATTAATCGCAATAAAACGCAAAATTGCGTAGGTAGTCTTTAAGGTACACATTAGCTTTTCTGGGCAAGCCAGCACAAGAGGGGTGAAGGTATTTCCCACACAGTCCACTGCACTTCAACAGTTCCGCGCTTGAGTCAACGATGACACGCCCAAAAAAAATTCCCGAATCGCGGAATATTTTTTTAAAATAAAACAAGAGATATTTTTCTATTGTATATTCCGTGTTTATTATTCTGAATTTTTTTGTTATCTTGGAAGATACGGCCGCTGTCTCAATGCGGGGCTGCACCGTATTGCTTCTTTGAGTTCTTCTTAAAAACTAAACTACAAAATAGCTGTCGGAGGAGGCGAAAACTATATCAGAAGAATATTGATATCGAATATACATATGAATCGATATTCTTTTGTTTACTTTATTCTTTTTATTCTTTTTTTTTTTTATTCTTAACCGAACCAATGCATTCACTTCCTAGTGGGAACATATAACGGGTGATTTTTTAGCTGGTTTGGTTTTGGCAACACTGGTTTTGACAGCTGACGTGTGTTTAGTACCTTGTGTCACTGTCAAACAGCTTCAGTTTGGTTTGCAATTTAACCATGGATCGTCTTACAAATGAACAACGCTTGCAAATTATTGAATTTTACTATCAAAATTCGTGCTCGGTTCGAAATGTTCATCGCGCGCTGCTTGGGTTCAGCGATGAGGCTCATTTTTGGTTGAATGGGTACGTAAATAAGCAAAATTGCCGCATTTGGAGTGAAGATCAGCCAGAAGCATTGCAATAGCTACCAATGCATCCCGAAAAAGCCAATGTTTGGTGCGGTTTATGGGCCGGCGGCATTATTGGGCCTATTTCTTCAAAGATGATGCGAATCGCAGCGTTACTGTCAATGGTGAACGCTACCGAGCGATGATAACAAACTTTTTTTTGCCCGAAATGGAAGTTCTTGACTTGCATGATATGTGGTTTCAACAAGACGGTGCCACATGCCACACAGCACGCGAAACAATGGCGCAATTGCGAGGCGAGTTTGGTGAACAGTTAATTTCACGTTTCGGGCCGGTAAATTGGCCGCCTAGATCGTGCGATTTGACACCATTAGATTATTTTTTGTGGGGGTATGTCAAGGCTAATGTCTATAGGGACAAGCCCGCTTCGATTGACGCACTGGAAGCCAACATCCATGCATTCATTCGTGAGATACCGGCCGATATGTGTGAAAGAGTATGCCAAAATTGGACTCAGCGGATGGGCTACCTGATACGCAGCCGCGGTCAACATTTGCATGAAATTATCTTTAAACATTCAATTGCAAGGTTCAAACTATCGATTCAAATAAATATTTCATTCATTTTTTCGAATTTTTTGTGTTTTTTTTTAAAAAAAAGTTCTAAACCTCTTAAAAAATCACCCATTAGCATACCCAAGCAATAATGATTGTGAGAAATTATGACCCACAATTAATATTGCTTAATTTTTCAAGTGTGCCTTCAATTTCTCAACAGGTTAACCGAATGCATCGGTTTGATTTTAGTTTGCCGCAATCGTAAATTCTTCACTAGGTCATTTATTGTGAAACAATAAAATGCATAATTAACGATGTCATTTATTGTGAAGCAATTTACGATGGCAGCAATTTGATAATAATAATAAGTATGGTTTAGGACCAATACTTAACTCCTCCTTCCTTAGATTCAATTTTCTCCTGGAAATTACTCTGGTCATTAAGTTTTTCACCTTTTTTATTTGTTGTATTTTGAATTTTTATTTTTATTTTGCCTGTTCCTCCGACTTTCTTACAAACTATATATGCTATAAAAATAATTGCAATTATTACAATAAACATGGATGTACCAGATATAACATATGTTTTTATCTTGTTGTATTTTAATAGTTCTATTGTATGTCTGTTTTCAATTTCTTGCCATTTTTCAATTTTTTTAAATATAGTATTCATTGTTACATTTTCTTTAATTATTTCTTCATAATACAGTTTACTTACTTACTTACTTAGGTCCTCAGACCTGTTAAGTCCGTGGGGGACCCCTAGTGGGGCATAGGGCCTCGACTACGCCTACGCGCCATCGTGTGCGGTTTCCAGAGATGTGTTTCAGCTCCCTCCAACTCTTGCCTAGTTGCGCTGATTCCTCCTCGACTGTTCTACGCCATGTGCTTCTCGGCCGCCCAGCTCTTCGTCCTTCTTGTGTGAGCGGATTCCACTGCATTGCTTGCGTTGCAATACAGTCGTTGCCTTTTCGAAGCGTATGTCCAATCCACTGCCACTTTCGACGTCGTATAATAGAGTCGATAGGTTCCTGGCCCGTTCTCCTAAGGAGCTCTTCGTTGGAAATACGATTGGGCCAGAAAATCCTAAGTATGTTTCGTAGACATCTATTAACGAACGTTTGCAGCTTCTTAGTGACAGCTGCTGTAACCTTCCAGGTGCTGCATCCATAAAGCAGTACGGATTCTACATTGGAGCGGAACAGTCGTAGCTTGGTCCTCAAACTGAGAGAGTTATTCCTCCATATATTTTTTAACATACCGAAAGCAGCCTTTGCTTTCCCGATACGGCTGCTGATGTCTTGTTCGGTACCGCCTTCGGTAGAGATGATACTTCCAAGATATTGAAAGTTCTGAACTTTCTCTACCGGCTGCTGGGAGATATTTATAAGAGAGGATGTCTGGGTTCCGAGGCTAATCATTTTTGTTTTGCCGATGTTGATGTTTAGCCCCACGATTTCGGCTTCTCTCTCCACCCTTGTTGCCATTTGATGGAGATCCATGATCCTATGAGAGAGCAAACATACGTCGTCCGCATAATCAAGATGCTTTAGGTAGGATGTCAGAGTCCATCGAATTCCTCCGTTTCCTGTCAAGGCTGCGCGTAGGACATCGCTTATCACCAACAAAAACAATATTGGCGACAGTATGCAGCCCTGTCTGACTCCGCTTTGAACTTCAAACTCTTCTGACAACCTACCTTCGTGCAGAACGTGACATTTGGAACCTTCATAAGTTGCTTTAATAATAGCAATTAATTTATCTGGGATACCCCTCCTGCGTAAAGCACACCAGATAAATTCTCTGTTAACGCTGTCGAAAGCCTTCTCAAAATCGATGAACAGCAGGTGAAGTGGTGCCCGATATTCAGCGCACTGCTCAATTATGATCCTCAAGGTGTTGATATGATCAATACATGAGGATCCAGCACGGAATCCTGCTTGTTCGGCATCGAGTGTCGCTTCAAGATGTTCTTTTATGCGTTCCAGGACAATCTTTGCTACTATTTTGGCAACAGTAGGCAAAACGCAAATCCCCCTCCAGTTTTCGCACTTTGTTAGGTCTCCTTTTTTTGGGAGCTTGACGATCATTCCCTTCTTCCACTCGTCGGGGAAACCTTCGGCGACCCAGGCCGCCTGTATGAGTGGTTGCAGAAGTTCGCTCGATTTCGTTGGCGCCGCTTGTAAAAGCTCTGCGGGAATGCCATCGAGTCCTACCGCTTTGTTGGTCTTAAGTGCTTTAATTGCGGTACATATCTCATCTCTACTGGGGGGTACGGTACGAATTCGGGAATTTGTTGCTTCGGGCAGCTCATTAGGTATCTGTTGCACATTACTATCGGTTACTCGGTTTAAAACCGAAGCAAAGTGGTCCTTCCACCTTCTGAGTTGCTCCTCATCCGAGCTGAGCAGGGAACCGTCTATGTCTTTTATGAGGTGTTGTTTCGAACTTCGCGAACCAATCAGTTCCTTGGTTATGCTATAGACGGTTCTGCTGTCGCACCTGTTTGCAGCATCTTCGGCTTGTTGCGCCAAAGCGTTGATGTGATTACGCTTGTCACGTCGCACACTGCGGTGAACCTCTCTCTTTTTCGTGCGGTACGAAGATTCTAGCTCGTTTCTTTGTTCTCCATGTGCAGCTGTTAAGCGAGCCTTCATTTCTTTTCGTTCGTTGATCCTTACCCAAGTTTCTTCAGAAAGCCAGGTGTTGTTGCTTCCTTGCGCCCGACCGACTACTCTTTCAGCACTTGTAATGAAAGCATTTTTCACAGCACTCCAGTGGTTTTCGATGGTGTCGGGTTCTGTGCTGCTGATTGTTCTCATTTCGTGAGAAAGGCGGTCCCTAAATTGTTGGCGTGTTGAGGGATCCTTTAGTCTATCAACATTAAACTTGGGCATTCGGATGGTTCCATTGGATCTCCGAACTGCAGCTGTACGTAGTCTTACGGTAGCGACCATTAGATGGTGGTCACGAGCAAGCCCCATGTCGGCACCTCTTCTGTTTCGTACATCTAGGAGACTGCTTCTAAATCGTCGGCTAATCGCGAAGTGGTCAATTTGGTTGGAAGTTGCTTGTCTGTCCGTCGACACCCAGCTAATTTTGTGACACGTCTTGTGCTCAAACATTGTGCCACCAATTACTAGGTCGTTAGCGTTGCAGAAATCAATGAACCGCTCACCATTGTCGTTGCAAATGCCAACACCTTGGTTCCCCATCACATGTCTGAGTCCATCGTTGCTGCTGCCAACCTTTGCATTCAAGTCTCCCATTACCATTTTGATATCTCCGCGCGGTGTGTTGTTGTAGGCGGCTCCTAGCCGACTGTAGAAGCATTCTTTCTCTTCATCGGATGCAAGCTCCGTTGGCGCGTAACACTGTATGATGGTGACAGGGCGTACTCTAGTCCGGAATCTGGCTCTTATGATTCTTTCACCGAGGGGCTCCCATGAAATTAGGCTACTGATAGCAGTTTTGCTTAGCAGCAACCCAACTCCTGCTTCCCGAGCACTTCCTTGAGGTTTTCCGGAGTAGAGCAGCACAGTGTTACGCGATGGTGATTTATACTTGCCCGATCCCAACCATCTTACTTCGCTTAGCCCTAAGATATCCATCTTGTACCGCACGAATTCTCTCTCTAGTTGGAGGAATCTGGCATTGTGAGGGCCTTCGCTACCTGCGTCGAGGAGCGTCCTCACATTCCAAAAACCAATCTTTGTCCGGGTACAATAGCCAAAAGTCGTCAACGTGTTATCAGTCCTTATCCGAGGCGTAGTTTCAGTTTCGGTAGCGGAATGGAATTCAGTTACGAAGGGTGCTAACCTCCGTAACCTATCCTGAAGGAAGTCAGGAACTTTCGCACTTACAATTTTAGTTAATTTATGCAATTGGGATACACAAATCATTGCCCGGGGACCACCTCGAGGAGGTAAAGCAAGCACTTCGACGTGTCTAAAAGTTGCATTGTTGGCCTAAACCAGGTCTTAGGCAGTCAACAACTACCCGATTAGGCACGCCGCAGGTCCCCAATAATACTGTAACGATTTAATAATTACCCAACTACTTTTGAAACAAAAGGGAAATCCTCTAACTGTTCCCAGCGCCATCTGTTTGAGAAGCTAGACACCATAGAATACCGGTTCCAGTCAACGATTGGAAAGGAAATTTCCAGAAGGCGATTCTCGAATATTCTAGTTTGTACGAGTTCAGACTAGAACCATTTAATTCCCTATATAAGGGGATGTTTTCAAGCGAGTGGACACAGTTTAATTTTGAATGTGATAGCGTAAAAGTAAGCAGTAAAAGTGTATCCGGAAGTGAATTTTAGATTGCATACTATTGAGATTGAAGAATAATAAAAACGATTTGAACTGAAATAAAGTGTGTTTATTCTGAATAGTAAATACGTGGAAGTTATTATTTAAAGGAAATAAGTTTTATTATCGAACCTAGGTAGAACATTACATTGGTGTCAGAAGTGGGATAAAACTTATTTCATCTGTGCATTCAGATATTTATGGTGAAAAGTGTTTGAAAAATAATAATAAAAACAGTGATAGTGTTTTTGCTATTATTACGAAGTGTTTTGTGCAAAAAAAAGAGACAATGGGTAAGATAGTGAATGAATTGAATTGTGTTGAACTAAAAGCAGAACTGAACAAAAGAGGCCTTCCTACTGCTGGAACGAAAAATGACCTCATTATTCGTCTGCAAGAAGAGTTAAGACAACACGGAGAAAACCCAGACACGTTTTTCTTTGAGATTGAAATGGCCGAAGAACAAGTAAGTCCCTGCTTAGACATGAGTAATATGATGACTTTGTTGTTTGCTCGATTTGATGAACAACGCAGTGAGCAAAAGAATCTTCTCGTAGACCAACGTAATGAGCAAAAGAATCTTCTCGAAGAACAACGTAATGAGCAAAAGAATCTTCTCGAAAAACAAGAAAACAATATGCTGGAAAGATTCCAAGAACAGAAAAATCTCCTGGAAGGTAAGCTAGATGCATTCCAGAACAAATTTATTGCTCTTGACGAACGTGTCGAAAAACAATTTCTAACAGTAGACGCAAAACTCGAGAAAGTTCAAGAAAAGTTCGAAGACCAAATTCAGAGCATTACAAATGAATTGGATAAAGTAAGAAAAATGAAGGTTCGAGAAAGTTCTGGGGACTTTCCAAAGCGAAAGGAAATGCATCCACCAACCTTTGATGGACAAACTTCTTGGTCGATCTACAAGAAGCAGTTTGAGGCAGCCGCAGCAACAAATGGCTGGGATGACGAAGACAAATATATAGCTCTGACGCTTGCCCTTAGAGGATCTGCTGCTGAACTATTGCAAACCATACCAGCAGACAAGAATGGCAACTTCAGAGCTCTTGTTCAGGCTATCGACAAACGTTTTGGAGATGGCCATATGCAAGAAGTCTTCCGCGTCCAACTCAATACTAGAGTTCAGAAAAGAGGAGAGAGTCTGCAGCAATTGCAAGCAGATATCGAAAGGCTTGCCCATTTGGCATATCCAACTGCAGGAGACGAAATTACAAGTCAATTAGCAACAGAAGCCTTTGTCCGTGCTGTATCCGACATCAACCTACAGCGAGCAATTCGAACTGCTGGAAAACGGACGCTTCCGGAGGCATTAGCATTCGCTTTGACTATGGAAGCAGCAGAACAGGCTTCTCAAGGAGTTCATCGAGTAAGAGAAGTGGAAGTTGAAGAATGCTCATGTCAAAGAGTTGCATTCCAAAGAAACCAGAGAGATGGACCTGCTCGTTGCTGGAACTGTAACAAGACCGGACACCTCCAGCGCCAGTGCAGACTGCCACCGAGAAGAGCTGCATGTCAACATTGTGGAAGCAGAAATAATATTCCAGAACAAAGAAGCAATAACACCAACACTCCTGATCGACTTGTTTCCCAGTCGGGAAACGAGTAAGAACCAACTTCGAGGGGCAGAAGCTGGTTTCTGGTATCGATGGCCCCAGAACCACCATCCAAGTCTCACAGACTAAACGAGACAACAAAAGTCTGACAGTGGAGGCAACTTTAAACAACAAGAAACACGTGGCTACAATTGACACCGGTGCGACAGCCTCTATTCTACGAAGGGACTTGGTCAAGATGACATGGCTACATAACACCAATAGCTATCGTCTGAAAACGGCAACAGGAGAAGCAGCAAAAGTGTACGGAGAAGTTCGTTTTCCGATCCGTTTGGCAGAGCTGGAGTTTACACATGTGTTTCTGGTAGCAGACATATGTGATGAATGCATAATCGGAATTGACTTCATGAAAGAACATGGAGTAATCCTGGATATCGGTAAGCAAGTTCTTAAGTACAAAAATGTAGAGATTCCAATGGTTTATGGTGATGAAAAATCGCCATCTCTAAGAACTGTCATCAAAGAAGACATAAGCTTGCCTCCTTCTTCAGAAATGTTCGTTTGGACAAAAATAAAGGGTGATTTGGGTAGTCATCGGTACCTCATGGTGGAACCAGCCACTGAGCAATATTCCCAAAACATTATCGTAGGGAAAACTCTAGTGGTGACAAAGAACAACATGGTGCCTGTACGGATACTCAACATCAAACCGTACGAAGTTAAGCTCAGGAAAGGAGAAATAGTTGGGCAATGTGAAGCTGTATCTGCGATAACCAAGATCAACGAAGTAGATACACAGAAGTCTGTGAAGTCCGAAAAATTAAAATCCGTGATTCTAAAGTCATCCAATCTTAGTCAACATCAGCTAAATGTCGCTAGAAGCCTTCTTCACGAGTATGCTGATATTTTCTCTTCACCCAGTGGGCAATATGGTCGAACACAACTGGTGCAGCATCGAATCGACACAGGAGATGCAAGACCGATTCGTCAACCAGCAAGACGTCTTCCTTTGGCCAAACAAGCCGAAGTTGAAGAGATGATATCCACCATGAAGAAAGATGGGCTAATCGAAAATTCCAAAAGCCCTTGGGCATCCCCGGTGGTTCTTGTGAAAAAGAAGGATGGAAGCACTCGATTTTGTGTGGACTACAGAAGGCTTAACGATGTGACAAAGAAAGACAGCTACCCTCTACCCAGAATCAGCGACACTTTAGATGCAATGGAAGGAGCCCAATGGTTTTCAACTTTGGACTTGAAGAGTGGCTATTGGCAGGTAGAAATACATCCAGAAGATCGAGAAAAGACGGCTTTCTCCACAGGAAATGGTCTGTGGGAATTTAGAGTGATGCCGTTTGGACTATGTAACGCTCCGGCAACATTCGAGCGTTTGATGGAATGTGTTCTACATGGACTTACTTGGAAATCTTGCTTAGTTTATTTGGACGATGTCATCGTATATGGCAAAACATTTGAGGAACATTGTGGCAACCTTAAAGCTGTATTCCAGAGACTTCGAGAAGCACACCTAAAGTTGAATCCAGACAAATGTGCGCTTTTTAAGACCGAAGTTAAATACTTGGGACATATCATCTCGTCTCAAGGAGTAAAGACTGATCCTGAGAAAGTTGACACCGTCAAGAATTGGCCAACACCACAGGACAAACATCAACTCCGAAGCTTTCTTGGTTTAGCCACATATTATCGGCGTTTCGTGAAGGATTTTGCTGGAATCGCCAAAAGCTTGCATCAGCTCACTGAAAAAGGGAAGCCGTTCAAATGGTCAGGTGAGTGCGAGAAAAGCTTTCAGGAACTGAAGCTGCGCTTATGTAACGCTCCTGTGCTGACCTATCCGACTCCAGGAAAACCTTTTATCATCGACGCTGATGCAAGTAACGTTGGAATTGGCGCTGTACTCTCACAAGTCCATGATGGAGAAGAAAAAGTTGTCGCCTACTACAGCAAGGTACTCTCAAAGCCAGAGCGTAATTATTGTGTTACCAGAAGAGAACTTCTTGCTCTGGTTTTGGCAACAAAGCACTTCCATAAATACATCTATGGACAGAAGTTCCTTCTTCGAACGGACCATGGTGCGCTCAACTGGCTTTTGAACTTCAAAAATCCTGAAGGTCAAGTAGCAAGGTGGATAGAGAGACTACAGACCTACGACTATCAGATTCAACATCGAAGAGGAAAGCTGCATTCAAACGCAGACGCATTATCTCGGCGACCGTGCAAACAAGACTGCAAACATTGCACGCGGCAAGAAGAAAAGGAGGTGATTGCCGTACAACGTATAAGAGCCGATCCCATTTACGGTTGGAGCAATGAAGAACTCAGAGTTGCCCAACAAGAAGACTCGGATATCGAACCCATTCTTGCATGGAAGGAACACCAAGAAAAACCTGAATGGAGTGACATTTCAGACAGAAGCCCTGCTCTCAAAGCTTATTGGGCCCAATGGGACTCGCTTCATGTGCAAGAAGGGGTACTAAAGCGTAAATGGGAATCCACAGATGGTAAGTCTTATGTGATGCAGCTTATCGTTCCTCGGTCAAAGGTAAATGAGGTTCTGCGAGAGATGCATGATGGAGCTTCTGGAGGTCATTTAGGAGTCAATAAGACGCTGGAAAAGGTACGACAACGGTTCTACTGGCTACATGCAAGAGATGACGTCGAAAAGTGGTGCCGAAAATGTGATACTTGTGCAGCTAGCAAGGGGCCAGGTAGAAAGATTCAAAGTAAAATGCATCAATACAATGTAGGCACACCTTTCGAAAGGATTGCAGTAGACGTCGCAGGCCCTTTTCCTGAAACAAATAGCGGAAACCGATATATCCTAGTCGTAATGGATTACTTCAGCAAGTGGCCTGAGGCATACGCCATCCCAAACCAGGAAACCAAAACAGTAGTGGACCAGATTGTCTTCAATTGGGTGAGCAGGTTCGGTGTACCTATGGAATTGCATTCTGACCAAGGGAGGAACTTCGAATCTAACATCTTTCAGGAAGTTTGCACACTCCTTGGCATTAAAAAGACAAGGACAACACCGCTTCATCCGCAATCTGATGGGATGGTTGAACGATTCAACAGGACGCTTAAAGAACATCTGTCTAAGGTCGTCGACGACTATCAACAAGACTGGGACCGACATATTCCATTATTCCTGATGGCTTATCGAAGTGCGGCACATAGCTCAACAGGACATACACCATCGGAGATCCTGTTCGGAACAACAATACGGCTTCCAAGTGAAGTGAAATTTGGATGCCGCACAATTGAGCCGCAAAGAACAGAGGAATATGTGGATAACCTTAAAGAAAGACTTAATGACATTCACCAAAGAACAAGGACAAGCATAAAAACATGCAGTGACCGGATGAAAACACGATATGACGCACGTGCAACATCGACAGGATTTCAAGAAGGAGATCTTGTGTGGTTTTATAATCCCCATCGACAAAAGGGGCTGTCACCAAAACTTCAACAAAACTGGGAAGGCCCTTACAATGTTGTGAAAAGAATTAATGATGTGGTTTACCGTATACGGAGAGGGGTGAGAGGCAAATTAAAAGTAGTTCATTGTGACCGTTTATATCGTTATAATGGTGAAAGTAGTGATGGAATTGTTCGGGACGATCAATCCTAAGAGGGGGGCAATGTAACGATTTAATAATTACCCAACTACTTTTGAAACAAAAGGGAAATCCTCTAACTGTTCCCAGCGCCATCTGTTTGAGAAGCTAGACACCATAGAATACCGGTTCCAGTCAACGATTGGAAAGGAAATTTCCAGAAGGCGATACTCGAATATTCTAGTTTGTACGAGTTCAGACTAGAACCATTTAATTCCCTATATAAGGGGATGTTTTCAAGCGAGTGGACACAGTTTAATTTTGAATGTGATAGCGTAAAAGTAAGCAGTAAAAGTGTATCCGGAAGTGAATTTTAGATTGCATACTATTGAGATTGAAGAATAATAAAAACGATTTGAACTGAAATAAAGTGTGTTTATTCTGAATAGTAAATACGTGGAAGTTATTATTTAAAGGAAATAAGTTTTATTATCGAACCTAGGTAGAACATTACAATACATACATAATACAGTTGAAAGGTATAATTTGTTTCTTTATTTTTGAGAATAGCATCATTTATTTTAATATTACAATTATGGATATTAACAATATAATTTCCTGTTAAAGTTAATTCTCTGGCATCGCAATTATTTTGTACAGTTGTATTGTCAGCATTTTTAACAATAAACGTTCTCTGATTTAGGTTAATTATTTCAAAATGTTTGTTTATTTTCATTAGACAATTCTTTTTAATAATACAATCGTTTCTTTCTCTTAAATCATTGACATTATTTTTTTCATTATTAAATATGTATTCTTTACTTTTATATGCAATTACAAAAAATGGTTCTAAATCGATTTCTTCTTTTTCTTGGTTTGTTACAGGTAAAATTATTTTAATAGGAAGTGTTATTATTTCTTCAGGTATTTTCAAGGCTATAATAATGGCTCCATTTGTATATTTCATTACTCCTGTTTTAATATTTTTCAGTTTGCTAAAGTTCATGTCTGTCATAACCAATTCATCTTTGGTCAGTAAACTAGGGTGTGTTATCCCCATTTTGGAAGCAGCTATAGTATCTAGTAGGTTGTCAATTAACTTTTCAAACATCATTGTAATCGATTTAGTATTGATTTTTGTAACTTTTGACTTTCGTTTTGATACATTTCTATTTCTTGTCTGTCCTTCAAAACTAAGTCTCTAATGTTTTTCATATTTTCCTCTAGTTGTGTATTAATTTTAATCTGTTTATTAAGTTCCTGAATAGCATTTTTGTCGTTAGTCTCTAAACTCTCTCTCTCTCTCTACTCTTAAATGTTCGTCTATTTCTTCCCTATCTGCGTCGTCCATGGTACCAAATAACAATTTTTGACCCATTCCTATTACATTTATGAGTCCTCGTCTTGTACGTGTCTTGGGGGGCATAATACTTAATATTTTTGTGAATATTGTAGAACTTTCTTTTTTTAATTCTTGATCTTGATTTACAATTTCATATTTTTTTATTTCCTGAAGGGTATCTATTAAATTATTTGTGTTGACGATGTGGATAACAGTCTGGGTTTGGTTGATTATTTCTCCTTCTCCCATGTTAATTATTGTGAACCCATTCTTACTTTCGATTGGCGTTATTACCAATGTGGCTTGTACCAGGTTGGTCATCAGCATCATAGGTAGGAGTAAGAGCATCAACGGGAGTACCTGCGAATTTTCTTGGTCGTTTAATGTTCTTAGTATGTACTCTATCAAGATTCTTATATCTAAAGTTAGGCTCGTTCTTGTGTCTAACATGTTTATAATTTTTTATATAGCCTTCCTGTCTTGTTTCTATATAATCTTCTCTTGTCTGGTTTTTCTTATTAATACTTTTTTCTTTTTTTTTCTTGAGTTCTCGTACTAGGTTTTCTATGTCTGTATTTTGTGCTTGTTCTGGAGACATGTTAATTGTTGAATGATGTCTTTTATTATAATTTTGGAAAGCCTTAAACATTTTCACGTTAACTGACTCTTCCTGTTTCATTGAAAGTAGAATTTCTGCTATTATACTATGTAATCTTTCTATATCTGCATTCCCTGTATGTGAATTAGGTTTAGTAAAGTGTACTTGTACCTGACGTTCCCTAAGAAAATTTTTAATGTATATTGTATTAAACTCGTTGTCTGTAACAATTTTTGTAGGTGTCCCTTCTCTAGTAAAGTGTTCCGTGATAGCATCTGTTTTATGTATATGATTTTTACTTTCTAATCTATAGACATATCCTTTTTTGGTGAGTTTATCAATCACGGTTAGAAATATGTGTTTGTGAAAGTGATAAATGTCTATGTGGATTATATCATTAGGATTATTAGGTGTTTCTGTTATTTTAAATTTGTTGTTAATAGGTTTCCGTTCATACTTAGCCGTTTGTCATGTGTCACAGTTATTTATAATTTGTGTAATTATTCGTGTTAATTTGGGAAAGTAAATTTGTTGTTTTAGAGTGTTATAAGTTTCAATTATGCCTGAGTGTTGGCTTTCTTTTATATGATATATGGATATTTGTTTTCTAGCTTCCTCCTCCGTCCTTAAGTCTCTTACTCTTCGTGTTAGTTTAATGAATTTAATTTTAGTATTTCCTGAGTATAAATGTATGATTACCTGTTGAATTTTATTATAGTCTGACTCTCTAACTTCAGAATATATTCCAATTATTCCCGGAACAATTTCTTTTAACTGGTCTGTTATCGAATCCAGAGGGTCGGATGCTCTAATATACTGTAATGTTCTACCTAGGTTCGATAATAAAACTTATTTCCTTTAAAAAATAACTTCCACGTATTTGCTATTCAGAATAAACACACTTTATTTCAGTTCAAATCGTTTTTATTATTCTTCAATCTCAATAGTATGCAATCTAAAATTCACTTCCGAATACACTTTTACTGCTTACTTTTACGCTATCACATTCAAAATTAAACTGTGTCCACTCGCTTGAAAACATCCCCTTATATAGGGAATTAAATGGTGGTTTAAACTGGAATATTCGAGCATCGCCTTCTAGAAATTTCCTTTCCAATCGTTGACTGGAACCGATATTCTATGGTGTCTAGCTTCTCAAATAGATGGCGCTGGGAACAGTTAGAGGATTTCCCTTTTGTTTCAAAAAGTAGTTGGGTAATTATTAAATCGTTACATTGCCCCCCTCTTAGGATTGATCGTCCCGAACAATTCCATCACTACTTTCACCATTATAACGATATAAACGGTCACAATGAACTACTTTTAATTTGCCTCTCACCCCTCTCCGTATACGGTAAACCACATCATTAATTCTTTTCACAACAGTGTAAGGGCCTTCCCAGTTTTGTTGAAGTTTTGGTGACAGCCCCTTTTGTCGATGGGGATTATAAAACCACACAAGGTCTCCTTCTTGAAATCCTGTCGATGTTGCTCGTGCGTCATATCGTGTTTTCATCCGGTCACTGCATGTTTTTATGTTTGTCCTTGTTCTTTGGTGAATGTCATTAAGTCTTTCTTTAAGGTTATCCACACTGTCAATCTTTGATATCGCGGGCGCAGATGAACATGGCCCAATTACTTTTGCTTTCTTGACCTTACTTTTGTCTGGTTTAATGTTCAATGCCCGTACAGGCACCATGTTGTTCTTTGGTGCCACAAGAGTCTCGGTGTCTGGTTCCGCCACAAGGTTTCGATGAATACCGAAATCAACGTTTATTTTTGTTGAACCCAACTCTGCTGAAGAAGGAGCCAAGCACATGCTTTCTTTGATGGCAGTTCTTAGTGTTGATGTTTTTTCGTCTCCGTAAACCATTGAAATGTCTACATTTTGGCACTTAAGAACTTGCTTACCGAAATCCAGGATTACTCCATGCTCTTTCATAAAATCAATTCCAATGATGCACTCGTCACATATGTCTGCTACCAGAAACACGTGTGTAAACTCCAGCTTTGCCAAGCGGATAAGAAGACGAACTTCTCCATACACTTTTGCTGCTTCTCCAGTTGCCATTTTCAGACGATAGCTATTGGTGTTATGCAGCCATGTCGTCTTGACCAAATCTCTTCGTACAATAGAGGCAGTGGCACCAGTGTCAATTGTAGCCACGTGTTTCTTGTTGTTTAAGAACGCCTCCACTGTCAGACTTTTGTTATCTCTTTTAGCCTGTGAGACTTGGATGGTGGTTCTGGGGCCATCGATACCAGAATCCAGCTTCTGCGCCTCTAAGTTGGTTCTTACTCGTTTCCCAACTGAACACCACTGTTGTCGTTCTCGAGTATTATTTCTGCTTCCACAGTGTTGACATGCAGCTCTTCTCAGTGGCAGTCTGCACTGGCGCTGGAGGTGTCCAGTCTTGTTACAGTTCCAGCAACGAACTGGTCCGTCTCGCCTGCTTCTTTGGAATGCGATTCTCTGACAAAAGCATTCTTCAACTTCCACTTCTTTTACTCGATGAACTCTTTGAGAAGCCTGTTCTGCTGCTTCCATAGTCAAAGCGAATGCTAATGCCTCCGGAAGCGTCCGTTTTCCAGCAGTTCGAATTGCTCGCTGTAGGTTGATGTCGGATACAGCACGGACAAAGGCTTCTGTTGCTAATTGACTTGTAATTTCGTCTCCTGCAGTTGGATATGCCAAATGGGCAAGCCTTTCGATATCTGCTTGCAATTGCTGCAGACTCTCTCCTCTTTTCTGAACTCTAGTATTGAGTTGGACGCGGAAGACTTCTTGCATATGGCCATCTCCAAAACGTTTTTCGATAGCCTGAACAAGAGCACTGAAGTTGCCATTCTTGTCTGCTGGTATGGTTTGCAATAGTTCAGCAGCAGATCCTCTAAGGGCAAGCGTCAGAGCTATATATTTGTCTTCGTCATCCCAGCCATTTGTAGCTGCGGCTGCCTCAAACTGCTTCTTGTAAATCGACCAAGAAGTTTGTCCATCAAAGGTTGGTGGATGCATTTCCTTTCGCTTTGGAAAGTCGCCAGAACTTTCTCGAACCTTCATTTTTCTTACATCATTTAATTCATTAGCAATGCTCTGAATTTTATTTTCAAACTTTTCTTGAACTGCTTGAACTTTCTCGAGCATTGCGTCTACTTAAGAAAATTGTTTTTCGACACCCTCAACACGTTCGTTAAGAGTACCAAATTTATTTTCAAATGCATCTAGCTTACCTTCGATAAGGTTTTTCTGATCTTCTAGAAGGTTCTTTTGCTCACTGCGTTGTTCATCAAATCTTTCCAGAAGATTCTGTTGTTCATTGCGTTGTTCTTTTCTTTGCTCTTCAAACTGAGCAAGCAACATAGTCATCATATTACTCATGTCTAAGCTAGGACTTACTTGTTCTTCGGCCATTTCAATCTCAAAGAGAAACGTGTCTGGGTTTTCTCCGTGTTGTCTTAACTCTTCTTGCAGACGAATAATGAGGTCATTTTTCGTTCCAGCAGTAGGAAGACCTCTTTTGTTCAGTTCTGCTTTTAGTTCAACACAATTCAATTCATTCACTATCTTACCCATTGTCTCTTTTTTTTTTTTTTTTTGCACAAAACACTTCGTAATAATAGCAAAAACACTATCACTGTTTTTGTTATTATTTTTCAAACACTTTTCACCATAAGTATCTGAATCCAATGTAATGTTCTACCTAGGTTCGATAATAAAACTTATTTCCTTTAAAAAATAACTTCCACGTATTTGCTATTCAGAATAAACACACTTTATTTCAGTTCAAATTGTTTTTATTATTCTTCAATCTCAATAGTATGCAATCTAAAATTCACTTCTGAATACACTTTTACTGCTTACTTTTACGCTATCACATTCAAAATTAAACTGTGTCCACTCGCTTGAAAACATCCCCTTATATAGGGAATTAAATGGTTCTAGTCTAAACTAGTACAAACTGGAATATTCGAGCATCGCCTTCTAGAAATTTCCTTTCCAATCGTTGACTGGAACCGATATTCTATGGTGTCTAGCTTCTCAAATAGATGGCGCTGGGAACAGTTAGAGGATTTCCCTTTTGTTTCAAAAAGTAGTTGGGTAATTATTAAATCGTTACAATACATAATTCTTTTTCCATGAAGTGTTTCTATTTTCGATTCTTTGTCATAACATAAAATAATTTGTTGCTTGTATATATTAACAATGCCTTCCTTGATGGGTATGTGATCTAACTGTTCTTCAATTCCAGAATGAATTGTTGCGTTGTCTGAAATTTGGTTTACTTCAGTATTTTGACCTTCGATTCTACTAAGAAAATCAGCAACTTTATTTTCTGGTCCTTTCAGATATTCAATATCATAGTCGAACTCTTGTAATTTGAGTAACCACCGTTGATTACGCTGAGAGAACTCTGCACCATTATATTTTTTGTTCAGATATTTGATAGGGAGGTGATCGGTGGTTATTTTGAATTTGTTTCCCCACAAATAGGGTCTTAACTTCGATACACTCCACACAATTGATAGAAATTCCTTATCTGTAACGGAATAATTTCTCTCATGCTCGTTAAGAGTCCTTGAAATATAACAAACTGGTTGTTTGTTCTGTGTTAAAACAGCTCCTATTGCGTAATTACTAGCGTCTGTATATAAATGGAAAGGTTTTTCGTATTGTGGAAATTTTAAAATTGGGTAAGTTATTAAGTTTAATTTAAGAGTCTCGAAAGCACTCACGTATTCGGGATCATTAGTATTTATTTTCGTTCCTTTTTTAAGATATCTAGTCATTGGTTGTGCTATTTTTGCATAATCTTGAATGAACTTCCGATAATATCCGGAAGCCCCTAGAAAACTTCTAAGTTGTTTTTCCGTATGAGGAAGTGGAAGATTTTTAATCACACTTATTTTATTAGGATTAGGTTTTAATCCTTCTTCCGTCAGGATATGACCTAGGAATTCAGTTTCTTTCTTAAGGAATGAACATTTACCTATTTGTAATTTTAAATTATTGTTCCTTAAGATTTTGAAAATGTCTTTTAGATTTTTCATATGTTCTTTCAGCGATGCAGAAAATATCAAAATGTCGTCTAAATATACGACGCAAGCTTTATTTATATAATCTCTTAGTATGTGGTTCATTAACCGTTGGAACGTTGCTGGTGCATTTTTAAGTCCAAAAGGCATACGAACATATTCGTAAAGTCCTTGTGGAGTTATGAATGCAGTTTTCGCAATGTCATTCGGATGCATCATAATTTGATGGTAACCCTTAGCTAGATCAAGAGTCGAAAAATATACTGCTTTCCCTAATTTATCAAACAAGGTTTCGATATTTGGTAAAGGGAATCTATCATCCTCAGTTATTTCATTTAAAGCCCTATAGTCAACACATATACGGTATTGTACTTGTCCATCCTTATCGCGTTTTTTGGACACTACTACTATGGGTGAAGCATATCTACTCATACTTCTCCGAATTATACCTTGTCTTTCCATCTCTTTAACCTGTCGGGCTACCTCTTCTTCATGTTTCTTTGGTAATCTATATAATTTAGCATGCAATGGTTTGTCTTCACGAAGACGAATTTCATGTTTTATTCCTGAAGTATGAGTTGATGTGTCCCCTTCTTTGTACTGAATGCTCTCGAATTCTACTAGAAGGGAGGTCAGTGCTGTCTGTTCTTCGCGATTAAGTCTGCCGAAGTCAGGACTGTCCTCTTCTAAGTAATTACAAGAGTGTTCCAAAGATTTTTCGCTTTCTACGATTGTTTGATTCTTCAGGATTATAATTTTTTGTTCTATATCAATGGTCTTTATAATTTTTTCTAAAACATCCATGCCGAATAACATGGTATAATTTTTGTGTTCTAATTTATGACCATATGCTTTGATGTTGGTATTATTTGCATACCCAAATTCTTTTGGAAAGGGAATCTGGTATATATTTGTGTCTTGCGTTGAGCTACTGTTGATAGTTTGTATTTTCGTTAGTTTTGTATCCAATATTTTGTATTTTGTCATGTCTAGTTTGTTCGTATTTACGATTGTCATTGCGCTACCAGTATCAATTAAAATATAGTGTCTTTGATTTTCTATTTCTACTGGTACCATCATTATTGATCCGAGGCTCAATTCAGAAAAACCGGCGGTTCTACTGCATTAAGTTCCTGTCGGATAGGTTCTTGATCTGTGAAGACATTATTAGTATCCATTGGTTGTGGCCTTGAATTATTTTGTCTACTAATACCTGAGGGTCTTGTCTCGTTCCGATTGTCATTTTGCCTAACCTGTCGTGAACCTCTTTGCTCACTAGAATTATGACTAAAATCTTGTCTTCTATAAGTGTCCCTATTTTGGTTGTTAAAGTGGTTATATCTATAGTTTCTTACTTGATTATTATTGTTATTGATAATTAGATTACCATTATCGTAGCCTATATACGAGAAGAGAATTCTTTTAATTTCTAGCATATCAAATTTATCTCTAAGTTCCCTGGCTAAGTTACCTATAGTTATATCCCTAAGTTTATTTATAATTATGTTATATAAAAGTGTTTTTTCTTGTTCTTTGTTTGTTGCAAAAATAACATAAGTATTAATTTTACTCAAAAAATATTCTATCTTATTGACTAGGTCGTAAATTGAACTTACTTTCATGTTCAAAATCTCTCTCGTGAGATCAGTGCTGTTGACGATGGGTCGATAATGTTGTTTAAGCAGTTCCTTTGCTTCGTTCCATGTCGTGACGTTGTTCACTATGAGAAGATCCATCGCCTTGCCTTTGTTCTTTGCCTGCTGGATTATCCTCCACGTTTGTTGATGATCTCCCGCTGAATTGGCAAGGTGGTTCTCTACCATGACTAGGAAGTTAGGCAGGTTTTTGCTCTCACCTTCAAATTCAGGTAAATAACGAATTTCTCTCATTACGTTACTTCCTATGCTCGCTGGTGGGATTCTCTCCACTATAGCCATTAGGCTATTCAACAACTCCCGGTTTGTCACATCTTGTTCTGCCATATTTATATAAGTGGATATTATATTTGTTTCTTAGTTTTATTTTCACTGTCTTTAGTTGTGAAAAAAAAAAAAAATTCACTTTCACTGTCTTTATAGTATTGTTCGTTTACAGGATCAGGATATTTATACCTGATCCTACCGACTGCGCCAGAAAAATTCCCGAATCGCGGAATATTTTTTTAAAATAAAACAAGAGATATTTTTCTATTGTATATTCCGTGTTTATTATTCTGAATTTTTTTGTTATCTTGGAAGATACGGCCGCTGTCTCAATGCGGGGCTGCACCGTATTGCTTCTTTGAGTTCTTCTTAAAAACTAAACTACAAAATAGCTGTCGGAGGAGGCGAAAACTATATCAGAAGAATATCGATATCGAATATACATATGAATCGATATTCTTTTGTTTACTTTATTCTTTTTTTTCTTTTTTTTCTTTTTTTTCTTTTTTTTTTTTTATTCTTAACCGAACCAATGCATTCACTTCCTAGTGGGAACATATAGCATACCCAAGCAATAATGATTGTGAGAAATTATGACCCACAATTAATATTGCTTAATTTTTCAAGTGTGCCTTCAATTTCTCAACAGGTTAACCGAATGCATCGGTTTGATTTTAGTTTGCCGCAATCGTAAATTCTTCACTAGGTCATTTATTGTGAAACAATAAAATGCATAATTAACGATGTCATTTATTGTGAAGCAATTTACGATGGCAGCAATTTGATAATAATAATAAGTATGGTTTAGGACCAATACTTAACTCGCACGACATTATTTTTGATTCAGCAAAAAAGAAAAGAAAAAAGTTATTGGGGTTACGATTTAGGGCAGAAGAGAAGGTTACAGTGCGAGTTTTTGTTTTAGTTTTTTGTTTTGGTTTTTTGTATGATTTTTTATACTTGTTATTACACAAGAATACAAAATTATTAGCGTTTCAATTTTGTTTGGATTTACCGGTGGTGCAGCACGTACCTTGCCACGAGAATGTTTAAAATGTGTTCTGGACGCCCAGATACCATCTTGAGCGTCGAAATTATTTCAGGCACTAACGCAGGTAATGTTAGACTGTGACTTACATAATCTAGTGCTTTTCCTTTTAAGGATCGCTGTAGCCGAAGAAGATTCTCTTCATTTGTAAGTCCAAATAACCTGGTTGACGTTTCAAAGCTGCTATAGAAAAGAGGCCACTCCTCTGGCCGGCCACTGAATGCTGGAAGTTCCCTTGAAACCACTTGACGAGCATAAACCTTCTCATGGATAGGCACGACGGTAGAAATGGGTGTAACTGAGCCAACACCTTGCTGCAGCATAGTTTAATCGACGCTTTGTTGTTTCCTTAGCTCATTCCTATTATCAACCCTACCACCTACGCCCAAACCCGCACCTAAGCCATCTTCTGCCTGCCCTTCACTGCCCTGCATTAAATTTTAAAATTCGCTTTGTAGCGAAAGTATTTTGAACTTTTTTTCCAAATGCTTTAGATGAACCTCCCTCTCTTCCTCAAGAAGCATCAACTCTAATTTCAGGGAATGTTGTGCCCTGGAGGTCCCACTCTTAATTATATTGTTTTAGGAACATACCTTTTGGGTTGCTGTTGTCGCTGTTGGGTTTCCAATCCTGGTTGGCCACCGTTTTGTCTACTCCCACGCAGATGAAGTGGTACCAGTAGTCACATACATCGCACTGCACCATGGCTTCCGTATCCTTCTCGTTACACAAGGAACAGCTGCTGCCAGGAAGAGATTTGTTTTGCTCAGCATTTTGAGCACCTTTTTCCGATGTTTTTGCCATCATATACGCCTGAATCAAAGCGTTCTAGTCACTTCCAGACAAGACAAGTTAGCGCCACAAGATTTTTTATAGAAATTGTCACGAACTTTGTGGTGACTGCACGGTTTCCAAATAGTATAAAAGTATTTCCACAAGTTTTATTAAAGGAAGATACTATAGGAAACTTTATTTCAAAGAATTATTAATACAAATTATTATTATTGTAATATTTTTTGTACTTACTCTCCGTGTACGCTCGTGATTTTAGATAGAATGGCGTTTTACAAATTGAAATAACTGCTTAGAATTTAACACACAAAAATAACTCAACGAAGCTTACATGAAATGAATCCAGTCAGAGACATAATTTAACGAGTGAGTTACACGAAGACCAAGAATGAGTTTACAGTATGTTTACACGGGCATGCGTTGGTAACAGATGCACTTGAAGAATTATATCCTACAATCTGTTGGGGCACGAGTACGATAACTTTGGCGCCAAAAATTGATAACGGTTTTTTTTAGAGGGGTCGAAAACAAGCACTTTTTACTATGGAAGGGGGGGGGGTGTCCATCTCGCCCCGTTTAGGAGGTAGGGGCAATTTTAGAAAAAAAAATGACTTAAAATGAAACAATAATTATTAAAAAACAACGGCAACAGTTACAGTAAATTACTATACCGTTTTTGAAAGCTAGGAGTCTGTACTTTAATCCTGCATTTAAATTATATTATTTTAGCTGATAGTTTTTAAAAAAAATCGCATGCAAACTCAAAATTTTGATAAAAAAAAATGGAAAAAAAAGCTTAGACTAAATTTTCTCAAAATTGTGAAACGATGCGCTGAATTGGCTTTTTGTGGTCAATGCAAATATCAATTTTGAATCGACCACAAAAACCGAATTGATTTATGTCATCTAGTTTTTGAGAAAATTGATAATTACTAAAACTACTTTTGTATGAGATTTTATTTTTTTTTGTTGCTTACATATATACAATGCTAGCACCCAGCACTACGGCGTATAAATAGTGAGATATGTAAGGGGGCATGCTGCCCCCCTGCAACCCCCCTGCTTGGCACACTATAGGATTTGGGGAATGTGCGAGGTTGGGTGTATGCAAAGTTTCTTTTGCATTTAAAGAATCTGGATTCAAATTTCTTTTGCATTTAAAGAATCTGGATTTAAACTTTCAATTTGTCTTATATATATATCCAAGTCAACAGCTGATTTCTAAATATACATATACGTGGCCCAAAGTTGCACATTTAAAATTTTCAGACATGAAAATGTATTGCATTATAAAAAATTCACATTAGATAATACTGTACGACTGCAGCAAATATATAATTTACTTAATAATGTATGTTTGTGTCTTACATACCTATTTTTCCGTAACTAATTAGCGATTAATTCATTTTCAACAAATATCCAATTCTGGATCGTTTATATGGGAAAGGTGTCCTGCTTGCTTGATGCACCTAAAATGAGCTTAGTGAATCTACTATAATAGGTTACTTTAACTATTGTCGTGAAATAGCGTCTCACGTTGATGTTAACATTGGCGGCGAAGAAAACAAGCTTCTAAAAAAAACTATTTTATGCCGGAAAACAACGCACCACCTTCACCAATATGACACTTTTATTTTATAGAAAATACTGCCTTGAACAAACATATAAAGACGACTTGGGCTCCCAAATCATGGAATTTTTACTAGACGTTAAAAAAGTGTACCCAGGTTTTATCGATGGTGAAGAAAGTATGGGTTTGCAACTAAAGGACTTCGACCCTCCCACTGTTCACAGTGAGCACTTAGAGGCTTCGGCTTTTCACCATCAACGACTAACTCAATGAACTCGACAGTAACACCAGTACGGACGATGACTTCATTGACGAGACTTACATACCTCTTTAATAATTGAACATTGACTTTACTATTTTTAACTAACTCCTGACTTACTCACAAACTGACCAACTGGGACGCGGAATGCAATGCAATTCTAACTCCTCGTGGTGCATTCTCGGTAACGCTAAATGAATTGCTGTACTTAACTTACAAAGATGAACCTAATCAACGTAAATACCCAAAAACAAAAATCTCATAAGAAAGTAGATTTAGTAATTTTCAATTTTCTCAAAAACTGGAAGACATAAATCGTTTCGGTTTTTTGTGTTCGATTCAGAATTAATATTTTCATTAACTTTTATTAGCTAATGTAGCGCATCATTTCAAAATTTTGAGAAAAATTGGTCTAAACTTTTTTTTCCATTTTTTTTATCAAAGTTTTGAGTTTGCCTGCGAATTTTTTAAAAAACTATCGGCTAAAATAATTTAATTTAAATGCAGGATTAAAGTTTAGATTCCTAGCTTTCAAAAACGGTATATTAAATTACTGTAAGTGTTGCCGTTGTTTTTTAATAATTATTTTTTAATTTTAAGTCATTTTTTCTAAAATTTCCCCTACCTCCTAAACGGGGTGAGGTAGACCACCCCCCCCCCCCCCCCACCCATAGTAAAAAATGCTTATTTTTGACCCTTCTACAAGAAACCATTATCAATTTTTCGCGCCAAAGTTATCGTACTCTCCCCTCTGTTGGTCTATGCTGTTTTATTATTCTTTCATATTGTTTTCATCTTTATATAATAATTATACACTCATTTTCATTAGTGAGTGTTTGTTCTCTACAATTAATTATGTACTTAAAATATTGTAAGAAATCACTACCTATGATTCCATCGTAGTCATGAATCACATCCATGGTAATTTTATGAAAACTAAAGTCATTTAAAATACCTCTGGTAAATTCAATTCCTATAGTAGCAGGACCTTTACTGTATCTGCTACTTTTACCTATTCCTTTTATGTTAAACTTATATCTGAACGTAAATCTTTTTCGAAAATACAATTCTGTTTCAACAGGGATACTGCTGCTCCAGTATCAATTAACATGTTATATGTTTTATTTTTATAAATCATTACTATATGAGAACTTCCTGACATAACCTCTGAAATAGTTGCCTCTTTAACTATTCGGGTTTTCGAAAATTTTGATTTAGTATTCCCTCTGAAAATGGAACACTCCTGAGAAAAAATTGGATAAAAGCGCAACAATATACAAACATGTTCTGGAAGCGATGGATCAAGGAGTACCTCCCAACTCTCACCCGAAGAACAAAGTGGCACAAAATCACAAAACCGATCGAAGTTGGAGACATCGTCACAGCGGTAGATGATTCCAATCCAAGATTTACTGGGATTTACGTTCGTCCAGCAGTCAAAATAGCCGTTCTTGACGTTCGTAAGCCTGGTAAGCCGATGAAGGAAGTCGCCGTAGCGGGAGGAGTGTTGGCAATGCTGCCAACAACATCAACAACGCCATCTTGTGGTGAAATAACCTCAACAGTTTTTCTGCATCGTTAGAAAAAGAAGACAACGCCATCAGAAAGAGATGCCAAATACGAATATTTTTCTAACGAGCTTCTCGAACTTGGTTTCCTTTTTTGAGCAATCTTATTTGTGATTCGACGAAGCCAACATCGGGTTAAAACACGAAATTTAAAGTTCTTTCCCTTTTAATATACATTTTAATAAATAATAATTAAATACCAAAATTTAAAGCGAGTACTATTGTTTTTGAGATAAATCCACAGTTGATTTTTAACATACACTGTCCCAATTAACTAGTCGAAAAAATAAAAAAAAAATTAATTTTGTAAAAAAAATTGCATGTTTTTACAGTATCGCGAAGCTGATTTTGAGTCATGTTTCTGACCAAAAAACACTTTTTAAAATTGAATTATTACAATATATAACAAATTGATAAGTCGACTCTCCCTAAGTCGAATTTTCACGGGATACCAAGATTTGTTCGAGTTAGAGAGAGTTTTGGAAAAATTCGAGTTATAGAGAGAACATTTTTTTTATTTAATCAAAAAAGGTAAATATACATACTTACAAAAAGTTAACAAAAGAATATAGCTTCTTGCTTATTTAAAAAAAATAACAATAAAGTAAAGAATTTATCGAAACAAAACAAAAATATAAAATATTTATTTAAAATTAAATAACATCACAAAAAATGATACATTATACAAAATATACATACACATATCCAAATACGAATTCCAAAGGGGTAATGTTTTTTTATTTCGTTTTTTGCTAAACAAAATTCGACTTAAGGGGTGAAAAAAATGCCAGTAATCGAGAGAACGTGTTTGAGTTAAGAGAGAGGTTCGACTTAGAAGGAGTTCGACTTAGGGAATGGTTTTTGTATGGAAAATTGAAGGGAATGTTAAAATATGGCGAAAAAGAACGAGTTAGAGAGAAATTCGACTCAGGGAGAGTCGACTGTTTTTTAAATGATATGGTCTTGATCTTGACATTGTCTTGAGCCACAAAAATTATTCTCTGAACGCTTTCTAATTTCAAGACTAGTCTGAACTTTGGTTTCAATCTCTTTGAAATTTGTTTATAGTTCTTAAAAGAACATTTCATTCCATCTTAAATGCGAACATTTTTTTTCAAACATTGCAAGCTCCTTTTTTTTTAATGATGCAGGAATGAGAACCTAATTAGGTGCTAGTTTCAGTGGCCACAAGCCATAACAGCTTAAGTTAATTTTTCATACTTTTCAGGAGAGCAGTTTAAAGTTTCAAAAAGTCACTGGGAATAGGAAAATTGTCATTTTTAAGATTTTTAAACGTAAAAGTAAAGAAAAACTACTCCTTTATCACGTGTAAAGAGAAAATAAATGTAAGACTTTCTGTTAAGAAGTCATTTAAGAAATAAACAGTTAAGCTGTTATGGCTTATTGCGAATTACAAATATAAATAGCGTATCTCCAGTCAGGTTGTTTTGCTTTATTTGTTTTCTTACAAACAAATTTCTTAAATAAAGTTAGGTTGTTATGGTGTGTTAAAGTAAGATGATTAATTTCTCTATCTGTACTTATGTCGTTTTGCCTTCAATGAAATGTTGCGATAGAGTTGTTTATGTTAAGTTAAGTTTTTTGTTAACTAAAGTTTTGAACACTCAAAACCATAATTTTGAGATATATGGTAAATGGATTTTAAATAAAGTAGCGGTGCCAGTTGACGTTTTTTTTAATTTTTTAGTATAAAGCCATTGTTGTATCAAATACACGTCATCAAGCATTCGAAAAATTGAGCTAAAATTAATAATACCTTACAAGAAATAGGACATGATTATAATGTGATGAGCTTTCTTTTGAAAAATGGAATAATATTATATATGTTGCAATATCGAATATTTAACCCTAACCCGTATAATTGGAAAATAAAACACACCTATGTCTTCAGTTTTCTTTTTTAACTGTTTGTCGGTCTTTCAATCACTTTTTTATTTGATCGCATCATAAAATGATAAAAAAAAAGAATTCCAGAATACAAAATTACTGTGCACTGTTGCGTATACTTACTTTAAATACACTATTTCGTCTTTATTGCAGAATGTGCTTTTCTTCTTCACCAATTCGTTAATGGAAAATGTACGAAAATCAAAAATGTTTGATGTTTGTTGTTTAATTATCTTTTTTGTTCATGTTAACTCACATCCATCCAAATTTATTGAAATTATAGATACTTATAAGAAAACATACAAATTTAAATAAAAAAAAATATTAGTTAATCAAATCTTCCTCCAAATCAGATTCCATCAAATCGGGATGACAGTTTGGCTCGTCAATGCTGCATTTCAGGTTGTCATAAAATGAATGGAAATCAGGATTTATATATTGCTTTAGGTCCATGAGATCTTTCTTTTTCTCCTTTGAAATGCAAGGTATTTTCATGACGCTTGAAATTTGGCTCACATTTACTGCACCAGCTCCTCTTTTTCCTATTTTTAAAATCTTGAATGGTTCTTTGTCATCTAAAGAATATTTAAAACACACTTCACTGACACTTTTTGTGTAGCGTAACCAGCGAACAGCATTCCAGGAAAATTTACTGCCATCTTCACCCATTCTTTTCCAGGAAAAATTGAACTTGGACAATTTTGCAAAATCATAAAAATCTTCCCCTTTCATTTCTATGGCTTCCATCTTTGTTGCAACCGAACCGACGAACTAATACCAGTCTCTTGGTGTTTCTATTTTAACATTTGTTTTTTTTTTTCTTCCGCTCGATAAGAGCATGATCGCTGTCGCATTCCATATGAGTATGTCCTGGTTCGAGGAACTTATGATCTATTTTATCAACATTTTCTGAGTCCAATAGAAATGAAATAAACACTGCAGCTACGAAGCAATTCTTGTTCTGTCCAGAGCAAGAATCACTGTAAAATATTATTTCCTTAGTTTCTTCTGGAATCGTCCTTAAAAGCTTGTAAAGACAAGATGACACTTCATTCCCACCACGGCGCGCTATTCCTTCATGCCACATAAAAAATTTTGCTACATTGGACTCTAAGTCATGAACAGTTAAATTGAACGTCCAAAGTTGTCTTTTATAGAAACTTATGGAGTTTCTCAAAAAACGGCGTCGGTAGGCACTGCTGGAGGTCAAAGGCAAACGCTTTAATCAATTTCGATTTTTTTGCTTCTGTTTTGTCAATGCGTTTTGCTTCGTAAGCCATGTCGGCCTTGTTTAGATGATTAGCTTTTTTTTCAATTAGTTTTAATTTGATGTCTTCGGTTTCCGCAACTTTGATTTTGGAAACATACGAGTCGCAGGTAGAACATGTATCAACATTTGGGGCTTTGAACTTTAAACCCATGGTTTTAAAAATTTGGGAATATTTTGAAAGGCTAACAGGATTTTCGGTTTCTGTAGTGTAAAGGCGATGCATGGATGTAAGATTTAAGCTATTTGCCAAGTATTTTTTACTCGTATCCCTTCGACTATAATGGCTTTCATAAGCCGGAAATTTTAAAATATGTCTCCTTATTTCTTCTTCAACCTCTATACTGTATTTGTTGGCAGGAGTATGTTTCCCTCTCATATTTTGAAAAGGAATAGCAGGAGAGGATATTTTTTTCTGTATAACATTTTTAATGAAACTCTTTGTTTCGTCAAAACAGTATAGAAAATGTTTTTTACAAACATTCACAGTATTTCCATTGACTGTCAATGAATATCTCATCGAATGCTCACGTTGCCGCTTCCTGTTTACTTCATTCACCAAAGTATCACATTTCTTAGCCCCTATGGTAATCATAGAACTCATATACAAAATCCTCTGATCGTAGCTTCCTAGCGACCAGTATTGGTTGAATAATAGTTCAATGTTTTCAATGTCTACTTTTTCATGACATTTGCTTCTGCAGTTGTCAAATGTTTTAAAAAATCTAGCCCTTACGGTCTTTCCAGTGACTGATTCATACATCTTCCCACTGTTTTGTTGTGCAACCCGAAGTTTTTTTTTTATTTTTGAACTTCGGTGATGCTAAGGCTTGTTCAATTTGGGCTCCCATCGAAATTAATTCCTCATCACTCACAGCGCTGGAAAAACCTGAATTACTTCTTGATAAATTGAAATTCGGATCATTCAAAGTATCATCCGAGTCCATCCACTCGGGCTTATCTACTATACTCTCGGATTCTATGCTTTCAGTATCTTGAAACTTACCTAGTTTAAAAAAAAAAATTGTCTTAGCAAATCTTAATACGAACATTGAATTCAATTTAAAAAAGAGTAAAGAGGAGATGATTTGATAACTAAATTAATATATTTAAGTATCAACTACAAATTTTCTTACATCGGAGGAAGTCTACATCAAAATTTATCCCGTTTGATGAAGATTGTGTTTCGTTTTGTACACTAGGTTCAAAGTTAGGCATCTCATCCATAACAATGTCTTCAGGACGTAATAATTGTTGTCTTGATGCAGGATAATCATTGTTTGAACTTATTTGACAACGAACTTTCATTTCTTTGGTTTTTCTAAGTGTTAAAAAAAAATATTTCTGATTTCGATCTGAGCTTTTTAACAAATTCCTTACCTATGTCAACAACACCAGGATATTGAGAAAAAAAATGTTCACCCTGAAAAGTCCCATTTTCAGAACCCCGAATGCTTTCTAAAATAAAAAGTTTTAACAATGTGTAATATAAACATCGAAATTAGTGTTCATCAAAAGTTTTTATTAAAATTTTTAAATTTTTAGGCAATTAAATCGATATGTACCTATACATATGCAATAGTGCTCAGGAATCGAAAACATAAACATGAACTTATAATTCTAGAGAGAATAAAAATATAAAATAAATACAGTATACACAAAATTTTGCGTAAAATGTAGTGTTTTTTTGACATGCTAGTACAAAAATCGTCTGATCCCTTAATAAAAGTCTACAAAATATACACAAGTAGTTCTTGTTTCGTTTATTTTGAAAAGTAACATATCGAATTTATTTGCAAACAATAATCAACAAATTTTATCTGTCGAAAACCAAATCATTTGTGTATGAACACAAATCGTGTGATCTAAGCTTAAATGCATTCTGAAATGAACTTGCGTTGTACATACTGTTCTCTCTTTCCAACTTTTAGTTAAGCTTAGAGCACACGATTTGTGTTCATACATAAATGATTTGATATTTTGCCAGATAAAATTTGTTGATTTATTGTTTGCAAATAAATTCGATTTGTGACTTTTCAAAACAAACGAAACAAGTACTATTTGTGTATACAATTTGTAGACTTACAATATATGTATATTTAACATGCCGCCTCCACTGGGCATCAACGATGTCCAACATCACAACCACAATCCAATCCACAATCTGACTTGTATGGATTATGTCACTACATGACATGGATTTTTCTGCCTTCCATTGGATTTCTTAAAGACATGTTCATAATCCGAGCATCGTTCATGCCCAGTGGAGGGGGCATGTAAGAATCAGACGATTTGTGTACTGGCATGCCAAAAAAACACAAATGTTTACGCAAAATTGTGTGTATAAGCTAATCGTGTGATCTAAGCTTTACTATAATTTTAAATAGATTGCTTCTCATAAGCAACTTGACCTCATCATGTACATAAACCGCATAATATTTAAATTAAGTATTGAAAAACTAATTTTTGAAATTTTACGTAGGTACTGCAATTTAAAAAAACAAGAAAAAATTAGCTACAGATTATTGTAAAAAAAATACTCGAAAGAACACATACATACATAAATTTAAAAAAAATAATCGATCGATTATCTGAAATTCGAGGCGTTACTTTTGAAAATACTATAAACTTAAATCGGAATTATAAAAGAGATAAATAAATCAGCCATTTTCGTTTAGGATGGAATGGAGTGTAGACACACGCACAGACAAACGGACACATACACATAAACAACGACGACGAAAACAGCTAACGTGGCATGAAGAAAACTTAAACTACTATAGTAACAAAAATCATTAATACCAATCATAAGCTTCAGCACGCTCTGCGAGCGTCTTCGCCAATTGCACCATTTGCAATGCTCTGCTCGACATTGTATTTTCAATTTTTTTATTCACTCACTTTTTACTTCCACAAACAACAATAACTTTTTAAACAAAAAACTAACTTTTAAATTTATCTGATGCGACCGGACACAACAAACCTAAATCAACTTATGACTCATCTTTCCACGATTTTATTCGAGGCAGAAAAACCTATGTCTACTTAGATTTGCGACTTTTCAAATTCAAAGTTGGAATAACGGCCTAACTCGATGTATTATTTTGAAATTACTAATATTAAGGATGCCATAACAACTTCATTTAATTTAAGTGCATTCAAAATCAAAAATTTAATTATCCATAACAGCCTAACTCAAGTTACGAAAATAGTATATCTATTATGCATTTGGGAATAACAGCCTATCTTGAGTTATGAAATGGAAAAAAATACAGTTTTTAAATATGGGAAGACAAAAGATATCCTTACTCAACTTATAATTTTATGGCAAATTTTTTTTTTCTTAAAACGCCAGATAATAGTAGTTTATCTTGAGATAGGTTTTTATGGCAAAGCAAACTATTGATGCTTAAAAAACTTAACTTAAGTTATGAGGCGGTCGTTATAAAAAAAAATATATTTTTCAAGTTAAGTCTTTTGGCTTATAACATTTTTAAAAATATGACTTAAGCTATTAGGTTTTTTGCTGATAACTTTCGTTTGAGAAAAGATACAGATCTGCAAATTTGTGTGTCTATAGATCTTATTATTCTGAACACGGCTATCACAAAAAGTCATTTTCGACTTAACTCGACTTAAGCGGTTATGGATTCCGACCACAGATTTTAGTGCTGCAATTTTGGATTAGCACTTGTGGCTGCGCTATCTTGACGTTAAGACAGCGCCGCCACAGAAGAAATTCGAAAATCTAAGTATGCAGGAATTAGGACCTAATAAGGTGCTAATTTAGTGCAGCAATATTAGTTCAAGTGCTTTACGATTTCAACCTAAAATCGGATGCAATAACTGCATGTTATTTGTAGACTTTTTATTTTCGACCTTTTTGTATGAAATTAAAACAGCGAATCTAAGATACTATTATGTACATTTCAAAAAGTTGAATTTTATTTTTCTACCTTAACCCTTTCGCTTTTTACCGACCAAAATGCAATTTTAAAGATGTCACTTCCAGCTATATACATAGCGCCGCACCCGCCACAAAATAAATTCCAAAATCAAATGAGGCAGGAATTGTGACAGAACACCTATAAACTTCGAATCCAAAAACCCTACAAATTGCATGCATTTGATTTCAAGGTGTTATCGTAGTTCACTTGAATAAATTCATATTGTAGCACTAAACAATATGAATTTATTCAAGTGAACTACGATAACACCTTGAAATCAAATGCATGCAATTTGTAGGGTTTTTGGATTCGAAGTTTATAGGTGTTCTGAATATTGTACAGTTTCGGCTCAGGTTTATTGTTTACACGATCTACTAATTTTTGCACAGACAAAGTGTCATTTATTCTGTAAGCCTGTCTTGGAGTCATTTCTATGGTGGAATGAATCCTGTCACTATAGTTTCCAATTGCTTTTTGGATCTTTTGTTCAACTGTCGTTTCTTCCTCAATCGCTTGAATCTTTTCTATTAATGTCGAATGCAGCCTTTCAACATCGGCATTTCCAGTGTGATTATTTATTTTAGTCCAATGTACTTCAATGCCCTTGTCCTTTAAGAACTTAATAAGTTGTTCGGATTTAAATTCATTATCCATGATAATTTTATTTGGTTTATCAAAACTAACTAAATACCAATTTCTATCATTTATTAAATAAGCAACAGCAAATTTAGTAAGCTTATCAATAATAGTAATGAAAGTTTATTTACAATAGTGAAAAATATCAACATGAACAATATCGCTTCTAGATTTTGGTTTTTCTGTTATACTCATAATTGGTTTGATAGGATTTCTATCGTATTGAATTTCTTGGAATTTGTCACAATTATTTATAATGAGCTGAATATGTTGCTGCAACTTTGGGAAATATATTTTATCTTTAAGTGCTTGATAAGTTTCGTTTATTCCACTATGTAAGGATTCTATAGTATGATATAAGGAGATTTGCTTATGACATTCTTCTTCTGTTTCTATTTCTTGTGGTCTTCATAAATTTAATTTTTTTTCGTTTGAAAATAATTGTATAATCAATTGCTGAATTTTATTATAATCTTTATCTTCTACACAAGAATAAATTCCATTTTTCCCTGGTTTAACATACTTAACTAGTAATTAATTTCATGTTCCTCATTTTGTGGATTAATTTCTATTATTCTTCTACCATGAAGTATCTCTATTTCCTTACATGGACTATATGTTAAAATAAATTGAGTTCTGTACTTGTTTATAATTTCTTCTTTTATGAAAATATGATCTTGAAGCTGTTCCGCGACTGAATGGATGGTATCAGATAGGTCCATATTAGATTCACTACTGTTTCCATCACATATTTTAGGACTATTTTCTTGCCTACTTAGGATACCTATTCAATATCAAAGTTTTACTCTTGTAATTTCAGAATCCATCTTTGACTTCTTTGGGAAAATTCTTTTCCTTTATATTTAGAATTTAAGTAATTTATTGGGGCATGATCAGTCACAATTTTAAACTTTCTACCATATTAATATGGTTTAAAATAGGTAACCGAATAAACTATTGCTAAGAATTCACCGATTAGGTGACACTATATTTTTTTTTTCATGTTTATTTAGAGTTCTAGAAACGTAGCAAACCGGATGACCGTCTTGTGAAAGAACCGCTCCAGTGGCATAGTCACTAGCCTCTGTTGTGACCGTAAACTGTTTTTAATTATTTGGAAATTTTAAAATTGGATGAGAGGAAATTAGAATCTTAAGCTTTTCAAAAGCTTCGATAAACTGAGGATCTTTTGTATTAATTTTGAGGTCTTTTTGTCAAGTATTTTATATGTGGATATGCTATGTTAGAGTAATCTTTTATAAATTTTCTGTAGAATCCGTTCATTCCAAGAAAACTCTTTAGTTGTTTTTCAGTTTTTGGTAACACAATTTTTTGAATGTCTTCAATTTTACTGGGATTAGGCATAATACCATCTTTGGTCAGAATATGCATAAAGCTGCATTTATCAGTTTGTATTTTTAAGTTATGGATAGATAGAATTTTGAAAATTTTCTCTAAAGATTTAAATTGTTCACTTAGAGTTGTTGAATAAACTATTTAGAATATCGTTGTTTAAGTCGGAACTATTTTGCTCCGACTGCTGGACAGGGCACATAACCTTGACCAGAATGTAGAGAAAATACAAAAAGGTTCTTGTACCTTTTGTATGTTGCCGTAGTGTGAAGTTTGCTGCTGACTATTAATGCCCCTTACCACTGGTGGGGGGAAGCAATAATAATGAATAACTCAGAAGAACCACTTGATCGTAAATGACAAAATTTTATTAGCTTACAATACTATTTATACATTAATTATGCATACTTAGCTAAATTTACAAATACCTAAAATAAGGAAAAATAATATGATACAAAAAATACAAAAAGAAACATAATACATTTCTGCCAGGTATGTGCAGCGCATGAATGCAAAAAACTGCTGACTATTGTGAGAAAATTATTTGAATGAAATTTGAAATTAAAGCATACATAAAAGCTGTTGCTGTTGATAATGATTAAATAGAGAAGCTGTTGTATGGTAAATACAAAAAATTGTTGGTATATGATAAATCAGATGGATTAAAATATACATTCTCCGCCCGTTGAACTATGTTCGAAATTAAATTACCATTTCGAAGGTTATGTTTTTGGGATTCTTGTCGTTGAGTTATCCCACGATGCGCCGCTATATTCCAAGGTCAATGTTATATTTATGCTGACTCTCCGTTATTGTTCAATGACCAGGTAGCTCGCTCACAGCACAGGCATAAGGTGTCAGCCAATGAGGGATGCCTGATACCAATGCACAATTTTTCGTGGGGACAAGTTTATGCAAATTAGTTTTGATAGTTTTCACTAGTATAAAAAAAACTTTATTTAATTTCAAGTGACGAGTCGCGTGGTCGAACTGGATAGATGTGATAGATGCTGCCCTCTAAGTCCCTTATATATGTAAATTTCTAATCATTGTCCAGCGCAGCTTGGTGTGGCGTGGTGCGCACAAGTCGATTTTTAGAACCAAATTAAATAATGCTGCGTACGTAGTGTCGGCGTTGTTTAGATAGAACTGTTTAAGTGTTTATTCTTTGTTCAAGATATTGTTTCTCGAATACAATGGTTGGCTTTGTTTTAGGGTTAATGGTGCACGTTGGGATTGCGTAAAATTTCTGATAGGAATGTTCCTGCCGTTAATTCTTCTATTTTTATAATCACTACACTGGTTAAATTATTCACTACATTACAAGAACTGGTACTATATATTGCACATTCTGTAATATCATCTACAATCTTTCTTATTTTATCACTTAACTCTAACACTGAACTTACTTTTAACAAATTGATCTCTTGGACGATTTGCATCTCGGTCTTTGAGGCCTGGTAGTGCAGCTTAAGGCGGATCTTTGTTTCATCCCACGATGTTGGTGGTGATATCGCTTAGAAGTTTTTTGCCGCCCCAGTTATCGTCTCATTTAAGATAAAAGCGAAAACCTCCGCGGACTGCGCTGCTGGGTACTCTCCGATCCGGTTCATCGCCGTGATGAACGATGGCAATGTTCCTTTAGTGCCATCAAAGGTTGGTGTAAATTTAGGATCCCTCTGAATCTTTCTTCTTAAAGATTCTGGCGCGTTCTGTCTACCGACCAACTCGGTCAACAGCGCCAAACATCTTTCCGTAATCACCTAATGTTCTATGTGACCTATCGAGGGCACCGTTTGATTGTGGATGGTACGGACTAGTTTGAGTTTTATTGATTTTTAACATTTTGCAAACATTTTTAAATAATTCGCTAGTAAAGTTTGTCCCTTGATCTGTGAGAATTGTTTAAGGAATTCCATAAGTACAAACTATTTTCTTAACTAGTGCTTCGGCCACAGTTCTTGCTTCTTGATTAGGTATAGCTATGGCTTGTGTAAATTTTGTTAGATCGTCTTGGAATGTCAGTATGTACCTACTTGTTTTCATTTTCTGTTATAGGGAGTGGTCCCACTATATCTAAAGCTATTCTTTCGAATGGAGTTTTTGCTGTTGTTGTGATGACCATTGGTAGTTTGTTGCGTCCATACAACGTATTCTTTTGGCAAAGTTCACATGACGCAACGTAATTCCTTATATCTTCATACATATTTTTCCATTTGTATGCCTTTTTTATGCGTTTGAGTGTACGTTTGACTCTTTGATGACCGCCTAAAGGTGTGTCATGAAATTCATGTAACACGCTATGACTGCGTGTTATCAGATTAACTTCAGCTCTTTTCATATGGGAGAGGCCGTCTGCGTTTGTGTTCAAACAACCTGCTTTATTAGAAACTGTAAAATCATATTCTTCAAGTTTAATACGCCAGCGCATTATTCTCGGCGAAGGGTCCTTTAGGTTAAACATCCACACAAGTGGTTTGTGACCAGTAATTACTTCAAAGTGTCGACCGTACACGATAAATGTTGTAATGCGCCAATAAGCTTTTTAAAAAATGTGTGTCCTTATTGACGGCTCGCTTACGACTGCTAATATTTTATAATTAAAATTACATTCAAACTTGGTTCTTGTTCTCAAACTGCTGTCTAAGCAGATTTGTTTATTTTATTATATTGTGGATACTCATTTATGTTGGATTCAGGTTACTTGGCAAAGGAATGCAATGTATAAAAATGCTCGTGCATCGAATAGAGTTAATGAACTTGAAATCAAGTTGAGAAATAAACTGAAATGTTATTTATGATTTGGGGTAGCAAAAATGGACTGGATTTTGGAAGGTGTGGAATATGTAACATATATACAGACTTTGCCAAGGCATTTGACAGAGTTCACCACAAAATACTAATTCAAAAACTTGAAAAACTAGGAATACATTCAAATATGCTGAATTGGTTCTGTTCTTATCTTTCAGATCGTATTCAATATGTTCGTATTGATTTGACTATTTCAAATCCGACTGTGGTTTCATCTGGCGTTCCCCAAGGTAGCCACCTTGGACCACTTTTGTTTCTTATATTTATCAATGACTTACCTGATGTTCTTTTAAATTCTGATGTTTGCCGATGATCTCAAGTTTTTGAGATGCATTAAAGATTCGATGGACTGTGGGCTTCTGCAAGAACAAGTATGTTTATACAAATTAAATTAGTTTTTACTAATTTGTTTTAAAAAAATTTATTTTGGTTCTGCTTTATTTAAAATTCAAAATAATTACAATTGATACATTTTTCTTAATTTCTAAAGCTTAAATACTAATAAACTGTTGACCAACCAATTTCATGGCGTGGCTATGAGATGATGAAATTGAAGATCGCTTCGTGGGGGATGTTTGCTGACTTGCAGTTTGAGTCACGTAGGCTGCTGTGGTGTTGATCTCTATGAGATGTTTTCTGTTTATGTTATCTGGTGATGGGGAACAATTTGTTGAGTAGCATTTTGGACATCTCCTCATGATCGTCTGTTTATGTTTATTTATTGGCTATGGATGAATGTGGTTTATTTATGTCTATGGGATTTGGATGTGAGGAGAATCAATATGTTTGGTGTTAACTCCTCCGTCATTAAATTTCAACGTCCTCGTTGAACATTCAAAATATGGAATTTGACTTGTACTTTTAATTTTTGTAGATACAGGAATTTCTTCTGTTGACAATTGTATAGGTAATTGTATTGAAATAGGAGTTTCTTCTATCTTTGACATGTTGGATAGAGTTATTGAAATGGGGGTTGAAATTGAAGTTCGAGTTGTTGAACATTTTATTTTAACGACAATTATTATAATTGCAAAAATAACTGATAAATTCACAATTTTAGATTTTGTGAATTACTATGCAAAAAATAAAGAATTAATAAAGACACAATAAATTTTCTTTTCCGGCATCAAAACTATGATGCATTTATTTTGAATTCTAATGATGGACTGACTCTTTTTTGAATCGATGAATCGGAAGGTTGGTTGTTTGGATGATTGGATGGATGGAATCATGGATTGCGTGGGTTTTTATGTGTGCGATGCACTTTTGTGTGGCATAAATATCCATAGGATGAAGATATCAAATTATCTTCATGGGTGGTTGGTATAAACAGAACAATTGTGCGCGATGGCATAAATATGCTTAGGATAAAGATATTAAATATCTGCATGGGTGGTTTTTGGGTTATAGGTATGTAACACCTACCCCCTTGGGAAAAGGAAATTGGAAATGGAACAGTTACAATTTTCGTTCTTAAGATTAATGAAATTTACAGTGGTTTATATTTATATATATATTTTTTTTTTTTTTTTAATTAGCGTAGATAAACGCATGTATAGATATTTCATAATAAATATTATCTGTATAAAGGTTGGATACATTATAATATATAGGTATATATATATATATTTATTTTATATACATAGGTGCTTACATATTCAAAATTACTTTTTTTTTTTATATTAAATAGGTAGGTATACAATTCTTTATTTTTTTTTTTTTTTTTTTTTTTATTGTTTCAGTAGGTATAAATTTAACTCAAAATATTATTAAAAAAGTGTATTTTATAAATCAAGTTTATATTCTTCTTCTAATACATTGGTTGGTGACTTTACTGATTTATTACTTTTATATATAATTACAGGTTTTATACATTCCTCTTTATTTACGAACCAAGAATTTAAAAAACATAGTTTTAGGCAAAAGTTTTTGGATCTTAAACATTTACAGAAATAAAATATTATGAAAAGAATAATAAGTGTTCCAACAGAATAAGTAACAATACTGAAATGGTAAGTTGGATTCGGTCTTAGGAATAATTCCGTTAATTTTCCTTTCATTACATCAATTCGATGTGCTGTGTTCGATAGTTCGTTCAAATTAACATGGGAAAACTTAATTGGGTCAATGGCTTTAAATGCCAAAATACATTTCAAATTTTTGTCAGTACAACAGTCATCTTGACTTATGTCTTTTCCTAAGATTTTATTATCGTATTCTCCTGTTAATTCTAGGTCTGGTATAAGCATAGTATTAAGCATTTGTGCTCTATATTTTTTATTTTTGAGAGTAAGTGTTCCTACTCCAATGACTGTAATGTCTTCTAATAAACCGCATGTAATAGAGACTATTGTGGGTTTAGTTAAAACGTATAACCAGGTATTGTGTTTTTCGAGCTTATGCCAAATATCTAAATTTTGATTTACAGCTTTCATTTCACATTGCGTGATTTTATTAAACAAGAATACATCTGTTTCACAGATAGAATTAATGTACGGATTCATTAATGTTATTTGTTTGCACAGTTTTTGTGATCCTAGTGTTACGCAATTTTTATCAATTTCATCGAAAATTGCAGCTTTAGATTTAGTGTTCGAGATTAGTAAATACTTTCTTTTAGGGTTGACCATGACGGTTGTTAAGAGTTTAGTTTGAGGTATTGGTATCATATTAAATAACTCATACGATTCCTGATTTGTTATCGGTACTTTGATTATAAAAATGAGTTGTTCGCTTTGTACATACGAAGTTATTTTTGAAATTTCTAGAAGAATGTTAATATTCTCTTCTTTAATATGAACCGGGTAAAACATTCCCGATGGTAAGTTTACTTCAGAGTCTTTTAATTTTGATAAAAATATATCTGCTGGAATCACAGATGGGTGGATTTTCCCTATTTTCGTGAACATGACAATGTTTATTAATAAGTTGAAGTCTATTTCCGTGTCTATTACTATCATACTAAAGTAATTAACCATTTCTAATGTGTGTTCTAAGTTTTGTTTTAAATTAAGGGAATTGCTATTTATCTTTCTAAGGCCTTGGTTTATTTCGGTTTCAGCTCTTTTTAAATCTAGGATGGTTTTATTAAAATTATTAACTGTATTACTTATAATGGTCGTTTGATCTTGTAAAATTGTTATGCTGTCTTTTTGTTTATATTCTAGTTCAGATATAGCTTCATATATGAAATCAGAATCTTTTTGATCCATTGTTCCAAATACAATTTTCATTCCGGAGCCTACTACATCTAATAAACCTCTTTTGGGTCTATTATATTTACCGATTAAGTGTACTAAATTAAAATATGTGGTTTCAATGATTTTAATTCTACTTTTTATGGTTTTAAGCGTTCTAGAACACTCTATAGTTTCGTGTTGTGAACACAGATTAGAAAATTCGTCATTGTAATTTTTAATAAGATTTTGTCTATAAGAAATAAATGAAGTGTTTAAATATGTCACCAAATTCCATGTCTGGTCGTAAAGATGGACTTCGGCTATTTTTTCATAATATATATTATTATTTCATTACTATATTCATCATAGCATAATTCGTTTCTTGTGAGCACTGAATTGGGTAATTCAGGTTTGTAACCAAAGACTAACTCGTAAGGAGTATAGTTTGTACTTGAGTGAATATTTGTATTGTAAGAAAAACTGGCAAAATCAATAATCTTATCCCATTCACTAGAATCGGTAAAATTTCTTAGGTATTCAGTGAGTGTTGCATGGACTCTTTCCAATGCACCATTTGTTTGGGGGTAATAAGGACTTGTATTTAATTTTTTGATTTTAAGAATTTTACATAAATTTTGAATTACTGAACTCATAAAGTTTGCACCTTGATCAGTTAAAATTGATGAGGGAATTCCATATTTGGAAATGAAATGGTGGAATAGAGCGTTTGCAATAGTTATTGCTTCTTGATTGGGTATTGCAATAAAACAAGTAAATTTAGTTAAATCGTCTTGAATTGAAAGGACATATTTATTTCCTGACAAAGTCTCTTTTAATGGGCCGAATATGTCTAAGGATATTCTTTCAAAAGATTTCTTGCTTGAAGTTGTTACTAACATTGGATTTCTTGTGGGTTTTCTATTTATTTTATTAGTCTGACATTTGATACAACTTTGAACATATTTTTCTATATCTTTATTCATATTTTTCCATCTAAATTTTGTTCGCAAAGATTTTATCATTCTTAAGATACCTGCATGACCACCTATCTTAGAATTATGTGCTTCCTTTAAAATTTGATCTATTTCTTGAGGTTTTGGAATTATGACTTCATTTTCTTGAATATATTTTACTTCAATGTTGCTTTGGGAAAATTTGGAAAAAGTTAAATCTAATAATTGCTTCTCGTGAACATCATAAATTTTTGTGATATAAAGTTTTTTGTATTTGTGACATACATCATATAGTTGGTTGATAATCTCTGTTATTTTACCTAAATCGCCATCTTCCCATTCGTTTTCTTTAATTATCGAATGAATAGTTTTTTGTTTAGATATTTGGAATTTAATTATTAAACCTAGTTCCATGGGTTCTTTGGATAATAATTCTTTTTCGTTTAAATTCATAAGTCTATTGGAATATGTTGGACTCTCAAAGAAAATATCTGTAAAATTTAAGATTATGCCATCTGAAAATGTTTTATTTTGGATTAACTCGATTTGTAATCCTTTTTCACGGATGTTACTATTTGCATCAGTTGAGGTTGACGGTATTTCACGCAAAATATCTCTTATTTCTTCTTCTTCTATTGGATTTACATTTTTAATTCTACTCAAACAATCGGCCTGAGTATTTGTTGAACCTTTTTTATACACGTTTTCGTAGTCATATTCAGCGAGTTTTAATCGCCATCGTATGAGTCTACTTCCGGGATCCTTGACACTATATAACCAAGTTAATGGTTTGTGATCTGTTTGTATTATGAATTTTGTTCCATACAAATATGGACGGAAATGTTTTACGGCCCAAACAATAGCCAAACATTCTTTTTCAGTAGTGGAAAAGTTTCCTTCTGATTTGTTTAAAGTCCTTGATGCATATCCTATGGGAAGGAGTTTATCTGCATATTTTTGAGATAAAATTGCTCCTAGAGCAAAGTTGGATGCATCAGTAGTTAAATAAAATATTTCCTTAAAATTTGGATACTGCAAAATTGGTTCGTTCATTAGAGCATTTCTTAATTTATCAAATGCATTTTGCTGTTCCTGTGACCAACAAAATATAGAATTTTTCCGCAATAATTTAGTAAGATTTTGAGCTATTTTTGAAAAGTTCGGAATAAATCTCCTGTAATAACCTACTAATCCCAAAAATTGTTTTATCTCCTTTGGAGTACTTGGTGCTTTGTAATCTTTGATCACTTGGATTTTATTTTCATTTGGTTTCAAACCTTCTTGCGAAATTATATGTCCTAAATAACAGACTTCTTGCCTTAAAAATTCACACTTATCTGGTTGCAGTTTTAAACTTGCCATTCTTAATTGGTTAAACACGCTAGATAATTTATCTGTATGATCTTCCAATGAGGAAGCATAGACGACAATATCGTCTAAATAAACGAAACATTTAATACCATGTATTCCTGCTAAAACTACATTCATTAGTCTTTGAAAACAGGCAGGAGCATTTTTCAGTCCAAAGGGCATTCTTGAAAATTCATAGTGACCCGTTGGAGTAGAAAAAGCTGTTTTTTTCCCTGTCATCGTTCTGCAAAGATATCTGGTGAAATCCTGAAGCTAAGTCAAGGGTAGTGAAATATTTGGAATTACCTAATTGGTCAAGGATATCACTTATATTAGGTAGTGGAAAATTATCGGTTACTGTAATTTCATTTAATTTTCGGTAGTCAATGACTACTCTCCATTTAATTTTACCAGACGAATCCGTTTTCTTTGGTACCACCCATAATGGTGAAGACCATGGACTATTAGATGGCTTAATGATTTCTTGCTCTAACATTTTATTAATTTGAATATTTACTTCATTCTCATGAATTTTCGGGTACCTGTATGTTTTTGCACAAATTGGCGAAGCATCTTTCTGTAAAGATATATGATGTTCGAACAAAGTAGTGTGGGAAAGAAAATCTCCCTCCAAATAAAAAAGGTCAGAATATTTTTTACATAAATCAAGAACAGAACTCTTTTCTTCTGTATTCAAATGGTCTACTCTAACATAATTTTTTATTCTTTCCCATCTTTCATTTTCTGAATTTATAGAATTCACTACAATTTTTATTTGAGGCATAGGTTTAAGTGTTTGAGGTGCCAACTTTAAGCGTACAAATTCTTCATTGGTATTAATTATTGTAACATAAGCAATATCGTTAATATTTTTAGCTATACAGTCACTTAAGTAACACCCAGGCACTATTTCTTGTTTTTCAATATACCCTTCTATTAAATCACTTTTTACAGGTATTTTTATAATAGATTCACTTCTTGCTGGCAGGTATGCTCTATATTCAGTATCAAAATAAAGACAACTTTTTACCTCTTCATTATAGATTTTTTCGTTCATATAATCAATAAGAAAATAATTATTTTTTAAAAAATCATTTCCCAGGATACCATCAAACTGAATGATGATATCAGGAAATACGTGGAAATTGTGGTTAAATTCATAGTTTGATCCAACTGAAGGATAAAACATAAAGTTAAGTGCCACTTTTCCCTGACTCTCAATATTATTCTCTTCAATACCATTAATTTTTATTTTATTTGTTTCGTCCATGCAATTACCTAAATTATTTTTCAGAATAGAAATTTCTGAACCTGTATCTAATAAGAGAGATAGTATTTGATTGTTACTAATTTTTATTTTTATATATGGCCTTAAAGTGGATATATCTGGTTTTCCTCCAGATCTTTCATTTGGATTGATAAAATGGGATTTACCCGAAATGGATTTTTCTGTCTTGGCCCTGAATTTATTGGCTGCTCCCCGTTTTTTGGAGCTGGATAGTTATTTTTATTTTTCAAAAAACACCTTTCGATGGTGTGTCCTTTTTTATTATAATTTTGTTTATTGTCTTTGTAGTAACATTTATCACTTGAGTGCCCCTGTTTTTTGCAATAATTGCAATAAGGTTGCGTTTTATGTGTCGTTGGTTGGACATTATAATTATTTGAATATCTTCTTAGGTTGAGGGCTATTTCCTCATCGTGTGCAAGACGACTTGGTTCAGTTAGGGTTCTTGGATTTCGTATCCTCAATAACTGTGCGTACTCTACTGAACAATTGTTGATAAAAGCCGTAAGGCCCATTCTTTTTATCAAGTCACTTTGAGATTGGTCGATTTTACATTCGTTTTCGAAAGCAAGCGTTGTAAGTAACTTTTGTATTTTTTCCTCTATTCTTTGAGTGAAAGTAGATATGTTTTCGTTTCTGAATTGCCTAAAATTTTGCAATTCAATTTGGATTTGGGCAAAAGATTTTCTTTCACCGAATGTTTCAATTAATTTTTTCTTTAAACTATCCCAATTGGAATAGTTGACCGTTAAGGTCACATTTTTAGCGGGACCTTTTAGACCGGCCTTTATAAATGGCATAAGTATCGGTACTTGCTCAGGCTTGGCAAGTCCAATCACTAAGTTGTAGGTACTTATATTTTCAATTGGAATTTTCGATTTATGTTTTAGATTGTTATGGTTGGTTTTTTTTTTTGTTTTATTTCATAGCGCACAGTGAAACCAGTTAATGAACACAATTTTTTTTTTTTTTTTTTGCGGCCCAGAATCACAGTTCTTATTCAAAAATAAAATACCTAACTTTGAAAACAATGTATCACAAATTGATTTTTCTCAATTAAAAGCCTTTTGGATTATGTACCGAAATCCCACTTCTGACACCAATTGATAAATTCACAATTTTATATTTTGTGAATTACTATGCAAAAAATAAAGAATTAATAAAGACACAATAAATTTTCTTTTCCGGCATCAAAACTATGATGCATTTATTTTGAATTCTAATGATGGACTGACTCTTTTTTGAATCGATGAATCGGAAGGTTGGTTGTTTGGATGATTGGATGGATGGAATCATGGATTGCGTGGGTTTTTATGTGTGCGATGCACTTTTGTGTGGCATAAATATCCATAGGATGAAGATATCAAATTATCTTCATGGGTGGTTGGTATAAACAGAACAATTGTGCGCGATGGCATAAATATGCTAAGGATAAAGATATTAAATATCTGCATGGGTGGTTTTTGGGTTATAGGTATGTAACATAACTACAGTTGATAGACTGAATCCAGTGAAGTAGCCAAATTTATTTTCCTTCTTTAATAACTCTATTCTTGTGTGTTATTAATGTGAATTTCTTTCAAAATTTCTAATGTGAGTATTTCTTCGTAAGTACTATGAATTGAGTTTCGTTGCAAAATAGCTGGTAGTGGTTTCAATCTAGAGATTTCTCGTGAGAGGTAGTTTTTGCCTTTGACAGTAATAGTTATGTTTGAGAAATGTATGAAAAATGTTCCAGTTATGTTTCTAGTGGCGTTATTTATTGTAATAGAACCATTGTATTGATTCAAAAATAGTATTCCAGGTGTAATTTCTTCAACTGATGGGATGTGGAGGTTGGTTGTTTTCACGCATGATGGTTGTTGACTTCTTAGTATTGTCGTTATGCAATCGTTATCTCTTAATTCTATTATATTATTACTATTACATATATTAATATTATTAAAACTGTTACATTCTTTCTTTATTCCATATAATTTGTTATTACAATTCATTATTTTTTTCAAAATTTATTTTATTCATAATATTTTTTATTTTAGTTGGTTTTATTAAAAGCATATTACATAATGTGTTTTCTGACATAGGGATTCCAATTATATAAATAATGGATGAATTACTTGATCCTATTTTTAAGCTTGAAAACTCAATTGCTTCTTCTATATTTATGTATGGAATATTGTTTTTTTCAAAAATATTATTAACAATATTTATTTCTTTTTCGTCTAACAAAAATGAATTAATAAGTCCGACTTTGGACCAATGCATGGCATATTCAATATTTATAATTTCTTCTTTGATTATATCTAGTTCAAACTTAATATTTAATGGTATTTCATCGGTAATAGTTTTACCTTCTTTCATTATTTTAATAACATGATTTGTAATGTTTGAATTTTTATTTATTCTTTCTAAAGCTAATTTATTAATTACAACTTGTTTATTGTTGTTTCTTAAAATATTATTTATTTTGTCAGTTAGTATAATAAGATCATCATGATCGGGATTTCCCGCGATCCATTTCCATGTTCTTCCAATTAAATCTATAGATCTTTTTACGCTAATTTTTGGTTTTAACCTTCTAATATGATTTCTTAATACGTAAATTTCGTGGTTGAGGAAGGGATAAATAGGGTTATCATTATTTACCCTTGTATTTATTTTAGTTTCTAGATCATTTATTACATTTGCATATGATTCTAAATCAATGAAATGTATTAACCGAAAGGTTCCTGTTTGAATTTTTGCAGTTCCTATGTTAAATGCTACCGCTTGGGAGTTTGAGTAATCCAGAATTTGTATACTAGCAAGGCATGGAGCCAAGATTAACCTGGAAGGATAAATATTTAACTCTTAATATTATTTGTATGTATAATTTTGCCTGATTCTGTAATTACTGTACTTGTTTTATTTTCTTTAACTATTTCTTTTTTAAATCTTGGGGATAGTTTCGATCCTAATCTCTTATTTATCTTGACATAAATAATGTCTCCTGGGTTATAGATTTTTATTCGATCTCGATTTTTATTATGGTAATAATCTTGGGCTTGCTTTTCTTTTAGTCTTTCAATGTTTGATTGTTTGGATTTTTCGTATGCTTCTGGGTCTGTTGATACAGTTCTTCCAAAGAAGAATTCAATTGGTCGTTTCTTTGTTGTAGAGTGGATTGAAAAATTATATTCATATGCGGAGCGGTCAAGGAGTTCTTCGAATGTTCGATGGGTTTGGTCGGTTTTAAGGCAACGTATAATTTCAGATAATGTTGAGTGGAATCTTTCCACTTGTCCATTTACAGAGCTAGAATATGGAGGGGTTTTATAGATTTCAATGCCTAATTGATCTTGAAGTAAAAAACATATGGATGCTGAGTTAAATGATTTTTCATTGTCGAAGACAATTAATTTTGGGACGCCGAAAGCGAAAAGGATTTGTCGTAAGGGTTCCCTTATATCTTCTATGGATTTTGATTTCAGTATACGAGCTTGTGCGTATTTTGAGAAGTTATCTATAGCGGTGAGGACGAGATTTTTCTCAGTGGAATAAATGTCAATATGTAGAATATGACCCGAATATTGTGGTATAGGTGTTTGCTCAAGTTCTGTTTTATTAGGGTGCCTTTCATATTTATGTTGCTTACATACTAAACATTGTTTAACTATTTTATCTATTTCAGATTTCATTTTAGGGAAATATATTCGCTGCATTAATTGATTTTTATTTTCAAGACTATTTCTGTGAGCTCTTTCGTATTCATTAATTATTTCTTCTTCTTGTTCTGTTTTATTTGTGATATCTTTAACTTGAGTCTGTGTAAATCTAGATTTATAACATCTGAAATGGTGTGGATAAATATTTTGTATTTGAGCCATTATTGATTCTGAAGTGAAGAGTCCGTTAATTAAATATTTTTTAATAATTCAGTTAGATTTGCTGTTGTGAATTCTCTTCTTATAATTATATGTCTATGATATGTAGATAATGGTATTTCAAAAGTATATCTATCTTCATTTCCTATAGATAACATTAGTTGATTTTTAAAAACATTTATGGGACATTCTACAGTTGGTACAAGTTCATGAGATGAACTTTCATCACTATGTTCTGTGGGTGTCATTGAATTAACTTGGGATATTCTTGACAAAGTATCGGCAACAACGTTGCTCTTTCCAGGCATATAATGTAGTTCATAATCATATTCTTCAAGTATCGCTTTCCAGCGTTTCATTTTAGCGTTGTGATTTTTAGAGCTTAATGTATATGTCAATGGTTGGTGATCTGTATAAATTTTCACCTTTGCTGTACCGTATAGGTAATTTCGTAGAGCATTTAAAGCCCATATAATTGCAAGTAATTCTCTTTCATTTGCTGCATAGTCTTCTTCCGATTTGGTTAATGTTCGAGAAATAAATGTTATTGGTCGACTGTTTTGGGATAACACTGCGCCTAATACTACATTTGATGCATCCGTTGTGAGTTCAAAGGGTTTCTTAAAGTTTGGATAGGATAGTATTAAATCTTGCGAAACTAAAGTGTTTTTAAGTGTTTTGAAAGCTTCTAAAGCTTCAGTATTTAAAACAATGATTTTTTTATTGGATTCAGTTTTAGAAATTCGTCCTTCTTCTCCTCTTAAATAGGAGGTTAGTGGTTTGGCAATTTTTGCATAATTTGCAATAAAACGTCTATAGTAGCCGGAAAGGCCTAAAAAAGATCGAAGTTGCTTAAGGGTCTGAGGAGTTGGGAAGTTTAGAATTGCCTCTACTTTTTGGGGGTTTGTCCGAATACCTTCGGATGAAAAGACGACACCAAGGAATTCGACTTGGCGTTTAAAGAAACTACATTTGTCCAATTGGACCTTCATGTTGGCATCATTGAGAGTTTGAAATATTTCTAAAATATGGTTGAGATGTTGCTCTTCGTTTTCGCTAAAGATGATTATGTCATCTATATAGACATAACATGATTTTCCTATGTGCAATCGGAGAATATCATCAAGGGCACGTTGAAAGATTGAAGGGGCGTTCTTCAATCCAAAAGGGAGTCGTGTAAACTCAAACTTTCCATTGTTAATGGAAAACGCTGTTTTCTCAATGTCAGATTTTTTTAATGGTATTTGATGAAATCCACTTCTTAAATCAAGCACTGTGAAGAACTTACTTCTTCCAAATTGTGCGAAGACTTCGTTAATGTCCGGTATCAAATAACGGTCGGCTATTGTGACTGTGTTTAGTTTCCTATAGTCTATAACCATTCTAAATTGTTTATTACCTTCGGAATCACATTTTTTTGGCACAACCCACACGGGTGAATCGTAAGGAGATCTAGATGGACGAATTATTCCATCTTGTAAAAGTTTTGAAACTTGAGATTCTATTTCATCCCGAAGTGAAGAAGGGTAAGGGTATGATTTTGTATATACTGGAGTATCATTATTTGTGTGAATTTCGCCTATGACCCTTGTAGTATATGTAAGGCGTTCGTCTGGTTCTGAAAACAGTTTTTTTAAATTTGTTTGTAATGTAAATAAGTGAATTTCTTTGCGAGGCTGACATGTGATCTAGTTTCTGTTCTAGAGAATTGACTGTAGGTGATCTAAGTTGTTTTATTCTTATTTTTGTATTTTTCTGTATTTCCATGTAACTTTCTTTTACGTGAATCACAGCTGAAAGGTCTTTTAAACTATCATTTTCAAGGATTCCATGGAAGGATTTTAATGTGGATAAAAGGAAAAATTTAAGCTTTACATCGTTATTTCCGAATAAATTAATAAAGGTGTGGTGACTTATTTCTACGTCTCCGGCAATTGATTTTGCATAAAAGCAACTGTTATTTTTTTTAGGGTTTACTACGAGTTCTGGTTGGATATAATTTTTACTCGACCCGGTGTCTATTAGGAAGTTTAAAAATTTTCCACTCTTCGTTCTACATTGGAAGTAGGGTAAAGAAGAGTCTGTTAACCTAAAAAAATCAAATCTGTATATTCAGGTATTTCATTATTTGATGAAGGATTAGAACATTCTTGAGATTGTAAATAATCGTTTACATTTTCTTCATAATCATTATCTTGTATTGCCAAGTTCTGGAAGTAATTATTTAAATTTTCTTGTTCGGTTTGTAAGTGATAGTTTCTTTGGTATTTATTAGGGATTGGATTTTGAATAGGAGGACCATGTGGTCTTTTTCCTGCATATTTAAATGGAGCTGATGGTCTATTTTGATAGTTTACTTGAGCCGATTGGATAGTTGATGTTTCCATTGGCACTGGCCTAGGTTGAGGCCTTGGTGGTCCCTGAGCAAAAGGATTGTATTGATTATTCTGATTAAATCTTTGAAAACTTGTTTGGTTTTTCTGTGTTGGCCAAGTTGACCGGAATTGTTGATTTTTGTAAGGGAAGTGGACTAACTGTGGAAAAAATGGTTCTCTTTGTATTGGAACTTGGGGCTGAGAATTAAATCGGCGTGGTGGAATTTGAGGTTTTATTGAAGAATTCAATTTATTTGTAAATTGTTGGTTATTTGCATACGAGGACCGGAAATTTTGATTTTCCAGTTTATGACATAAATGTAATGCCTGTGGTAGATCTGCTGGCTCGCGGATTCCTAGGAGTCTTGGTAGATCACCCTTGAGTCCACGAATAAAAGTATCGAGGGCTTTATCTCGATAAGGCTTGTTGATTCTGAGGAAATATCCATACAGGATATTTTATTTAAAATTAATGATAAGTGTGTGTATACTGCTTGGTAAAATTCTTGAATAGTAGAATTTCCTTGCATTAATAAGGTCATTTGATATTCTAAGGTACCAAGATCTCTTTTGTCAGCGTAGTGTAAGGTAAGGCAGCGAGATATTGCCTTCCAGTCTAGAGGTGTGTTATAGGATTCAAGAGCGCTGTCTGCTCTTCCTGTAATTTCATTTCGAATGACACTTAAAATTCCATAGTATTTTGGTGTTCCTAATAAAGGTGTATAAATGCGTAGAATTCTATCCACGCCTTTTTTCCATGAGGAAAATTCAGTAGGATTACCTGAAAATTCTCGTAAGCTTTTTACGATATCAGGTATTTCATCTAATTCTGTTATACCGTTCGCGTGTTCAGGTCTAATTTCAAGATCTCGAGCGGCTGATATTTCGGCGTTAGGATTTAGTATAGAATTTATCATTTGTCTTCCCTCATTGTTAAAAATTCGATTAACTACTTCAGTAACTAAAACAATTAATTGAGGTGTAAGGTGTTCTAAATTATTATCGTTGTTCGCAATTTTAATATATGTGTGTATTAAGATATAAAATTTGATTTCAGAATTTTTATCAAGTTAATGAATTTTATTTATTACTTTTCTTTTCCTTAATTTTTACCCTTATTTATTACTTTTCTTTTTCCTTAATTTCTACTCTTATTTATTACTTTTCTTTTTCCTTTATTATAATTGTTTCTTGCCTTCTTTGTTAAAAAATTGTTTAATTAGAATCATTTTTTCAGCTAATGTATATTTTGGGATTCTTGGATCTGGTTTCACTAATTCTATTACTATTTGTGCCATATTTTTAATGAGTAAAAAAAATTATCTTTATTTTATAATTCTTAATTCTAACTTACATAAAATACATAACATTCATCATCTTGGTAGAGCGGCGTGATAGTTCTTATATCGTCCTTTTTTCCTTTGGAGATCTGGATACTAAGGGGCCTCGTTCTCTACAGTTGCACTTTTTGTCTATGTTCTTCTAATTAAACACGGCGGCTGCTTAAGGCGATTGGTTGTAATTTCACGAGAACGTTACACTTATTTGGCACCGGTTAGTACGTTTTATGTCCTCTTAATTAAACACTGCGGCTACTTAAGGCGACTGGTTATAATTTTTCTTTGAGAACGTAGCACTTATTGACGTCTGATTTTTGTTAACACGGCGGCTACTTGAGGCGACTGGTTACAGTTTATAAAAAGACGAACTTAGCACTTTTTTTGAATTTAAGTTAACACGGCGGCTTCTTGAGGCGACTGGTAATAACTTTATTTTCAACAACAACGCACTAAACCGGTCCCTGCTCGGGCGCCAATTAAATTACTTTCTACTAATTTGGTTTTTTAAAAAAGATTTATTTTTTGCAGAGGTTCTGCTTCATTGAAAGTTCAAAATACAATAGAATACATTTTCTTAATTCCTAAAGCTTAAATACTAATAACCTGCTGACCAACCAATTTGATGGCGTGGCTATGTGATGATGAAATTGAAGATCGCTTCGTGGGGGATGTAAACTGCTGACCAACCAATTCGATGGCGTGGCTATGTGATGATGAAATTGAAGATCGCTTCGTGGGGGATGTTTGCTGACTTGCAGTTTAAGTCACGTAGGCTGCTATAGTGTTGATGAGATGTTTTCTGTTTATGTTATTGGCTATGGATGAATGTGAGGAGAATCAATATGTTTGGTGTTAACTTGCATAACAAACTTATCACCATCTTTATAAAACAAATTTATATATTCATACATTAACTGAGTTACACCTTTTTTTCTTCTTCGTTTAAATGATCTAATTTAATATTTTAAAAATGACTTTCTTCTAACATATTTACCTCATCGACAATTTTCTTATTTAAAATGGAATTCGTTCATTATTATTCAAAACTATTTCTTCATTATGTACATCTATAAGTGTCACATTTTCATTTGAACCCATCTTATCCTAGCATTTATTTCCTGTTGAAGTTCATCAGGACATTTTGTTTTTACGTATTGATTTTTTTTTTGTTACTTTACCTTCTATTGTAGTTATATGGGCTTCACCTCCCATGTTTTCATATGTACTTCTTTTAAAACAATTTTTGAATTTAGGAGACTAACTGTAGAGCCAGTATCTAATAGAGTTGCATAACGTACCTACTTGATTAAATGTAAGTGTTATATATATTTTATTTTTCTCCGAGGCTAATCGATAAAAAAATGTTTCATCTATTTCATCAGTGCTTAAAGCATCTACTGACATATGGCCAGAACTTTGTTTAGTTTGCTGTGAATTATTTTGTCTACCATCTGTGTTATTATCATTTCTATACTGTCTACTTTGATAATTATTGTACTGTCTACTTTGATTATTTTGCTGTCTATTTTGGTTATTACTTTGACCTGACTTATTATTGAAACTATAATAAAAAACAATAGCTCTAATTTAAAAAGAATTATTTATTCCCACGTCTGAGTTGTTCTACGTCCTACTTTAGACTAACTTAAAAATAATACAGTTATCCCACGATGCGCCGCTATATTCCAAGGTCAATGTTATATTTATGCTGACTCTCCGTTATTGGTCAATGACCAGGTAGCTCGCTCACAGCACAGGCATAAGGTGTCAGCCAATGAGGGATGCCTGATACCAATGCACAATTTTTCGTGGGAACAAGTTTATGCAAATTAATATTTGATAGTTTTCACTAGTATAAAAAAACTTTATTTAATTTCAAGTGACGAGTCGCGTGGTCGAACTGGATAGATGTGATAGATGCTGCCCTCTAAGTCCCTTATATATGTAGATTTCTAATCATTGTCCAGCGCAGCTTGGTGTGGCGTGGTGCGCACAAGTCGATTTTTAGAACCAAATTAAATAATGCTGGGTACGTAGTGTCGGCGTTGTTTAGATAGAACTGTTTAAGTGTTTATTCTTTGTTCAAGATATTGTTTCTCGAATACAATGGTTGGCTTTGTTTTAGGGTTAAAGGTGCACATTGGGATTGCGTAAAATTTCTGATAGGAATGTTCCTGCCGTTAATTCTTCTATTTTTATAATCACTACACTGGTTAAATTATTCACTACATTACAAGAACTGGTACTATATATTGCACATTCTGTAATATCATCTACAATCTTTCTTATTTTATCACTTAACTCTAACACTGAACTTACTTTTAACAAATTGATCTCTTGGACGATTTGCATCTCGGTCTTTGAGGCCTGGTAGTGCAGCTTAAGGCGGATCTTTGTTTCATCCCACGATGTTGGTCGTGATATCGCTTAGAAGTTTTTTGCCGCCCCAGTTATCGTCTCATTTAAGATAAAAGCGAAAACCTCCGCGGACTGCGCTGCTGGGTACTCTCCAAAGATCCGGTTCATCGCCGTGATGAACGATGGCAATGTTCCTTTAGTGCCATCGAAGGTTGGCGTAAATTTAGGATCCCTCTGAATCTTTCTTCTTAAAGATTCTGGCGCGTTCTGTCTACCGACCAACTCGGTCAACAGCGCCAAACATCTTTCCGTAATCACCTAATGTTCTATGTGACCTATCGAGGGCACCGTTTGATTGTGGATGGTACGGACTAGTTTGAGTTTTATTGATTTTTAAAATTTTGCAAACATTTTTAAATAATTCGCTAGTAAAGTTTGTCCCTTGATCTGTGAGAATTGTTTAAGGAATTCCATAAGTACAAACTATTTTCTTAATTAGTGCTTCGGCCACAGTTCTTGCTTCTTGATTAGGTATAGCTATGGCTTGTGCAAATTTTGTTAGATCGTCTTGGAATGTCAGTATGTACCTACTTGTTTTCATTTTCTGTTATAGGGAGTGGTCCCACTATATCTAAAGCTATTCTTTCGAATGGAGTTTTTGCTGTTGTTGTGATGACCATTGGTAGTTTGTTACGTGCATACAACTTATTCTTTTGGCAAAGTTCACATGACGCAACGTAATTCCTTATATCTTCATACATATTTTTCCATTTGTATGTCTTTTTTATGCGTTTGAGTGTACGTTTGACTCCTTGATGACCGCCTAAAGGTGTGTCATGAAATTCATGTAACACGCTATGACTGCGTGTTATCAGATTAACTTCAGCTCTTTTCAAACGGGAGAGGCCGTCTGCGTTTTTTATCAAACAACCTGCTTTATGAGAAACTGTAAAATCATATTCTTCAAGTTTAATACGCCAGAAATAACTTTTAAGAAGAAAGAAAACACTTTTTAAAAAGAATATAAACTTTATTAGAAAAGAACAATATCTTTGACTGTACACGATGATGGTGAAACTAGAAGTAAGTGATGGTTGCTGGAGCTGCGGTTAAGATGGTGATGATGTTCGATGTGTGATCTTGATTCCTCGCATCGAAGATCGTTCAATGTTTATGTTATCCGAAGTGGTGGTTGTTGGTCACATCGAAGATTGTCCATTGTCCAAGTATATGTTATAAGATTTGTAGGGGACCAATGTTTATGTTATCGAACGTTGTTTACGTTATCGCTCAGGAATGTGGGAATGCTATTAAAACTGAGCGTCGTTGTTGGTTCGGTTTCAAGTGGCTTATTGAAAGTATCTGGGTTGTGTGGTTGAATAGGGTGAGAAGATGTATACGTAACTCCCCCTTCCTTAAGATTGTTGTTTCCCCTGAAACAATTTATTCTATTTCTACATAGAAATATAATTACAATGCATAATATCAAAATAGTTACAAAATGTATGGAATATGAAGTTTCCTTATGTGCATTTAAATTTAATATTTTTTCGTGTATTACATCAATATTATTTATATCTTCTAATTTAATCTCTTTTTCAATTAAGAGGTTAGACATGCTTTCATACAATTTTGGATTCTCTAAATATATAGATTGTTCTTCTATTTCATTGGAATTTTCAAAAGTTCTATTATTTATAGTAATCTTACATTTTTCAAACTGAATTAATACATTATTTATAATTTTAATTTTTTTCTTTTCATTACAATTAGTACTTATTTCTATACAACTGTTTTTTACTAACAATTTTCCTCTTGTTATTTCTAATACAATATTTTCTCTTTTATTAATTAATTTAGTACAATTTCTTGTTGTTATACAGTTTATGTATATTTCCAATTTATTGAAATCTTCTTCTTTCGATATATATTCTACATTTTTATTTTCAATGATATATTGATCATTTATTTTTAATTCTTCTTTATTATTATTTGGTAAACTAGTTACAAAATATTTATTTACTTCTAACATTTCTTCTGGTATACTTATTATAAATATAATTTCTTGATCATGTAACCCTGTAGTTACTTTTATGTTTTTTTAGTTTATCAAACGTCACATTATATGTGATGATTTCGTGTATACTGAGCATTGAGTTTACCATTATATTTAATTTACTTGATAAAACATTGTTTTGAATTTTTTCAATTATATTTTTAATTTTATTAATTTTTTCAATAACCTCTAAAGTTATTATTCTCTGAGTAATTGATATACTTCCTACTTTGAGGTTGACAAAATCTTTACTTTTGTACATATTGTTAAATTCTGATTGAATAGTGTCAATTTGTTTCTTTAGTTTGTTGTTAATGTCAATTTGTTTGTTAGCTGTTATAATTAGTTCATGATTGTTATATTTATTTATATTTAATTGTTCTTCGATATTTTTTCGGTCGTTTTCATCTAATGTGCCAAACAAAAACTTAAGCATGTTACCACCAAGGTTTATTAAACTTCTCCGGTTTCTATGCAATAATAATAAGCTACTAATTTCGGATTTAATAATGCGAATTTCTCGATATATTTCATCGGGAAATTTAATATTTTTTAATTTGTATATGTCACTATCAATGTTATTCAAAACTTCTTCGATTTGAGTGATATTGATTTTATGAACTACATGTTTATAATCTCTAACTAGTTTTACTTTGTTTAATTTTATTTTAGTATAACCTTCTTGGTTATATATATTTCCAATTGTTATTTCACTAACTACTAGATTAATTAAAAGAATGTGTATTAAGATTTTCATTATAACTTTTATTTATGTGAGCAACTTGCGATCGGAAGCGGGTCTATTCCCGACGGAATCTTTTTTGTAACTAACTCTTTCTGTGAAGCAATTTTTTTATTTGATCTAGAACTCTTTGGTGTTCCAGGTTTATTTTTGATAATAATATCATTTTTGTTTTTAATTTTTGTCTTCCTATTACGCTGTATATTGACTGGGTGAGCATGATCAGTTTGTTTATAAAAGAATCGTGGAGTAGTTTTATCATATTTTCTGTGATGATTTACTATAAAAGCTTTGCTACGAGTTTCTATGTAGCCTTCTCTAGTCTTATTGGTTTTCTCTATTCTTTTTTCTTTATTAGTTTGGTACGTATTATACAATCTTTCTTTGTCTACGTGACCTGATTGGATATTAAAAGGTTTCTCTTTACTTAATACTTGTATGGAGTTGTTATAATAGAAAACTGCTTTGTATATGGTATCAATTCTATCTATTATTCCTAGTTCTTTGCCATTGGATAAACATCTATACTTTTCTAAGATGGTGCTGTCCACACGTTCAATTTGACTATTTCCCGTATGTGAGTTTGGGGTTGTAAAATGTATTTCTATATTCAGGTCTTGTAACATTTTTTTTATACTCAATTGATTAAATTCATTATCCATTACAATTTTCAATGGCTTGTTATGTTGAGAAATAAATTGCATTATTGTTTCTTTAATGGTTTCACCATTACTATCCTTTATATATGTCATTGTCAATTTTTTACTGAATTTGTCAATAGTGGAAAGAAATTTCAAATTTTTTATGTAAAATATATCGATGTGAATTATTTGATTGATATCTGTTGGAGTCTCGGTCAATTTGAATTTTGGCTTGATCGGATGCCTATCGTATTTGTTTTGTTTGCAGATGTTGCAACTATTAACAAAGTCAACTACTAATTTTCTCAAATTAGGATAATAAATATATGGTTGTATTCCCAAGTAATTCTCTTCGATACCTGCATGAGCTGTTTCTAGTTCATGATAAGATTTTATTTTTTCTATAACTTTATTTTCATCTTCTAATTCTTGTGCTAGGTAACTACACTTATAAAATTTTATTATAGTTTTATCAAATAATTTGATTAGTTTCTGTTGTAATTTATTGAAAAGGTGATAGTCATCACAATATATTCCTGTTTGTTTAGTTTCTAAAACTTCCTTAATCTGTTCTTCAAATGTTTCAGAATCGATTATTGTAGGAGACAATTCAATTAACTTTCTATTGCCTACTAAAGTCTTCGTTCTTATCTTTCTTCCGCTATAATCGTTGTTAATCACTATTTGTTGTTTAAACTGGTTAACCGGCTTTTCTATTATATGAAAATGATCTAACTGTTCCTCATCTTTTGAGTGAAGAGTTTCTTCTAGGCTGGAATCCTCTAAGTGATTAATTTCTTCAGTGTCTTTTATTTCTCTACTGAGATAATCTGCTACTGTATTTTGACTTCCCTTAAGGTATTCTATATCGAAATTATATTCACCGAGTGACAGTATCCATCGTTGTAACCTTCCAGATATGTCTTTACTTAAACTCTTGGTTTTCAACCATTTTAGAGGTTGGTGATCGGACTTTAACTGAAATTTTCTCCCATACAGATACGGTCTTAGATACTTGATTGACCAAACTATTGCTAATAGTTCCTTCTCTGTAGTAGAGTAGTGTCTCTCGTGGTCGTTTAAAGTTCTACTTATGAATGTAACAGGGTGTTTATCTTGAGCTAGGACTGCTCCTATGGCATAGTTAGATGCATCTGTTGTTAGCTCGAAAGTTTTATTGAAGTCTGGATAAGCCAGGACTGGAGGTGAAACAATTAATTTTTTTAATGTTTCAAATGATTTTATGTACTCGTTGTTCTTAGTATCAATTTTGGTTCCTTTCTTTAAATATTTTGTCATTGGTTGGGCTACCTTAGCGTAATCTTTTATAAATTTCCTATAGTAACCAGTGAGACCAAGGAATGATTTTATTTCTTTAACGGTTGTCGGAACGTTAATCTTTTGTATTGCTATAATTTTATCTTGATTGGGTAAAACTCCCTTGTCTGTAATCGTGTGTCCAAGAAACTTCGTTTCTTTTACCAGAAAGTCGCATTTGTCTATTTGAATTTTTAAGTTGAATTCTCTTAGCTTTTGGAATATTTTATTCAAATTTGTTATGTGCTCTATCAGCGAAGTTGAGAAAACTAATATGTCATCCATGTATACGACACAGATTTTATTAATGAGATCTCCCAGTATCTCGTTTATCATACATTGAAAACTAGAGGGTGCATTTTTTAAGCCAAAAGGCATTCTAAGAAATTCGAAATGTCCTTGTGGAACACTAAATGCCGTTTTTTTCGATGTCTTTTTCATTCACTCGAATCTGGTGGAATCCTTTTGCCAGATCTAGTGCTGTGAAATATTGCGATCTCCCTAATTTATCCAAAACATCATCAATGTTTGGTAGTGGATACTTATATTCGATAGTTTCCTCATTTAACTTACGGTAATCAATTACCATACGCCACTTCATAGTTCCCGAGTTGTCTATTTTTTTCGGAACTATCCAAACAGGTGAATTATAAGGGCTTCTACTTTTTTGTATAATTCCATTACTGAGCATTTCTTTAATTTGTTTATCTATCTCTTTTTCATGGACTTTTGGGTAACGGTAGATTTTTGTGAAAATAGGATTATCTGTCTTTGTCCTAATGGAGTGAACTGTTTGAGTTGTGGAACTTAACAGTTCTCCATCCTTGTAAAATAAGTCCCCATTTTTATTTAAAAATTCTCTTAATATTTTCCTTTCTTCTTCATTTAAACCTTCATGTAAAAGTTTTCTCATTTCCGTTGAGTTATCTTCTAAAACATGAATTTCGTCATATTGAAAAGGACATTGATCATTTTCATTGATATATTCTTTTTCTTTGACTGGAGGAGAAACAAAAGGAATTCTATTTTGGTTTATTTCCAAATATCTATCTTTCATATTAACTATGCCCCCTATGGCATTTAAAAAAGTCGATCCTATGATCGCTTCAAAATTTTTGTTTTCGAAATTCATTAAATTCCAATCCATTGTGGCGTCTTCTAAAAATTCTTCAGGAATTTTTGTTTTTATTTGTTCCGTTATAAATATATGTGAATTAACGGTATTTACTCTTATTTCTTTTTCTAATTTCATTCTTTGACAGGATTTAAGTTTTTTTGTATCTAGGAGGGTCATAGTAGATCCTGTGTCTACTAGGACTTTTATACTTTCTTTTTGAACTGTAAGTACTACGATGGGAAGTGTCGAGGTCCTACTGCTATAAAATTTACCTCTTCATCTATTATTTGTTGCTCACTTAGGCGATTAACTTCCATTGGTTGTTCCCGATTGTTGTTAAATCTCCTAACTTGGCTTGAACTTGGCTGATTATTATTTTGTCTCTGCCAATTATTATTATTAAAATTCTGCCTTTGATAATTTTGATTAAAACCATATCTATGACCTTGATTAGGGTTTAAATTCCCAAATATTCTGTTGTTGTTGTGTCTAACCTGCTCAGATGTTATTCTATTCTGTTGTCTAAAATTATTATTATTTTGGTTAGATCTAAAAGGGTTATAATTTTGATTTCCCTGATTTTGTCTAGGAGGATTATTCTGCTGGTACTTCATACTAAAGCCCTTGTTTGGTTCACTTTGATTTTTAACGCGAATCATATCATTGGCTTCTAAAATTTCGTAAGCTTCAACCATAGTTTTACAATTATAAGCTATAACTATAGCTTTTTGTGAAGGGTTTAAATTATGTTTAAACGCTTCAAATACCAAAATTTCATTATTTGCTTGGGTATATATTAGATTTGGTTCTAATTGTGTTTTAGTTTGCAATTTTTGCAATAAAAGGTCTAATTTTTTATATAATTCAAAGGTATTGTGTTCTATAATACAACCAATTTCCTGCGATAACTTAATATATGTTTCTTTTATTGAAAATAATCTAATTAAGTTTACCTTAATGTCTTTCCACGGCGATAGATGTGGTAGACTGTTTGTTGCCCTTACCGCTTCTCCTTGAATTTTAGAATGGATAATTAAAGTTGCTTTTATATTATTTTCCTGCAGCGACATCTGATTTAAGAAGTACTCCACTGTAGATATAAACAATGCCAGGTTGTCATCCTTTGATCCTTTGAATGGATTTATTTTCTCCATCTCACGAAGAAGGTAGCGTTGCTCCTCCTTCTGAACATCGTTCAATGCTGGCGCTGCTTCTGTCATGTTTATATTTTTTTGTTCGTCTAGGTCACTTTCACTTCCGGTATCACTGTCTTGATTTTTGTTCAATCTTCTGTTTAATCTGTCTCTATTTAATTGTTTTTCTTCACTATTCATCTGTTAAATATTCTCTCTATGAGATTTCGCAACATACATTTATTGTAGAATGTGAGATGCTATATTTTTCACAAATGATTTTTTTTTTTTCAAACTGTATTTAAAATTAATATTCGTTTAATTTTATTATATTTGAAAAACTTAACAATCGCGAATTGCGTTCGTATCACTGGATCTCATATGTCACTATTATATTCATTAATAGTTCTCATTGAGTATCCTACCGACTGCGCCAAATAACTTTTAAGAAGAAAGAAAACACTTTTTAAAAAGAATATAAACTTTATTAGAAAAGAACAATATCTTTGACTGTACACGATGATGGTGAAACTAGAAGTAAGTGATGGTTGCTGGAGCTGCGGTTAAGATGGTGATGATGTTCGATGTGTGATCTTGATTCCTCGCATCGAAGATCGTTCAATGTTTATGTTATCCGAAGTGGTGGTTGTTGGTCACATCGAAGATTGTCCATTGTCCAAGTATATGTTATAAGATTTGTAGGGGACCAATGTTTATGTTATCGAACGTTGTTTACGTTATCGATCAGGAATGTGGGAATGCTATTAAAACTGAGCGTCGTTGTTGGTTCGGTTTCAAGTGGCTTATTGAAAGTATCTGGGTTGTGTGGTTGAATAGGGTGAGAAGATGTATACGTAACTCCAGCGCATTATTCTCGGCGAAGGGTCCTTAAAGTTAAACATCCACACAATTGGTTTGTGATCAGTAATTACTTCAAAGTGTCGACCGTACACGTACATATGTCCGGAATTGAGTTACTGCCCAAACAACTGCTAAAGCTTCTTTCTCTATGGTAGAATAGTTTTTTCTGATTTATTTAATATTCTACTGGCAAATGCTATACGTAAATCGTTTTCATCGGTATCTTTCTGTGACAATACTGCACCTATAGCTTTATTGCTGGAGTTATGTTAAACGTTTGAATGTACTTTAAAAACAACAAAATATTTCAGTAGTGCGGCTCAGTGACAGGTTTAATTCCAACTCAAATCATTTATTAATCATCATAACATTAAATACAGAATAAATTGCTTAGTCAATAAAATACATACATAGAATGCGAAGCAGTACAATGAACTAATATAATAGCTGATATATGATCAGTGACAAAATACAAATAGCTGGATAATGATAAATAGCTGATATATGATCAGCGACACACAGCTAAGCTATGTTGTGCCAATGACCGGGATCGAGGTTAGGGATGTAACTCCTCCCCCCCTGGAGTGAGCTACGGTCGAAGAGGCTGTAGGCGTCTTTTGCCGGAGCTAACATTATGTTCATTGCTGGAATTTGTTGATTATTGTTATTGGTGTCGGGTGCTGGTACTGGCTGATCGTTGGATATACGGCTTCTCACGAGGTACATTATGATTATGAATCCGATGATTGTGGAAATGATGGTGTAGTCGAGGACCATTTTTTGATTGGTGCTTTTTTCCAGGTGACGTATTGCTTTCTTGTTCTGGAAGTGGAAGTATTGTAATGTTTGAAGGTTGATTGTGTGTGATGATGACGTGTTCATTTTGTTGAATGATATGGGGTAGATGTGAACCTCTTCCAGGAATATCTTGTTTTTGCTCTCATATGTTATTTGGTTGATCTCGATACTGCAGTTTGTGAAATGGATTATGAATATGCCTTCAAGGTTTTGTTTTTCCGGGCCACATGTTGATCTAACTTCCGTTTCTGGAATGTTAACGAAAAGGATGTAGTTGGGTTCGGGTTGCTAGTGTTTAAGTCGGAACTATTTTGCTCCGACTGCTGGACAGGGCACATAACCTTGACCAGAATGTAGAGAAAATACAAAAAGGTTCTTGTACCTTTTGTATGTTGCCGTAGTGTAAAGTTTGCTGCTGACTATTAATGCCCCTTACCACTGGTGGGGGGAAGCAATAATAATGAATAACTCAGAACAACCTCTTGATCGTAAATGACAAAATTTTATTAGCTTACAATACTATTTATACATTAATTATGCTTACTTAGCTAAATTTACAAATACCTAAAATAAGGAAAAATAATATGATACAAAAAATACAAAAAGAAACATAATACATTTCTGCCAGGTATGTGCAGCGCATGAATGCAAAAAACTGCTGACTATTGTGAGAAAATTATTTGAATGAAATTTGAAATTAAAGCATACATAAAAGCTGTTGCTGTTGATAATGATTAAATAGAGAAGCTGTTGTATGGTAAATACAAAAAATTGTTGGTATATGATAAATCAGATGGGTTAAAATATACAATCTCCGCCCGTTGAACTATGTTCGAAATTAAATTACCATTTCGAAGGTTATGTTTTTGGGATTCTTGTCGTTGAGGTCTTCGTTTTTGCAGTTGAGGTTGCCCCGGATATCTGCCGAGGTTCTGCTGGGCTGTCGATCGTCTTTCAAAATTACCGTCTTGTGTTTGCAGTAATAGCAGTATGACCATCGTAATAAGCAGATAAGGATTATGATGGATGAGATTAATGCGGTGTAGCTCACTGTAAATTGGTGTACATCGTTTTGATAGGTTATAGAAGGCAACGCTTTAGTAATATTTATGAGTTCCAGTTTGAGTGCTTCCAATTCCTCTAAATGTTTTTTGTACGGCAAGGTTCCATAATGTGTCGTAGTAAAATTGTCTGGTAAGGCATGATTGGATAGGTTTGCAGCTGGCGAGAATGATATCCTAGACACTGTTCTTTGTATAAAATGGCCACGTAAGGTTATGAAGTCATCTTTAATAACGCAGCCGGGTGGAATTTGCAGAATTCCAGAACCTTCCAAAATGGTCTGTGTTACGGTGTCATTACAAACAACATTGAGAGTGGTTTTGAACCTCAAAACGTAAATCCACTCATTTGGCTTGTGTAGTTGGGCCCAGTAAGGGCCATTGTTTGCCTTAACAACCTTGCATGAAGGAGATTGTTCTCCATGGTTTAAGAAGTTGATTTCTCAGGAGCTTACTTCGGATCCACGTCTATAAATGGGCCGCTGCAGATGGCATAGATGTCTTTCTTCAGTTAGAGAAAAACATCCTTGAAATTCGAGTTCTGATAGAGGGTAGTATTGGTCACGATGCAAGTTAACCATAATGTAGTCGGTCGATGGTTGTATGGTAAGAAATGACTCTCTGATAAGAACTGGAACGGGAGTAACTTTGAAGAGCTCAAATTCATCAAGACTAAGGAGTGGTAATTCGATTTTAAGGATTATGTGGTTCTTGAGTGCCTTGCCGTGAATGGTCATAAGATGATAAAGCTTCGGAATTTCATCTGGAGCTACTGGGAGCCTGACTGAAGATGGTAGGTTAGCTTTTATCTTTGAGAACTCCTGTTTTAACTGAGCAGGTGAGATAAGCTGAGGATTTATTTTTCCATGATGAGTATCGATGATTACGTATATTATCGAGGCTTGGGTCCTTTGAAATTGTGAAGAAACTAGTACAAGCTGCAATGCAATTGAATTGAAAAAGCTGACGCAGTCTTTCCCGGTGGTATTGCTGTCTTATATCATTAATAACAGCTGTGAACTTGTCTCTTGCTCATTTTCATTGATAATATTTATGGTGGCATCAATTACTGAAGTCTGGTTTCGAATAAGGCTAACTATGTGGCCTTCATCTTGTTTTATTGTGTTTATTGTCGCAGACATGTGGTTGGCGAATTCATCATCAAGGACCCCAAATAAGGCATTAGCCACATTGCCTACGAAGTTTAGAGCACCACGACGAACTCTCTGACTGCTTGATGTTACGGATAAGAGATCATTATCCTTGATGTCTGCTGTTATCCGGTCAAATTGGAGGACTGTCCCCTTGCAAGTCTCGTTTTTATTTGGAAATAGTTGGCAAATTTCTGCTAGCTTCCTACTATAGGTTACTATTGAATCGTATTCGGTCCAATAAGGGTCCATGTCATAATAAGTAATTATGTTCCAACTGCTCGAGGTTATGGCTGAGGTTCCGAAATTTTCAAAGTAGATCCCTGGCTGTGATAAAAATGGTTGAATCTTGACTGGAGCACATGCTATCATGGGAACGAATAGAAATACCAAGAGTATGGCAAGGGTTGCTGAACCAAGTGAAGTCTTGAATTTCTTTTTCGGTACTGGACCATCATCAGAATTTTGGCGTGAATGTGCCAATGTTAATGAGCAACCCAAGCAACACAATTGTCTCTTCAATATATCTTGAAAAGTTATTTTCTGAGAGCTTTCAACTCTTCAAACAATCTTAAAGAGGTCATTAACACCCAAAAGGGCCTAAAGGGGAGGAGCTTATTGTATGGGACGAAGAGTTCTTCATAAAGTGTTTGTAAGAGCTCATAAAGATCTATTTTTTGATTGATCTTTAAAGAGTTGCGGAAATGGTTTTGAAGATGTTTTTTTTTTTGTGAATAGTGTAAACTTAGAGGGAGAAAAAGTATAAAGAATTAATTTCTTTCTCTTTTACACAAATAAAATTTAAATACAATTTAAATGAAATGGCACTAACTTACAAAAGACATGACGTTTTATTTATTTTCATTTCAACTAGATCTATAATTCATTTAATAAGGGACGTTAAACGCGTTTTATCAGTTTAATGATCGTGTGTTTTGATATGCCAGAAATAATTTACTTCGAAATCGCATATTCTACCCTACTTAAAATAAACGCGCCTTGGAATAGAAACGTGTTTATAAGTTAAATATCGAGAAAAATAATGCAATAATAATAAAATTCTATTGACGATAAAAAAGAAAAGTCTTTTAAATTGTCTCCCAAAACACAAAGGGTTACTATACAATTCACAACGATGATAAATTAGATAAATCTATTTAAAAAATATGTTCCACCATTATTAAATAAAATGAAAATGGCGAAATAATTGTTTTGTGTATGCATCGAAAAATATTCTTACCTAAAGGGTGACTCGTTTTCTGAGTTCTAACAAGTTTTTTTTCTAGGGGATTTTTATAATATTATCATGCAATAAAACTTAACACATTGAGCGATTTACATTTTAGGGCCAGTTTTATAGTCGACACTTACCGGAATAAGTAGCACTTAAGTTTTTCATATTAGTACATTAGGCTAAGCTTCACAGCCTAAGTCGAACTTACCAACATCACCAACATCGAAGACTTATGTAAGCCAAATTATGAGCGATTTTTTTTTTATAAAAGGCGGTGTGTGAATGGGAATAAAATTGCTGTAAGTTGTAATGAGTTGAATCTGTACATGGAAACGTCAAAATTAATTTTGATAAAATATTCACACACGGCATAAATATAAGTAAAATATGCAAAAATTACTTAAAATATACAAAAGAGACTTTCCTATAGGAAAATACGTCAACACAAAAGCGTCAATTTCATTTGTCTTCATTCCTTATCTATGTGTCAAGCGAGTGCTTCCAAACTCTAGATGTGTCAAAATCATTTGTCTCAAACATCTGTTTAGTTTAGTTTAGTTAAAAAAACTTCTGAAAATCCGGAAATATTCACATTATGAACAAGAATTATGCCCCATTTACACTTATGCTCGGTAAACAGCCAAAAGAATGAATTTTTCCATTCTTCTGACAGATTTTTGACAGTTTACTGACAGAATACTACCAATTTGTCAGTCGTGTAAATCCAGCATCACACATAAAAATATTCGCTTTGCCATTTTTCATCTGTCAGTTTCATCAAAGTAATGGCTGTCACATTCTTTAGTTCCTTTTTTCTATTGATATTTAGACGGACAGACAAAAAAAAGGCTCATGGGCTTACCCAATAGTAGAAATTCTATGTAGATTATCTTCGATTTTGACAATTTCCTCTCTATACTTCCTTCTTCCATGAGTTTAACAGCTACGGTGGAGAATGTATGCAGAACGACTAAAGAAACTCAGTGGATAAGACATAAAAAGCATTTGTTCAGTTAAGCCTGAGTTAAGTCACCAAATTTGATGAGTTAACTTGGGTTTAACTTTAATCTCGCACTAAAAACTGGACCTAAGAGAAAATCGTCATTTACCACGAATAATATTCAATTTGAGATCAAACACGGAATTAACCAAAGGAACCTTCATAAAAGAAATGATTTTATTTAAGTTCGATGAAAACAATAACTTCACTGTCTTTACTGTATATGAGAATTTTAATTACACACACCTTACAATTTAAGTATTATGTGCATTGCAAATATTTATTAAAATATATATATTTAACTAAAACAATAAAACATTATAAAAAAAAATTCGTCTGTCTAATAAATTAAATTTCATATAACATATGCGTTTAATAATGTCACCCTTTAAAGAAAACATGTGTATTTTACATAAATAATCTTCCCATTTGATAAACCGATTAAAGAGTTTGTTAAGAAGTCATTAAAACATCTGAGTTGTGTAAGCACTTTTTCTTAGAGTCAGACTCCTCTTAACGACTTCATGTTAAGATATCAAAAATGTCAAATGAAAAGGACAGATTGAATAAAGTGTCAACAAAGAGTGAAAGAAAAAATATAACTGTAAACAATTGTGTTCGTTCCTTCACATTGAATTTCAATTTCACTGAATCATTTAGAGTTCTTATCGCGATTAAGAGTGATCACCTACAATAATTGTTAAAAGAGCTATGGAAAATCATAATTTCCAGATAGTTAAGTTTAAAAAAAGAAACAAATTTGAATATGAAGTTGTACCCAGTACAAACGCGCAATTCAGAAACGTCGGATGTAACAAAACTTTTTTTCGTCAACCAAAGAGAAAATAAATACTTCTTGAAGATAAATTGTAAAGCCGTCATAAAGACGTTTTTATAAAAACATCAAAAAAATATCTTCATGATGTTTAAGAAAGAGTAAAAACAAATACTCTTAGTGCACTTTAAATATGCTCCTTTTAAAATAGTTTTTAAGAGGGTATACAAAGAGTCAATATTAAACAAAATTGTTGTGAAGGTCTTTAAGACGTTTGAAAGACTTTTTTGTAATAGTTGATACATGCAACACTTATAAAGAGCAAATTAACTGGTCATAAAGTGGGATGGAATTCAGAAGATTGAACTAACTGCTTGTTAAGAGGTGATAAATTTGTTTGGAATACTCTTTAAGAGTTTATGTGTTGCTTGGGAATGACTTGAAACGTGATCTGTCTTTTCCTTTGGGCTTACATCATCATCTTGAATTGGAACTGGAAGTGGAGCCAATCTGTGTATGGCACGACGGAATATCCCAGTAGCTGTCTGCACATCTGCTACTCGAACCAGCCCGTCTTCTCCAGTTATTACGTTAGTGATACGTCCAAGCGGCCATCGCAAGCTTGGTGTGTTGTCTTCCTTGATTATGACCATCATACCGGGTTCTACGTTCTGACAACTCTCCTTCCATTTATACCTGTGCTGTAGCTGATTTGGGTAATCACGTGACCATCGTCGCCAGAACTCATTTTTGAGATAATTTACTAGATTCCAGCGAGCAAGTACCCCTGAATCATTTGATGCGACTGTGGGATCAACATTGCTAATGAGAGGTTCCCCGATGAGGAAATGGCCAGGCGTAAGAGCGGTTAGATCATTCGGCGAATCAGACAATGGAGTTATGGGCCTTGAGTTTAATATAGCTTCAACTTGAGTGACAACTGTTTCAAGCTCCTCGTACGTCAATGATGCTCCTGCCAGAGTGTGCCGTAGCAGATGCTTCGATGATTTGACCGCAGCTTCCCATAAGCCGCCAAAATGGAATGAAATGAAAGCCACATCCCTTTGAAGCGCATGAAGATGTTATTTTCTCTCTTTCTATATTGGATTCCATGAAAGTCATTAGCTCTGAAAGCTGGTTTTCGGCACCAACAAAGTTTGTGGCATTATCGCAGTAAATGTTTCTGCAATGGCCCCTCCTTGCCATGAATCGTTTAAGTGCTCCTATGAAGCCTTGAGCTGTTAAATCGGTTACAAGCTCCAAATGGCAGGCCTTGGTGGAAAAACAGCAAAAGATCGCAATGTACGATTTTTGAGGCCGTTTGCCTCTTATCTTGTAATGTGTAGATATGGGACCACAAAAGTCAACGCCTGTATTTATGAATGGCCTTGCTGGTTGAATTCTGTCTGCAGGCAGATTACCCATTTGTTGCGACAAAAGCTTTGGTGTGGCGCGAGCACATTCGACACATTTGTGCAGCACTGATCGAGCAAGCGTCTTTCCTTTTACGGCCCAAATGCTCTGCCTAGCAATCGAAAGCATAGTTTGTGGCCCAACATGATTGTTGTCCTCGTGAATTTCAACAAATAACATTTTGGTGAACGGATGATTATATGGTATCAGTATGGGATGCTTAGCGTCGTATGGCAACGACGAGGCTTCTAAACGCCCGCCTACCCGAATCAACCCTTCTTCATCTAGAAAGGGTGTCAGGCTCTTGTATGGGTTTTTATTTGGTACTTCACCTTCGTCCTTCAGCAGTGCAATTTCAGCCTTAAATTGATCTCCTGCATATGTTTGAAGATGTTCTTTTTTGCTCGACTTAGTTCCGCAACTGATAGGGGACCACTTTTAATCTTGATTTCTGCCAGCCTCAACTCTATTTCTTCAGCTGATAATTCTTCTTCATTTTTCTTGATTTTGGTTATTGTCGCCTTTTGTCTCAGGTTGTGGACATACCTTAGTATAAAAGCGACTATTCTTTCTGCAAATTTGAAGGAATTTTTATGGTTGAGTGTAGTTAAAATTCCTTTTTGATCTGGGGGTGACTCGTGAACAGCGGCTCCAACAGATTGATTCTCGTCAATTGGTTTGTATTTAGGTGGCCAAATTGAAGTGGCTCCATGTAGAAACTTTGGTCCGTAGAACCAAATATTGCAATCTTGAAGTCGTTCAGGTGCTATCCCACGTGAAAGCACATCAGCCGGATTTTCCTTTGACGGGACATGATGCCATTGCTGAAGTATTGTATTTTGTTGAATGCGGGATACTCGATTAGCGACAAAAATAGGGAGTGAGGCGGATGATGACGAATTTATCCAAGCAAGAACAATTTCTGAGTCTGTCCACAAAAATGTTGCTTCATTATGAATTTTTAGGTCTTTTTGCAAACGAAGCAGTAGCTCAGTGGCAAGGCAAGCGGCAAATAGCTCTAGTCGGGGAATAGTTGCTTGTTGTGCTAATTTTGTTTGTTTTGATGGTGCTACTCTCGATTTAGAACATAATAATCGCACTGTGATTGTGTTGTCACTGCTAACGGATCGGACGTATACTGCTGCTCCATAAGCCTTCTCCGAAGCATCAGCAAAAATATGATATTGAATGTTTTTCGGGTTTCTATGTGAAAATATGTGCCTATCAATTTTGATGTTGTTCAGTGATTGTAGGCCTTCACGATACTTAAGCCATGACGTCTGCATTTCTTGAGGTAACGCTGCATCCCAGTCTAGCTTTAATTACCACAGTTTCTGGAGAAATATTTTTGCAACGACGACCACTGGAGCCATGATTCCCAGTGGATCAAATTGATGTGCAATGTCGGAATATGCAGATCGTTTGGTAACTCGAACTTTATCAACCCATGAAGTCTTGACACAAAGTTGATCAGATTTCGGCATCCACGTAAGTCCTACGTGATGTGTTCATCAACATTGCTGCTGAAGTCAAGCTCCGTTTCTCTGTCCTCAAGTGGAATGCCTTTCAGGAGAGATGCATGATTAGCGCACCACTTCCTTAACTTGAAACCACTCCTTTGCAAAATTGTTTGCAATTCGGATTGGGTTGCCAGCAACTCGGCAATTTTGTCCGAGCCAGTCAATACGTCATCTACATAGAAGTCTCGTAACAAGGCCATTGATCCCAATGGAAATCGTTCCTTGTTTTCTTGGGCCAAGACTTGAAGGCATTTTGTGGCTAGGTATGAAGCTGACGTGGTGCCGTAGGTGACTGTTTGAAGCTTAAAACACTTCAAGGCATCATTTGGACTGCTTCTCCACCAAATCAGCTGGAACTTCTGATCCTCTTCGTTTATGAGTACTTGCCGGTACATCTTCTCGGTATCTGCAGTAAACACATATCTTGGCATGCGAAATCTTAGCAGCATTGAAAAGACATCGTCTTGAATTGTTGGACCAGTCGAGAGAATATCATTAAGGGACAGGTTTGTGGACGTTTTGGCAGAGGCATCAAATACTACTCTTAGCTTAGTAGTGCTGCTGTGAATGCAGTGATGTGGCAAGAAGTAATATGGTTTGGCAATTTGATGAAGAGCCACTTCTTGCATATGACTCAATTGCTGATATTCTTCCATAAATTCTCTGTACAGCTTTTTAAGGTCTGGTGAATTCGCAAGTCTCCGCTCAAGCGCAATAAATCTTCGAAATGCAATGTCCTTTGATTCTCCCAAACAAGTGGGTGCCTCTTTGAAGGGCAACCGAACCACAAATCGAGTGGAGTCTCTAGTTGTTGTTTGGATGAAGTGAGTTTCACATCGTTTCTCGGCTTGAGTGTAATTACTGTCTGTAGTTGAAGATGTTTCTTCTAATCGCCAAAACCTTTCAATCTGTAGATCAAGAGCTTCATCTGCGGTACAAATTCCGCAAGATGCCATCATAGGATTGTAAGCGGGAGTTGATACCTTGCCTACTGCTATCCATCCAAATACGGTATTTTGCAAGGTTGGAAGATCATCTCCTAGGCTTATTTGCCCAACAACCAAAGTCGAGTAGAAGATTTTAGCACCGATGAGCAAGTCGATTGGTCCTGGATGATTGAATTGTGCATCAGCTAAGACAAGGTTATTTGGAATATTCCAGGTTGATGTATTGATGGGCTGCGATGGCTGTGGTGAAATAATTTTTGGAAGAATGTGTGCTTCCACTCGGGTAGAGTATCCGTTGATTTTTGAGCTTATTTCGACGTTAATTCTTCGATTGGACGCCTGCTTGCTTTGGCCGATGCCCTCAACACATAATGCGTCATGGGTCTCTCTAAGACCCAATGATTTTGCTAGTTTGTCTGTTATTAGATTTATTTGTGATCCAGAATCTAACAACGCTCGACATGCTATTTGTTTTCCGGTTTGGCACCTTAGATGAACGATGGCTGTGCCAAGTATCACGCTTGATGATTTATGTTGTTGGTTTACGACACTGGGACCGGTTCCCGCTGCAGAAGTGCAAAGGCTTGTTGAGTCCACATTGGGAGCTGTGTTGCTTGGACCTTGTTGACTCTTCCAAATGAAGAAGTGTGTTGTGTTTCTTTTGGCATTTTGTGCAACATCTGGCAGAACAATCATTTGAGGTATGTCCTCATTTAAGGCAGTTTGTGCAGTGCCTTGATCTTTGCACCAGGTTTAAGCGCTGTGATGGGCTTAGTTGCAAACATTTTTGACAGGAGTACAGCTGGTGGTTGCCCTTGCAGGAGACGCATGTTGGTCTTGTTGCTACAAGTGTCGTATACGCCTTGTCAGGTCCTGGCCTTTGGCGTTGACCTTCTGAACATTTTCTTTGGCTTGACCCTAGTGCTTCTAGGGATTGAAACCGCATTTCCAAGAACGACATGAACTCGCTCAAGGATGGTAATGCCTTTGGTTGCTTGAGTGATTGCTCCCAAAGTGTGAGTGTATTTCTGTCCAGCTTCCTTATTAATATGCACATCAGCATAGGGTCCCAATTGTGCGTGTCTATGGTCAAACCCTTTAAGCTGAGCATGCACTCTGTGTGGTGTCATGCAAAACCTTTATTGCCTTCGAGCCTTCATTATGGATGGCGGGTTGCGCAAGCAATCTCTGCACTTGTGCTGTTACCAGTAGTCTAGGGTTGTCATATCGATCTTTGACTACTTGCCATTGTAGTGATTCCTGCCTGTCCTGCTAAGTTATGGGGGATACGGGCTTCCCCAAGCCTGTTATGACGCAAAAATTAAACACAACGACACAATTTAAATTTTGTACTTCTTTATTTGGAGTTTGACTTAGAACTGACTTACTTACAAAAAAATGAAATATCTTCTGATGTCCTCTTATTCGAGACATTCGAATTGTATATATTTTCTTATCTACTATTGGAATGCTATGCATAAGCAAAACCCACACAGGGCATTAAATTCAGATGAATTTAATGTGAGGCGATTTAGTAACCACTTCAAAAGAAAAACAAATCGTGAACACTTGAAGAGTTTAATTACGATACCAAGAATCTTAATGCAGATGCTGTGGTTTAATAAAAATCATTGTGTATGAGAAACATATACAAAGATTAAGCTGACAGTTAAGAATTCGTCTATAACTTTGTTTATGCATAACACCTCCCTTCTAAAAAAAATAAACAATAAATGAAAAAGATTTATTGTTTATAATCAAATTATAACCTTCTTCAACTCTAATTTTATTCTAAATTAGTGACTTTAAATACATTAGAACTGGGCCTTCTTAATACAGTTTTACTTTTACTATTATCATAGTAGTGTACTATCTTTTCTCTTTCAATTACAGGCTGTTTATTTTTTTTATTGAAACAATTACGGAAAATGGTGATGCCATTTCCTTTAATAATTTTGAGAAAACAATAAATTATGCTAATAACAATTAGCATTCCAGTTATTCCAAACAATGTGCCTTGAACATGTGGCGGTATTTCCTTTAATTTTCTGGAAATATAGTTTTCCTGATTTTTAATTTCTATAGTTAAGTCTTGTAATTAATTCAAAATGTTAAATCTTATTTTAGGCAATTTAATATCTTCTACGTTTAAATCGTTCAATTTTACATTAAAACAACAGTCCATTGATGCGGGACGATATACATCTTTATTTTCAATATATATCTCTTTCTCAAGAGTTTCAATTCGAGTTTCTAAAGTTTCAAAAGTACAATTTCTTTTCAAATTTAAAATTCCAATGTTGTTTATAAAACCTTCTTCAATGATTTTATTATCTGACACATTTACATTTATATTTTGTTTCATCGCTTAAGGCGAATAAATATTTGTTTTCAGAAATTTTATGGAAAATTTCCACATGATTTATTATTGGTTTAAGTTTACAATCACTATTTATTCTATTCATATAAACTGTAAGTTCACAATCTTTATTTAAAACGCTATTTTTAAATTCTAATTGTTCACATATAAAATACTTATCGATTTTCTTACATTTCTTAAATAGATTACTACAAAATATTTCGCTTTTTGTTCAATAACATATAAATTTCCTTTTGTTTTATAATATGGTACATTGATCATTTCATAGAGTTCTGATTTTGAATTTTCAAGTAAAGGAACCAATATAACTACTACTAACCTTTCTGATTTCACGTAAGAGACTAATTTTACTTCTTTCATTATAAAACTATAAGACTCTAAACTTGGTGTAAACAACATTCTATATTCTTGGTCACTATTTTTCAACAATTCTATAAAATGTTTAGGTTCAATTATAGCTGGATGTACAACATTATCTTGTAGAAAAAGAATTGCTTCGGTTATTTGATCTATCATTAATTCGGTATGACTAATAAGAAAGTAAATTTTGATTTTAAATTCAATAAAATAATCCTTTAAAATAAACAGTTTTCTATCTTTATTAACTGTATTTGATATTTGTTCTAAAGTATTGGTCAGAGTGTTTGTTAGATTTCCTAGTTCAAAATATGCTTCTTTCAAAACCAAATTTTGTTTATTTAAGCCATCTAAAACCTTAATTTCTTCCTGTTGGCTTTTATGTACGTATTCACTATTTTCTTTAGTAATTCTTATTGCTTCTTCACTATCTAACGTTCCAAACAGAAATTTTAGACCTGAACCAACAATATTTAATAAACCTCGTTTGTATCTTTTGTCAACTCCTAATAGATGATAAATAACTCCCAAGTCTTTTCTTAACGTAATTACTTGTATTTTTGATTTCTTAATGAATTCTACACATTCAGGAATTTCTATCAAACATTCATCATTTATATTTGCTATAAAATTATTGATTATATAAATTTGATCTGTTACTTGACGAAAGTCGATATTGGTAACTATTGAAATCTTTCCTGTTTGCTGCCTTAGTTCTCCAATGTTCCTGTAATATATTCCGTTTGATGGGAAGTTTTCCCATATTTCTCCCAAAACACCGTTTAAAATCAACAAAAATCTGTAAATAAAACATTAGTTTTTATAGTGTTTTATCTTGCTCTTGTTATATTTTATAAATTGGTTGTTCCTTTTTATAACTATGGAATCTCCTAAAACTTTAAGTATTTTAAAGGGTCCAGAGAATTTTTCTCCAAACTTATCCCTTTTGTCATTCTCTACTAAAATTAAATCTTTTACTTTAAAGTCTTTTATTCTCCTACCTAAGTTTTGATCGTACCTCTGTTTAGATTTTAATTTATTTTTTAGTTGTAATATCTTTTTAACTTCCTGCCAATCGTTTGGGTCACCACTCCGTAAAACTACATCTAAAGCGAAATCTGTTATTTTGGATTTAATTTCACAAACTATAAATTCTTTTGCTGCATCGTTATACAAGCTCATTGCGTTTATAATAAATTCTGATTTTTTTATGAATATAATTAAACTACATGATTTACCATCTTTACCTGGTATTCTAATTTTAATTCTGCTTCACTTGCTTCAGTTATTTTTTCTTCTTGTTCTTCTATTTGTTGATTCGATGCTGCTGCTGGTTCTGTTGATTCTGTAGTTTCTCCTTCCTTTTTATTAAAATTCAACGCTGGTGGTATATTGTAAGGTGCAAATTTCTTCATTTGTTGTACACGTTGGGGCTTTCGACTCTGATAGTAACTGCCTCGTAAAGCTGCTCTTCCTTCAATTTTTCGATCACGTTGGGGCTTAAGATCATGCCACTATACTTCCTTCTTTTTTTTTATTAATTTGTGTTACACTTATTTTTTTTATTCAATGTATTAATTTGTTCTCTTTTTTGTTATTAATATTTATTTTATTTTTACTTGTTCACTGTATCAAGTTTTTACTCTTATATATTTTTTGTTTTATTCACTGTAGTTTTATTCACTTGCAAAGTCTGTAGCTGGATAAAGCTTGGAATATATATATATATTTTGACTTTTACTCCTTAGTAATTTAGACGTGGTACGGCGTGGTACGGCCTAGTAAACCTTGACCCAAAAGCGAGTAGCTCTTTAGGGCGTCTATATTACTATAATTATATCAAAAATTGGTTTGACTACAGCGAGTTGCTTAATTAAGTGAAACACAATCTTTGAATGTAGAATAAGAAGTGAGTGTTTTAATTTTATTCTTCTCTTTTTATACAAAATTTGTCAATAAAATAATGCCTGTATTGGTATTCAACAATACTTCGATATTCAATAAGAATTCCCATAAAATGCAGCATCAGCATAATAGCCATGCACTTCAAGTGTTTTGGGCTAGCTTGCTTATGATGCATATTTTACTACCATAAGTCAGCGACCCTTAATTATGTTTGTTTTTCTTCAATCACTGAAAGTGTTGTTGTATATTTGGTGTCGTATTATATAGCTTGTGCACTGAAGGTACCAGTTGAACTATATGAGCATTTATTTATAGCTATATGCACAATGCACTGAGTGTGCCAACGGAAATATGAATGTTGTATTGTTTGTGCTTTGGCTTTGCTATAGCTGATCATCAAATGTAATGCGATGGGAATATGGATATTAAACATCGAGGCAGGTTGAATGTTCTATTAATTGTTTTGAGGTTTGAGGCAATTAATTAAGTGATCGCTGGTGCGATCCCTTCACACCACCCTTCCTGGGATAAAAAGGAGAAATCATAACATGGAATGATTTCTTCTTTTTTTATGCGAAACTTGTACATCAAGGGATCTTGCTTAGTTTGTTATTTGATATTTTTTTTGTTTGTATTTACAATTTTCTGTCTTACAAAATTTTTTTTTTTTTTTTTTTTTGTAAATATATAGATTTTAATATATTAATAGTTTTTATCTAGTTAACCCGGGTTAGTAAAAATTATGTATAAAACTAAATGATAGTTAAGTACTTATATATCTTATATAACATTTTTTTTTTTTTTTTTTTAAATCATGTACATATATTTAGTATTTAATCTCTTAATTCTAACGATCCTACAATAATAACATATATATATAAAAAGGTTTTAATCTATTTTTATGAACTGTCATTGTTTTGTTTTCATATTTAATATCGCAGTTCACCCCATTTTGAGATAGTATTTCGTATGGACCAATATAGATTGGGTCTAACTTTTTTCTATTTTCATTTCTTAACAAAACTAGACTTCCTACGTTAAAATCTGAAGCCTTTGCTTTTACATCTGTATCGTACCTCGTCTTCCTATTAATTTTCTTGCTTATCAAAGTATCCCTAGCGTCTTTATGAGCTATTTGTAGTTTGTGTTTTAAGTCTATCACGTAGTCTTCGTAGTTGTACACTGGATCTACTTTATTTGTGAGATTGGAAGGTAAATTACATTGTCTTCCAAATACTAATTCAAAAGGTGTGTACCCTGTTTCAGAATGTACTGAACTGTTGTAACAGAAAACATAATAGGGTAGCCAGTTGCTCCAATCTGTATGTTTTTCCGATACATTACTCCTAAGATAAGCTCCTTAAACTTTATGGGAATTCTCTAACGCTCCAATGCTTTCATGATGGTAAGCAGTGGACTGTAGTTGTTCTATCTTTAACAAACTACACATATCTTTAAAAACTTTATTTATAAACTCGGTACCTTGATCAGATGCTATAGTTCCAGGGACTCCATATCTAAGAATAAAAGATTCGACGAGCCCTTTAGCTACTGTATTAGCCTCCTTATTTGGTAAAGCTATTGCTTCAGTGAATTTAGTTAATTCGTCTTGAAGAGTAAGAATATATTTTGACCCATTTTCTGATTCGTCAAGGGGTCCTACTAAATCAAGAAAAATTTTATCGAAGCCTGATTCTGCTGTTGACGTTATAGTCATAGGTTGCTTCTTTGGTTGTATATGTTTCTTACGTTGACATATTGGGCAGTGCTTAACGTATGTCGTCACATCGTTTTGCATGCCTGTCCAATAATATCTTTTTTTAATGTTTCGCAACATGCGATTTATACCAGCATGTCCACTCGTTGGTAACATATGATAATCATTTAGTATTAATTTAATTTTGCAAGGGTCTGTTATTTTAATTTTTTCATCTATTATGTGCACTTTTATTTTTCTTTCTTTAAATATTCCTTCTATAATTTTCTTTAATATATTTATTTTTTCTTTATGATGGCCGTTTGTTATTTTTTTTAATTCTTCTTTAGTAATATAAATATTTTTAATTGATAAAGGTCCGCAAATTGTACGCACGTCCCTCAACAACATTTTGTCAAATGATGCTGATCGGTCAATAGTGCCATTCTTGGATTCCTTTTCATTATTCATTTGCGGTTCACAATTTTTCTGTACGTCCCTCAACAACATTTTGTCAAATGATGCCGATCGGGCATTAGTACTTATCTTGGACCGGTTTAAAATTAAACAATTACTTCCTGGAATATATCCCAATATAAGATTTGGACTTAATACTCTAGTACCCTTTATTTTTGCAAAATCTTCATCTTCTTCTTTAAAACTGCTAATTATTTTTAACTCAACTACTTTCAAACCCGTTTCCGGAGCTTTTAAAAGTTCACTGATGATCTTTTCTTTTTCTGCTTTTTCTTTTGGGGGATTTTCTTTGTTTATATCGGATTTCTTTGATTGTGCTCTTGTTGTGACACAAACGTAAAGTTTTTGTAAGTCTTCTGAATGAATTTGTATTCTACTTAGAGCATCTGCAGTGCAGTTGTTTTTCCCTGGTGTATACTCTACATAAAAAGTATATTCTTCTATTAATAGTCTAAATTTGGTTAATCGACTGGAAGGTTCTTTAAGTGAAAATAGATATACTAAAGGCCTATGATCGGTTAATATTTTAAAACGCCCTCCGAAAAGATACGGTCTGAAATGCTTTACTGCCCAAACTATAGCAAGTAATTCTTTTTCTATAGTACTATAATTCTTTTCTGCTTTGTTAAGAGATTTACTTGCGTAAGCAATTGGTTTATCATCATAATTGGATAACACAGAACCTAAAGCAAATCCAGATGCGTCTGTTCGGAGTATGAATTCTTTTTCAAAATTTGGGAACTGTAAAACATTTGGACTTGTTAGCACTTCTTTAAGTAAATTAAAAGATGTTTTGCAATCTTCCGAGAATTTAAAATCTACGTTCTTTCTTAATAACCGATTTAAAGGTATTGCCAGTGTAGCAAAGTTTGGTATGAATTTTCGGTAATAGTTAGCAAATGCTACGAATCTTCTTACTTCATCTGCGTTTTTGGGAGTTGGGTAATTTTTCATTACATTCGACTTAGATGGATCTGGTATAATACCATTACTGGATATTATGTGTCCTAAATATAAAACTTCTTTTCTAAGAAAAGCACATTTTCTAGGATGGATTTTAAGATTTACTTCCCTAAATCTTTCAAAAACTTCCATTAAATTTTTATTATGGTCTTCTAAATTTCTACCGAAGACTATTAAAAACAACGTGAGTAAGTTAGACCTGACATAGCTACAGACATCATTCTTGAAAAAGTGCTGGGTGATATTTTTAAACCCATGGGAAGTCGTTTCATTTGATAATGTCCGTTTTCTGTTGAAAAGGCCGTGCAAGGTCTGCTATTTTTCTCTAATTCCATTTGATAATCACCTTGGCTTAAATCTATGAATGAAAAATATGTTGCACCTCCAACCATATCAAATATGTCAGTTATATTGGGTAATGGAAATTTATCATCCTCAATAACATCGTTTACTTTTCTATAATCAATTACCAATCTGACTTTTTGTATTCCCGTTATGGGATCTTTTTTCTTGGGAACTACAAGAATAGGTGAGTTCCAGGCGGATATTGAAGGTTCTATTATATCATCTTTGAGCATCTTTTCTACTTCTATTTGAGTAACTTTTTTCTGAGAATGAGGTAATCTATATGGTTTGGTATATTTTGCAGTAGCTCCTTCCTTGAGTGATATGTGGGCCTGACCTATATGTGTGTATGTTAATTTGTCGCTTTCTAGGTGAAAAATATCTTGAAATTTAGAACATATAGCTTTAAGTTCATATTTTTCCTCCTCATTAAGAGTTTCGAAATTTATTTCTTTAAGTAACTGTTTTGTTCGTAAATTTGAAGGTTTTATAGTTTGTTCGTATGCTATAGTATGGTATTCTGATATTGGTGTGGACTTGGGTTCTATCCATTTGATTCTTACTTCGGATTCTCGGGTATTTAAAATTTTAATTGGAATTTTACCGTTTCTCGACTGAGAAATAGAATTTGTCATAAAAACTCCTTCTCCTTCTTGTATCTAAATGTTAACTATTAAGCCAATAGGTGGCTTCGGATCTGGGTGCGATGGTAAGTGAAATAAGTTGTTCTGAGTTTAATATTGGAAGTGAAATTTGGAAAGCTTCTGAAGATAATTTTAATACAAAGTGTTCTAGATCTATTACTGCCCCAAAATCTTTAAGAAAATCAGCACCAATGATTCCATCTACAGGTACTGGAAATGAGTCTTGTACTACATGAAAAGTATAGGATGTTTCGTGTTGTCCTATTGTAACGCTATTTATGCTAGTGCCTACCGTTCTTAAATTACCGTAAATACCCTTATTGTTATTTTTTTATTTTCATTTATTTTTGTATTTTTATCCAGAACTCCTTGTTTAATTGTGCAAATTGATGCTCCTGTATCTAATAAAAATCTTATACCTGATTTATTGTTAATCTTAAATTTTACATATAGGCCGTTTGTTATGCCCCCTGCACATATAGCTATGTGTTGTATTGGGCTACAGATTTCCCCCCGATAGGTCGGCTTCCCCCTCGGTGGGTATTTCGTTTCCCTCATTTATAATATAAGTTGTTTCCCTTTCCCTATTATTATTTCGGTTATTCTTCACCGCGTTTCTTTCATTGCCTCTTATGTTGGAATTATTTTGATAAGTATTGTCCCTTCTATAAAAATTAGATTGGTTATTATTTTGTCTATTTATGTTATTTGGATTGGTTCTATTAGTGTTATTATATTGAATAGAATTGTTATTCTGTGGCGAATTAAAACGTGGTTGGTAATATGATCGTTGGTAATTGTTATTATTGTTAAAATTATTTTGCCTTGGAAAATTTTGAAAGTAATTGCTACGAAAATTTGTTTGTCGTGGAAAATTTCTATTCATGTTACTAGAATTATTAGCATTATTTCAGTAGTTATTGTGAAAACTCCGAGGTGAAAAACCTTGGTTTGTTTGGTTTTGGGCATTAGAATAACTAAAATTGTTGGCATATCTGATATTTTCTGTTACTTGGGCTGTACTTGGAGCTAACTCTAAAAGATGTGTTATAGCATCTTGCATTTTTGTATGCCTTGCACTTGTAAAGTTTATTGCCCTACTGTTAAGTATTTTTCTAAGTTCTTCAACCGCTTCAAGCCGAGCATCAAAAATGCACGATAGTATTTAGCTAAGGTCTTCACCCGAAAATAGAGAGTCAAAAGTTGTTGGTTTAAGACTGATTTTTATTTGCAAATGACTAGGCTATTTATACTTAAATCTATCTTACAAATAGTTGGGTTCATCCCCACTCTTATACCTATTACAAATTTGATTTTAGTTCTCAATATGCTATTTCATTATTGACCCACAAATGATGGCCCGAATGCCAACAAAGATTCGAATTCCATCTGAACAGAATGAACGTTCAGTTCAATCCACCCAAATGCAATTCGATGCCCTTAGCCACCGCGACACATTCAGGTGCAGTCATTAATTGTTCTATTTATGAATCATTTTGTGCACAACGATTTACAATGGTAACATGATTATTCAAAACAAAAATGATTGTGTGATAACTGACCATTCACAAGTCTGTTCAAATGTAGGTCAGTGTTAAATGTATAATGTATGTATATACACCACACCCTCACCCTTTAAAAAAAAATTATTTTCTTTTCCCTTTAAGAATGAGAAAAATATTGTTGATACTATATTTTACATATTTCTTGCTCTTATTAAATTGTTATTGTGCACTTCTTTATTTACATTTTCAATACTTATTATACTATTTGGACCATTTTGAGTAATAATCTTGTATGGCCCTTTAAAAGGTTTATCTAAGTTTTTTTTATTTCCTACTTTCAAATATACATAATCTCCTATTTTAAAATTTGATGTATTTACATCAGATTGGTTTCTGTGTATTTTATTCTTATTTTGTTCTAAACTTTCTTTAGCTCTATTATGTGCATATTGCAACTGCATTTTGAATTCATTCACATAATTATCAATGTTATAAATACTTTCTTTGTTTTTAATGATTTCACAAGGTAGAGCACATAGTTTTCCATACACTAATTCAAATGGTGAATAATTTGTAGTACTGTGTGGTGTCGTATTGTATGTGTATGTGTAGTAAGGTAGTAGTTCTTCCCAGTTATCTTTTCCGTCTGTAGTCATTAAATAATCATTTAGAATTCTATGATTTCTTTTTATTGAGCCTAAAGTTTCATGGTGAAAAGGAGTAGACGTGGTTTTTTCTATTTTTAGTAGTTTACAGATATTTACTAATAGTTCGTTAGTGAATTCTGTGCCCTTGTCTGATTTTAATTTTCTAAAACAACCATATTTCAAAATAAATTTTTCTACAATAGTTTTTGCTACTGAAATCGCATCTTTTGTGACTAATGGAAATGCTTCTATGAACTTTGTTAGTTCACATTGGATGGTGAGAATATACCTGTATCCATTTGATGGTCTAAGTGGGCCTACTGTATCTACTGTTATTACTTCAAATGATGTATTTGGTGTTTCTGTCATCGTGAATCGTTCTTTAGTATATTTAGTGATTTTAACTTCATTACAGATTCTACAATTGTTTATATAATTTCTAACCATCTTATTCAAATTTTTCCATACATATTTTTGTTTAAGCTTTGCTATACATCTTCGTATTCCATTGTGCCCTCCTAATTTATCATCATGATACTTATGTATTAAATTCTTCATTTCTTCTGCATGCTCTATTCTTATTGGTTGATCGTATAATATTATGTCTAGACAATTTTCTTTCTTATTCTTTTGTAGTTCATTAAATACTTCTTTAAATTTATGCACTGATAGCGTTTTAAAAATATCATTATTATTTGCTAGCGCTAGCTTTTCTATCTTTTCATGCTTTGTATAAGATAACAATTTCTTCAAAATCAATTTTAACTCTGATAGAGAATTATCATTGTATCCAACATGTATTCTATCTTTAACTGCATATATTGTTTCTTTATGGGTCCCCATTAAATTCTTTATATTTTCAAGTTGCAACTTCTTAATATTTCTAGTGTCTGATATAGATATGCATTCCCATATGTGGAGGTGTACAGTCTCCTCTGGGGGCATAATTTCCGGATATTTTTCTTTCTCACTAGTGTTTACTTTTTTCTTTCTCAACTCCATTGCTCTGGTTAGAACATTAACTCTTTGTTGTGGTATCATTTCTATTAACTCTTCTGAATTCAACTTCATTCTGGACAATGCATCAGCATTTGTATTCATTTTTCCTTGTTTAAAAACTATATCAAAATCATAATCCATTAAATCTACTCTAATTCTAGTTAATCTAGATGAAGGGTTCTTATGTGTAAATAAACTAACTAAAGGTCTGTGATCGGTATATACTATAAATCTTCTTCCATACAGATATGGCCTAAAATGATTAATTCCCCAGTGAATACCAAGTAACTCTTTCTCTATAACTGATTTATTTAGCTCGTGTTTGTTTAATGCTTTACTTGCATATGCAATGGGTTTATCATTTCCTACCTCCCCTTGTGAAAGAATAGCTCCTAGTGCATAATTTGAAGCATCTGTTGTCAATATGAATGGTTTTTCAAAGTTTGGGTAGCGCAGGATTGGTGGGGACATTAATTTTTTTTTTAGGCTTTCAAAAGCAATTTGACAACGTTCTGTCCAACTAAAAATTTTATTTTTCTTTAATAATTCATTTAATGGTTTTGCTATGTCGGCAAAATTTTTTATAAAACGTCTATAATAGTTACAGAAAGCTACGAATCTTCGAACCTCATCAACATTATCCGGTTTTGGGTATTCATTTATAACTTTGTATTTACTTGGGTCTGTGGTGACCCCTTCTGCAGTTATTAAATGTCCAAGATATACTACTTCCGGACGGAGAAAATTACATTTACTTGGGTTTAGTTTTAAATTATATTTACGCAATATTTTAAAAACTTCTATTAGGTTATTATTGTGTTCCTTGAGATTTGAGCCAAACACAATTATATCATCAACATATAAAAATGCAGATGCTTGTAACCCACTAAGTGCGATTGTTAACATTCTCTGAAAGCTATTTGTTGAAATCTTCAATCCAAAAGGTAATCTTTTGAATTGAAAATGTCCATTATCTGTTGAAAAAGCTGTAAGAGGTCTGGATTTCGGATGCAATGGAATTTGGTGAAATGAACTTGTCATATCCAATGTTGAAAAATATTTTGCTTTTCCTAGCTTGTCTAGTACATCTTCTAAACGAGTTAATGGAAATTTATCTTCAACCACTTTTTTGTTCAAAGACCTAAAATCTACTACTAATCTCCATTTTTTATTTCCATTTGCGCTTTTCTTTGGTACTATTAACAACGGTGAGTTATACGGACTAGTAGATGGCTCAATTATATCTTCATCTATTAACTTTTCTACTTGATCTTTTATCTCTTTCAAATTCGCATGAGGCAGTCTGTAATTTTTTACGTACACTGGTGTTTTATCTATGGTTGATATCTTTTGTTCATAAAAATTATTTTTAGTTAGTTTTTCTCCCTCTAAGTGAAATATATTCTGAAATTCTTTGCATATTTTTAATATTTCTGTTTTTGCGTCATTATCTAAACTGTCTACCTTTATTTCATTTTGGACGTTATTAAATCGGTCTTCATCTACTAAATTATTTTTAAACTGTAATACTGCGTAGTTCGAAACTGGTTCTATTCCTAAAGAAATATGATCTAGCTTTACTTCCTTTACTTCAGTTGTATTAAGAATTTTTATATGTTTAACTCCTATAGCTGGTATTGATGAATTTGCTACAAATGTTCCCTTCTTAATTTCTTTTCCATAAATTAAACTATCTTCATCTAAATCTAAATTAATTTTTTGAATTATCTCTGTTCTAGGTGGTATAGTGATATTACTATAAATTTCCCTTGTATTCATATTCATTGGCAGTATTATTTCTTCTCCATTTGATGAGATTACCAGAACACATGTCTCATAATCAATTTTGCAATTGTATTTTAGTAAAAAATCTCTACCCAAAATTCCATCTGTGGCTAAATTTAAACTATCATCAGTTACATTAAATGTATGTTCCAATTTCATGTCTTCTATGTATAATTCTATTCTTGTTACACCTTTAGTTATTATTGACTCTTCAGATATACCATTTATTTTACAATTACTACCATACTCTATTCTATTAGTACCTAATGCATTATTTTTTATTATAGAAATATCTGCTCCCGTGTCCATTAGCATACTTATTGGTTGATTTCTACCCCTTATTTTAAGTTTTATAAAATTTGTTTGTCCTTCTAAAGTTTTAATGTGAATTATATTCTTCTGGACATTACCCCCGGGTTCTGTTGGCCGGGGATGTACCCGTTTCCCTGAAAATTTCTTCTACCAAAATTTCCTTGTACTCTGCTGTTGTTGTTCTGACCCCTGTTTTGTATAAAATATCTGCTATTATTTTGGTGAGGGGCGTTAGGATTTGAAAAACTATTGAAATTTCTGTTGAAGTTACCTCTAGGGTTGCTTCTGCTTCTCTGTACCCTATTAAAATGCATTATTTTGTTCGGTTGGTCGGGTTCTGTTTCTAAGGCTACTTGTACAGCATCTGCAAGCTTTTTTGGTCTTGCAGCTGTCACTAGTGATTTGTATGATTCTGATAGACCATTCTTAAAAGCTGTCATTCCAATCTGATCATTTAGTTTTACTATTACTTCCCTATGCTCATCCCCTTTGTCAGAAATTTGGAGTTCATTTAAGGAAGCTAGTGGTGCCTCTATTCGTGAAGCGTAAGTCAGAACTGATTGACTTCCTTGAAAACATTTCGAAATTTCATTGTGTAACCTAGATGCAGTTTTATTTGATTTATAAGCAGTTTGTAGTATTTTCTTCAAATCTTTAAATTTTTCTGGTTTGTTTTCCGTCAGAATTTTATTTTTTACTGTTTCTGCAAGCTTGGTGGCTAGAATGAACTTTATTAATGTTTCTTTTTGACTGTCATCCTTAAGAGTGTCATTGTAGAATTCAATCAAACCTAAGAAATTATTTAGATCCTTTTGATCTCCTCGAAATTCTGGTATTACCTTTGAAGCAGTAATTAAATCGAAATTTGCCATGTTTATTTTTGGAATAGGCTGCGAGCTAGTATTTTTAATTTTTAAAAAGCTACTTATCTGTTCAACTAATTTTTCATATTTATCTTTTAATTCTTTAATATCCTTCAGGTCCGCTTTTTCTGTAATTTCTGTCCAGGCTTCTTTAATTAGTTTATTTGTATTTTCTATGTATTCTTCACTATATGCTCTATCTGGTGATTTTTTTAATAACTTTTCTAATGTTTCGAACCCCATGAGTTAATTTATTTTAATATTTTTTTTTTTTATTTAATTTTTTTTTTTTTTTTTTTTTTTTATATAAACATTACTTATATTTTTAAAAGCGTGTTTTATAAGATATTTCTTATAATATGCATTTAGTTTACATAACGTCAATATTATTAATAATATGCAATTTAAATAAACTATTTTGCTATCTAAGTCTTTGAATGTTGTTGTTGATGCTACTGCATTGTTGTTTATTATTTCCTCTTTTGATTCCTTGCCACCCATCTTTTTTTAGGTTTTTTATCTCCTCAACGAGTCTTCTTTTTTGTGCTCCAGAGCTTTTATTGATTATTTTTTGTAGTTCCGCACACCTTCTCTGGAACTCTCTTTTTTTTCCTCCTCTCTTCTTTTTTGTAGTTAGAGTAGCCGCTGCTGTTCTTATTTGCCGGATGTTATCTTTTTGTTTTTCCTGTCTTCTCCTGTATTCCTCCAGTGACAATGGTTTTGGGCCAGCTGATATCGGCGTTGGAGTGTATGTTGGTGTTTGGTTTGCTGTCTCATTTGCTATCGGTTCTGGTACATATTCTAAGAACTTCTCCCATTTTTCAAAGATTTTATTAATCTCTTCGAGTGAAGTCATAAATGTTTTTGTGCGCAGTCCGCAGGATCGCCATGTAAAGTTTATTGCCCTACTGTTAAGTATTTTTCTAAGTTCTTCAACCGCTTCAAGCCGAGCATCAAAAATGCACGATAGTATTTAGCTAAGGTCTTCACCCGAAAATAGAGAGTCAAAAGTTGTTGGTTTAAGACTGATTTTTATTTGCAAATGACTAGGCTATTTATACTTAAATCTATCTTACAAATAGTTGGGTTCATCCCCACTCTTATACCTATTACAAATTTGATTTTAGTTCTCAATATGCTATTTCATTATTGACCCACAAATGATGGCCCGAATGCCAACAAAGATTCGAATTCCATCTGAACAGAATGAACGTTCAGTTCAATCCACCCAAATGCAATTCGATGCCCTTAGCCACCGCGACACATTCAGGTGCAGTCATTAATTGTTCTATTTATGAATCATTTTGTGCACAACGATTTACAATGGTAACATGATTATTCAAAACAAAAATGATTGTGTGATAACTGGATTTTACATTTTAATATAAATTTGATTAGCATAGGTTCAAGTTCATTTAATGTATCATGGTAAAACTCTATATTATTTATGAAATCCCTAATATTTTCTGCTCTTTTGTCATTTGCCTCGCAATTAAGCACAGGCAACTTTTGTGCCTTACTAAAATCAAATTCTGCGATTTTGTCTGTATTTTTTGTTGTTCTTTTTCTATGTCTTCTTGCTTTATACTGGCTGTAATTCTTTCTGAGGCCTCTTTATGATATCTATATAAATTATCGTAAAGTGGCCGAAGGTCGTTTTTCCGTTGTTCGCATAATGTTTGTTCTAAGAGTTTAGCCTGAATACGCGCTCTTTTAAAAATTTCTTCAACTGGTTCTTTTTTTTGTTTTCCTGACTCTTTTGCCCTTTTTCTATTCGGTCCGTCTTTTCTCAGGTTTCTCAAGATGTGGTGAAGTTCTTCGATATTATTAGTCAGATTTTCCATAAGTTTTTTGATACATAATAATTTTAAAGAATACATATGTATATAAAAAAAAAAATTTATTTTTATTTTTGATTTTTTTTTTTTTTTTTTTTTTTTACACAGATATTCGTCTACCTATAATATTATTTTTTATGATTTCTTTTTTTACGATATTATTTAATTTTCTCTTAATTGTCCTGTGGACGTATTTTAAGAAGAATATTATTATTATAACTAATAAAATTGATAAAAAGTCTATTTCATAGTTAGATTTTTCATTAAGTTTATTCAATTGAGGTCCGTTGTTGTTCACAACAACCTCTTCTATTTTCGATTGTCCTTTACCCATTATTTAGAGACGCTTTTTGTTGTTCTCTACCATTTTCTCAAATAGGTTATGGAACTCCTTTTCGTCTTGTTGTCTTTGTCTTCTTTTCTTCTGCCTGGAGGAGCGGATAGCTTCCTTTAGATTTCTTACCTCTTTTAGATATTTTTGTCTTCCTTCTGTAGATAGGCCAGGTATGTTTGCTAGTCTATGCAGCTCGATGAGGTGTTGTTTAAGCTTCACCTGTTTTCCCCCTCTTTTGCTTACTGGTGGAATGTTTGCTTCAGGTGTCCGTTTTATGATGTTTCTTCTTTTATAATCCTCTATACTAATAGGTTTTGGTCCTGCCTCCAATGTTTTCGGTTGGTTAATTAGAGCTTGTGCCTGCTCTATTAGATTGGCTGCCAAAGCCAGGCGTATTTTCTCTGACATCTAAGTGGATGTGTCCTATGCAACGTCTTGTTTCTTCTTGTTGGTTGTAGATATCGTCGACGATGTCAATGGTGTAAATGCCTCTGACCGGTTGAAAGTTATCAAATCTGCAAAGTCTGTAGCTCAGGTTGTCTTGTCGGAGCTCGAGCAGATCTTCTTGTCAGCTTCGCTCAAAGTCTTCTTCTTAGGCCTTTAGTCTGGCAAGATCGCCATGCAAAGTCTGTAGCTGGATAACGCTTGGAATATATATATATTTTGACTTTTACTCCATAGTAATTTAGACGTGGTACGGCGAGTAGCCTAGTAAACCTTGACCCAAAAGCGAGTAGCTCTTTAGGGCGTCTATATTACTATAATTATATCAAAAATTGGTTTGACTACAGCGAGTTGCTTAATTAAGTGAAACACAATCTTTGAATGTAGAATAAGAAGTGAGTGTTTAAATTTTCTTCTTCTCTTTTTATACAAAATTTGTCAATAAAATAATGCCTGTATTGGTATTCAACAATACTTCGATATTCAATAAGAATTCCCATAAAATGCAGCATCAGCATAATAGCCATGCACTTCAAGTGTTTTGGGCTAGCTTGCTTATGATGCATATTTTACTACCATAAGTCAGCGACCCTCAATTATGTTTGTTTTTCTTCAATCACTGAAAGTGTTGTTGTATATTTGGTGTCATATTATATAGCTTGTGCACTGAAGGTGCCAGTTGAACTATATGAGCATTTATTTATAGCTATATGCACAATGCACTGAGTGTGCCAACGGAAATATGAATGTTGTATTGTTTGTGCTTTGGCTTTGCTATAGCTGATTATCAAATGTAATGCGATGGGAATATGGATATTAAACATCGAAGCAGGTTGAATGTTCTATTAATTGTTTTGAGGTTTGAGGCAATTAATTAAGTGATCGCTGGTGCGATCCCTTCACACACCGCATTAATTTCCTTTTCACTGCTTTAATTTTAGTTGGAGTTGTTTCCTCCTTAATTTTTGCTGAATTGATTTCAAATGTTCTCGAAAATCAACTGTTTCATCCTCGAGTCTAATTCTTAAAATTGTTCTTTTTCTTGCTCTGCTCCCTCTTGAAGATTATTTATTTCTTCTGGTTGCATTGATTAAATTTTTTTTTTTTTTTAATTCACCAGTTAAGCAGTCTCTCTATGAGATTTTGTAAAATTGTCCTTTTAGGATCTTGATTCACTATACTTTTCACTGGATATAAATATTTTGTTTTTACTATCCTTCAATACCGTTATGTGATTTCAATTTACCGGTAAACTATTTTAATTAGTTTAAGGACGATCCCGACTTAAATTTTTTAAAAAGTACGATTCTAATTATTTTCATTTATGGATCTTTCGGGATCCTACCGACTGCGCCAATTTCGTTTCCGATTCTTTATAATTAAAAAAAAATATACTTCTGTCTCATAGAGACACAACAATTAATAAAAACGCAAGAATTTTATTTAATATATTATTTATTAAATAAGCTTCCGATCCCTTACCGCTGGTGGGGGGAAATCTTCAGCTAAACGTTGAACTAAGACTGAGTATTACAATGGTCAAAACAACCCTTTTTATAATTATTATATGCGACATCAGCAAATGTATCTTCCACTGAAGATCGTTTGCTTTCCTTTGTCTTATTTAATTACTGACACAAGAAATCTATTGGAATTTTAATTACTATGGGTATGAATCCCACTTATAAGATGCTTAAGGCGAAATGTGCTGACATGCACTTTTGTTTATTTGATTTTGTTTATTTCTTGTGATCGCATTACATTTGATTTGTTATTGAAAGATACTTTGTATCTTTCATTATAATGATAGAGGGTGTTTCGAAATTATTATATTGTTATGTGAGGGTGTTCTAGTAACGTAACCACACGTCTGCTTCGTTTGAAAGTATGCAATGGAATGCTTTATTTAGTATATTATTATACCTACCTAACCGGCAGTCTCTCTTTCTATATACAGATTATGTTTTTTTTTTACATGACTCTTTATTTTTAGAAAGTGTTGCCACAATAGTTTTTTTTAATTAATTTTGTATACTTTTATTCTTTATTTGTCGCTTATCGCTTTCCTAAATTTTTATTTTACTTTTTCCAATTTAAAGTTAATATTAATATTTTTATTTTTCTCAACGTAGTACACACTATTAAAGTTAACAAGTGATGTAAGATTATCAATCATTAAAATTTAAAGATAAAAAACTTAGTAAAAATAGTTATTCTTACTAGATCGTAATTGTCTGCTGCTGCAGCTGCTGTTGAAATAAGTTGTTGATTATAGTTCTATTCTTTTTAGAGTTTATTTATTTGAAAAATGTTCACTTTTTTTTTCTTTTTCACTGTTAATTTTTTTTGTAATTTATTATTCCTTAAGAATTATTTTCCTGTTCACCTATATTAGTTTCATCTATTTCTTCCCGTCTCTATTTTTAAGTTCCTTTTGATTCATGTAAGGTAATAGTGTAGGTGATGGGGATGGTGGTAGAGTTGTATGTTATGACGCAAAATTAAACACGACGACACAACTTTGAGTTGTACTGCTTTATTTAGAGTTTGACTTAGAAATAAACTTACTTACAAAAATGAAAGATCTTCTGATGTCCTCTTATTCGAGACATTCGAATTGTATACATTTTCTTATCTACTATTGGAATGCTATGCATAAGCAAAACTCACACAGGGCATTAAATTCAGATGAATTTAATGTGAGGCGATTTAGTAACCACTTCAAAAGAAAAACAAATCGTGAACACTTGAAGAGTATTTAATTACGATACCAAGAATCTTAATGCAGATGCTGGGGTTAAATAAAAATCATTGTGTATATGGAGAAATATATACAAAGATTTAGCTGACAGTTAAGAATTCGATGATTAAAAGATTGAATATATAATTTATAGTTTCTATAAATTTGCTTATGCATAACACCTCCCTTCTAAAAAAAAATAAACAATAAATGAAAAAGATTTATTGTTTATAATCAAATTATAACCTTCTTCAACTTTAATTTTATTCTAAATTAGTGACTTTAAATACATTGGAACTGGGCCTTCTTAATACAGTTTTACTTTTACTATTATCATAGTAGTGTACTATCTTTTCTCTTTGAATTACAGGCTGTTTATTTTTTTTTATTGAAACAATTACGGAAAGTGGTGATGCCATTTCCTTTAATAATTTTGAGAAAAAAAGAAATTATGCTTATAACAATTAGCATTCCAGTTATTCCAAACAATGTGCCTTGAACATGTGGCGGTATTTCCTTTAATTTTCTGGAAATATAGCTTTCCTGATTTTTAATTTCTATAGTTAAGTCTTGTAATTCATTCAAATTGTTTAATCTTATTTTAGGCAATTTAATATCTCCTACGTTTAAATCGTTCAATTTTACATAAAACACTTAATAAAAATTGCGTATTGACAAGGCACTCACTAGTCAACTGATGAGTCCAAGTGAGATCGCCGGGACGAAACGCCAATTTTTATGGACTAAAGGCCGATAAAAGCTATTTTGAATCAATAATTCAACAAGTCCAATTAAATAGTGCTAAGTCTTCTACTTGGCTGATGTATTTCAGTAGTATATAGAATTTGTATTATAAAAACCTTCATATTGGTCAGAGTGCTTGTTAGATTTGCTAGTTCAAAATATGCTTCTTTCAAAACCAAATTTTGTTTATTTAAGCCATCTAAAACCTTAATTTCTTCCTGTTGGCTTTTATGTACGTATTCACTATTTTCTTTAGTAATTCTTATTGCTTCTTCACTATCTAACGTTCCAAACAGAAATTTAAAACCTGAACCAACAATATTTAATAAACCTCGTTTGTATCTTTTGTCAACTCCTAATAGATGATAAATAACTCCCAAGTCTTTTCTTAACGTAATTACTTGTATTTTTGATTTCTTAATGAATTCTACACATTCAGGAATTTCTATCAAACATTCATCATTTATATTTGCTATAAAATTATTGATTATATCAATTTGATCTGTTACTTGACGAAAGTCGATATTGGTAACTATTGAAATCTTTCCTGTTTGCTGCCTTAGTTCTCCAATGTTCCTGTGATATATTCCGTTTGATGGGAAGTTTTCCCATATTTCTCCCAAAACACCGTTTAAAATCAACAAAAATCTGTAAATAAAACATCAGTTTTTATAGTGTTTTATCTTGCTCTTGTTATATTTTATAAATTGGTTGTTCCTTTTTATAACTATGGAATCTCCTAAAACTTTAAGTATTTTAAAGGGTCCAGAGAATTTTTCTCCAAACTTATCCCTTTTGTCATTCTCTACTAAAATTAAATCTTTTACTTTAAAGTCTTTTATTCTCCTACCTAAGTTTTGATCGTACCTCTGTTTAGATTTTAATTTATTTTTTAGTTGTGTTTCCTTAACCTGTTTTTCTATTCTACATAGTTTTAATTGAAGCTCCTGTGTATAGTCTGTATGTGTTTTATAATTTAAATTTCCAAATTCACTAGGTGGATTAGCTTTCCTACCAAACAAAATTTCATACGGTGTAAAACCTGTACTACAATGTTTTGATGTATTGTAGCAAAAAGAGGCATATTGAAATAATTTAGAGTATTCTGGTCTTGTTCTATCCTTTATCATGGTTCTAAGATATTCTCCTAACCTAGCATGTGCTCTCTCAGCAGATCCGTTACTCTGAGGATAAGCACTACTTGTTCTCAAGTGCTTTATTTTATACAGTTTGCATAAGTGTTTCATGATCTCATTAACAAATTCACCCCCATTATCTGTTAAGATAATTTTTGGGATGCCAAAATAAAGTATCCAATGATCTGTAAAAGCTCTAGCTATTGTTTCACTTTTCTTGTCATCTATAGGGATACATTTTATGTATTTACTTAGATCGTCTTGTATTGTTAGACTATACAATGTTTTATTTCCTTCTTTATATGGTCCTGTTAAGTCCATATCTACTTTTTCTAGAGCATAGTTTGCATTGGAGGTTATTTTCATGGGATTTTTTCCTGGGTGTCTGTCAATTTTTTGCTTTTGACATTGGACACACTGAGATATATAATCGATTACATCTTTATTTAAACCTTTCCAATGGAATCTATCTCTTATTCTAGCTATAGTGACCTTTTGTCCACCATGGCCTCCTATAAAACTTTCGTGATTTTCTTTTATTATTAGTTTGCGTTCTTCTAAGTCATTGATATTATGAGTTTCTTGTATTGAATCATTTTCTTCGTCTAGGATATTTTCTGGTATTTCTCATTCTCTCAATATATTCTGATCTAATTTTTACCTAACACTTTTACTTGAACATGGCTCTTCTGTTCCACATTCTTCTTCATATATTCTTCGTAAGACGTTTTCATCCTCTTCATCTGAAGAGTCTTTAACGAAAATTTCTTCTATTAATTCATTCGTTTTTTCATCACTTCTAGTCATTACTGGATATATTTTTTCTACATTTTGCATTTCTACCTGATATATGTTTCTACTCAATTCATCGGCTACAACATTATCTACACCTTTCTTGTAATGTATTGAATATTCATACTCTTCTAATTTTAATCTCCATCTTACAAGGCGACTCCCTGGGTCTTTAACATTAAACAACCATGTCAAAGGACGATGGTCTGTTTTTATTTTAAATTTCTGTCCATATATATATGGTCTAAATTGTTGAATAGCCCAAACTATAGCTAAACATTTCTTTTCTGTAGTACTATAATTTTGTTCGGCTGTAATTAAACTTCGACTGATAAAGTGGATTGGTAGGTCTTTTCCGTCTTGTTCTTGTGACAGAACAGCTCCAAGACCTTTAGAACTAGCATCTGTATTTATGATAAACTCTCTTTTGTAATCGGGATAACGTAGTATTGTAAAATCTTTAAGTTTTTGTTTGAGTTCTTCAAAACTCTTGCTTTGATCATTTCCCCAATTAAAAACTGAGTTTTTCTTTAATAATGCATGTAATGGAACGGCTATAGTACTAAAATTTGGTATAATTTTTCTATAATACCCTATCATTCCTAGAAAACTCCGTACTCCTTTTTGATTTTCAGGTTTTTGTAACTTATCTATTGCATCTACTTTCTTTAAATTAGGTAATAAACCTTCACTTGTTATTAAGTGTCCCAAGTATTCTACTTCTTTTTTCATAAACTCGGATTTATTCAATTGAACTTGTAAATTAGCTTTTCTCAAACGTTGAAGAACTAACTTTAATCTTTGGTTGTGTTGTTCCAAGGATTCTCCAAATATGACTATATCATCAAGGTAAACAAAACATTCTCTTCCTTGCAATCCATCAAGAACTGTATTCATCATGCGTTGAAAGCATGCAGGCGCATTCTTAAGACCAAATGGCATCCTAAGAAATTCAAAATGACCATAAGGTATGGAAAAAGCTGTTTTTTCGATGCTTTCTTTACTTAAAGGGATTTGATCCGGACGTTAAGTCGAGTGTCGTAAAGAATTTTGCATTACCAAGCCCGTCAAGTATTTCTTGAATATTGGGAATTGGGTAATTGTCACTTATTGTTATTTCATTTAATTTTCTAAAATCAATAACCATTCTCCATTTTGTTTCCGCACTTGCATCTTGTTTCTTTGGAACAACCCAAAGTGGACTTGACCACGGTGAATTACTATGCCGAATAATATTTGCTTTTAACAGTTTTTGAATTTGAAGATTTACTTCTTCTTCATGTACTCTAGGGTACCTATAAGTTTTTGTATTAGCCGGTAAGTCGTGAATTGTTCTTATATGATGTTCTACTACTGAAGTCTTTGTAAGATTTTCATCTTCAAGACTAAATATATATTGTTTCCTCGTTTATTAATAATTTTATCATTATGTGGTCATTGTACATAACTTTACGTTTTAAATTAATATTGAACTCTGATTGTTTTAAGAAATCAATGCCCAGTATTCCATCATAATGACCAATGACATCATCCGTTATAAAGTGAAAATGAATGTCAATTAAAAATGTATCTAAATTTTCATCGTCATATTCTAGAGTGATGTCTGCACTACCAATGCTAGATCTATTTGATCTACCAATTCCTACAAAGTTTGTTGTATCATCAAAATTTACATCCTCTTCAAATATACACTTTGTTTTTATTAAACTTATACTCGCTCCTGTATCAACTAGAAATTTATAGGTTATATTATCATATCTTAAGACGATATGAGGGCTTTCGTTGAGACTAGAAACAATAGCCTCATTTATTGTTCCTTTCGTCGAAAACTTATACGTTTATTTGTATAAGTATCATTTTTCTTAATATTTTCTCCTTCTTTATTACTCGATGTAGTATTTTTCCTAACATTTTCTCTTTCTTTATTGTTAGCATAAGAAAATCTATTTTTATTATAATTTTCATAGTTTCCTTTGTTATTATACATATTTGATTGTTTTTTTGGAGACCAACAATCCTTACTCATATGTCCTATTTTATTGCAATTAAAACACTTAATCACGTTATGATTAATTTTAATTAAATTTTTGGACGTATAGTCCTTGTTACTGAAGGTCTGAGAGGCTCTTTTCCCTATTAATCTTGTCTCTTCCTGAATGGCTAAAGAAGATGCTTCCGCTAACGTGGATGGTCTTTGGCTATTTACGAAGGTGCCAATTTCTTCTTTTAGTCCATTAATGAAAGCATTCAGAATGTCTTTCTCTATCATAAACAATTGTCCTTCAAACAACCTATCACATTGATTATTCAAGTATATGTCTTGAATTCTGCGCCTTTGTAAAGTCTCAACTTTTTGAGTATATTGCAAAACAGTTTCCGTTCTGCCCTGCTGAAGACGCGTCATCTCCATATGCAATTGCATAGGAGAGTATGTTTCCTTAAACATCCTATTTAACTCTATTTTTAATTCCACCCAAGTATTCAGTTTTTTATTCATCAGAAGGGTTTCCGCGTTCCCTGTTATTTTACTTTTAATTAAAGGGACTAAATAGCGCTGCTGTTCTACACTAGCTTACAACTTGCACTATCGACATTATTAAGAAAGTGATGGATCTAGTTAGGATCGCTATCAAATGGTGTAATGAGTTTACTTAATAACTCTAAAACTCATTTGACCATGTAATAAATTAGTACGGTTTGGAGGGACATTATAATTTATATTTTGATTTGCGAAAGTAGTGTTTTTTTTAAATTATTCTCTGGAATCGGGCTTTGGAAACTTTCTTCAATATTTTTATTCGAAAACGTATTATTTCTTAAATTATTTCCTATAATCGGACTTTTGAAATTTACGTCAAGTGTATTTATCTTTTGTTTGGGTACTGCCCCTGTACTATATATATATATATATATATATATATATATATATTATAGCATCTTCCATTGTTTGCGATACCTGTCCTTTATCTTTACCCTCTTCTTCTAATACTTGTAGAAATAAAACCCTTTTAAATGATCTGTTCTCATGAAAAACTACATAATCTTCCTCAATATCTGTTTCGCTGATTTTATAATTTTCCAAAATTTGGGCTAACGTTAAATTAACTATAGTCCCACTTTCTTTAGTTATACAAGTAAACTTCCTATTTAAAAGTTCCTCGTTAAATTCAAATTCAGAACCCGAAGTTGTCATTTTTCTGATATATTTTTTGTATCAAACAAATACTTTTCCTAAATTTATTTAATAATAAACAAAAATATTCTTTTTTTTTTTATTGAACAAACATCAAAATATTATACATTTCGTTTTGTGCCTCTTTGAGAATTAACTTTAATTTCTTTGCTTTATTAACCAGGACCCATGTTCTGTAACTCAGGCGATAATTTATCGCATCGTTAAAAAATGAAACGATTCATTCCACACTTATCGCCTCTGGGAAAATTGGGTTTCTGTATCTCGATGCGATAAGTTAAATTTTCGATTTATTTTCATTGGAAAATCCATTGGAGGGCGATAAGTTTATTAGGCTGTTTGACATTAAAAAAAAAAAAAACAAAAGTTAAAATTGAAATCGAATTTGACTTTGTTTTAATTTAGCTATGTACATAAATTTTAAATTAAACTTCTTTAAAATATTTTTTAAAAAAGAAATAAATTTATTAGTTTGAATCTCAAAGGTTTTCTTAAGATACAAAGTATCTTGTTCGATGGTCGACTTAAGATTGGATGTGTCTTGTCCAATGGTTAATTTAAGATTTGATGTATCTTGCCCGAAAGCCAACTTAAGATTAAATTATAATTTTGATATTTGGAATGATCTAACTGGGGATCGTTACAATGTTCTTTGTTTAAAAATGATGACACAGCATCTTACAGTTGCTCTAGCGGATGCTTGGGTGTCGAAGTTTATTACTACTTAAAATGATGACACAGCATCTAACAGTGGACGCTTGGATGTCGCAGTTTATTATTACAAGATAAATATTAGAGTACACCAGAAGGGTATATGCTATGATCCAACATTGTAGATCGATACAATGTTGTATTGTTTATTTGTTTAGGTCTCGCTATTTTGTTTTAATTTATTGTGGAGGCGCACAAGTGATATCGGATAAAACTCCTCCCCCTTTAGAGTCTTCTAATGGTTGAAATGAGACCGTTGGAAGATTTACATTATTTATTATCTTCCTTTTGTTATTTTTTAATTTCGAATAAGCATAAATGATTAATGTAATTAAAATAGTTAAAATGATAAAATATACTGTCAAGTTTGACTTTTTATGATTAGTTTCAAGTTTTTAATATATTTTGTATCTTCATATACAATTTCATTATTAGTTAGATATAAATGTTTATTTATGTATAATTGCAAATTATTTTCTTTATTAGGAATAGGTTGTATATATAATTTTTTATATTTTTCATTTGTGTATTCTGGTAATTGAATTATAAAAACTATATTGTCTTTATACAATGCAAGGCTTAATTCGATGTCTTCTAAATTATTTATTTGAATATTGTATTTTTCTATTTCTTCTGTAGTAAGTATATCCCTACTAAGTATTCCTAATCTTGAAGTCATTATTACTTCCTTAATTTTTTCAATATCTTCGTGTAAGTAGTCAAGATTTTCTCTTAGTTTTATTTCATATTGGATCTTAGCTATGTCTTTTTCATAATCATAAGTTCCTATAAAGTTATCTATTTTTTGTATTATATCTTTTGTTTCATTGTTTAAGGTATCAGTAAGTATTTTAATTTGCTTATTAAATTTATCGTTAATTATTATCTGATCGTTAAGGTTTGTTATTTCATTATGTTCGTTAATTTCGATTAATTTTAGATGTTTTTCGATGTTTTGTCTATCGTTATCGTCCATTGTTCCGTATAAAAATTTTAGTCCTGTACCTACTATATTTATTAGTCCACGTTTCGGCCTATTTTCCTTAGGGTGTGGTAAAAGGATTTTGAATTCATTTTTTATTTTTATCATTTTCTTTAACAAATTGTTGTTTTCTTCTGGTAATCTATTCATGTTTCTTTCCATTATGTCTATATTTCTCTCGTATTCAGTTAAATTAATGATATGAAGGATTGTATTAAATCTTTTTATGATTGGATATTCTCCTAACTGTATAGTTGTAAACCCGTTTCCTTGATTCAAGTCAATTATTTCTAACTCCGCTTGTACTAGGTTGAGAGTTGTCAATATCGTCAATATTGTCAATATTGTCGGAATTTTCCCCGAAAGTAGCATTATTCGATATGCTTTCACTGAAGGATCTAGAATGGAATGATATGTCATCTTGAAACTTTTTATTTTTTCTAAATTGGTCTTTGTGAAGAGTGCGTTTAGCTTCTTTTATTATATATTTCTTATTGTTTTTACTTATTACCTTTGCTTTCTTATGTCTTGGTATAATTTTATTCTTAATGCGTTCTTGTGTTGTCGTTTTTATGAATTGTTCATTAATGTCAACGTCTTTTCTTTTTTCATTTAATTTGTTTAATATCTTTTCTTTTTTTTCTTCTATATTTTTATAAATTATTTCATTGTTTACTTTATTTAAGTGAACATTAATAGGTTTCTCTTTGGTAGTTAAATGTATAGTGTTATTATAAATAGAAAGAATGTTAATAACTTGATCTATTTAAGGGAATGGATCATCTGTTTTTTCTATTTGAGATAGGATTCTAAGTTGTTCGTTTAAAGTACTATGAAATCTTTCAATGTCGGAATTGCCCGTATGTCTGTTTGCTGTACAGTAATGTACCTCTATATCGTTATTCGATAAAAAGTTTTTTAATGTTTCTGCCATAAAAGCATTTTCGTTATCTAAAGTTATAAGTTTGGGTTTAGTCATGTACGAAAATATTTTTGTCATAGCGTTCAAATCGTCTATGTATGTTTTATTTTTTATTTGTTCTACGGCTACGTATTTTGAAAATTTATCAATACAAGTTAGGTATTTTCTGTTTTTATCCCTGAACCAGATATCTAAATGATAATGTTCATGTGGTCCTTTGGGTGTAATTGTTTTTTCATAGGGTAATTTTATCGGTTTTCTATCTATTTTTGTCATACAAAAATGGCATTTGTTCAAAATTTTATTAATTAATTCTTTAAAATTCGGAATATAATATTCTCTTGTAAGTTCTAAGTAAAGTTTATCGATACGTATATGATTAAAATCTTTATGGGTTTTAAGTATCAATTCATGTGCATCTTTTATATTCAAGTCTTTAAGTATTTTCTTACTTCGCAATAGTATATTCTCTTTTAGTTTATTTTCTTTAATCCATATGCTTTGAAAATCGTTAAAATGTTCATCATTTTCAATATAAATTGCATTTGTGATATTTAAATCGATTTGATTTATTATTTTTAAATATAATTCTTCATTTGGACTGGTGCTTCTAAATGTAATTCTCCTTCTACCAACATGCGGGAATAAAATTTTATGATCACCATTTGCGTTGGCATCAAGAACAATTTGTCTCTTAAAATAATTTAGAGGTTTTTCGCTAATAGGTATAAAAGAAGAACTGTCTGATTCTGCACTGTGTTGAGTATGTAACTCATTATCTTCGTTTATCATATTTATATTATTGTTTTCTATTTTAATACGAGAAAGTGCGTCTGCTACTTTATTTTCTTTTCCCTGAATGTACTGTATTTCGAAGTCGTATTCTTCTAGTTTTATTTTCCATCTTTGGAGTTTACTATTTGGTTCTTTAAGATTATGTAACCATACTAATGGTCTATGATCAGTTTTTATAAGAAATCTTCTACCGTAAAGGTAATGCCTAAATTGAGCTGTAGCCCAAACTATAGCCAGTAGTTCTTTTTCTATAGTGCTATATTTACACTCATGTTTATTTAAGGTGCGTGAAGCAAATGAGAGAGGTCCATGTGTTTGACTTAACACGGCTCCAACTGCAAAGTTACTTGCATCAGTAGTTAATATAAATTCTTTTGAGAAATCAGGATGTCTATTTATTAGATCAGTAGTCATTAAAGTTTTTAATTTATTAAAAGATTCCTTGTATTTTTCATCATTTATATTTATAATGCTATCTTTTTTAAGACATAACGTCATTGGCTTTATAATAGCTGCATAATCATGGATAAATTTGCGGTAATATCCAGTTAATCCTAAGAAAGATTGGATTTCTTTCACTGTTTTTGGTATTGGAAATTTTTTTATAGTTTCAATTTTTTTCGGGTTTGGTTTAACACCATTGGGAGTTACTAAATGCCCTAAGAACTCTGTTTCTTTACGAAGAAATTCAGATTTATTTAATGACACTTTAAGATTTGCGTTCTTAAGCGTATTTAAAATTTTATGGAGTGAATCCATATGCTCTTGTAGGCTGGAAGAAAATATTATAATGTCATCTAAATAGACATAACATATTTTTCCTATGTAGTCTTTCAAAACCTCATTCATAAGTCTCTGAAAGGTTGCGGGTGCATTCTTTAAACCGAATGGCATCCTAATAAACTCATAGTGTCCCGATAAAGTACTAAATGCTGTTTTTTCTCTGTCTTTAGGTTCTACTTCTATTTGATAGAAACCTTTTGTTAGATCTAGTGTAGTGAAATATACTGCATGTCCTAATTTATCTTGTATTGAGTCCATGTTTGGAATGGGATATTTATCTTCTTTTGTTTTATTATTGTAAGCTGAAATTAAACATTCGTTGGGGAAAAGAAACACAATTTTTTATATATTTAACTCGATCTTTATTACACGTCTGACTTGTTCGGTTCTTAATATTCAACTGCCTCAAAGTCTGCGTTTTTATTCTTATATTCTTATACAATACTTATACAATACCTATACTGGCAAGCTCTTAAAATATTTAACAACTCTCTTCATAAAGAGATAACATTTTTTTTAAATTATATTTATTTCTCTTGGCTACAATTCGGCCGTCCTGATTTGCAATCGTCCCGATTGACCTTTTTCTCCGAACTGTATATATGGTTTCATATTAGCGACTTCCCATATCCCCGTATAAGGTATCTGAGTCAACTGGAATCCTTCTACATCTCTTACTAGATACCTATCGTTCGGTAATACCTGCTGTAATTCATACGGTCCCTTAAATTTGGGGATAATTTTTTTACATATTCCCGGTTGACTCACAAAGTTTTTTAACATTACATAATCTCCGACTTCATACTTTTTACTAACCCTATTCCTATCCTTAACTTGCTTATTATAATTTTGTTGTTTCACAATCCTTTCCGACGCCTTCTTCCTTATTTCTACCAAGTCTCTAACTTTATCGTTCTCATTAACCTCTTCTAACTTTTCCCTTAACTGATCTATTACTTCCCCTCTCTGTTTTACCCCAAAAAGCAATTCACTTGCACATGTGCCAGTACTTTTATGAAAAGTGTTGTTCATTGCAAATTCAATTTTAGGAAGAATTTTATCTAATGTAAATTCCGTACCACCACTGGAGATTTTGGCCAGCATAGGAGCTAAACTCCTATTTACACGCTTTACTTGTCCATTAGCTTGGGGTGAAGCTGTAGCGATTTTAACGTGCTTTACGTTATTATCTTTTAGGAATTCATCAAAAGAAGCTGAAGTAAACGCACTTCCTCGATCCGATACTATTACTTTAGGCCTACTGTATGAGGAAAAATAAGCTTTCATACACGTCAGAACTTCATTTGTACCCGTGGATCGCACCGCATATAATTTGGTGAATTTTGAGAAGGCATCCATAACCAAGAATACATACTTCTTTTTTGATGCCTTAAGGGTCACTGGACCAAAATGGTCAATGTGAATCGTTTCAAATGGAATATCGCCTTTAGGTATACTATGCAAAAACCCTTCGTGTTTGCCAGTCTTTGCCGAAAATACTATGCATTTCAAACAGTTGCTAATATGGTCTTGAATCTTTTTCCGTATACCAGGAAACCAATATGATTTCATGATATTGTCTAGTACTTTTTCACTACCTACATGCCCCATTTCATCATGATATTTCCGCAATATATTTCCCTCCATACTACTAGGGACGAAAAACAAGATATTTTGACCAACTTTCCTATAAACTAAACCATTTCGTAACTCATACCTACTATCTTCTTCATTTTGCAAACGCTCCTTAATCTTTTGTATGCACTCATCTTTGTTTTGACAAATCGACAAGGTTTGTTCAAAAGTGTTATCTTCGAGAACCAATATATTGCAAATGCGACTGAGCGCATCCACATGTTGCATTCTGTTCCCACTCCTGTGTTCCAAAATTTTATCATAGTTTTCTAACTCTAATGCCCACCTAGCAATCCTCGGATTTATGTCTTTCTTATTCAACGTGAGTGTCAAAGAATTACAATCTGTGACGATCTTAAATCTCAGGCCGTGCAGGTAAATTCTGAAACGCCTTAACGCATAGATAATAGCAAGAGTTTCCAACTCAAAACTATGATATTTGGCTTCAGTCGTTCTTTTGGAAAAATAAAAAATCGGGTGAAACATTCCGTCTTTTTTCTTTTGTAGGAGTATCGCTCCGAATCCCAATGAGCTTGCATCACAATGTAACTCTGTCTCATCTCGCGGGTCATATATAGCTAATATTGGTGACTCAAGCAACTTAGCTTGTAAAGTTTCAAACGCCCTGATCTCATTCGCTTCAAATTTAAAAGTAACATTCTTTCTAATTAGTTTATACAACGGCTCGGCTAGTAAGGAAAACCCTTTAATAAATCTCCTAAAATATGAACACAAACCTAGGAAACTATGCACCTCTTTCGCGTTCTTTGGTATAGGAAAACTCTTTACCGATTCTAATCCCTTCTTGTCTGGTTGTATCCCTTCCTTTGATATATCCTAAATATTGGATTTCTGATTTTAAAAATCGACATTTGTCTTGCCTCAACTCTAATTTATTTTGAATTAATTTCTTAAAAACCTCTCTTAATATTTGTAAATGTTCTGCAGCTGTTTCTGTAGCAATCATGATATCGTCTAAATAGATTGCTATTTTGCCTTCTCGGATGAGATCTTCGAACACTTCATTGATAAACCGCTGAAATGTCGAAGGAGCATTCCTAAGCCCAAATGGCATTTTCAGAAACTCATATTGCCCTAACGGAGTCACAAACGAGGTATACTTAATCGATTCTTTTTCCATTCTCACATGATAGAATGCACTTTTCAAATCTAAAAGTGAGAATATCTGCTTGTTAGCCAATCTATCCAATAGATCATCGATCAAAGGCAACGGATAATTGTCTTTCAAAGTCACTTTATTAAGTGTCCTATAATCGACACAGAGTCGTATATCACCAGTTTTCTTTCTAACTAATACTATGGGAGAGGCATACTCTGACTTGCTTTTTCTGATTACACCTGATTCTACTAACTCGTCTAATATACCTTGCACTTGTGCTTTTTCTAAATATGACAATCTTCGGGGTGGACAATGGAAAGGCTTTTCATTTGTTAATCTAAGTTTAATTTCATAATCGGTTTCAGGAAATTCGGGACGTTTGCAGTACACAAAATCTTTATATAATTCATAAAACTCGTTCTTTTCATCAATAGTTAGGCTCTTACTATCAGATAAATCTATTTCATTTATATTTTCTTCAATTTCTATGCTCATTAGATTGTTACATTCGTTTTGAAAATCATTTTTACTTTCATTTTTACTTTCAATTTTAAAGTCGTTTTCATTTTCATTTTTACTTATAATTTCTTTATTTTTCTGCAATCTTAAATTTGCAGATTTCAAAAAATCTCTTCCTAATATAGCAGCGATTCTCATCGAATCATCATCTACCACAAACATATTTAATTTTATTTCCTCTTCTTCATAAATAATAACTACTGTTACACAACCAATTATTTTTAATAAACTTTTATTTATACCCATAACTTTTAAATTTTTACAGCTTTGATTACATTTTTGTATACAAATTTTTGGAACGAACTGTTCTTGTATTATGCTAATCGAGCTGCCAGTATCTAAAAGGGTATCTACTAATATTTTATAGGTTAAATAATTAATCTTAAAAATATAAATAATTTTTCTTACATAATCATCGTCGTCATCTTCATAGTGGTTGACGTGATGGACAACCAAAGCGTTCTTCTTTGGGCATGTAGCAGCAAGATGGCCCATTTCCGCACAAATGTGGCAGGATCCTGGTGGTCTTCTCGGTTTGCGGCATTCCGTTGCTATGTGTCCTAGTGAATTACAATTGAAGCATCGTATTGGCTAAGCCTCTGCAGTGGTTGGTCGTCGTGATGTTGAGGGGACGGCAATTTTACTCAGCATTGTTTTGGTTTTAGGCAACTGAATTTTACTAAATGCCTGTGAAAGCTCATTAATGGTGTTAAAGCACTGCATTCTTGCTTGCGACCTCAAATATAGTCAATGACTATACGCCACTCTTTATTTCCAGCGTGGTCTTCTTTTTTAGGTACGACCCAGATTGGGGCGTTATAAGGCGAAGTTGCATGCCGAATTATTTTTGATTCGAGCATTTCTTTTATTTGCCTATCCACTTCCTTTTTGTGGATTTCAGGATATCTGTACATCCTTGTGTAAATTGGAGAGTTATCCTCCGTAGGGATGTTATGTTTTACATGATTAGTAAATGTCAAATCATCACCTTTTTTATAGAATGCTCCATCACATTCTTTTATTGCTTTGAATAATTTTTGTTTTTCCTCTTTATTTAAATGATCTATTCGCAGATCTTTAATTATTGTATTATTTGATATGGAATCTACAGGTTTAATATCATTAAAATAATTGATTGAGCTTTCATATTCTTTCTCTTCATTTTCGCTGAAGAAAAATGGAATGAATATGCCGTTCAATTTTAATGTCCTATTCCTGTAATTAATCTCCCCATCGTTTGGGATCAGGATATTATTTCCTATTATTCCGTTGTACTCTTCATTGAAGGTATGTACTTGGAATTCACAATCAGTTCTCACTGATAGTGCAAATTTATTTTTTGGTATTATTACGTCTTTATTTACAGTTATTGAATTTCCTGCGGTTCGTATTGTCATAGGCTTAGTACGCCATTTTGTATATTCCTTTGGTGAATCTTGTTCACGCAAAAGACTATTAGTTGCTCCTGTATCAATAAGGAGTCTTAAAATAGTGTTCCCTTTTTCTAACTTAATATAGGGAAGTGAATTTCCGAGGCTGAATCCCGAAAATTTGCTTCTGTATGTTCAGTGTTTTTATTAATATAATTCGTTTTGTTAATTCTTCTTACTTGTGATGCACTTGGATCTATATCCATTGGTTCAAGTTGTTGAGGATATTGTTTATTTTCGTAAGTTCTTTGATAATTGTTATTTTGTCTTTGGTTATTTTTATTATTGTAATTATGGTTATTATTTCTGTTATTAGAATTTTTCCTAAAATTACTATCATTTTTAGGACTTTCATTTTTGGATTGGGGTTTTGAATCAGAATTATGAGTTACAAAACCTGCTTCTGATAATTCGTGGAGTGCTGCTTCCATACTGGAAGGCTTTAGGGAATATAAAATTGTTCTCATATGAACAGGAAGTTTTTCTTTAAAAATTTTTAAGGTTGTTTCGTTATTTCTAGGAACGTCTAACTGGTTATTTTCCTGTAAACATTTTTGATTTAACAAAGATAAAGTTCTTTGTATATAATTATAATACTTAAGCACATCACCTTTGAACTGTGCTGCTCTGAGGTCATCATACAGTTGATAACTGTTTTTGAATCCCCCGAAATTTTGAATTAGGATAGCCTTTATATCGGCCCATTGAGTGAGGTGAGAATGAATCTCAATAGTTTGCCTAGTTCGACCAATGAATTTGGACTTTAATAAATTAATACACATTCTTTGTCCTTGATCGTTGTATGTCAGTAATGTTGGAATTATGTCATCTACGTTACTTATAAAAATAGGTAAGTCCTGTGTCTTACCGTCAAAAGTAGATAATCTTTCTATGTACTTTAAAGGATTGAGTTCTAAAACTCTTGGAATTAAAACATTGTTATTAATATTAATATTGTTACCGTTGTTGTTTTGTGCTGCTGCTACTGCTGCTGCTGCTGCTGCTTGTTGATTCATGGTGTGATTTTCTAGATTCCTTTGTTGGTTGAATTGTAGACTTCTTTTTTCTTTTGAATTTCTGTTCAATTTATTGATGATCTTCTTCATCTATTTTTCGAACTCGTTGGGGCTTTCGATCATGCCACTTGCCGTTGGATTCAAAAAGTTTTTACTTTATAATATGAACCATAAATTTTAATTTTTTAATGTGCGTTTTTTCTTCACACAAAAGTTTTAAACAAATAATTTTTATTTTGTTTTGTTATATTTTTGAATTTAATTTTCTTTAAACTATTTTTTATTTTATTTTACTTTGTTTTATTTTTGAGTGTATTAGTACACTTTTTAATTTTATTTTGGTCAATTTTTTAATTTTCTGAAAATACCTTCCTCTACGGAAATTTCAGCATAGGCCATATGCACTGGCTTGAGCTGGGATATTTTCTGTAAAACACTTTTATTGTTCTTTTATACAATAAAGCACTTTAATTTGGTTTTGGTTTGATTATTTTCACTAATCGATTTATTGTGTTGAGTATTTTCGTTACTCAATACAATCAATAGTTTGGTTGTGAGTTCGTTAAATTTAAACACTTATTTTTCCTTAAATGGATTGGTTTATTTCACTTATTCACTTATGTAATCAATGATTTAATTATGAGTTTGTAAATTTAAAACACTTATTGTTCCTTACATGGATTGGTTTAATTCACTTATTCACTTTATTAAATTTGATTTTCTTTTTGATTCGTATCACTGAATCTCATTTTATTTTAATGAGATCCTACCGACTGCGCCAATTTTAAATTAAACTTCTTTAAAATATTTTTTAAAAAAGAAATAAATTTATTAGTTTGAATCTCAAAGGTTTTCTTAAGATACGAAGTATCTTGTTCGATGGTCGACTTAAGATTGGATGTGTCTTGTCCAATGGTTAATTTAAGATTTGATGTATCTTGCCCGAAAGCCAACTTAAGATTAAATTATAATTTTGATATTTGGAATGATCCAACTGGGGATCGTTACAATGTTCTTTGTTTAAAAATGATGACACAGCATCTTACAGTTGCTCTAGCGGATGCTTGGGTGTCGAAGTTTATTACTACTTAAAATGATGACACAGCATCTAACAGTGGATGCTTGGATGTCGCAGTTTATTATTACAAGATAAATATTAGAATACACCAGAAGGGTATATGCTATGATCCAACATTGTAGATCGATACAATGTTGTATTGTTTATTTGTTTAGGTCTCGCTATTTTGTTTTAATTTATTGTGGAGGCGCACAAGTGATATCGGATAAAACTCATATGTTTATTTTTTATTAAAAAAGTTTAGAGAGTGAAGTGCTCGATATTGTACATTTTACGCTGCTTTATTTCAGAAAGCTAACCAAGGCCGGAATATAATGCGTATATTGAACGCTGAGACCGGCCAGCGCCTGCCGGCCGTAGGTTTCGAGATACAATGAATCTATTTGAAATGCCCGAGGAACGATTAAAGGAGGTATTCTCAGATTTTGGCACAGGAAATGCGTCCATATTTTCTTCAGGGACAGAATAAACTTCATCGTTTGCCACTTGGGAATTCCTTGTTTCCGGACAAATATTTAACAAAGGAATATTTTGGGCTCTTGTTACTCTGAAAATTAAAATTGAGTAATAGATATTAAAAAATATAAGTGAACATTCAATTTTATTCACCTCCTGTCATCATGAACATTATTTATTTTGTTTTCTTTTTTAAGTTTGTTTTTCGTTGCAATAATTTAAATGTTTCATGTATTATCGCCTGCCTTTGGGTAGGTGATACATTTTGACGTTGAAAATGAGAAAATTAACGATTCTCAAAGATACAGAAACGCATTTTATCGCATTTTTCAGGATTTCTATTCCGCATGTTCCGGTCGATAAAGTTATCGACTGTCATAGTTATAGAAACCCGACAATGCGATCAAGTGAGTTTTGTTCCATTTTTCATCGTTTCTCGACTGATTTTATCGATGCAAAAGTTACAGAACATGGGTCCAAGTGGTTTAAATTTCTAGTTACTGACACTTCTGTTGGTACATTATTTTTATTTTTGATTTCTATTTCTTCCTTGGTTAAATCTTTTTTTTTCTTCTTGCATTTTTTTTATATGTATATAATATAATAATAGGTAGAATATAAAATTACTTACAGTAGTTTCATTTTCCTTTAGTAAAAATATGATCTTTATTAACAATTATACATGAAAAGATGATTTCGAAACACGTAGAACACAATCAATTATCCGCCAGTCATAGGATGTAAGTCCACTTTAAAAATTGCTTCAAATTCGGCTGCGACTATTCAATTAATTTTCGCTACTTCACCTTAGTTGCACAATCTTTTGATTATTAAATGATGATGGACAAACAAATAGGTATTCCTTTTTTTTTTCACTTCGGTTGTACAAACAAAACTCGCGTCGTTTTTGTGTTTTAATTATCGACTTATTGATATACCCAAAGATTTAAGGGTTATATCTCGACTGCGTATTTTAAGTATATATATAGTTCTTTGCACGATTTGTAAGCTTACTCAGAGAAATTTAGAGTAGAGCTTCACGAACGAACAAAAAGATTTTTTTTTTTTATGGTAGGTATTTTACCGCTGCCACCAAATTTGTTATGACGCAAAATTAAACACGACGACACAATTTTGAGTTGTACTGCTTTATTTAAAGTTTGACTTAGAACTAAACTTACTTACAAAAATGAAAGATCTTCTGATGTCCTCTTATTCGAGACATTCGAATTGTATACATTTTCTTATCTACTATTGAAATGCAATGCATAAGCAAAACTCACACAGGGCATTAAATTCAGATGAAATTAATTTGAGGCGATTTAGTAACCACTTCAAAAGAAAAACAAATCGTGAACACTTGAAGAGTATTTAATTACGATATCAAGAATCTTAATGCAGATGCTGGGGTTTAATAAAAATCATTGTGTATATGGAGAAATATATACAAAGATTTAGCTGACAGTTAAGAATTCGATGATTATGTTGATATACGTTGTACTCAAAATTCAAACAACCGACACCGTTCAATTTGTAAATTAGTCTCATCCATCGTTTATGTTTCCGATCGATACTTAGCTGCTGCTATCCAAATTGCTCACTCCGCATTTCAAGGTTGTTTCCTTCTTGGCCCAATTTCAAAGGTGAAACATTATTGATGAGTGAGATTATGTCAAGCAATAATGCTTCGACACAGTGCAATGGGCTGAATGGGTTCAACTCAGGTTATGCACAGTGAACTAAATTTAGGGCGCAACATTTCCTCCCCCCTGAGGGAAAGTTTCGACCGGGAACATAAACTACGCTTTGTTACTTTTTATTTATTTAGCTTAATCCTAACATGTATATAATACATTTCAATAATTTCAATAGAAATATTAATATCGTTTCTTTAAATTTTAATATTTTTGTGATTAGTGTTTATTTTTTGTATATATTTTTATACATATTTTAAAATTCAATTATGTAATTAAAATAATTTTTGTTCTACATAAAATGTTCTCTTTAATACATATACATACATTTTGGAACATTTGGAATTTAACATTGTAATTTTGTATGAAGGGTTTATAATGCAAATGTACTACTATATATACTACTGAAATACATCAACAAGTAGAAGACTTAGCACTATTTAATCGGACTTTTTCATTTCTTAATTGATAAGCTTTAAAATATTTTGTTCTTTATTTAATTTAACTGGCTCCCAATAAAAGTATAAGTAATATTTTCTTTGATAGTACATTTATATAGCTAAATTTGACTTAAATACAGTTATTTTGTATATTTGAACTCGGGCAAATGTCGAACTGGAACTGTTGATAACATCAGAACTGGAATGATGAAATTTAAACACAGGCATATGTAACACCGCTGTTGTGATGAGGGTTCGGAACAGCAGGGGCCTCCCTTTTCTTTTTGCTGGGGGTTTCTCTGAGTTTGAACTCCTCGGAGGATAACTCTGCCTGGGCTCCCTGGTGGACGTTGAACATCTTGCTACCTTTCCTACGTGCCATCACTCTAGGGGTTTCGTGAACTATCGGCGATGAAATGGTGAAGACTGGTGGTGGTACACACGAGTTGGAAATTTTTCTTGAACGGTACAGTTTTGCAACCAGACCAATTATGATTGTAGCTAATACGATACTGCTGATTGATATCATAGAGTATCGATGAACCTGTACTTCATATGATTGGTCATTGGCTTTCCTACTGGCTTCCACATGGTCTGCTTCCTTTTCCAACTCGTTCAGCGCTTTCTTCCCTTCCGAAAGTGTTGAAAGCATGTTTGCGTGATTTCCAATCTTGAGCGGTGGTAGCTTGTGAGGGGCCTCCATTGGTGAACTCTCGTGTTTTATTCTTAAGGTTTCAATTAAATCAAGTGTGATTTATTTTCAGCTGCTGAATTTCTACGTTCGTTTCCAATAATTATTCGTATGGTATACGAAATTCTTTTGTGCTCACCTCACAGGATTTTTGAATCTTAAGAATCCCAAGATTTCGAAGGGTTGGAGCATAGTGCGTACCATCGCAGTTGAAATTCAATACTAAAGGTTCTCTTAGGGTTAAAAGCCATTGGTTGGACGTAGACATCTTAATAATTGTCCCTTTTCTGGCCGGTATAGCGACGTATTTGCAGTTTTCCGATGATGTCGTGGCATGCTGCAGTAGTTCCACAACACACTCTGAGCTGCCGCTGGTGTGTATCGGCGTGTTATGTTTGCAGATTTTCGCTGAAGATGAAGAATTTAAACTAACATCAATGCATCTATTGAACTCTTCATTTGTCATATCCACATACAGCCCCTGGTCTTCGGCAATGTATTCAGCATTTACTTCCAGAATGAGGTCCCATTTCGTGTTGAGTCTGGTGGCAATGGGGTAGATTTTACGGATATCAAACAGGCTCACTTCTGGCAAGGGTATTGATACCCTTATGATTACCGAATCCTTCTCGGGGTTTGTCGACAGTTTAGCTGCTTGGTGTAGTACGGATAAATCTTAGAAAATCATCTTGAATTTCGTTGTATGCGTTATTTTATCCAAGATCTCCGCGAGATTACTAGTATCAAAGATAAACGGATGTAATTTTTGTTGAAAAAGGTCATTTACGATTGATAGTTCGGTCATTTGCCGGTTTTCTATTTCAAGCAGTTTGGATATAATGAATAATATTAACTCGTTTACTTTCGTTTTGATTTGAAGAGTAGTGATTTCATTATTTGTGGCTCCAGTATACTGATTGAGTTCTGCACTAATGTTGTTGAGATTATTCGCCATTTGTTCAACCTCCATCATAACCTTTTCCACTGGTTTGTTCAGCCTATCAAAATTCGAAAAATAAATACAAATGCGGATGCACTGAGTCGTATTCCTTTCCCCGATAGTCAGTGTCTGGCGATAACGAAAGCACAAGCTGCTAAAGAAAAAGAAAACAATGCTATTAGCCGAAACTCACAAAAAGAAGCGAGAGGCACTGACGTGGAAGAAGGTGAATCCCACTCAGTTCAAAAGGGTACATGCGGCTGGACATTTCTGTCCAATCCAGACGAGATCCAAACCGTGCTAAAAGATTTCCATAACTCGGCACTTGGTGGTCACCAAGGCGGGGAAAGGACTTTCCAACGCCATTCAGAGGATGATTGCGTGTTTAAGCAAAACTATAACAAGAAAAAATCGGGAAACGCAAGTGGGCGCAGCCAGAAATAGGTGACTGTGCCCTTCAACCATCGGATAAGTCAGCTCGAGCAGAGCTAAAACATTTAAATAGATTTTTAGTTAGTTATTTCACACAGGTGTGAAATATGGTTAATCCAGCACTTCATCACTTTATTGTATACTTATCAGACTGATAATAAAAAAAAAGAGTAAAAAGAAAGTTAATCCTTTCATTCGTAAATTGACCTAAGAATCGAATAACGAAGAAAATAAAATAAATGGTTTTTCTTAGAAAAAAGTGTTTTTTGTCATTTTTGATTTTACCAAAAACTGCAAAATATTACGACATCCGGTTTTTTGTATTTGATTAAAAGTTAATAAGAGCATTGAATGTTAGACAAAAAAATAATACTTAATTAAGTAAAATTTTGAAAAAAAAAATTGTTCGAATAAAAAAAAATTAAAGAATAGATTTGGGGCTTTTCAAAATGTTATAGCATGACTCCATAGGTATTACCGTAATTTTTTAATATTTTTTTTCTTGTTTTAAGTCATTCTTTTAGAAAATTGCCCCTCCCGCCTACACGCTCTAGCTTTTTGTAACACCTTATGTAAATCTCCTTTCTATGAAGGATACTTATTTTTTAATTTTCGCGATTTATTTTAAATTGATTTAAAAACGCGAGCCACCACAATATTAACCATACTTTGTTTTTCTGGTTTTATTAAGTATGGGTGGTCCTGTCACGGTCGCCAATTATATTTTGTCTTACACAAAATCGATTTTTAAAAACTTTATTCAATCATAAGAGATCAACTATGATCATACGAGGAGTACTTCAGAACTAATTAACAATAATTTTTATTTCTTAATTCTTATTTATTGATTCATATCTGGATGGATGGGGATGATCTAATCTGGAGCACCGGAACCCAGGAGTATCGATTTCATCGATCGTTTCCGTCTTTTGTTTATAATTTGGTTTCCGGTCCCAACGGCACTGCTTATTTGAATGTTGACATTAATTTTGATATTTTGATAAGTGTTTTCTGTTGACATCTCTTATGGAGATGTTGGACTTTAACTTATTATAAATGTACGGGTTGAAGCGACTGGGGCTTCCTCTATAACTATTTGATTTCTGAAGCAGTTTAAAGGTTTATCTCTTGTTTCGATTACATAAGTCGAGGATAGTTCGCTGTGAATTGTCGTGGCATCAGCAGACGCCTAATTCTCCAATGCATGAATGTTTTGTCTTGAAAGTGCATCAGCGACATAATTTTCCTTTCCTGGCTTGTAAAATATTTGAGCATTATGCTCGTCTACAAAAGCTGTTCAGCGCTTAATTTTTGCATTTGTGTTTTTATCTGAAACTGAAAATAAAAGAGGTTGATGATCTGTAAAAATATTAAGAGTTTTCACTCCATACAGATAGTTACAAATTGCAACTCTTTATCTCTGAGTGTTCTTGAAATCATTGTTATAGGCTTTCCGTTCAGTGATAAAACCGCCCCAAGACCATGTGATGTAGCGTCCGTCGTAAGATCGAAAGGCTTCGTGTAGTCTGGGTATAACAATGTGACGTCTTCTGACGCCAAAATTTCTTTTAATTTATTAAACGTTTGGAGTTCTTTCACTTTTAATTCTATTTTAATTTTTTTGATTGATTAGCACTTATTTTACCATTCTCACCCTTTAATAAATTAGTAAGTGGTCTAGCTATTGATGCTAAATCTTTTATAATGCATCTAAAATAACTACCTACACCTAGAAATGATCTTATTCCAAAGAGTGTAGAAGGTTGTGAATAGTTTTTAAGCGCCTTCATTTTAGCAGGGCAAGATTTTATACCATCCCTAGACACTATAAAGCATAGGTACCTACTCTACATCCGTCTTAAAAAAAATTGATTTTTCCCGTGAAACCCTTATGTTCGCCTCATACAATTTTTTTTAAAACCAAATCAATATCTCTGACACGATCATTCTCAGTTTCTGAGAAAACAATTACGTCATCGACGTAAACATAGTCAGCCTTATTGTGAGTTTCACCCGAAAAATATTTCACCTTAAAATTTTTTGTTCGCCCGGAATTTTAAATGATATTGTGAGTTTCGCCCGAACGAAATTTTTTTCGCCTCCAAAAAAAAAGTGAAAACGGCATTACATTCCGCCCGAAATGAATGTTCACAATAAGGGGAATTTTTCGATGATGAAATTTCGGGTGAATCTCACAATAGGCGAAAAGTAAAATGTCAATTTTTCCGGGTGGAATGTTGTTCGGGTGAAACTCCCAATAAGGCTGAGTAATATTTTCAATTTGTTCACGAAGGACGTCATCTATAGCCCGTTGGAAAATACTGGGCGCATTTTTCAACCCAAACGGAAGACGACAAAATTCGTATTTTCCGCCGTTAACGGAAAAAGCTGTGTTTTCCCGATCCCGTTCCGCTAATTCAATTTGGGGAAACCCTGATTTTAAGTCTAGGGTTGTACAACATCGTTGTAATATTTGGGATAGGATACTTATTGTCTATGTTTTTTTGGTTGAGCTTTCGAAAGTCCATTACTAAACGTTTCTTTTTACTGCCCAGCTCATCTGCTCCCTTTTTATCAACTACCCAAATGAGATCCTTAATTTCTTTATTTACGAAATCTGTCACACCCATAGGATATGCATACAATTTTGCCTAAATGGGGTTTTCACTTGCTGTGCGAATTGTGACAACGATGTTGGTGTTATACGGCAAAGATTCTTTTGGATCTGCAAATGTTTTTATTCAATTACGTATCATATTTTTAAAATCTATGCTTACGGATGATGGAACCTTAATGTCCTCTATTTTCGTAAAGTTCACATTGTCGCATTTATAGAACAGAACAGCTTCTAACCCTGAATCGAAGCGAATTAAATTTGCTTTAAAGCAAATTGTGGCATTCACCTGTATTAAAAGGTCGACCCCAATAATTCCGTCAAACGTTGACGGGCTGGGTAAAATAAAAAAGTGCTTTTTGTTCCAAAAAAATTTATAAAATATTTGAGTTCAATATTGTTAAAACCATGAATTGATTTTACCAAAAAGGGTGTGTCTACCGGCACTAAATCCTTTATCTCTCGTAATGGCCTGATGTAATTTTTAGAGGCTCCTGCGTCAATTAAAAATTTAACCAACCTCCCTTCTACTGTTTTTTGAATAAATGGTAGTTGGGAGATTCCCTTAAAAAATTAACGTAGTCAAAATCATGTACCTCTGTTTCCACTTCATCTGCCTGCAACGCAACTGTGGCTTCAAGTAACCTTCATTATTCCGTGGAGGATTTTCCTGCAAAACGTAATTTACTCTTTGGCGACGCTGTCCCGACTGTCTTTGAGAGCTACTTGGCCTTTTATTCCTTTGTTCTTGTCCTATTTTTTTTGTTGATAGCTATTAAATTGCCGTAAACGTGATGATGTCAGATCAACATCCATTTTTTCACGACTGCTGGGGACTTTAGAACTGTTAAGTTCCAATTGATTGTTATTATCACAACTGTGCTTTTTGTTAAAATATGGATTTTCGCCCTGCTTACTAATTTGGCTGTTATAATTAAGCTTATTACTATTATTATTGTTTTGATAACGGTTCTGCGATCGTTTGAACTTGGACCTTAGAGATTTTTCTTCACAATTTTTCGCGTAACTCGCCGCAAACAAATACCTCTCATTGTTTGCAACAACTTCTTGAGCCAAAGCCAAAGCCAAAGCAGAAGGCATATCAGACGGACGGGTCGAAAACAGAACATCACTTAATGGTTTTTTTAACCCAGATATGAAAACCCTAAGGGCGTCTTTTCTGTACTTTTCGTTAAATGCAATGGCTAATGCACTGTCATATGACATATTGGTTTTGTTTGTAAGGAGGGTAAGCTTTTTTTCAATCTCGTCATAATATTCTAGAACGTTAATACTATGTTTCCACCGAAGGTTTATCTCAATTTAGATTAAATAAATCTATGCAGTGTTTCCACCACACATAAATATTAAAAAAATAGATTAACTTTGACAGTACCTCTCAAAATGCAAATGTTGTTTCATTTTTTCGTATGAAGTTGAAGTGAGACAGTAAGATTCATGTTTGGCAAAAGAAGCAAGAAGGGTAGGATTTTCAATGAATGCGTTCAGCGCGACATAAATTGATTTGGTTCGAGTTGTAAGACTATTTGCCCTATGAAGATTTAACAAGATTTATTTGAGATCTTCTAGATTTACGAAATAAATTTGTATGGTAAATCTTCGAGATTTGAAGAAGATTACGGCACATCTTATAAAATCTCGGTTTAGTGGTCGGTGGAAACATAGTATAAGGCTCCCTTGCCGCAATGTACTGAGCTCTAGGTCAGTTAATAAATCGGACGTACGTCGGCGTACGTAAAATCTAACCTAGCTATAATTACTCTAAAATTTAAAACTGTATTAAATGAAGCCAAAACAGCATCGGCTGGGCTTCATATTTTTTTTCTTATTATTCCAACCGCCCGGTAGTGTCTAGAACTACCATCGTATTTTTCAAAAACGTTGTAAGCGGAGTGAACCGCTTGACGCCAAGAGACATAAGTGCCCTGTTTGCCCTCGAATTCCGGGAGAGATTTAACTATGTCGAGACACTCTTCAAAACTATTACCTTCCACAATTTCAATTTCTTTAAAAATTTCAACTTCAGGTTTGTTTTGTGTCACCGTTAAATTTTTCACTGCATCACTTAATTTTCGTTCAAAATCCACTTTTGTGCTTCAAGGGCACCACTGACTGCGGATTCTACTATTATTTTTAAATCTAAAGCATTCATTTTTTGTTCATTGTTTTCAGATGGTTCACTAAACCGTAAAGAACATTTGCACGCAGTTTAATTTCAATATTATTAAAAAAAGTCAATCAATAGAAGCACTTCAATAAAAAAAAAAAATAACACTTGCAAGCTTTACAAATAATAAAAATATTCAAAGTATAGACAATTCTTACATTTTCTAAAAAAATATTTCTTAATGCTCCTAATTGATGAATGATGATGATTTTTTTTCCAGTTGGTTGATTCCGGTTTATATTGTTTAGATTTCCAAAAAGTTCTTCCAAGTTGGGCGCCAGTAAAAGAATTTCTTTTGTAATTCAATCTTCATTTGACCTTGTGAAAGACTGAAGATACTTAAGACTAACTTAATTGCTAGAGCCCTATAATGCATTGGATATCTTGCAGCTTGTGCAAGATATCGCATTTCATCCTTCTCGTCGTCGGTTGTTGACACTAGTCAGCTTCGTTTATAGAAGTAGCTGTGTCAGCATGGTTCGTCGTTGACGACGACAATGTGTGGCTTGGCGGAAGTTATGCAATCGTGATAACTTGCACATGCAAAAACACAACAGTTTCAAATCACCGTTTTTATTTAATTTTAGTCTTAAATACTCTTTTCCTTTACGTGATAATAAAAAAATATCTAAAACCACAAAGTTTCTATTGGATTATGTAATGTCATTTTCGATTGGAATTTCGGTCTATTCTACTCCTTTTTGATTCCAATCCAATATGAAAACACCGACTTTCCAAAATTACACACACACTACCTTAAGCCGCCACTTACCAAATGGGTTCTTCAAGTATTTAGTACTTTTGACAAGTATGTAATCCAAAGAAAAACTTAATATGTATGTGTGTGTTCCTCGTCTTCTCCTCAGGCAATTGGGAACAGAAGAACACTCGAAACAGCCAATCGAAGGCTTTTAGAGTAGTAGAAATGCAAAAACAGTATTCTGAACATCTAAACGAAAGCGATATATGAAATTATTTTTGATATAGCAAGATATTGACAATATGTGATATGCATAAAACATAATAAATGCTTTTACTAGAGAATTTCTAAGTTGAAACGATTTGTGGAAGCATAAAAATGCAGTAAATGCTAAAAATTAGGTGTTCATCTGATCATAGTAACTACTTTTCTCGGATGAATTTGTCTAGTAAGAACATTCTTTCTGTTATAAGTACTAATTAATTAATTCATTCAAAGTTACAAAATAGTAACTTGAAAATTTCTTAGTAGGTACATACTAATGTGCTCTACACCCAAAATTAAGTAGCCGTGAAACCAAATATTGAGTCTCAATTCGAAGTAATCTGTAACGAACAATGGTAGTAGTAATAAAAATATACGATAAATATATATATATTGTGATGGTGTTTCGCAAATGCATGTTTTAGTTACAGGCCCCACGTTGGGCGTCATCTGTAACGTACGTTATAATATATATACGATAATAGTATATTTATATTTATATTGTGATGATGTCTCAGCAAAGATGTTTAATGTTACATTGCTAACGAATCGGATAAAGATTCCTTACATTTAAGCACGATGGTTATATTGTTGTTGTTACCATTCAGAGCAAATAAGGATTCCGCATTTCCATCATAAATCGATCTCCTCAGACAACGGAGCAACATTCACGATTAGAAACGCTAAATGCAAAACATCAACACTAAGATTCCTTACAGAAGTGAGAAGGGAAGAAAACTATAACCCCATATCGTCCTAAGGTTACAACTTCCTTTTTCTCACCTTATATTTGGGATACACATCGATGTCACGCGTATCAAATCACCAAACACCTAAACTGTCGACTCACAGTCGAGTTATTTGAAGCTTCCCAAAATCGTTTCCTATTTTATATCAGAATGAGCATAATAACTCAAATGATTTGTTCAACCCTAACTGATAAACACAATTCAAACTGACTATTATAACTCAAACTGTAGACATCGATCATATCCTAAAGTAAGGAGAGGATGATAGAAGAGAGAGTTCATTGCACATTGAGAAGATGGTTTCGACCAACTTCAGCCCCAGAAAAGGAACTAAGTTATCATCTCCTCTTTCACCTATCCAACTCAAGGAATCTATCCCTGAACTTTTCATCGCTCTTATCCCTTTCCCAAAACACTGGATTAGAAGTCCAAGCCTTACACAGAACAGGGTTGTCTTCACTCAACAGCCACACTGGGCCTGCTGGTTGCACGATTGCTGAACTCGCCGGATGAGGGGAGGATCTTGCAGCTGGAGTGCAGACGGTGTTACATTATTTACAGACCCGAGAGATCCTGATGTTGTGGACCTAAAAAAAATGTTAAGTTTGCTGAGGCCCGATTTGGTGTAGGAGTACGAAAAGATGCTTGTACCTGTCATCCATAAATTTTCTTTCGTATTAGAATGTGGACTCACGCGTTTATATATGAGGGAACATAGGTGGTCGTGTCCCTAGAGCCTATACTTAACCCACCCTATCATAATAGTTGTACTAGCTAATATGAACCTTTGGTTTCCATTTTTGCTCGATTATTCGGAAACCCCTGATTGCGGAAATCAAAGATGGAATTGATTCCCTTAAGCCTTCTATACCCATCCCTATCATACAACGAACTACATTCCTCCGTCGTATTCCTGTAATGGTTCTCTCATGGCTTACCATTTTACTAGAGAACCCCCTTATTGTAAAAGAGAAGTTTGAATAAACTTCCCCTTACATTACTTTAACCGAATATTATTGTCATTAACCAATTCTCTCAACCCCTCCTTATTCTTAAACTTACTCACAACTCATGATTGTTTCTTCCAAAAACCAAAATTTAGCTTAAAATCACAAACTTTATTCATAATCATAAATTCTTAAATTCTATAAAAACTAGGCTTATTATTCCTAAATAAACTCAAAATGTCGTCCTCAATTACGTCTTTGAGTATCAAAAATTTTGTTCACAAATTATCCTTATAATAAACTAATCCATATCTATAACATAAAATATTCCTCCACTCGCTCAATAGAAGATATTTTAAAACTCGAAAATTATTAACGAAATAAATTTTACTTTCAACTGTACCTTCACTAAATTTTTATTTCTTACTAAAAGATTACACCCTTACGAATCGTCTCGTAATGGCGTAACTGAATATATTTTTATTTTTATAAACATAAACGAAACATTGACAAAATATTGTCTTTCACAAACACGTATCTTTATAGTCGTTCTTCAATATCAAAATTATTTGTAAACCGTAACTGTTCTTAGCAAATTTCGTTTCAAAAAGTAGATGCAAATTTTATCACCAAATAAATAATCAATCAATTTGAAATTTTGTTTTAGGAAATCAAAATATAACAATATAGTTTTGAAAAATAAATGACTCACCAGATCTTTTCCATACGTAGAAGTGCACTTTTACTATAGATGATCCGTTCAGCATACAATGTTGTTTTTATCTGTTGTTAAATGAATTTCCAAATTGACTTTCTCTTAAATTGGGATTATGGTTTCCGACATTCACGATAGTTATTAGTTTTAGGTTGTATATTCTTGTTAATTCTGACTCTTCAGAGGAGTGGAAGGATTCACAGGTTTTGTTAAATGAATCTTATATCCCTACTATATATCTCTAAAATAAAATAACCTATATCTCGTTACAGGAACTCTACTGTATCTTTTTTTTTGTTACTGAAATAACTTTACGACTTTAATTTTGTTTCACATGATTCTTCTGACGATTACTTTAATTTTTGCTTTTTCCGATTATACTTTTTAGCTTTTCTGGACTTAAGTTATCCTTTAAATGTTTTCTCTTTCCGATCTTTGTTCTTTCTTTTTTTTTTTTTATCTTTTTACAGGTCCGAAACTTATTTACTTTTTCATTAGTTTACTATCTTATTCTTCTTGGGATCGCATTCGAATTACAACAATCTCAAATCTTTAATCGTATTCTTTCTTTTTATGTATTCACGTTTTCAAAATTCAAAAACCGAATTTAACTCTGTACTTAACAAATCTTGACGGTACATATTCAAAAAAAATAAATGAATTTTATCCTCGCGTATTAACATCTGCGATCGAGTCGGTTATCCACGGATAATCGATTCTCGTTCGGTGTTCTGTTATCGTAATCAAAAAAAAACTTTCTCACTGTACTAGTCTACTCACTGAATAGCAAAAATAACTGAAGTATTAACATAAATATGATAAAACCATAATGATAAATACCAGATATCCTTGTTATATAATAAATTCCTTTGACTTTTTATTTGCGCAGGTAACTCACAAAACCTTGTCCTGATTCCTTCACTGAGTGATGCATTTACAACGACAATAATATTATAATGTCTTGATAGATGTTCGCTGTTGCTGGACTTGATTGATGGATTTCTTGACTGGACTTTAGCTTGTTCTTGCTACTTGACTGTACTTTGACTGATGAAACTTTAGACTTGACTGATGAAAACTCTAAGACTTGACTGATGAAAACTTTAAGACTTGACTGATGAAAACTGTTTTAAAACGACTGACTGCTTCTCGACGAAATGCAACGTGACTTGACTGATAGATTGGACTGACTGTGGGTACTAAGAAATACCTCTTTTTTTGCAGATCGTAGATTGAACTGACGGCAACAAAAGAATATCACTTTTGGCGTTTAACACAACAAATAGATACAAAATACAGCAAATAGAATTGCGTATAATAATCACTACGTGTAAAATTCGCTGCGAAAATATATCGGTGCGTAAATATAATGCGCTGCGTAAAAACAAAAATGCTGCGTCTGGCCGTATGAATGCGGAAGAATTCCTGAGCCACTTAAGCTCGGAAATTTCCTCGTTAGTTTCTTGATGCGTTTTTTCTTATTTTCTTGTTCTTTGATTTTCCCTACGTACAGTCTCGTCACGTGCTTTCTTCGACGAACCTACGTGGATCGAAAAGAAATGTATAAGTATGTATGTTTTTTCACATGGACATGCTTGCTTTTTCTATTCACTTTTTCTTCACCATAAATATGCTTTTCAGATAATGAAATAGTTTACCTTTCTTCTAAATGGATGATTTATTCAATTTTTACACGGAGAACTTGGGCATATTTGCGTCTGGAAAATTTTCCGACGCCCTGCGTCTCGTGCAAATGTACTGCGTTCTACCAGGCTTTTCGCCTTTATAATTGGTTGAAAGAAAACCTGATAATTTAATTTATTAGTAAAACTAATATGTTTCTAAAAGATATCTTACAAAGACTTACCAAAATTAGGGTTTATCTAATTTGATGAACTGATCGATTTGACGGCCAGACGGAAAAGAACAATGTCCGTCGACGTCGTTTAACTTGAAACCTAATCAACATGGCTGCCGGCTACTTGGAATTCAATGGAAACGAATCCAATTGGCCTGCATGAAGTGAAACTTTGATTTGTGTAGGTTGGTATGACTGACTAATATTTGTCTTTGGATTGTTTATAGGTCTGTTCGTGTTTAGGTGTTTTACACATTAAATCTCGAACCTGTATAACAGTTCGGATCTGATTGTTATGTTACTTTCGATAATTCTGAGTTAAAATAAATGAGCGGAGTGGATTCCTATCTGTCTACTTACTTCAGATCAGACATATCTATATTTATTAATTGACATGACTTGTATTATAAATCTAGATTCTCGCTGGTTTAATGTATGTTTATCTGACAATGAAGGTATGATGTTTTTATAGCAAATTCAAAATGATGCTCTGATTTTTGTGGCATTCGGATTTAGAATTTTTGCCTTTTGTAGTGCTTGAGGTTTTGAGTCAGATGGTTTCCTACACAGCTTGTACTTTTGACTAGTTCTCAACTCGTCAAACGGGCAAGAAAAGAAACCGCATTTGTATCATTTGCTCTAAAGAGAGTCTCATGCACAGCTGACGCCGGGCAAAAAAAAAACATTTGAATTTACTTTTTGAGATCCTTCGTATGAACTACGGATTCAAAACCTTTTTCATCTTTTACCTTATATAAATTATTACCAATAATTTTGACGAGTATCACTTTTAAAAATTTCGGACAGAGCTTTGCGTTACGGTGTTTGGTTGCATCGCTTGTTCGTGTGCTTGTCCTAACACTGTTTTAAGGTGTGCATGCAAAATATTTATTTTTGCTGCTTTAGGTAACCAATCGATTTCCGAACTATTTAGCCCGCCAAGTTCTTTCAAGAGTCTATAATCGGCACCATGTTCGATCATGCGCTGCCCGAACAATGCCTCATAAGGTGACATACCTAAAACAGAGTGTACCGATGTACGTAAAGCACTGCCTATAGAAGACAAGTGTTCGTCCCAGTTGTATTGTCTAACATCGATGTATGAACGAATCGCTGCCAGAATGGAGCGGTTCACTCTCTCACTCGCATTAGCCTGCGGAGAGTACGTTGCGGTTTTCATATGTTTTATTCCAAACAATTCGATCATTTTACTGAACTCCTTGCTCAAGAACTGCGAACCATTGTCTGACAACAAACTTTCCGGAACACCATACATAAGAAAAATGTCATCCCTCAAAAACTTGATAACTTCGGCTGCATTTGCTTTTTTCAGTGGCTTAATAAACACGAATTTCGTTAGCTGATCTAAAGCGATAACTATAAACTGGTTTCCCAAACGTGACCTTGGATATGGTCCGAGAAAGTCTACGTAAAGGTGTTGAAACGGTCTTTCAACTGTAAACGCTTTTCCCATCTCTGAACGTAAAATCATGTTGGGTGCTTTAGTAGTTTTGCATGTCTCACAATTACCTACAAAGTTTTTAACCTGTGAAGACATGGATGGCCAAAAAAATCGGTGGCGGAGGCGATACAATGTCTTGGCTACCCCGCCGTGAGATGCTCTTGGTGGGCAATGAGCCAAAGAGATCAACCTTTCCGTCAGCGCTGATAGAACCCACAACTTCCAGACTGACTCCTCCTGAAGAGGATTTCCTGTAGTGTGCCTAACCTTCTTATAAACGAAATTTTTCGTAACTCGAAGATCAGGTAATCTTTCATTATTGTTTCTGATGTGCTTAGCGATTTGGAGGTATTCTTCCGACGTGAAAGCCGGATCGTCCAAATCGATGTACAGCACTTCAGTCGGGTCTGTTGACATAGACCTCGGTGGGAATACTTCTGGATGTAGTCCCTCTACCTCGTACGAGCGAGATAAAGCATCTGGTACCACATTCAAAGTGCCCTTCCGGTGTTCTATCCCAAAATCAAACCCTTGTAATTTGAGGCTCCATCGCGCTAATCTCCCCGTTGGATCCCTCAAACTCATCAGCCACTTGAGGCTCGCGTGGTCGGTGATAACTTTGAATCTGTATCCCTCCACATATGGTCGGAATTTATGTATTCCTTTCACAGCTGCCAAACACTCACGTTCGGTAACTGAATAGTTACGTTGCGCTGCATTTAACTTTTGCGAAAAATAATAAACCGGTCTCTCTAAACCAGTTTCGTCTTCTTGACACAACACACAACCAATTCCTGTGTTAGATGCGTCGCATAATATGACAAACTGTTTACTAAAATCTGGATTAACCAAAACTGGAGCCGAGGTTAATGCTTTTTTAATGGTCTCCAACGACTTCACTGCTTCTTCTCCGAATTTGAAACTATTTCCTTTCTTCAAAGTATCCGACATCGGACTTGCCAAACTAGAAAAATTTTCAATGAACCTCCTGTACCATCTCGCCATGCCGAGAAATCGACGTTCTTGACGCACTGACGTCGGTACAGGGAAATCTACAATAGCTGAAACTTTCGCTGGGTCAGCCTTCAAACAACCAGGTCCTACTACGTACCCAAGGTACTGAAGTTCTTGGAAACAGAATTTCGACTTTTCGACGTTAATCGTCAAGCCGGCTTCCAGTAACCTTTTCGCTATGATTTTCAGTATTTCCATATGTTCCTTGAATGATTTCGAAATAACTAATAAATCGTCTAAATAAACGAATACTCGATCACGCAATTCTGAAGGAACCACCAAGTTCATAAGATAAGTGAGGCTTTGAGCAGCATTTGAGAGACCGAACGGCATCACTTTAAATTGACAGAGTGGTCTTCCGGGGACGGTGAAAGCTGTCTTCTCCCGCGAACTTTGCTCCAGCGGTATCTGCCAGTACGCATCTTTCAGATCCACACTCGAAATGAAGTGTGTCTCCGAAAGGCGGGCTAACAATCCCTCTATTTGAGCAATTGGATTCGCATTCTTTTTTTGTTTCGAAGTTCACCTTCCGAAAGTCCAAGCACATGCGGTTCTTGCCTGGCTTTCGCACCAAAACGACGGGCGAACTCCATGGGCTGGAACTCTCTTCAATGACTCCTAACTCAAGCATGCGGTCCAATTCCTCATATACTAGGGCTTGTACCGCTGGAGATATGGGATAATGACGCTGTTTTATTGGCGCAGCATCACCCGTATCTATCACGTGTTCTAATAAGTGTGTTCGTCCTAACCCTCTCTCAGTGAAAGATGGAAAGAGCTCTACAGTCTCTTTCAAAATCTTTGACTCTTGGTTGGTCAGAATACATTTAGTTGGTTCTTTGACTTCGGAAGTGGATTCAGTGGGAGTGTCTAGTGAGGAAATTATGTTAGGAGCAATTTGGAACAAGGCCCAAAAGTCAACCCCTAAATAAAGTGGTTGTGCCAGTGATGGTACCACAAAAAGATCTAGCTCATTGGCTTTGCCTTTGAACCTAACTTTCGCTGTAACCATACCCACGATAGATTGTTTCTTTCCATCAGCTGTTGCCACGGCTGAAGAGAATGACTTGTAAGGAATTTTGTGTTCCTTCAAGAACTCTAGAGCTCCTGAGCCAAGACAACTTATGCTCGCACCTGAATCTAACAGACCGAGCCACTTTTTGCCAAACATTTCTACTGAAACGTATGGACGCGGATCTTCTGAGGTATTCTTCAAATTAGTTGCAGATATAGCTTTGTATATTTGTTTTCTTCGCTTTACCCTACTTCTTAACTTTGCTATTTTCTCGGAGCGACAAGGGAATGTCAATATTCTTCGACGAGCTTTGAAATACTCTATTTGCCGTTCCTGAAAGGGTTTTTTATAAGGACATATCTTTGGTTTTTCAGTCGACGTGCTCTCATGTTTTTCGATCGATTTCCTGTCATTAGATTTAAACAATGTTATTTTCGGTTGAAGATGTTTATGGGTAACTAGATTCCCGAGTATTTGTTCCTCACAATTTCTCCCTCGGTTGAGAGATTGCTCACCGGTAAGTTTTCCGAACATACTGGACAATTTGTTGTAACTGTTTCCTTTCGACCACATTTAAAACAAAACAGACGCCTTCTCGTGTCTGGACACTCTCTAAAGAGATGACCCACGCCCTTACAGTTCCAGCACTTAAATTCTTCTTTCCTATGGAAAGCCTCCAATGAAGTGTCTGGTTCCGTTCGAACGTTCTCGATAGCTAATCAGTCTAATTCATGTATTTGGCGACGAGCTGGGTTGTTCAAATATGTCGTCGGCTGCGTTTTGAATCGAGGAATGTCATTTCCGTTAAGGAACTTTTCAATTGTCCTGGAGACGTATACTAACTCGGCAAGACTATTCGTGTTGAATGTTATTAATAGTTCTCCCATTCTACGTTTCACGTTTTGCTTCACCAATTCCACTATCTCCCTAGATGGTTTTGGAACTCTTAGTCTGGAATTTATCTTTATTAGGTCATCGTAGAAGTCGTTGAAACTTTCGTGAGCTAATTGCTTACGATCGGCCATTTTTCTCGACAGTTCGGAGTCTGTCTCCAGACTTCGATATTGTTCTAATAACGCTAACCTAAGTTCAGACCAGGATGTTCGAGGATTGTTCTTCAGATACATCCAAAACCATGTTTCGGCTGGATCCTTAACAAAATGGTGGAAATTGGAAACAATTTCTTCCCAAGTTACGTTACAACTATCCTTCACACGTTCTAATCTAAATAGAAAATCGTCTACTGTCATATTCTTATTATCAAATTTGATTCCCCACTTGTGATAATGTGGAAATCTGACAAATGTATTAGCTGGTGATGGTGCTAGATTAGGTTGATTCGAAGTGGACGGTGAATCGTTGAGATTCATCTGACCCAATTGAGTCAAGAAATTGTCTACATTCGAACCTCTAGCCATGTCAACTGGATGAACACGGTGTTCATTCGGTTGTGTCTGAATCTGATTGGACTGAGTATTTGTGGCTCTTAACGCAGGTAATTCGTCAGAACGCGCAGCAGGTGTTGGTACTTCATGTAAATTCCTATCGTTGCGATCACGTGGCTGGGTTGTGGGAACAGATCTAGTAAGAGTATCTCTTATTAAATTGCCTACTTGCTCTAAGATCCTTGCCTGATTTCGAGCTAACTCCTCTCGCAAAAATCTTTGGTCTTCAGTCCTACTGAGGCCTACTGTTGCTGACACTACTTCTTGAACATGATTCTCAAAGTACTCAGCTTCTCGTGACTCGTTAACTTCCTGTCGGCTAGAACTAGCAGCTGGGCCAGACGCATTTCGTCCTGACAGTCCGTTCGAATGATTCTCGGCATTCTCGATATCTCGTGAAGCAGAGTCTCCTCCTTCGGGAACACTAGAACTACGCCTACCCTCGTCGTTGTTACTACGTGGCATACTATGTCTTCGTCTAAACCTTAATTCACGTGCGCTCGGAATTTCTAAACGTTCTCTACCACGTCTACTCATGTGTACTCGTAAACTTTCTCAAAAAAAAACTTAATCTACAATTTTATTTCAAGAAAACTAATTCAATGCAAACTTAACTAAATTTTCAGTCACTTTTGGCCTTAATTAGACTACCAAAAGACTGAGCCTTAAATCTAATTACGTTTTTATTTTATCAATTCCTTAAAACAAAATACTTAAAAAAAAATATATATCTTAACGGGTGCCACCAGGCAAAACTTAACTAAACTATATCTTAACTGAAACTGAACTGAACTTAACTGAAACTTAACTGAAAGTTAACTGAATTTATCTGAAAATTATCTGAAACTTAACTGAAACTTAACTGAAACTTAACTGAAACTTATCTGAACTTATCTGAATCGCCACCAGGCAATAATTTCGAGCGGCTTTCCCTATACTTCTGCAACAGACGTGCGTCGGGAAAATTCACCAACCACCGGTCAACGCCTCCGAAATCTCCTCTCTAATTTCTTCCAACAAAAGTCTTCCTTAAACAGGAACTGATGTCATAGTTCGCTCAAGAGAGAATTCTTTGAAAAGAAGTGAATCCTTCGTAATGATCTCTATACTTCCGCAACAGACGTGCGTCAGGAACTTGTTCAACTAACCACCGGTCAAAAGATCTAGAAAATCACTACTTGGAATTCATTCACAAAATTAAGCGTTCAGCCTTACGCAACAGACCACCGAGCAAACGTCTACCCAGTGCGGACATAAGCACTTACGGCATTACCACCGAGGTTGAAAATCACCTATCGACTTACTACAACAGACAAAGTCTCTTTTAATGCCAAAACTTCCGGTTAGCAATATCGAATCAGCTCTCCTCTTAGTGCAATACCTCGAGTGAACTCCTACACAAAAAGCTCGCTCTCAAGAAAATTTTTCAAACAAAAATAAATTTTGTCTTAGCTCTTCTGTAACATTCTCGAAAAAAAATGAAATTTTGTAGTACCTACTTTTAAAAAATCGGGCCCCACGTTGGGCGCCATCTGTAACGAACAACGGTAGTAGTAATATAAATATACGATAAATATATATATATTGTGATGGTGCTTCGCAAATTCATGTTTTAGTTACAGGCCCCACGTTGGGCGCCGTCTGTAACGAACAAAGTTATAGTAGTAATAAAAATATACGATAAATATATATATATTGTGATGGTGTTTCGCAAATGCATGTTTTAGTTACAGGCCCCACGTTGGACGCCATCGGTAACGAACAATGGTAGTAATAAAAATATACGATAAATATATATATATTGTGATGGTGTTTCGCAAATGCATGTTTTAGTTACAGGCCCCACGTTGGGCGTCATCTGTAACGTACGTTATAATATATATACGATGATAGTATATTTATATTTATATTGTGATGATGTCTTAGCAAAGATGTTTCATGTTACATTGCTAACGAATCGGATAAAGATTCCTTACATTTAAGCACGATGGTTATATTGTTGTTGTTACCATTCAGAGCAAATAAGGATTCCGCATTTCCATCATAAATCGATCTCCTCAGACAACGGAGCAACATTCACGATTAGAAACGCTAAATGCAAAACATCAACACTAAGATTCCTTACAGAAGTGAGAAGGGAAGAAAACTATAACCCCATATCGTCCTAAGGTTACAACTTCCTTTTTCTCACCTTATATTTGGGATACACATCGATGTCACGCGTATCAAATCACCAAACACCTAAACTGTCGACTCACAGTCGAGTTATTTGAAGCTTCCCAAAATCGTTTCCTATTTTATATCAGAATGAGCATAATAACTCAAATGATTTGTTCAACCCTAACTGATAAACACAATTCAAACTGACTATTATAACTCAAACTGTAGACATCGATCATATCCTAAAGTAAGGAGAGGATGATAGAAGAGAGAGTTCATTGCACATTGAGAAGATGGTTTCGACCAACTTCAGCCCCAGAAAAGGAACTAAGTTATCATCTCCTCTTTCACCTATCCAACTCAAGGAATCTATCCCTGAACTTTTCATCGCTCTTATCCCTTTCCCAAAACACTGGATTAGAAGTCCAAGCCTTACACAGAACAGGGTTGTCTTCACTCAACAGCCACACTGGGCCTGCTGGTTGCACGATTGCTGAACTCGCCGGATGAGGGGAGGATCTTGCAGCTGGAGTGCAGACGGTGTTACATTATTTACAGACCCGAGAGATCCTGATGTTGTGGACCTAAAAAAAATGTTAAGTTTGCTGAGGCCCGATTTGGTGTAGGAGTACGAAAAGATGCTTGTACCTGTCATCCATAAATTTTCTTTCGTATTAGAATGTGGACTCACGCGTTTATATATGAGGGAACATAGGTGGTCGTGTCCCTAGAGCCTATACTTAACCCACCCTATCATAATAGTTGTACTAGCTAATATGAACCTTTGGTTTCCATTTTTGCTCGATTATTCGGAAACCCCTGATTGCGGAAATCAAAGATGGAATTGATTCCCTTAAGCCTTCTATACCCATCCCTATCATACAACGAACTACATTCCTCCGTCGTATTCCTGTAATGGTTCTCTCATGGCTTACCATTTTACTAGAGAACCCCCTTATTGTAAAAGAGAAAACTAGGCTTATTATTCCTAAATAAACTCAAAATGTCGTCCTCAATTACGTCTTTGAGTATCAAAAATTTTGTTCACAAATTATCCTTATAATAAACTAATCCATATCTATAACATAAAATATTCCTCCACTCGCTCAATAGAAGATATTTTAAAACTCGAAAATTATTAACGAAATAAATTTTACTTTCAACTGTACCTTCACTAAATTTTTATTTCTTACTAAAAGATTACACCCTTACGAATCGTCTCGTAATGGCGTAACTGAATATATTTTTATTTTTATAAACATAAACGAAACATTAACAAAATATTGTCTTTCACAAACACGTATCTTTATAGTCGTTCTTCAATATCAAAATTATTTGTAAACCGTAACTGTTCTTAACAAATTTCGTTTCAAAAAGTAGATGCAAATTTTATCACCAAATAAATAATCAATCAATTTGAAATTTTGTTTTAGGAAATCAAAATATAACAATATAGTTTTGAAAAATAAATGACTCACCAGATCTTTTCCATACGTAGAAGTGCACTTTTACTATAGATGATCCGTTCAGCATACAATGTTGTTTTTATCTGTTGTTAAATGAATTTCCAAATTGACTTTCTCTTAAATTGGGATTATGGTTTCCGACATTCACGATAGTTATTAGTTTTAGGTTGTATATTCTTGTTAATTCTGACTCTTCAGAGGAGTGGAAGGATTCACAGGTTTTGTTAAATGAATCTTATATCCCTACTATATATCTCTAAAATAAAATAACCTATATCTCGTTACAGGAACTCTACTGTATCTTTTTTTTTGTTACTGAAATAACTTTACGACTTTAATTTTGTTTCGCATGATTCTTCTGACGATTACTTTAATTTTTGCTTTTTCCGATTATACTTTTTAGCTTTTCTGGACTTAAGTTATCCTTTAAATGTTTTCTCTTTCCGATCTTTGTTCTTTCTTTTTTTTTTTTTTATCTTTTTACAGGTCCGAAACTTATTTACTTTTTCATTACTTTAGTATCTTATTCTTCTTGGGATCGCATTCGAATTACAACAATCTCAAATCTTTAATCGTATTCTTTCTTTTTATGTATTCACGTTTTCAAAATTCAAAAACCGAATTTAACTCTGTACTTAACAAATCTTGACGGTACATATTCAAAAAAAATAAATGAATTTTATCTTCGCGTATTAACATCTGCGATCGAGTTGGTTATCCACGGATAATCGATTCTCGTTCGGTGTTCTGTTATCGTAATCAAAAAAAAACTTTCTCACTGTACTAGTCTACTCACTGAATAGCAAAAATAACTGAAGTATTAACATAAATATGATAAAACCATAATGATAAATACCAGATATCCTTGTTATATAATAAATTCCTTTGACTTTTTATTTGCGCAGGTAACTCACAAAACCTTGTCCTGATTCCTTCACTGAGTGATGCATTTACAACGACAATAATATTATAATGTCTTGATAGATGTTCGCTGTTGCTGGACTTGATTGATGGATTTCTTGACTGGACTTTAGCTTGTTCTTGCTACTTGACTGTACTTTGACTGATGAAACTTTAGACTTGACTGATGAAAACTCTAAGACTTGACTGATGAAAACTTTAAGACTTGACTGATGAAAACTGTTTTAAAACGACTGACTGCTTCTCGACGAAATGCAACGTGACTTGACTGATAGATTGGACTGACTGTGGGTACTAAGAAATACCTCTTTTTTTGCAGATCGTAGATTGAACTGACGGCAACAAAAGAATATCACTTTTGGCGTTTAACACAACAAATAGATACAAAATACAGCAAATAGAATTGCGTATAATAATCACTACGTGTAAAATTCGCTGCGAAAATATATCGGTGCGTAAATATAATGCGCTGCGTAAAAACAAAAATGCTGCGTCTGGCCGTATGAATGCGGAAGAATTCCTGAGCCACTTAAGCTCGGAAATTTCCTCGTTAGTTTCTTGATGCGTTTTTTCTTATTTTCTTGTTCTTTGATTTTCCCTACGTACAGTCTCGTCACGTGCTTTCTTCGACGAACCTACGTGGATTGAAAAGAAATGTATAAGTATGTATGTTTTTTCACATGGACATGCTTGCTTTTTCTATTCACTTTTTCTTCACCATAAATATGCTTTTCAGATAATGAAATAGTTTACCTTTCTTCTAAATGGATGATTTATTCAATTTTTACACGGAGAACTTGGGCATATTTGCGTCTGGAAAATTTTCCGACGCCCTGCGTCTCGTGCAAATGAACTGCGTTCTACCAGGCTTTTGGCCTTTATAATTGGTTGAAAGAAAACCTGATAATTTAATTTATTAGTAAAACTAATATGTTTCTAAAAGATTTCTTACAAAGACTTACCAAAATTAGGGTTTATCTAATTTGATGAACTGATCGATTTGACGGCCAGACGGAAAAGAACAATGTCCGTCGACGTCGTTTAACTTGAAACCTAATCAACATGGCTGCCGGCTACTTGGAATTCAATGAAAACGAATCCAATTGGCCTGCATGAAGTGAAACTTTGATTTGTGTAGGTTGGTATGACTGACTAATATTTGTCTTTGGATTGTTTATAGGTCTGTTCGTGTTTAGGTGTTTTACACATTAAATCTCGAACCTGTATAACAGTTCGGATCTGATTGTTATGTTACTTTCGATAATTCTGAGTTAAAATAAATGAGCGGAGTGGATTCCTATCTGTTTACTTACTTCAGATCAGACATATATATATTTATTAATTGACATGATTTGTATTATAAATCTAGATTCTCGCTGGTTTAATGCATGTTTATCTGACAATGAAGGTATGATGTTTTTATAGCAAATTCAAAATGATACTCTGATTTTTGTGGCATTCGGATTTAGAATTTTTGCCTTTTGTAGTGCTTGAGGTTTTGAGTCAGATGGTTTCCTACAAATCAGGCTACTGTATTTATTTAAATTGGGTTGCTGTTAATACTGACCGGAAAATGCATGTATTATCTTTTGACCGGAAATTGTCTGTATTGGCTTTTGATGAAAAATGGGTTTAAATTACTATATTTTACTAATTTTTTCAACAACGCAACAAAGCATAGACAACATGAAACGGTTATTACTTGTGGCCACAGTGTTATCAAAAAGTTTATAACAATCGGATTCGGGTTCTAAAATCAAACAAATTTTTCGTTTTGAGAAGGATAACGTAGGTGGGTTCATTGGTTAGCCCATAGAGTACCTATATTACCTAGAGAACCGACCGGTACCCCTCTTGCCTTAAACACCCGCAAATTTTATTTGAGGTGAGTAAGTGAAAACTCTCTTAGTTTACTCTTTTTTCCTTATCCGTGAATCCGTGTGAATGGTGGAAATAAAAACAAATTGGCGCATTAGTTCAAAATGGTACGTGTCTACGGTTTAATTGTGAACAAAGTGGTGGCATTAGCTCAAAAAGGTGGGTGTCTACGATTTGCACACCTAAATCGTAGACACGTACCTTTTTGCGCTAAGAAACTAGAGTGCGCTTCCAATTTTCGGTAGGTGTTTTTGTTTTTTTTTTTAAACATAAATATTCAAAAATATTATTTAATTTATTACCCGGGGGCAACAATGACCGATATTCTTCATAGTTTAGGTTGACAAAAGGTTAAAAAAAGAAATTTGACTACGAAATTAATAAATTTCTCAATTTTTGAATTTAACGGATTTTTTTTTTGAATCCCTGGGCGGTCTTATCCACCTTATTGAGCACTTTGAGCAATTTGAGCGAAGTCCTTTCAATTGAAGCCATGTTGGTTCGGTCCCATTTAAAATGCATTGGACAACAACCCCATACAAAACTTAATGGGCATTTTCCTCTCAGTACAGCTTGTAGGGTGGAAGAGAACGACCGCCTAAGTCGGTTCTCTAGGTAATATAGGTACTCTATGGGTTAGCCGTTGACATTAGCCCATTTTAAGTATTAGAAATAATAAACTTTAAATTTTGTTAAACTTAACACACTTACGTTTATTATATTTTTGGTTGATATAAAAGATCTCAGAACCAAACTTCGAAAATATTGTTTAAAGGAACGCACTATTCTTCACAAAACAAAACCTCACTGAAGTTGTTACATTTATTGCATTACAATCGTCAGGCTTTGGTTAATATAGCATATAAAGTTGAAGTTATTACGGCCAAAATTCAAAACTCTTCAGTGCCTTTTTTGTTAAATTTATATAGTTCATATATTTACTTATTAATAAACCGTTACATACTTACGTTTTTAAATTTATAAATATACTTTAAATACTTCATATAGTCGTATGCTAAGCACATATTTTACTTAATTTAAGTTTAGATTTTGATTATATATTGATCATATGTTGACATGCAATCAAATAAAGTTATTTCCAGAAAATTCAATTAAACTTCCTTTTTACCTTACACCAGTTGAATAAACGATTTTTAACACGCCCCATAGTGATCATAAATTATTTATTTTAAGGAATTTAGACTGAAACAAGAGAAGGAGGAACTATAATCATCAAGAGAAGATGAAGATTTTGTTACGTTACGTTGGAGATCCTGGATTTCTATTAAGCTTTGAACTTCATCAATAGGCGTTTATCAGAGTATACGATTTCTAGAATTCTTAATTTAATAGCAAAATTAATTAAAGACAGCGTTGTATTAGATATAAATTCCATTAAATTATGAAAAACAGCTGAGACACAAATTACGATTGGCTTATCCAATACAGCTTCCCATAATGCATAGGAACCTCATGTTCAATATTCAAACTGCAATTATATTCGGAAAAATACTTCAACCGAAGAAGATATGCCTCTATGAATATCCAAACAACAATGTAATGGAATATTTTACGAGAATTAACTAAAAAAATAAATATGTACTATCAATTTCGGGTGAATTCAAGTAATTACTGTGATGAAATGTACTGAAATTATTTGCTAGCTGGTACGAACTTTACTCTATGCATACGAAACTAAGTAAATATGTACTATAAATCTAACCTTTTACTAAAAGTTATAGGTTTTACTATACACTTTTTTACTTCTGGTAATAACTTCTGCTTTATGCATATCACCTTATGAATGATAGTTGAGAGAAACGTTTAATAATCGTGATAGATGAAACAGAAGTTGAACAAAGTAGTTCTTTGGTAAAACGATTCGTTCGTAGTTCCGCTCCAAATTGAGTGTAGGTACACCGAAAAATGTTCTTTTTTAAATAAATATTTTGTTATTAATTTGTTTATATTTTGCTGTAAATAGTTAATGAAAGACATTTGAGTAAAAAAAAAAACTATTACAAAACCAAAGTAACGATTAAAAAACTAAAACACAGCTTTAATTCAACACACAAAATTGAGCTTGAGTTTTGTTTTGTATTTTTTGTGCCCATAAAATACTACCAAATAAATCCATTAAAACAAGAAAAATAGTTGATTTCTTTTGGTTTATGCTCAATTTTGGAAGTAATACTAAAGTAAAATAACTGAGGTGAGGAATTAATAAATAGAAAAAACCGAAAATATTTATTAAAAATAAAATATTAATTGAATGCATTCAAAAATTAAAATGTATGAATATAAATGATCTGTATTTAAATCAAGTACAAAATAATAAAAAAACCATTTAAATTGTATGTGTAATGATATTTAAAAACAAATGTACAAGAAAAAATAAAACATACCACCTATTCCTCCAGCATCTCATTCAAAACAAAATTAAACTTATTGAAGAATATATTACAAACAAAATTAAGTCGTTGATTTAAATCTCATTTTTCGGTACCATTATATTTCTTTAAATCACAATATTCCTTTTGATTTTAGTTCAACTTTTTTATTTTTGTCTTAAATCTATGCTATCTTTGCTAATATTTTAAACATTAATATTAATTTTTTTGAAAGCCCACCAAAGAATACTTTAAAATAATTTGTACATAATAACACACAACCATATTAACGATATGAGACAAAATAAGAAATAGAAATACAAAGAATATTTTACATATATTATTGTAGGTGCATTTATTATTTTCACGGCAGCTCGCCATGTCTCCCATTTCTATATAATTTTGCACAAAAAAAAAATACTTTGTAAAATAGTTAATACATTATTTTAATAAGTTATTCATTATTTTTTATAAAATAAAATTATTCATATTATACATGAAAGAATATAATTGATGTTAAATATAATAATTAATTAGTTAAGATTTAAATAAATAAATACTTATATATTGATGTACTCAATTTTCATTGCGTTTTAATTAAATTTATTATTTTTACTTGCTCTATAGGGCAAGTATTGGTTTCGTGTAAAAAAAAGTCAAGGTTGTGATCAAAACTAACACTACGATGATCGAGAAATCCCAAAGGTGGGTTTCGTCCTTAGTAATTTGAGGTAGAACCTAAACGGGTAAGCCGATTTGCTTCAAATTAGGTACAGAGCATTTTTATGTGATTCCCTGTAGGGGAAATTCGTATTTTTGTTTTAGCTCACCTAGAACGGGAAGCTGCCATACAACCACGTAATTTTGTTCAAATTTTCTCAAAAATGACTAGCGATTTTGATTAAACTTCGTAGCTGAAATAACCAATCAGCCTTATTTTGAAATTCACTTTCATGCGAAAGTAAGTCGAATTCGAATAGTTTGTATTTTGAGTTTCGAACGAATCGAAAGTTCACTTTATCAATCGAAAGTTCATTTTTTTGTTGAAAACTAAGCAAATTTTGACTTTCGAATCATTCGAAACAAATGTCATTTATTTGAAGTTAAACATTTTCTGGCGAAAAGATTAAAAAAAACATGTAAGCTCAAATATTTTTGTTGAAAAATAAAGAAAATAAAATACTTTTATGAATTATTTGTTGACATTTTAATTAAAGGTCGCATTCCAATTGGACTAAACGGGAGAAGAAAGAAGTTCTCATCAAATTTATGGAAGAAAATCCGGAGATAGCCAAGGGATTTTCAATGTTGAATGGATTTAATGCATCCATTATCCTTCTCCTCCATATCTGCTCTTCGCCGCCATCTTCACTTCTTATAAATAAAATAATTGCCATCTGTTTTTCTTGAAAATTTAACAATAAACTCTTGCTCATGAACTAGCAAATAACAATGAGGTACAAGTATTTACAAAATAACAAAAAAATACCGGCGAGGGATTTTACTTTTTTTGTTTTGTTGAAAATTGAAAAGTGTGGCCAGGTGTGTATAAAGTAAAGAGAGACTTTGAAGTTACATTTTTTTTTTGTTAGTCAATTTTAAACACAATTAAATTGACATGAAAGCTAAAAAAAAATCTAGTATTTAACTATTCAAAAGTTTTAAATTTATTTTGTTACTTTTTCATGTCAATAAACTTACCGTACTATTTTCTAAATGCTCCCAAATTTTAAAATTTCAGTTTTTATTGATGTTTTTTAAATAGTAAACTTTACCGGGCCTTTAACATTACTTATCTTTACTTTATTTTTCTTAAATGAGAACGCATTATTTTGACCATCATTTTTATAAAAACAAAAATTCTTCGAAAAAAACAGCTTGGTCACACTAATTTAAATAGAAATGTCAGTAAATGTCAAAGAGCTGATGTTCATTTTATGCATTCATTCGATAATGAATATTATTCGTTCGATTCTCAAAATATGCAAAGTTCATTCGAATGAATAGATCTATTCTATCGAAATAGCTTTTCATTCGAATCTCAAAACAAGGCTGAATGTCTTAATATTCAACATTATGCTATCTTATCAAACATACAGTCTTCACACTAAATTCACTCTTGAAATTGAATTAGTTCTTTTCCAAAAAATGGAATTCACCCGTTTACAAAACAAATTCACCTTTTGCAACTAACATTAATATTTATATTAAAAAAAAAACCTTATCCTTCAAATCGTTAAAATTTGTTAACTAATAATTCAGTATGTATTGCATATGTATACAGATTCGCATAAGGTATGACAAAAAGCTAAAACGCTAAAAAGTTTGGGTTTAGGCAACAACAAAAAAACTAAATGGGAGGCGGGGTCTATTCCAACAATAGTCTTTCAAAAAAACTATCTCAAAGTATTTGAACGTCAAAATAACGAAAGAGGTCTAACGTATGTAAAAAGGAACCATGTAATCACGACGGTACACACCTATCAAAAAGACGAATAACGAAATGATCGAAAAAAAGAATCGTGTAATCAGGCTCATATGGAATATCCCGCTCCGTCAAGACAAAGAAGACGGAAGATTATGAAATTCAAACATCAAGTAATGCCGAAAAACAGAAATATTAAATTAGTTATCAGAGGAGACGTGATTAAAATCGAAGAAAAAAATGTATTTCAAAGCGAAATTTGAATTTTCGATTTATTTTTAACAGTAGTTAGTATAAAGAATCAGACGGCGCGCGGTGAGCTGAATTCGTTCATTGAGCTACCTCCATTGTGAATTATATGAATGGATTAAATTTGAAATGAGAGAGTTGATTTATGGGTTCAACAACGGAGCAAACTTCCAGTCAATGGACGAAGTCTTGCGTTAAACCCGTGACCGAATTCCGCCAGTACATGTGGATAAAATAAAGAAGGCACCAATTGAAGGGAGCGAAAATGAGCGAAGAAAGCCGCCATTATGTAACTTTTAGATAGATTCTATGATAGAACGGATCATTAGAGAAAGTCATGAGAAAAGCGGAAATTCAGTTAACGAAATTGAAAAATCGTTTTTAATTATTTTCAGAATTCTTAATTATTGTGAGAAAAATTTTGAGTAGGAGTTTCAGACGAGGGAAGCTCAGCTAATTTTGTTGGTGAGGAGTTAAATTCTTTCAAGAGAGCAACTTAAACAGTTAGGGTCAGGTGGGCCAGAAAACTAAGGAGGGACAATTCATTTATATATTTATTTAGCAAGAAACACAAATTGATAACCCGATAACCCTTCGTATCTTTTGTTTCCCGAGAATACGGGACTTTTTCAAACCCCCATTTCCTTTCTTTGTATTTCGGGAATCTCTCCCAGAGTCACCTTCGTTTAGACTTTAAATTTTAATTACGAAACTGTCTTTTTTCTTTAAAATTTTGTTCTTTTGCCAATTCTTAAAATTGTCCAATTGTTTTCCTATTGGGGTAATTGAGTAAAGAAGAGGAATTATATTTTTTTTTAGGTGTTGGCAAGTTTCACCAGCGGAAAAAAAACTTTTTGTTGCCCATTGAAGTATGTCCTTATAGGTTGGTGCTCTTCCGCTAACGACGGATTTCACGAAGACCCACAGTTCCGGGAAGATAACGATGTGCTTTTTTTTACACCCCCTGTGGCTCGAGCACTTTTACGGGCTGTCTTTGTTAGTGGTGTGGCTGCTATTGCGATCGCTGCTTTAAATCACTCTGCTATTTCACTGAGCAGTAGCGATTGCTCTTCAATGTTACTGCTCTCACTGCTCAGTGCTGAACGTCCAAGCAAATGATAGATGAACAGATGAACTACACTACAACTACCCAGTCACACACACATCAAAAAACATTTCACAAAAAAGATAAACACAAGAACCATAGATACACCATATAAAGATGACAATCTTTCGTACGTTTCACCCTCCAAAACCCATTTGTTTACATTGTTGTATTTGTAATTTAATTTTGTGTCGATGAATATATGTGAATTGCAACAACAATTTAATGGGGTGGGTTTGTTCTGTTTTGCTAGATCGGCCATTTTTTATGTGCAAACAACGCAGCCATCTTTAAAAAAATTTCAACTCACCAGCTTTTCACCATGAAAATGGGGGATGTTAGGTGGGGTATCGGGTTGTGTTGATAAAAACACAAATTTAAAGATGCTAAGTCCGCTGTTACACTACTACTTTGGCGTGATGAAACTTCTTTAAAATTTTTTTGAAAATTCATCTTGTAAGTCGTGCGCTATTTCGCATTAGTTTGATTGGTTATTGAAATCTTCAATTCTCTCTATATATGTATATTAACAACCATACAGGTATACATGTGGGCTCTACAAACAACGGAAATAAATGAAGCGACTTGTCAAATAAACAAGGAATACAATAGCATATATAACATAATGCTCATAAAAGCCCGGAGTGATTCGTTGAAAAAAATGACATTGGATATTAGCGACGCCATCACAGAAAAAAATGGACTTTCCATAAAAACTATTGATAACAATATATGTAATTCAAGCCAATAACAGAGTTTTTGTTATTGCATTAAACATGTAATTTATTAGCCCCGACGTTGTTTTTTTCGACAAATTTCCTCCCACCAAAAAATGTCAAATTCCATTGAGGGATGGCTACGATGACGATGGATTAAAAAACCTTTGAAAAATTCGAAAATTTTTCCATTTTATTTTCTGCTCCGGATTTTTTGTTTCTGGAATATGCAATTGTAGAACTTTCTGGTGTTTTTTGAAGCGAAAAATATTCTACAGACGTCGAAATACAGTTTGTTGCCTTTCAGTCGAGTAATAGACTGTCAAATTTCATGTCTTCGATGTCAAAAAATCCAAAAATTTGAGATTTAATTTCTTGAAAAGGGCAATTTTAGAGCTTTCGTGACTTTCGTAAAGAAATATTCGTCAAAATAAAGTTTGTCCCCTATCTGTCAAGCAATGTCAAGTTTCGTATAAAATTGAATTTTTATTTCGAAATGAAATGCCTTAACATAATATGCATGTCTGAAAAAAAGTATATGCAACCGACTTTTTTTCACCCGGGATGCATTTAAGAGCACATCCACATAAGTCAAAAAATATATGGCTACCAACCTTCGGTAACGAATGTTTTTCAGCAACCGATCTAAGCGCCACCTAAACATCTCAACATTTCAACAATTTATATCCACTCTTATGTTCACTCTTATTACAGACCTAAGTTATATTCATTTTTCGATTTGTATTTGTTTGCGTGTAAAAATTTGCTGATATCACTATTTACTTTCTCAAAAAACACGCCTATTGTTTTTTTTTAATCATATTCACTGTTTGTTTCAGTAAATTGAGAGTAAAAAACAAAAGACAATCGAATATACTTAAATCGATTATAAATTTTCACTTTCAAAACTTGTTTCCTCAAAATTATCCATATAAGGTCGGGTTAGCACTTTATAACTCGTAGCTCAATTTACTATACTTTTCGAACATACTCGTGGCATTTTTAAATAACCGGCATTTTGGTGGTGAATGGACGCCAAGTGCATATGCGTGCAAATAAATCATGGTGAATGGATGCCAACTGCATATGTGTGCGTGTTTCTCCTGAATTTCCCCTGAATTAGCTTGTAGGCAAACTCGGATGACAGCCGAGATTGTCATCTTTATATGATGTATCTATGACAAGAACCACGAACATGCATCTTTTTCTCCACATACAGTATGAGCACGGTTGCCGTTGTGCGATTTCGCATTTGTCGCATTTTGACCCCTTTTTTAAAAACTGGCTGTTCACCCTTTTTTTAAAAATATTGCGACTTTACTGACCCTATCTCTTTTTTGTAGACAAATTTTAATGTTCGGCTCGAATATTTTATATTCATTCAGAAAGATATGGTATTCTACATGTATCCATTAGGGATACTGATAATTTACTGACAATCATTTGTATGCCAAAAATTCAGTAAATTTAGGCCCAATAAACAATAAAACACGACTTCATAAGTTTAAAATTCTTTTTGAAAATAAAATAATTTAATAAGAGCCTGTTTGACAAAAGCCTTGTTTTTTTCAAGCACAGAGGACATTTGTCGAAAGAAACGACGTCAGGGCTAAGCAATTTACATGTTAAATGCAACAACAACTAATCTCGTTCGGGCTTAGCCAAGCACGGAGAATTCTCGGGCTTAGCTTAATCACGGAGAAAAACTGTGTTAACGGCGTGAATTGCATATCTACTTGTTATCGATAGCTTGTATAGAAACTCCTCCAGGCTTGCAAAAAACACGGCTAATGTCTGAGTAAAGTTGAAAGTTCTGATTAGTTACTTGACATATATAGGTATATTGGGCTAGGGTCACAAGTTCACAATACAAAGCAAATTTTTTTTTTGGATATAACCTATTCTGGTGGGTCAAACTACCATTGTTTTTCTCCTTCGGGCTTATGACCCTGTGCTAGTTTTTATTTAATTTTTCGATTAACTAATGAGAAAATTTTTCATAGGCATTGTTGAGCAGAGGCTCTAAATTTTACAGAACTTAAAAAATAAGTTTTTAAATAGCACATCGATCCACAAAATTAAACAATCTGACAGAGCGCATTACGGGGTTATGTTATGACGTATAGGTTATGAAGTATAGGTTATGAATCAGCATCTGGGCTACTATAGCTGCGGACTAGGTGTCAATCAAAACAAGACAGAAATGATGCTCTTCACCACTAGGACTAAAATACCGCCCTTTACCCTGCCCAAATTATACGGTCACACTCTCTCTCTATCAACAAAAGCTAAATACCTAGGAGTCATTCTGGACCCTAAGCTAAACTGGAAAATCAATATCGAAGAACGTGTAAAGAAGTAGTAAAACATTCGGAAAAAAAGATGATATTATGGATATACACTGCTGTGGTTCGTCCTATTTTAACGGATATATCGTATGGTGGCCGGCCTTAAGCAAAATATACAACATAGAAAAATTGAAAAAGATTCAAAGAACAGCTAGCATAGGTTCCACAGGTGCAATTAGATCTTGCCCAACCGATGCACTAAGCGTCATTCTTAATCTTCTTCCTTAAGATCTCTTCAGCAAGTACATGCTATCCTGCAGTGCAACCAGGCTTAGAAGAAGCAAGTTACTGGACAGAAAAACCCTATGGTCACACAAAAATTCTGGAACCAAGAGACCTGCGCTCAGTCCATATTGACTATCAAACACCCTCTCTCAACCTCGAAAAATGGTTCAATGTGCTTTTTCCCACCAGAGACGAGTGGAAAAATGATTCGGTGACACATGAGTATGACACCATAATCTTCATAGACGGCTCAAAGAAGAATGTTGGAGTTGGGGCGGGTGTTTTCTCGGAGGCACTGAAAACAAATAACTCTTATCGCCTACCTAATACCTCCAGCGTATTTCCGGCCGAGGTACTAGCTATTAAAGAAGCCTGCAGGATATTCAAACAAAAAACAATATCTAACCAAAATATTCACAATGTGGCCATCTGTATAGACAGCCAGGCTGCAATCAAAGCAATTGATAGCTGCCTGGTAACCTCAAAGTTGGTAAATCAATGCAGAGTTGAGCTCCCAGGCTTCAGTGATAGCACTAAAATCTTACTCATATGGGTCCGATGCCATAGTCACATCCAAGGCAATGAGCAAGCAGATGCGCTTGCCAGGCAGGGATTAGCCCTTCTCGTCTCTAAGGCAGAAAAAGTCGACCTTCCACTTTGATTCGTTAAGGGCAGAATATATGACCATTTCCTTTCGGACTCAATAAAAAGGTGGCAAGGTCTGTCAAACTAGGAAGATATGGCCTACCTATGACATAAACAGATCAAATGATTTAATAAAGAGAAATAGAACAGAGGCCAGGATCGTTGCAATCATCACTGGCCAATAGGAGAACATGCGGCTAAGCTACGCATACCTTTTAATAGTTTCTGCCATAGCTGCAAGAACCCTCTAGAGAAAGAAACCATCGACCACTTTCTCTGTAACTGCCCAGCTCTGGCCAGGTCTCGCTTCCTGGCATTTGGAAGCCCTTTTTTGGATAACCTAAACCGTGCTGTCGAACAAAAGGATAAACGATTTTATCTCTTTTCTAAACAGCACCAGATGGATCTAATAGATCAAACAATATCTTCACCACAGCTCTTGCATAGGAAGTGTAAGGACTAGCAGTGGTCTACCGGGGCTCGGTGGATCGGTAGTCGTGGACTGTATCGCTATTGACTCCGGTTTCTGGCCGATTCCCGATAGATTATTGCTGGCCTAATAAGTTAGGTAAAAACACTACAAATACAAAATTCACATACAAAAACCGTCACTAACTCTCCGTACAACCACTTAATCTTAATCATAACTGTTGAAGGACTTAAAGTTTGCCAAAACCTATGTTGGTTTGCCTTGAATTAGAAAAAGCCCAACCACAAGTAGATCTAGTGATAGGATATACGGCCGGCTCTCAACAGACCAAATCCTAGTCAACAAACTCGTAATTAACTTTTCGAACAATCACCAACTCTATAACTGGTGCAAGCCTTAAAGCATTGACATATACCTAGTAGGTATTACCTTGCTTAGAACAGGCACAGCCACGAGTGAATCTGGTGAAGGGCTATATGGTTGGATCACAACCCTACCGGAACCACCTAGCACACAGTAAAAAATTAGAAATCATAAGTTTTCTAAAATAATCCCGAAACCCATCGAGTGGCACATCAAAAGAATAGGGTTTTACACTCTATCCGTATTTGAAAATGAAAATCTTCTGCAATATATTGCCTTCCAAAGCAGAAATGATTTCACAAAAAGGTAACAAAACGCACCCTAGGAAAAAAATAGAAATCATGAGTTTTCTAAAATGTTCCCGAAACCCCCCAACTAACATTTCAGCTTCGGTTAGGTTTAACTGAAAATGCTTTCTAACTTCTATAAGAAATCTGTAAAACTTCGTTAAACATAAAAAGGAGAACATTATAGAGGCTCAAATAACATTTTTTAAACTTTTAAAGTGACTTCGGTACATCTTCGTGCAGGTACCATGCGCAGTTCTTATAAAAGTTTGAAATTCTATAACAAGTGTTTGTAAGATCTAAACGAAGTCTTATCGAGCGCTATGCACAGTTTTAAAGAAACTTATGTTTTGACAGATAGTCTCGTAAATGATTCTATAAAGGTAAAAACGCAAGTTTAATAGAGGTGTTAGTTGTTATTTTAGTGGTTTTAATATACCTATTAGAAGCAGATAATACAGCTTTTAACGAGGTAGGTATACAAATAAAAAAAAATATTTATTTTATTTCCAATTTTTTCGAAGTGGTTTTTTCTGTATTTAATCTAGTTTTTACCTGAAAGTATATATCACATAGGATTATTTATTAATTAATGTATTTATTGGAAATAATTATAAAACACAAACATTTTTCTTACCTCCCTAGGGATTGAACTCGGAACCTCCTGTATAAAAGTCCATCGCTTTAGCCACTGTGCCATCTTAGATATAAATTGGAAGATGCAAGAACTTGATCATACTTTTCCTTTTGAGAACTCCAAAGAGCTTCCTTATAATTATAAGCCCAAGCCTCGATAAAATATTAATCAAAGCTCCATTTACATGATGGCATCCAAGTATTGATGAATCAATAGGCGTGTTTTTTTGCAAGTCCATATGGATTTGTCGAAAAAAACTATATCGGGACTTAGGAACTTCTTGCTTACAGTGCGTAAGTCCCAATAATTATCTGGACTTAGCTAAAAGTCCACATGGATTTAAGTTGTTGTTGTATTTACGTGTAAAACTATTAGTTCCGATGTTGTTTTTTTCGACGAATCCATATGGACTTGCCAAAAAAACACGCCTAATGAACATTTAAATTGCTATTACCCTGAGGCATACATTGCCTCTGTCAAATTCGTATCTGTGTACTGGCTGTGACGTAGGCGGCACGTTGCTTGCAAGTGGGTCGTCCTTTTTCTCTACTATAGTAAAAACTTTGGTTGATCTTTCAAACAAAATGGATTCAAAAGAAAAGAAAATTATGGACAGTGAAACTTTAACTAAAATTCATGTACCAAAAAAACTTAAATTTTTTGTAGCCAAATATTCCACAGACGTTAAAATACAGTTTGTTGGCTATCCGTCTGTCAAGCACAAACCTTTAAATTCCATTGAAGGATGTCTACAATGTCAATGGATTAAAAAACCTCTAAAAATCCGAAATTTTTTCCATTTTATTTTCTGCTCCAGATAAATGCTTTTTCAGGGCAATCGGTTGAAATTTGTAACGAAATATTCTCTATACGATCAAATATAATTTGTTCCCTATCTGTCAAGCATAAAACTTTCAAATTCCATTAGATGATGTCTACAATGTCAATGGATTAAGAAACTTCTAAAAATCCGAAAAAACAGAAATTTAATTTTTCGAGAAGTGCAATTTTAAAGGTTTTTGGTGATTTGTAACGAAATATTCGCAAACGTCAAATATACTGCCGATATAAAACGCCGATTTGCCACATGAAAATAAATTGATTTTGAAACAAATTTCCAAATCTATATTTTTCGGCAGGTTTATCTCATTTTTACCAAAACCAATACAATTTTCAGCTGTCAGCTTGACAAATAATGTGATTTTTGAATTTTTACAACACATCCATAATCATCAGCTACAATAATTTAAATTTTTTCATCGAACTTTGAATCAAACCAAAGATATAAACTTATACTCACCGCGATTTTTTTCGTATGTCACGACATTGTTTCGTACAAAAAAAAAAGAAAAATCTTGCTAGATTTGACATTCCAACAACAAAAAGTGAATATTAATACAAATTCTAAACGAAAAGAGAATAACAAAAATACAATTCGCGAGGATGAATAACATTTTCCGTTTTCTTTAGAAGTTTTTACAAATTCCTTTCAATTTACAGAAAAAAATCGATTCGTTTTAGAAAAAAAATTCCATTTATTAAAAAATCTGAAGATTGAGGGAAAACATAAAATTGGTTGTCTCTATATTTCCACCTTTTGATTTGAAGCCCGTAACTCCCCCAGTCTGCATTAGTTTATATTATAACACTGACTTTTTATTAATTAAATAAAAAATGTGTTTATTTGTTTGTATCTTTAAAGTATAACCTCGCTTATATAAAGTATGTACAGTAAAGTGTGTGCGCGGTGTAAGCATAAGCAAAAAGTTCTGCACCGTCACATAGATTTATGCTGACAAGTTCCTGAGAGGTTAAAACATAAATCACAGATTGGCCGTATGAAGATAAGAATGTTTCGTACGTTTCACTCTCCAAAATCCATTTGTTTACAATTGTTGTACTTATAATTTCATCCGATGAATAATAATTTCGTCGATGAATAGATGTGAATTGCAACAACAATTGAATCAGGTGTGTGAAGATCCCTACTATCTATGTGTGAGGTTTTTATACACACATTCTCATTTCTTATCTGCGATCTGACTGTTCAAGCTTGTAGGCAAAATAAAATGGCTGCCGTTGATTTTCATCTTCATGTGGCTAATCTGTGACACAAATTTTGAGCGCACATTGTTTGTGTTTCTTCGTCGGTCCTCATTAAAGTTTTCTATGCCATTATGCCAATACTCTATATATAATTCGTCTTCATCTTCGCTTGATTCTTTAAAGGATGTATCGTTGTTTGTATGCTGGTCAATTTCTAAATTATTGACGATGTACATAAGATAAAATTTAAAAAAAACAACAAAAATAGTCTAACCTTCTGGATTTGGAGAGACCTGATGATTTCTTTTGCTGACCTGATTTGTGCTCTCTTGTGGTCTTTCTTGATCTTATGCATTCCTCTGCAGATCTAATTGACATGCTCTCTGAAGCATAAAGGCTCTAAAGTATTGACCTGATTTTTTTATTTGTTTCCATGAAGTGGACATTGTAATTTTTATATTTTAAGAAACAAGATTTTTCAAACTTGGCTAAACTAAATTCTGACAAGATTCACCGTCTATATATCGATATGTTAATTGATTTTTCTTTAAAGGATCGATAAATAAAATCTAAATAAAATCTGGCAGGGCTCACCAAAGTACTCGATTAAGCTTCTATAATTTTTTTATAGAAACCTTATTAATATCTTTTTACAGCAACCTCTATAAAATCCTCTATGGAGCTTTTATAAAGTGACAGCTACTTTAACCTTCTATTATATCATTTATAGAGCCTTATAAGAGTGTCAGCTCTTTTCCTCTGTTAGTCTTCCTTTTCTTATTTCCAAACGGCTTAACGGAAGTAGTTATCGAACTCATGACTTCTATAAGAATGTCTTTTCCACAGAAGGCCGTATAGAGGCTTTATATAAGGTTAAGCCTGCAAATATCAATATTTCTAAGCAAAAAGAAGCTGAAATGTTAGTTGGGCCATCGAGTGGCACATCAAAAGAAAGGGGTTTTTGCACTATATCGGTATCTGAAAACGAAAAGCTTCTGCAAGGATAAGTTCTCAAAATATTGCCTTCCAAAGCAAAAATTAGAAATCATGATTTTTCTAAAATGTTCCAGAAATCCATCGAGTATATCAAAGAAAAGTATCTGAAAACCAAAAGCTTCTGCAATAAATGATTTCACAAAACTTAACGACCCCCACCCTAGGAAAATGTAGAAACCATGAGTTTTCTAAAATGTTCCCGAAACCCATCGAGTGGCACATCAAAGGAAAGGTCTTATTACACTTTATCCGTATCTGAAAACCATAAGCTTCTGCAATGAATGATTTCACAAGAACTTAACGACCCTAGGGTAAAAGTTGAAACATGAGTTTTCTAAAATGTTCCCGAAACCCATCGAGTGGCACATCAAAAGAAAGGGGTTCTTACACTCTATCCGTATCTGAAATCGAAAGGTTTCTCCAATGAATCAAAATATCAAAATATTATCTTCCAAAGCAAAAATGATTTCACAAAAAGGTAACAAGCCCCACCTTTTACTGCCACTCCTCCAAATCAGTGACACGCACGCAACGGATTTCAGCATTGAAGAGTGTGCGTGCACTGCTTGCTTTTTTGTAGCTAAATAGAAACAAAAAAAAATAAGTACGAATGCTAACGATGAAAAGAGAAATCATTAGATTTTTGTAGAACCGCCATCGCCACATTATTTGTGTGTTGTTTTTACGCAAAAAAAAAACAGTTTCGTTGCAGGCTAGGTTCTTTGTCTCTTACTTGGTATGATAAAGGTATACTGATAAAAGATTGGTTTTATTCATTTTTTGGTTATCTTTTTACTTTTATTAATAAAGCCCCTTCAAAAACCTTTTTAAATCAAGGTATTATTACTAAATATGAAAATAAGCTTTTTATTTTTATTTAAGATTTTTTTAAAAAGTAAAAATAAGTTATTTAGTTTATGACAGTAATAATGTTTTATTCTCTTGTTAATAAATGAACAGCAATTGGTCATACTGATCTGGTATTGACTGCATGGGATTTGTTTAGTAGAGCATTGGCCGCGTTCGGGCAACTATCCAAAGCTATTCGGGTAGGTTTGTGTTGTTGTAATCGCATAGAAAAATTCAGCTGATGAACCAATCAGCTGTTGTCAGAAACAAGAAGAAAAAAATAGCTTGTATCCTAAAATTTTCGCGATACTAAACTATCCGATGGAAATTTCAGGAACAGCTGATCACAGCTGATTATACCTACAGCCGACTACTTATTTTGCTTTTTTGTGTCGCGTCTGATTTTGTTCGTTTAGAGAATAAAATAACAAATAAGGGTAAAAATGTATACCGGTGTGATATGAAATGGTACTGAATACTTGATTGATGATTCAGAAGAGATTTGCAATAAAATGGGAATCAAATCGTCGCTTTAGAGACTCAGTAGTTTTCCCTTTTTTTAGCTGCCTTGTCTTTTTACAGCAAATGTGACCTATCTGGTTTTGGTCGTTCGAAAACATATCGGATTCTAAGGTATCTTGGATAGCCTATCGGATTGGCACCCGAACGCGGCCATTATCTTCAAAAATAGCTCTTCAAAGGGATAGGGAAAAAATTCATATGTAACATATTTTGGATTGCGGGTCGGGGAAAGTAAGGACTAGTTCGTTTTCTTGGTTTTTTAACAGTGAGAAGATTTGTTTTCTTTTCTGCATTTCGCTTAGATTGATTATTGAAAACAATTGTTAGGATAGAAAAGGAAAATAATTATTAGCATAGAAAAGGAACATATAGGTAGGTATGTGTAGATAGATAGATTCTTTATTTTATCATCATAAAGTTTAAAAATTTGTATACTTAAGAATAAGGACATGGCAATACTGCCGTCTGCCTGAGATGACATTTAATAATATGATTTAAAAACAAAAGAAATAATAAAAAGCAAAAATTTTAAAATATAACAAAAAATGTATGTATGTATTATTAAATATTATCAATTTTAACGTGATTTGAAACACAAAAGAAATATTATCAAATTTTGTATGACCAGCAACAAAACAATAAATAGTTAAGTATAAAATTTGGTTTAAACTGCAATAAGCGGGTAATCGACTAAGTTTAATATGTGAAACTGTTACGGTAAGAAAGAGCATGTTGGCAATATTAAAAGAGGCTGAGCCAGCCCATTGCTCCATCTTAAATTTCAAAAAGTTTTTCCAAAGATATAAAACTTTCCCGAAAATGCAACCGACGAATTTCTTGTAGAATAGGACACGCAGCAACGAAAAGGTAAATATCTTCATTCACTCTTCCGCTACATAGATCACATAGCTGGGCAAGTCTGATCGATGAGGTACAAAGTTTAAATTTACAATTTCATCTCTTGCTCTAAAAATAATACTTATAACCGAGGCTGAAAATTCATTACTAAAGTAAGAGACTTCCGAGGGCAGTTGGTGGTTTAAATGACTATAAATAGCTCTTGAAGTAGATGAATGGAAATATTATCCAGAAACATTTTATGATCCACCTTAGCAATCACATCAGCAAACTGAGCCTGCCAATCCGTCACATTAGTTTCTGTTAAGTTTAAACTTGTTTCGTAAGATAAAGCTAATTCGTTCCAGTCTTTAAATGGGGAAGCATTCACTCGAAGTAATTTCCTTAAAATGATTTTGTGAAGACAAGTTTCACTTCTTTTCATCACTCTAGTAATGGAGTTCGCACTTGCCTTCAAATTTTGTATATATAAAGGGACTATTCCTGACTACATATATGGCGTAGTTGGGTGTTGAGTTAGGCAAACGAAATATCCTCTTAAAAAAGTTCCTTTGTACAGTTTCAAAAGCTTCGAAGTGTGTGTATCCGAAAACTTGAACGCCATATGCCATGCATGCATTTACTCTCGCGTTGAAAACTTTATACTTGGACGTTAAACCAACATTTTGGTTCGAAAAAAACTTTGGCCACATTGTATTAAGTGCCAATTTAGCTTCTTTGCTTTTTACTTTGGAGTGCTTTAGAAAGCTTAAATTGTAGGGCAAGAGGACACCCAAATATTTAAACTCCTGTACAACCTCAATGTGTGTATTGTTTAGAGACCATTTTTCTTCCGCTCGCCTTCTTGATTGTCTCTTTTCAAATAAATATAACAATCTTAGTTTTTCGGGTATTAATTTGCAAGCCCCAAGACTCGCAAAATGAACTTAGACGGTTTATTTGCATTTGTAGCGTGAAAGGATTATCAGCAAGCATAACTAGATCGTCCGCGTACAACAGGACTTTGATTATAATGTCAGCAAAATTAAATCCACCCGGAAGAAGCTCGCAGACATCATCTATGAACAGGGCTAATGGACTTAGGATACAACCTTGAGGAACACCTGTAGTTGTTTCAAATCGATTTGAAAATGTGATACCGTCCCATACCCTTGCATTTGTTGACGAAATAAAACTTGCATACACTTGTAGAAACTTTCGTGACAAACCAATACAAGAGAGTTTGTATCTTAAAGCTTTTCTATTGACTTTATCAAATGCAGCTTTAAAATTAACAAAGCAAGTGTATAGTCTCTTTTTTCTATCTATAAATTGTTGAGCAATGCTTGAAATAGCAAAGATATGATCCAAGGTTGAAAAACCTGGGCGGAAACCGGCTTGAAAGATGCTCAAAAGACTGTTATCCACAATCCATTTTGTGAGCCTTTCATATAGGATAGCAGTAAAAGTTTTTCTTATTGAATTTAAAATTGAAATACCCCTATAATTTTCCGCAGCGTTAGCATCACCTTTTTTAAAAATGGCAAAAATTACAGATTCGTTTAAACTGTTGGGGACACATCCATCATTGTACAATTTGTTATAGAAAGACACGAGGTAGTTTTTAAAATCAATAGTGCTGTTTTTATAAAACTCGACTGGTATGCCATCTAGGCCAGGAGCCTTGCTGTTTTTCATTTCTTGGACCGTTACTTCCAATTGGGGCAATGAGAATTCTAAATCCAGCTCGTTGACTCTAGTATCAGGTAGAGCGTAATCAAAGGTATGACGGTGTTCATCAGCTGAGAGTAGAGTTTTAAAATGAGCTGCTAACGTCTCAGCTTCTAAAGAGAACTTCATACCCTGATTGCGCCCACCAAGTTCGCGCACTGTCTCCCAAAATATCTTTGAGTTTGTGCAGTTTTCCAATTTCTTAGCCACGTTTTTTAAATAAGTGATTTTCTTAACTGAGCACATTTTTTTTAAAATCAATATTAACGCGAAGATAGATGTTTTTGAAAAATTGAGAATTGGTCGTTCTAAACAGTTATAAGTAAACAAACGAAAGTTTACGGAGATTTCTGCAATCCTTATCAAACCATACATTTTTAGCTACAAAAGTGTGTGTACTCTTCAACGCAAAAGGGGCTGCCGTCTTTATAACCCGTTCTATACTTTCACACACCACTTCCGACGAGATTGCGGATTGTTGAGGCAGAGATAGTAAGTGCCGAGAAAGGAGGCTTCTATAGAGGGTTGCATTGTTCTCCGACCACTTCAGCTTATTAAAACTAGAAGGTGTAGCTTGCTGGTTGAACTCCGTTAGCTGAATTTTAATTACAATTGGAAAATGAGCCGAATAGTTCACTAGTGGAACTTCAAAATCATCGATAATGTTCAGCCAGTCCCCTGAAATCGCAGCAAAGTCAATCACGGATTATCCCTGCCCGCTAACAAAAGTGAATTCGCCACATGTATCACTATTAGAAGACCCATTTAAAACAAATAGACCGAAAACTTCAAAAAATTCTGTTAAACTCCGCCCGTTGCGGTTATAAATTTTATCCCTAGAACATCTACTCTCGGCCAGTGCAACTCATGCTCGTAAAATATTAGCGGAAGAATTTTGATATTCACCAATCCTAGCATTTAAATCACCGCCGATCAACACATTGTTCATCGAAATCGCTTAGCCAATCATTGCAATTTAAATAAATGGGAATAATATACTAGTTTAGGTTGTTGCTAACCATATAAAAAATAATTTTAAATTCAATAATTTTAAAATTAATAAGATTACCCCATAAAGATTTTTTAATCCCATACTAAATACCCCCACTGGCTCTTCCATGCAAATTTGATCTTATCGCTTGTGTAAACATTACTTTAAAGTCTTCGAAATATTTTAGAAAATCATTTTGATTCTTTTTCTTCAATAAAAGTTTCTATAAGGATTATAACATCAAATTGTTGTAAATATTTAAAAAAAATCGGAATGTAAAAGCTTACTTTTGAGACCAGTTATATTAGGCGTGTTTTTTTTGCAAGTCCATATGGATTTGTCGATAAAACGACATCGGGACTTAGGAACATCTTTGGCAGCACTGTGCACTCTTTGACATTTGATTACATTTGTTAATCAGCTGTATAACACAAAAATGTTAAGATACAATAAAAAGAAGAAAAGTACCAACATAAATAAAATTTTAAATTTTATAAGTAAAAGCAAGAAAACTCATAGGAAAGAAAAAGGTTAATAATCAATTAATTGAAAATTAAATTTTTAACTAATAGCTTGTATACATTTTTAAATGTTTGCATTTTTATTGGAGGAGGAATTAAGTGATCGCATGCGGCATCAGCAGGATGAGGAAGAAATTGAAGACATTTTATCCGCAGTGTCCTCTGCATCACATCATAGATCAAGTTCCGAAGAATTATCAGATTTTGAAATGGAAGACCACCCGAAGTGTGCCAACTTTGTTCATACCATTGACCAATTTGGTGATAATGATTTCAAGTAAAATATGAGGCTAAAGCGGCAAACTGTGGAATACCTTATATGTATGTATTCTATTCTATGATAACTATCTATCAGTTTTAGATGGTTAGTAAAAAATATTCTTCATTTAATTTCAGCAAGATATTCACAATCGGAATTCCTGGCAAATGTTTCTGGAGGAGGAAGATATAGGATTGGTAGCAAAAAATCAATATACGCCTATATATGGTATGTTATTAACACCGTTACATTTCGGCAGCTTGGAAATTTATTTGGGGTCACGAAATCTTCAGCATGGGTGATTGTGCACCGTGTTTCTTCGTGGCTAATCTCAATTGGTCAGGAGTAAGTCAAATGGCCTGAAGGTACATAATGTTGACCAAATTAGACGTAAGTTCGAGGAAAAAAAGGGAATACCTAACGTAATAGGAGCAATAGACTGCACTCACATCACCATAAAAGCACCAACTGTAAATAAAGAGTGCTTTTTTGATAGGAAGCAAAATTACAGCTTAGTCCTGCAAGCAGTTGTTGAACCAGGTTCTCTCCATGATAGCCGGGTTCTTCGGAGATCGGATCTCTACTCGAGAGTTCAAACGAACTACGCCGACCTATTTCCGAACGAAGCGTTTATCCTAGGTGATTCAGCTTATCCTTCGAAAAGTTGGTTAGTGCCACCATTCAAAGACACTGGAAACCTGACGGAAGCACATCAAAGGTTTAATTACATCCATTCATCAACAAGAATGGTTGCAGAAAACACTTTTGGACTTCTTAAAGGTCGATTTCGTAGATTACGCAAATTTACAGAGCAGACCAATTTAATGACAATTACAAAGATAATTGTGAGTGCATGTGTCTTGTATAACATTTTCATAACTCATGATGACTTACACAACGAAATAGTAGAATATGTGGATGAAATTGCAGTTGTTCCTTCCGATGCTGATAACTTAACAGATCCTTCAATAAACAGGCGTGAAACTTTATTTAATTACTTGCAACAGCAAAATATTATTTAGAGTTGTGATGTTTTGAGCCAGTTGCTTTATTTTCTTAATATCATTCATAGACGTGTCTTATTTTATTTATGGTTAAAGATTTTGGTATGTTGCTCAATTAGTTGTCATCATATTTATTGAATACATGTCTAAATACCAACTTTGTAATTAAGTATCTACAACCAAGTAAAAAGATTTGTTCAACCATAGGATGCAGCTTTTACTTCACTATCCTTCCTGACGATTTCATGTGATAAATCAAAAGACCTAAATAATGAAAAATCATACATTTAACATTTATGCATCCTTTTATTTTAAATACTCCATTTATAGTTACTCATTGAATGTAGTAATATTGAAAAATTTAAAACTAACAAATAAAGAAAATAACATTGAAGCCTTGGATCGATTTTTATTTATTTTGGGCTCAATACAGAAAAAATTAATAATTTGTTTTTAGCCTATTGCTGATGTCACTAGCTCTGCTAAATCGGAATCTGTCGCTCTGGCCGTCAATTGTATTGTTACAACTTCGGATAGTGCTAATTATGCTCTCACAAGAAGCTCAGCACCACCTCTAAATGTTCGTGAACATAGACGTGTGCGTGTGTTTCTTCAGCAACTTTTTCCGACATATTCGCAGCTCCAAGGCCAATGGACTTTCATATTTTATTAACGGCTTCTTGCAGGGTGTTGTTTTTTTTCGCAAGCAGTTTTTGGTATTCAAAGCGTAAATCAACAGCGGCAAAGGAAAAAATTACATTCCAATCTTTGGATCATCCTAGCGAGGAAACTTCAACAAAGAGGAAGAAAGAATAAGATAAACCCTATTCGCCATCGTTACTGCATTAAAAAGAAAATCTTTAAATTCTTTTTTTATTCTAGTGGGATTGATAAAAAAGCTTTTGGAAGTCTAGCTGAACTATCTACGAAGAAAAAAAAAAACTAAAACGATGGCAGACGATGAAAAAAAATCTCTTCTCCCCGGTGATTTCGACGAAGCTAAAATGTAATCGGCTGCCGGCGAAGGCTCGGAGAATAACAGGAGAAGTCGCCCCATCCGTGGTGTCATCGATTGGACCAGATGAGTTGCCCCCGCCATACCAACAGGCGGCCAGTAGAGGTGTTCCGATGGTCACATGCCGGGTATGTCAGAGTACGATTGACATACCAACCAAACGAGAGCAGCATGTTGTCCAATGTGGTCAATGTAATGAAGCAGCACCAATTCGTAATGCTCCACCAGGAAAAAAATATGTACGCTGTCCATGCAATTGTTTGTTGATTTGCAAGAGCTCATCACAACGAATTGCCCACGACCAAATTGTAAGCGAATAATTAATCTTGCACCCAGTCCAGTTCCACCCCCAGTGTCTGCAATGCCTGGCATTTGTCGTGTTACTTGTGGTCATTGTTCGGATACATTTTTCTTCAATACATTCACCAATGCGTTGGCCCATTGCCCGCATTACTGAAAAGTTTCATCGGTTGGCTCAAAGTTTGCTCGTGGTCATGGAATAATATTTTCAGTGTTCGGCTTTGTTTTTCTCCTGATTGCTATCGGTGCCACCATCGGAACATACCCATATGCCAAAGAACACGGAGGAGTTTTTGTCGCGTAAGTTGGCTCTTTTTTAATCTCAGCATTTTTCTTTTCGCCCGAGCGGTATATTATTACCGCCTAAAGTTAGTGCCATAGACGGCCCATGTAAAATATTTAATCATATTTTTATCATTCCTTGATATTACAACAAAAAAAAATCCGATATTCGAACAAAAACAATAAGCAGCAAAAGTTGTTACAAAACACATTAAATACATTAAACTCTGCAACTGTTTGTTTTACCAAAAAAATACAGATAAAAAACGTTATGCTGATTGAAATGTTCACATAGAAAAAATAAATCAAAAGGAAAAAGGTGTATACCGTAAGAAATATGTGGGCACGAGTACGATAACTTTGGCGCCAAAAATTGATGACGGTTTTTTTTAGAGGGGTCGAAAACAAGTACTTTTTACTATGGGAAGGGGGGGTCCATCTCGCCCCGTTTAGGAGGTAGGGGCAATTTTAGAAAAAAATGACTTAAAATGAAACAAAAATTATTAAAAACCAACGGCAACAATAACAGTTAATTACTATACCGTTTTTGAAAGCTAGAAATCTGTACTTTAATCCTGCATTTAAATTATATTATTTTAGCTGATAGTTTTTAAAAAAATTCGCATGCAAATTCAAAATTTTGATTAAAAAAAATGGATAAAAAAGCTTAGACTAAATTTTCTTAGATAAAAATGATTGTTTACAGTTTCGAAAAATTCTTTGATATTTGCAATTTTGTCAATTTTCGTATCTGGTCATGCCTAGACGATTTGTAAGCTACGACTTTACGATTAAGTAAATACATGCATCTGCATTGTTTCATTGACAGCAGATAGAGAATAACCATCTTCAGCTTCAATACATTCTTCGGTATTCGCCGCATCCCACACGGCAGCAAAATTACTCTTCTTTGATTTTTTGTATTTGATCGGCAACTGTAATTTTCACGTCCTGCAGCATGTATTCATCATCGTAACCTTCTTCAGAATCTGGTTCACTAGTTGCTGGATCCCAATCTTTGACAACAAACCGGAGTGTTGCACCAAACGTAGCTGAGAGTACAATTTTTTTTCTCTTAATCACTCCGAATGTTTTCGACATAACAATGATTACTTACCAGCTGAGCTTCCAACGTCTTGAGGGAATTCCACAATGACAAATGTCGTCTTTAGATCATTGTATGGCAACTTTGGGCAAGGAACGACAGCTCGCGTGGTAAATCCTTCTGGAATGGTAAGTTCAACTCGGGTTTTTTCTAGTATCTCGTCGGACAGGGTATTGAGACAATCAAACTAGGAAATAAGGAAGAAACAATTGAGGGAGCGCTTTGATTAAATGTTGTAAATTGATCTCACTGAAAATTTGTTTGACACATTGCACAGTGTATTCGGTCTCACTTTCGGTAAGTTAAATTGGCGTCGTGGTTCTGTGGATGGGGCCGAGCACTTAAATTCCTAGAGGCTGTGCCAATCGAGCAGCATTTTGTTCTTCGCCGGTAATTTTGGGTGCTCGAGGAGCTAAGCAAAAATAAATATCTGTATTAGAAAAGTTAACGTGGAAGAATATTTTTTTTCTTGAACTTACCATTTGAAATCAACATAGTTTCTTTTGATACTTCTTCCTTGATGATGGTTGCTTTGGGTACAACAGTCTAATCAAATTGTTCGGCTAAGTTACTCTTCAAATGACTAAACAAAGCCTTCTCAAGCAGTGGTAGCGAACTGTTTGATCTGTCAATGATGTAACTTTTGTAGAGATCATGTTTGTCGGATGATAAAATGTGCCAATAGTAAGTTGCACGATCGCACACCTCATCGTCTGGGTTCATTTGACAACGATTTAGCAGAACAATAATATTGGCCAATAATGTTGGACAAGAAGCTCCGAATTGGGCAAGAGCTGTCACAGCAGCAGCCCTGACAATTGGACTCTCGAGCATAACTCGGTTATAAATAAATAAAAAGAATATACCTCGATAGATTGCAAATGGTTCCTCCTTGCCGAGAAGATGAGGAATTCGCACAGCCAACGAAGTGTGTTCACAATCTTCGATGAATTCACAAAGATGTAAGCGAACTGATTCTTTGGCGTCAGCATTTTCTACAATGATTGTTATAATCGTGTCAACAATAGAAGTTTTGTATTCCAAACCACCCTCCTCACGCAACATGCCACTTAAGAAGTTCATAAGGACGGTATGTTTAAAAAATGTGCAAAGAGCGAGTTTTACTGTTGTCCAACTTCAAATTCGTCGAGATTTCAGCGACAAATGATAAAATTTCTTTCATTAGACGTTTCACTGAACTAATGACTAACTGACCGATTTGAATCATCAATCGTTCCAAATCTAAATTGCATGTCGTCACAGCAGCTTGGTGTCATTGCGTCTTTGTTTAAAGTTCGAACAGCAGCAAAAAGCAAAGTAACTTTTGGCGAGGAGCAGAACAATTGTAAAATACTAAAAGCTGGCTAAAGAATTCGAGCATTTGTGTTCTTAAGATTAACAATGGTATGAGCCGCTTCGTAGAAGACCATTTCATTTTTGTGACGCGAGCAGGACTCGATAAAAGTAAACATCGGAGATCCGGATAATTCATTGCTGCTGAAGTCCTAAAACTTATGCATATGTATTTTAATAATCATTAATATTTATATATATTTATATTTTTAGACTTACCTTTTCGTTTATTCACGACACCAAAACAGGGAGTCAAACGAATAGCACAGCTGATAGATGGAAGAGCAACAAAATACACAAAATGGAAACAAAAAATGTCACCAAATACAAAACGCCAAACGTTGAACGTTGGCTAAAAAACGGTTTTCACTTTTTTAAAATTATAGTTTAGGAGTTATGTATTAAAAAAAAAAACAAATATCTTTTTAATTCAAGAAGCTAGGTATGTATTTACTATATACATATATACATTGTTATTTGAAAACATATTAGACAAGACACTTCGCTTTACTTTTCCAAGTTATTTTGAATGGATTTCATAATTTCCAGTCGCATTTTGTTGCATTCGGCTTATTGTACTTTACTTATTAGAATGATATCATTTATTCATGCTGCCCCCCTGCTTGGACACATAATAGGATTTGGGGTAGGTGGGAGGTTGGGTGTATGCAAAGTTTCTTTTGCATTCAAAGAATCTGCATTAAAACAGCTGTACAAAATTCAAATGTTTGTTCGTTTTTTTTTATGATCTTAGGTAGCGTATTTTAAACATAACAATTTCATTATATAGGTAGGTATGTATGTAAGACACACACATACATATTTAGAAATTATAAAAATGTTCTACAGTAGTACATAAGTAACGTGAATTTTTTGTCAAACTTTCATGTCCGAAAATTTTAAATGTGCAACTTTGGGCAAGCAAGCTTACATTAATACCAACAAAATAAAAATTGAATACAAAAATAGTTGATGTTAATTTTCAATTTTCTCATTCAGCCTTATTGTGAGTTTCACCCGAACAACATTCCGGAAAACTTTTCGCCTATTGTGAGTTTCACCCGAAATTTCATGATCGAAAAATTCCCCTTATTGTGAACATTCATTTCGGGAGGAATGTTATGTCATTTTCGCTTCTTTTTTGTAAGCGAATGAAATTTCGTTCGGGCGAAACTCACAATAGCTTTTAAAATTTCGGGCGAACAAAAAATTTTAAGGTGAAATATTTTCCGGGTGAAACTCACAATAAGGCTGATTATCTATAAGACATAAAAACCATCTAGTTTTTAGTGTTGAATTAAGAATTTATAGGGACAACAAATAATTGTAAAGTGTTGCAAATTCAGTACTTAATTTCACAACTTTGAATAAAATAACTGTAGGTAACTTTTTTTAAAATGTTTTTTAATAAATTTTGAGTTTGAAAGTATTTTTTTCAAAAACTATTAACACAAATAACTAGGTTGAAACAAATGACAAAACAACAAGTTTCTGGCTTTCTGAAAACCTATAATTTTGTATTGTAGTTATGTTTTGCCGTTGTTTTTACATTTTTTTAATTTTAAGTCATTTTTCGAAAATTGCCCCTTCCGCCTAAACGAAATGAGATAGACCCCCCTCCCATCGCTTGTATTTTACCCTTCTATAAAAATCCGTTATTATTTTGGGGCGCCCTAGTTATCGTACTGGTTTCATCACCGTAAATACACAAAAAAAAAAATCTGATAAAATAGCAGTTTTGGTAATTTTCAATTTTCTCAAAAACTAGAAAACATAAAACCCTTTGGTTTCTTGTGTTCGCTTTAGAATTAATATACGTATTAACCACAAAAAGCTAATTCAACACTTCATTTCACAATTTAAAAAAAAAATTGGTCTAAACTTTTTTTTTATCAAAATTTTGAGTTTGCATACTAATTTTTCAAAAACTATTGATATATATAATTTAATTTAGATTTAGGATTAAAAAACAGATTTCTGGCTTTCAAAACCGGTATAGTACTTCATTGTAAGTTTTGCCGTCGGTTTTATAATATTTTTTTTTTTCATTTTAAGTGATTTTTTCTAAAATTGCACCCCTCCCCTGCCTTAGTAACTTGTTTTTGACCCCTCTACAGAAAAGCCAATTCCTATATCTTAGGTACCTACATGAATTAGTAAATAAAAACAAAACAAAAAATTACAAATCGTCTGCCACACCAACACCAAGCAATCGAAGTAACCATATATATATCCATACAAACCATATATATATTATTCAACTATTGCACGTCCAACTAAAAATGCACACGCGGTCAAATGGAGTGACTGACAAATAGGTACATTTTCATTTTCATTTTCTTTTTCATACACACTCCACAGTCCACACTCTAGCTCTAGCGGTCATATGGAGAACAAATTAAATGAAATGATTTGTGTCTGAACTTTAGTTTGATAATTTTTTCTTGGAAGATGTTTTAAAAATTCTTTGTTTTATATAAAATACACGATTACTGATTTATTATTTTGATTGAATTTTACTTAAGATATACCAATTTATAAGTCAGGATCATTATACAAACGAAATTCATTAAATACGTACAAGAAAAACCGAGTTGAAAAACAGTATTTTTACTGTTTTTAAAATCAACCTTGCTGAATTTTGATTTTTTGAAAGCTAAAGATCTTTTTAACACTTTTAAAATAAGATCAAATTAGTTTCAACCAATATTCTAACTTGTCTAAAAAACTGCGAACGGATAAGTAGTATTAGCAAAAATCTGACAATACAACACTATATTTTTTGGAATATTTACTTGTGTGTGCCAACTATTAAAAAAGAAAAACTGGAGTTCAAAGGCAATAAACAGTTCTTTTATATGCAATTTAAATTATTGGCCTACGCGCACTAGTTACTTCGCAAAATTGCGAACCAAATCATCAATTTTTCGTTTTTCCTTCAAATATAGGGAAAGGCCTCTTAATTACGTGGGTCTGGTGGAAAGCTATGATGATGTGTGTTGTGTTCGGGAGTTAAACACGACAATCAATATAATTAACAAAAGACTTTATTCAAATTAAGTTCGGTAGAAATATGCTACAAGGGTTGAACACTTCCAAGATAAATTAAAGAATCCTCTTGTTCGTCGCAAGATGAAAGTCGAGTCTCGAAAATGAACTCGCCAAAAGTCAAAGATGACAAATTATTAACGACGTTGCCAACATCCCCCTTGTGAAGTTAGAGATAATATTGGGTATAATCACCGTGCCAACCGGGTGGACGTCGAGCTCTTGTACACAGATTAGCCACATGAAGATGAGAATCCCCGGCAGCCATTTTAACTTGCCCACAAGCTTGAACTGGCAGTTATCAGATAAAAAATGAGAATGTGTGTTTAAAAATCTCACACATAGACAGTAGGGATCTTCACACACCGGGTTAAATTGTTGTTGCAATTCACATCTATTCATCGACGCGGGAAAAAATTACAAATACAACAATGTAAACAAATGGGTTTTGGAGGGTGAAACGTACGAAACATTCTCATCTTCATATGGCTAATCTGTGCTCTTGTAGATCTTCGAGAAGAGAATGCTGTCGAAGTTGGTTGCTGGCTTCCATCTGATATGACAATGATATGTCGATTAAGGTGAATGTTGGTTTCTTCAAGCTCGTTGGCTAAATCTGGAGAAACGTCATTCGATAGAGGCGAAAATGATGGCGCTGATAATGATGATGATGATGATGGGCTTTGAATTGGGATACTCGGTGCTGGTGATTTAACTCTGGGCTGTGATACAGGTGAAGATTGATTTTGGATACTTTGGTGGCTTGTATCCAACGTAACAGGAGTGTACCTGTCAATGAGATCAAAATAGTTATAAAATGTATTATCATTTTTGTTACCCATTGTGGTAACGAAAACGAAGTTGATTAGTGTGCTTTCGCCTTAAGCAAGTTTGTCCATCTTACGTTACGCTTACGTCGTAATTGACATTTCCTTTTTTGTTGACAACCACGGCAGGAATCCAAAAGTTTTTATTTCGCTTGAATACTTTTGCATAGACGGGATCTCCTGGGCTGAAACTGCGATATTTTGATTTGTTTCTCCGGTTGAACTGGTCTTCCATGTGTTTGTTTCTTATGGCTGCCGATTTCTCAGGTTTCTTCAAAAGGTCTATGTTTGTTCTTATCTTCCGTCTGATGAAACATTCTGCTGGTGACTTTCCATCTGGATCATTCCGGTTTGGCGTTGATCGGTATGCCAAGAGAAATTCTTGAAGATGTTCGCTATCCGTTCCTCCGTCTTTATTTCTGGCTAGTGCTCTTTTGAGGGTGTCCACGAAGCGCTCTGCTTGCCCGTTCGATTGAGGGTGATACGGTGCTGTACGAGTATGATTTATGCCTCTGGATTTGCTGAATTGTTCAAATAAAGCAATTGCAAATTGAGTGCCATTATCGGAGACTATTTCTTGTGGTTGTCCAAAAAGTGAAAAAAATTCCGTTAGTTTTTGGATGACGGTTGTTGATGTGATGTTTTCTGTTTGGTAAATCTCTGGATACTTTGAAAAAGTATCCACTATTACCAAGTAGTATTTTGAGTTGACTGTATGCGCTGCATTGGTGACGTGGGTATTGGCCATGATGACAGCAAAGTTTTTACTGGAGTTCGTCCTTCTGTTGCACAACCGTGACACTGTCGAACCCAATTTGTGATATCTGCATCTATTGTTGGCCAATATACGGTTGCTCGTCCGATTTCCTTCATTCGGACTATGCCTTAATGCCCTTTATGAAGTTGAGTGAGAATTCGTTTGCGAAATGTTTTTGGAATGTCGATGCGTTCGCCATATAACAAACAATTGTCCACGATTGATATTGCGTCTTTTCGGTTGAAAAATGCTGATAGGGTGGAGTCATCTAGTTTATGAGGCCAACCCTTGCGGACATAGTTTGTGACCTGCTGTAAAATGTTATCTTTTTGTGTAGCTTCACTTACCATGTGAAAGTTGATCGGCAACGACTGGATGTTGTCCTGAAGAACTGATTGGACGTCTGATTCTAGTCTAGCTACTACAAAATATTCTTCGGGTTTTACCTGATTGCTGAAAAGGCGGGAGAGAACGTCTACATATCCGAAATCGAGTGTAGATATGTATTTTATGTCGAAATCGTAGGACATGAGAGTCAATGCCCAACGTTGAAGTCTGTTCACCGTGTGTGTTGGTATTCCCTTTTTAGATCCGAAAATCGAGAGCAGTGGTTTGTGGTCGGTGCGATGGATGAACTTTCTCCCATAGTGCAAAAACTAAAGCTAACGCTTCTTTCTCGATTTGGCTGTAACCTTTTTCTGCTGCCGTAAGTGATCGAGAAGCTTGGTAAATAGCCTTTTCTGTTCCATCTGCTAGTAGATGAGAAATACGGGAGCCGATTCCAACGATTGATGCATCCGCTGCTACGACTATCGGTAGTGCTGGATTGTAGTGGGTGATAACCAAATCTGATGATAGAAGAGATTTGAATTTCTTGAAACTTTGGACACATTCCTTTGACCATAACCATTTTGTGTTATTTTTGAGAAGGTCACCTAAAGGTGTTCGTATAGAACGCATCTCTTTGATAAATTTGCCATAATAGTTTATGGCTCCCAGAAACGATCGAAGCTCGCTTATGTTTGTTGGTCGTGGTAAGTTTTTGATGGCGGTAAGCTTATTTGGATAGGGTCGAAGTCCTTCGTGACTGATGATGTGTCCCAAATTCTTGCATTCTTTTGAGAAAAATTTGCATTTTTCCCAATTTACTGTGAGACCATATTCTGCAAATCTTCTGAGTACTTCTTCAACTGCCGTGATGTTTTCGCTTTCCATTTCTGTTGCTACCAAGATGTCGTCAATATAAGCTGATGCTTGTTGTATTCCGGCTAGGATTATATCCATTGCTTTTTGAAAGGCACCGCGAGCTGCTTTAACTCCTGGAGCTAACCTGTTGAATGTGTATAGGCCGCGGTGTGTGTTTATGGTAAGTATTCCCTTGGTTTCGTCGTCCACTTCCATTTACAGGTAGGAATCTGACAAATCTATGCGGGTGAAACATTTGCAGTTTGACATTTTTGCAAATATTTCATCAGGAAGTGGCAGTGGATGACTATGGGGTTCCACGCAGGCATTCAACCCTGTTGAATAATCTGCGCAGATGCGAATGGCCCCGTTTGCACGTTTCACTACGACTATTGGAGCTGCCCATGCGGAGTAATTGATGGGGGTGATGATGCCAGCATCCTGCAGTCGGTCGAGCTCCTTGCTACTTATGGCAAAGCGGAATAAGCTACCTGTCTTTTTGGAATAAAAACTGGTTTTGTGTAGTCTTTTAGTTGTAAATATATTTATTTTGAACTTTGAACAATGACCTGGACCATCGCGGAAAACTTCGGGAAATTTATTCTTGATTGAAGAAATGACTGACGCTCTGTTAGCTGCGTTAATTGTTTTGCAAGAAACACTGATAGGTTTTTCCCAAAGGTGGAGTTTTTCCATTAAGTCTACTCCGAAGATGTTGAGATTGTTGACTTCGGAAACGTAGACTGTGATGAGATGACGATTTCCTTCGAATGTGATGTGTGCTTCGAATTCTCCAATGATTGGAATTTGATTTGATGAAGCGTCTCTGGCGCTGTAGTGAGTTTTGATTAAGACTGGGGATCCGATTGATGACCACATTGATTTTGAGATGATCGTGATGTCTGAACCCGTGTCTATTTGAAGTTTCACTTTGTTGCCGTTGATATTGATGTCGACGTACCTGCGTTTTGGAGCCCACAACTGTTGATTGACAGCAAAAATACGATTACTTTTGGTGGAAAATGCCCGCCTATACTTTTTCTTGGAAGCATTAGAATTGTTCACTTGCTTTAGTGATTTTCTAGAGCAAGGACAAGAACCTTCTCTGTGACCTACTTTATTGCACTCTCGGCATTTGTGCTTTATTAAAGCGCAATCTTTTGAGAAATGCATGCCTCCACAATTCCAACAAGGTGTTTTGTGTTTTGTGTTACTACCCTCGTGGTTGTTTTTCATTTCGTGGTTGGACGAACTTGGCTTTGGTTGTGTATGCTTGGCTGCGACGTGCTAAACTTTTGGGGTTCCAGTTTCAATCATGAACGTGTCCTTTTGCAGGTTCTTTCATCGAAGAATTTCGGAAACTAGATTGTCAACTGTGAGGTCTTTTTCTTTGTCCAAAAGTGGTAGAAGGTTGATGCGTATGTCCGCATCTTTTGGTTATTTTAGACCCATGACATATAATGGGTGATTTTTTAAGAGGTTTAGAACTTTTTTTAAAAAAAAAACACAAAAAATTCGAAAAAATGAATGAAATATTTATTTGAATCGATAGTTTGAACCTTGCAATTTAATGTTTAAAGATAATTTCATGCAAATGTTGACCGCGGCTGCGTCTCAGGTAGCCCATCCGCTGAGTCCAATTTTGGCATACTCTTTCACACATATCGGCCGGTATCTCACGAATGAATGCATGGATGTTGGCTTCCAGTGCGTCAATCGAAGCGGGCTTGTCCCTATAGACATTAGCCTTGACATACCCCCACAAAAAATAATCTAATGGTGTCAAATCGCACGATCTAGGCGGCCAATTGACCGGCCCGAAACGTGAAATTAACTGTTCACCAAACTCGCCTCGCAATTGCGCCATTGTTTCGCGTGCTGTGTGGCATGTGGCACCGTCTTGTTGAAACCACATATCATGCAAGTCAAGAACTTCCATTTCGGGCAAAAAAAAGTTTGTTATCATCGCTCGGTAGCGTTCACCATTGACAGTAACGCTGCGATTCGCATCATCTTTGAAGAAATAGGCCCAATAATGCCGCCGGCCCATAAACCGCACCAAACAGTGGCTTTTTCGGGATGCATTGGTAGCTGTTGCAATGCTTCTGGCTGATCTTCACTCCAAATGCGGCAATTTTGCTTATTTACGTACCCATTCAACCAAAAATGAGCCTCATCGCTGAACACAAGCAGCGCGCGATGAACATTTCGAACCGAGCACGAATTTTGATAGTAAAATTCAATAATTTGGAAGCGTTGTTCATTTGTAAGACGATCCATGGTTAAATTGCAAACCAAACTGAAGCTGTTTGACAGTGACACAAGGTACTAAACACACGTCAGCTGTCAAAACCAGTGTTGCCAAAACCAAACCAGCTAAAAAATCACCCGTTACTATGCATTTGAGTTGATTCATAGTAAATTTCTCTAGTTCGAAATTTTCGCAACATCTATTAACTTTTGCCGCAAAAGTGACATAATTCTCCATATCGCTTTTTGTCATTTGAATACAATTGAATCTTGCAGCGAAAAATGATTCGGTGCGACCGAATAATTTGGCCAATTTATCTACTGTCTCAGCGAAACTGAGATCTCTTGGCAGTTTCGGCAGAATGTAGTTTACGTACTTGTCGTGTGCTATGGAATGAATTTTACGGAGCAATAGTCTTACCTTGCTTGCATCGTCGAATTCTTTAGCGTCTTCTGCGAATATATCCTCGTATCTTCGGTACCAAACTGGAAAAGTTTGTCCATTTTCAGCATCATGATGGAATTTGTTGATGTTCTTTGCTAAAGCGTCCATTTTCAATTCTGTTGCTGTTCCACTTTGTGCGCCCATCAACATTTGGGTTAATTTCTCGAGCAGGGCACTGTTCTGAGACATAATTTGAACCAGAATGGGGTCCATACCTGGGGTTTGGACTTGGCGGTTATCTGGTAGTGGTGGTGGTGGTTGGTCTGTGGGTGGTAGCTGCGGCATGTTGAATTGAGGTTAGAGAAAAATCATGAAATTAATCTCTAAGCGATCTTAATGTTTTTTTCCTCGTCGCCACTTTTTTGTGTTCGGGAGTTAAACACGACAATCAATATAATTAACAAGACTTTATTTAAATTAAATTCGGTAGAAATAAGCTACAAGGGTTGAACACTTCCAAGACAAATTAAAGAATCCTCTTTCTTTCGAGACTCGACTTTCATTTTGCGACGAACATCGCAAAATGAAAATCGAGTCTCGAAAATGAACTCGCCAAAAGTCAAAGATGACAAATTATTAACGACGTTGCCAACAATTTGTAACCTATATCCCTATGCAGCTGTAAGCAAGCTTGCGATCGCACTGACATTAGCTCGACGGTGGGGTGCGATCTGCAGTTTTGACTAAGCACACTTGTTATCGTGCCTATATGTTCTTAATTTGTTTGTTTATTTATACTCTATCCAATTGATTTGTGCAGTACAGGGTTTATGGGCGAGCTTTTTCAAAAGCAGTGGCGCCTGATGCACGCTCACGTCACTAAATTGGGAAAAATTCCACTGAACAAATTCGCAAGCCACTGACTTACGTATAAGAATTTTTGTTGAAATTCTCCGCAAGAAGTCGTACACTCCACCATGACTGTTGTATCCAACTGCTGAAGGGATACTGATGGACGATCATGCGCTCGTCCTCGTCCTATCACAGATTAGCCATATGAAGATGAGAATGTTTCGTACGTTTCACCCTCCAAAACCCATTTGCTTACATTGTTGTATTTGTAATTTCTTCCCGCGTCGATGAATAGATGTTGTTCGAGATTGAAATTATCTCCATATATATATATATATATATATATTTATTTAATGAATTTAATTAATCAATCATTTAAAATTTTAATTAACTAGTAATTTTCATGAACTTTAATATTTTCCAAACATTGCTTACTTTACCTTATTTGCTATGTAGTGTTCCTATATTGTTTTGAACTTAAGTTAATCATCTACATAATTTTTTGCTTGCTTATTACTCAAACATGTTTTTTCTCTTATCGCATGATCTTGCTAACGGGCTTGCCTTCTGCAATGCACCATATTCTTGCTTACCTATGTAAAGTTAAAGCTTTTTTCTCTCTATATAAAGGGTGATTTTTAAGCTGGTTTGGTTTTGGCAACACTGGTTTTGACAGCTGACGTGTGTTTAGTACCTTGTGTCACTGTCAAACAGCTTCAGTTTGGTTTGCAATTTAACCATGGATCGTCTTACAAATGAACAACGCTTGCAAATTCTTGAATTTTGATATCAAAATTCGTGCTCGGTTCGAAATGTTCATCGCGCGCTGCTTGTGTTCAGCGATGAGGATCATTTTTGGTTGAATGGGTACGTAAATAAGCAAAATTGCCGCATTTGGAGTGAAGATCAGCCAGAAGCATTGCAACAGCTACCAATGCATCCCGAAAAAGCCACTGTTTGGTGCGGTTTATGGGCCGGCGGCATTATTGGGCCTATTTCTTCAAAGATGATGCGAATCGCAGCGTTACTGTCAATGGTGAACGCTACCGAGCGATGATAACAAACTTTTTTTTGCCCGAAATGGAAGTTCTTGACTTGCATGATATGTGGTTTCAACAAGACGGTGCCACATGCCACACAGCACGCGAAACAATGGCGCAATTGCGAGGCGAGTTTGGTGAACAGTTAATTTCACGTTTCGGGCCGGTCAATTGGCCGCCTAGATCGTGCGATTTGACACCATTAGATTATTTTTTGTGGGGGTATGTCAAGGCTAATGTCTATAGGGACAAGCCCGCTTCGATTGACGCACTGGAAGCCAACATCCATGCATTCATTCGTGAGATACCGGCCGATATGTGTGAAAGAGTATGCCAAAATTGGACTCAGCGGATGGGCTACCTGAGACGCAGCCGCGGTCAACATTTGCATGAAATTATCTTTAAACATTAAATTGCAAGGTTCAAACTATCGATTCAAATAAATATTTCATTTATTTTTTCGAATTTTTTGTGTTTTTTTTTTTTAAAAGTTCTAAACCTCTTAAAAAATCACCCGTTACTTACATAATGAATTACGCTTGTCGTGCATTGTAAAGTAGAATTATTCTTTCCTTTTACTTTGGACCTTCAAGCTGTGAACTTCACATTGGTAACCTCCTACATTATATAATTAGGTAAAATAAAATTGTCAATCTGGTGGAATTCCGTTCTTCATTTCATCGTTGGAATAATATCGTTCGAATTTGCATTTAATCAATCTTCACTGCCTTTCAACGTGTTAAAGTATTTCAATCAAAATCATTGGTCCTTCGAGTTCGCGGATTTTAATTGCCATTTTTTTGAATTAGTGCGTTTAATCGAAATCACGTGTCTTTAGAACTATAAACGAATTTTTGGTGGCACTCAAATCAGTGGTTGTAATCGCTTAAAAACTATTCTCGCTCAAATCAGTGGTTGTAATCGCTAAAAAACTGTTCCCTTTTTATCAAATTTATTTAACGTTATCGGGTTTGATTAATAAAAGAACATTCGTGAGTAGGGTGTGAGCCAAAATTAGAAATACCCCTTTTTGAAGTTTATTAAAATGACCTCTCAACAATTACGAGGTCATTCTAAAGGAGCCATTACACGTGCAGTGGTTTTTTGTGAATCCATTTCGGATAATGAAGATGTAGCGATGCCAGAAGTTAGGTTAGCCAAATTAGAAATAGCTTGGAAGGAATTTTCGTTTCATCATATTTCGTGCCTAGAAGGGGCAAATGACAATGATTTTACGTCACTTGAGGAGGAGTTCGCGGAATACGAAGTAAAATACTTCAAAGCGAGTACGGAGCTAGCAAAGGCTATTCGTGATAGGCAGGCTGCTGAGAAGCAGACAAAACTTTTCGAACAGCTTGCAGAACATCAAATCAACTTCAAATATTACTCTTCCTAAGATCAATATTATTCCATTTTCTGGTAGCTACAAGGATTGGCCTACCTTCCGCGATATGTTCATCGATTCCGTGGACACAAACGAACGGATAACTTCTACGCAGAAATTTCATTTTCTTAAATCGTTCTTGAGAGATGAAGCCGCCGATCTTATCAGCCATATTCCACCCACAGATACTAATTACATTGGGGCATGGGGGAAACTTGAAAAACGGTATAATCGCGTTAACTTGCTCGTGCATTCGCTTATAAAATCCTTTGTGTCGCTGCCTTCTATGTCTTCATCTAATTCTGACACCCTTCGTAAGATAACAGACGGTGCCGATGAAGTCATTCGTGATCTTGAGGCAGCTAAGAAGGATAGTCGCGACCCTTGGCTCATTTTTCTACTTCTTAATAAACTTGATGAAGATACGAGACATGCATGGGCTAAGGAAGTCGGTTCTCGGGATGATTGTTCGGTGCAGGAATTAATAGACTTTCTTGAATTACGGTGTGATGCGTTCGAATCATGTAAGCCTATGAACAATTCGGGTACATCGCGCAAAAGGCAATCGGGTTCCATCCGTTCACATGTGGCTGAATCACAGTCACAAGAACAAATTTCAAAATGTGCAAAATGCAAGGGTGACCATAGCTTGGCACAATGTCCTACGTTTATTGGACTTAGTATTGAATCTCGTCGAGCATTCTTAAAGGAAAATTCATTGTGTTTTAACTGCCTTCGCTCTGGGCATGCATCTTACAAATGCTTTAGGCATTCTCGTTGTAGGGTATGCAAATCTCGGCATCATTCACTCGTGCACTCTAATCAGACTAGCAGTCCTCAAACGTCTTCGAAACAAAAATCATTAATTGATTCACCGGTAGATTCTTCAAGGCCTCAGACTTCAACGGTTTTCCCAGTGCTAATAGTTCCATTACACCTTTAGTAACGAACCATTGTTACAACCTTTTTCTTCAAAAGCAAACAATCTTGCCTACTATTCTTGCTAAGGTTCAGGATCGTCAGGGTAAACTAATCGATTGTCGTGTTCTACTGGATACAGGTTCGCAGTGTTCATTTATCACGGTGGCGTTAGCTCAACGAATTGGACATCGTTGAACCAACTCTAGGATTCCTGTATTAGGACTTTCATCGGCTGAGGCTGGTCACACCAACGGGTGCCTTAACATTTGTTTAGTTTCGAGGTTTTATGACACTGTTCTCCATTGCGATACACACATTTTGGCGAAACTTACTTCGAAATTACCAGCTCATTCTATTGATATTTCGTCGTTGTCTTATCTCAAGGAATTAGATCTGGCGGATCCTCTTTTTAATGTCTCGAGTTCAGTAGATGTTTTATTAGGAGCTGATAGGGTCTGGTCGATTCTTAAGGGCGAACAAATTCAAGGTCCAGAAGGGAAACCAATAGCCCAGGAAACATCCTTTGGTTGGGTCATTACAGGAGAATTCGTCAACAGCCTTTCTTGTAATATCGGGATATGCAATCCTCACTCAACCGTTGATATTGATTCTCTTATGCATCGTTTCTGGGAACTGGACGAAGTTCCTCCAATCGCGGACCAAGCAGATAATGATCCTGCTGAAGTTCTGTTTCGAGAATCCGTATCTCGTACTGAAGGTGGAAGATACGTTGTTCCCCTTCTTTTGAAATCTCCCTCGCCTATCTTTGGAAACTCATTGGGTGCGGCTATAACACGGTTGCACTCCATGGAGCGTCGCTTTAAAAGGAATCCTGATTTGGGTCGACAATATGGGAAGTTTATGGAAGAGTATTTGATTCTTGGCCACATGGAACGTATTCCTGATCATGAAGCTAGGTCGTCTCAAGGTAGAAATTTTTATCTTCCACACCATGCGGTGTTGAAACCTGACAGCTCATCAACTAAGCTTCGGGTTGTGTTTGATGGTTCGGTCAGTGATTCACAAGGCCAGTCACTTAACAGTCAAATGTTTATTGGTCCTCCTATTCAACGGGACCTCATTGGTGTTTGTCTTCGCTTTCGCCAGCATCGCTTTGTTTTTACGGCTGATATAGTCAAAATGTTTCGACAGATTTTGATTCGTGACTCTGAAACTGACTATCAGCGTATTGTCTGGTGGACTTCTCCTAACGAAGCTGTTCAACACTATCGGCTGAAAACCATAACCTACGGAACTGCCTCTGCTCCATTTTTGGCTGTTCGAACTTTAAAGCAACTTGCTGTTGACTATAAATTGACACACCCTATCGCAGCTCGAATTCTCTTAAATGATGTTTACGTTGATGACATTATGACTGGGGCAAACACAATTCAAGATCTCATGAAAATGCAGTCAGAACTTTTGTCAATTGCTTAAATCCAACTCAGGAAATGGAGTTCAAACTGTTGGGTTCTTCTCGCAAGCCTACCGCCGGAGGATTGCGAATTCTCGTTTGTGGATTCCGAAGGTTCTTCTTCTGTTATTAAGGTTCTTGGAATGTTTTGGAACCCATCTAGTGAGATATTTTCGTCTGCCTAACTCAACCTCAGCTAAATCATCCACTAACAAGAAGAACTCTTCTCTCGGAAGTTGCTCGAATTTTCGACCCATTAGGACTTCTGTCTCCTTCTGTCATCCTGTTTAAAATAATGTTCCAGGAACTTTGGGCATCAGAGCTGAAACTTGGATGGGATGATCCACTACCAGAAAGGATAGCGTCTCAGTGGATGATTTATCGTAAAGAACTTCCGCCCTTTCAAGGTATTCGAGTCCCTCGTAACATTTTCTCTGAGGTAGACGTAGAAATTCACGGGTTTTCAGACGCCTCATCGTTGGCGTATGCAGCTGTCGTATACGCGCGCTCGAAATCGGTCTCTGGTGAAGTTAGGGTAACAATAATCGCGGCAAAAACAAAGGTGGCTCCTTTAAAACCCCTTTCTATCCCGCGGTTTGACCTCTGTGGTGCCCTTTTGTTATCGAAACTATTAAGACTTGTGACAACTTCACTTAAAATTGAGAAAAACATTAAAATTTCTGCATGGTGTGACTCGGAAATAGTCCTCCATTGGTTATCTTCGCCCCCACGTCGTTGGGCTACGTTTGTGGCTAACCGCACTGCAGCTATCTTGGAGACGGTTCCCAGTCATTCTTGGAATCACATTGCATCAGAATTTAATCCAGCTGATTGTGCTTCGCGCGGTGTTGTCCCTTCGCTTCTTATCGATCATAGCCTTTGGTGGTCCGGTCCACCTTGGTTATCAGAACCGCAAGAAAATTGGCCCAGTTCTTCCTGGTGCAACAATTCTGAACTTGCCAGTAGTGACCTAGTTAAAATCGAAACCAGGCCGATGCCAAAAATTGTTCTAGTAACGTCGCCGTCGGGTGATACAAAAATTATTCAAACTCTAATTGACAATATATCGTCTTGGCATCGATTGATCAGAGTGGTCGCGTATATTCGTCGTTATGTCTCAAACCTACGAGTGAAACCCCCAGGAATTCGTGAATCTCACGGTTTAAAGTTCAACGAAATTCACTCTGCTAAATGTTCTATCCTAAAATAAGTGCAGCTCATCTCATATCTGAAGGATATCAACGACTTACTAAGTAACAAAACTTTATCATCTAACTCAACTCTACTTAGAATCTCTGCTTTTTTGGACAGCGATGGAATTCTACGCGTCGGAGGTCGCATAAAACATGCAGCAGTATCCTACAATATAAAACATCCTATAATACTTCCAAAAGCTAATATAATTTCCCTTCTTATCATTCAGGATGTTCACTTGAGGTATACGCATGCTGGAGTATCGGAGACCTTTGCATTCGTCCGGCAGCAATTCTGGATAATGGGTAGCCGAAACATTGTTCGAAAGGTCGTTCATGATTGCAAACCCTGTTTCATGCAGCGAAGGTCTACCTGTGAGCAACTAATGGGAAACCTTCCTCTTCAGCGCATTCAACCTAATCGACCCTTCACGGACACGGGCTGTGACTATGCTGGGCTTCTGACAATCAAGCTATCTCGAGGTCAAAAGCCAACATTTCTGAAGGCTTCCATTGCGCTCTTCGTTTGCTTCTCAACCAAAGCTATGCACCTGGAAGTTGTGAGTGATCTCACCACTGATGCATTCCTCGCTGCCCTGCGCCGATTTGTTTCAAGACGTGGACTTTGCCGAAACATCTATAGTGACAACGGGACTAATTTTCAGGGAGCACGGCGTTGCCTCTCTGAAATGCATAAATTGGTCCTATCCCAAACGCACAACGACACCATAGCTTCATCACTTGCAAAGGATGGAATTGCCTGGCACTTTATTCCCCCTTCTACACCTCATTTCGGTGGGCTGTGGGAGGCAGGTGTGAAGTCAGTCAAACTTCACCTCCGGCGTATCATTGGCTCTTCAATATTAACCTTTGAAGAGCTAACAACTGTGACTTCTCAAATTGAAGCCATCTCAAATTCTAGACCTTTATCTTGTCTCTCTGATAATGATTTAAATCCTTTAACACCATCTCATTTTCTCATAGGTGAACCAATCATAGCTGTGCCAGAACCTGGACTTCTCGAAATACCAGTCAATCGTCTTAACCATTGGAATCACCTACAAAACATGGTGCAGGGGTTTTGGAAACAGTGGCATACCGAATACCTGACGACTCTTCAAGAACGTCCCAAATGTCATCCAAACAGAGTTACCTTTCTCAATTGTAAGCAAATTCCAAAGCTTTTTCTGTGGATTTTATGAAGTAAATTTTTTGATTGGAAGCTTTTGAGAACAAATTTATGAAGTTGAGTATTTGAATGGTGAAGTATTGTTTATAATGTTAACTACGGAAACCCTGAGAGAGCTTTAAATAGCGACACGCTTATGCAAGCCGATGCAACCAGAGTGAGAGGCAAACGCCCTATCTTCCCTGTACTGCACAAATCAATTGAATAAAGTATAGTTTTAAAACTATCCGAAGGGGATAAATTAGTAATGTGAGAAAATAAAGAGAAAAGAAAAAGCTTATAGCAAGAGTAGGAAGAATAAATGAATCACAGTAGACATGTTTCATGTGATATGAAACATTTGGAAGTACCCTCCCCTATGTATCCCAAAAACTAATCTCTGGGTACACCTTGACCATCTCCTTCCATAACACCTTGAGATAGTCCATTTAGTATATTCCTCTCAACATTTTACCATATCATTCCTGAATAGCTAGAGATACTTTATTCAAGGAAGTGAATCATTTAAGAGTTTTTTATTTCGATTGATTTTGTTTTATTTAGATGAAAATTCATTATTATGATGAAGTTATTTAATACATAAACCAAGTATTGAAAAAAAGCAATAAACTGAATGCGTGAAAAAGTATTTCAACAAAATTCAAATATGTAGGTAGGTATTATCAAAAATATGTTTTGAATAATTTAACATACGTAGTTTTACGAGCTTACGTTATTTTAAGTAGGTATGTAGGTATTTTTAGCTATATCAGATTCCACCTTTGTGAATTTTAATTAATATAATAAAAAAATTATGATTGCCAAAGAAATAAAAAACATTTACATAGCGAATATCCCGTCACGGCGTAAATTTGTGGCCACAAGTTTCCCTCGTTGTCTTCGGGTGTTGATGTTTTACACTAATATGAGGATAATAAGTTTTGATTTCTGTGGCAAAATATGTATGTACTTTAACTTCTATCAAATTACACAAAATTTACTTCTCTAACTTTCAGATTAATTATTTTTCATTAATTAGCTTTCAATCATTTGAATATGTATAGATTATTTTATATTTTTTTTGTTTTTTTATGAAGTTTTATCTAATTTTGGGATGTACCTATTCCTTTTATTTTTTTTTTGTTTTTAGTTGTAAGGTTTTTATTTTTAGGCTACCACCTTAGGCGATGATGTGGGATATTGCAGTCGATTTAGCACTTGGTTTTCTTTAACTACTCCGATCTTTCGTATTTTATACTCTGGTACTCATAATATTACCAAGAGAATAACAACTCCGAATTTGCGGAGCACCGTCTTGGCTAGTGTAAAAGCTGAGCCAACTTCGACCAGTCATATAAAGGGTCCGCCAAATAACTTCTTTTTTTTTTTGAAAATGGCGCAAGACATCGAGTGTAGCTTCGGCTGTGTGGCACGTAGCGCCGTCCTGTTGAAACCAAATGTTGCCAATATCCTCCTCTTCAATTTTTGTGAACAAAAATTCGTTCATCATGGCCCGATAACGATCGCCATTGACTGTAACGGCCACTCCTTGCTCATTTTCTAAAAATGGCCCAATTATGCCTCTGGACCAAAATCCGCACCAAACAGTGACTCGTTTTGGGTGTATCGGCTTTTCAATGTATGCGTGCGGGTTTTCTGTGCCCCAAATGCGACAATTTCGCCAATCTGAAAAGATGATTTTTATGGCAAAATCGGCATCTTCTCTAAGTCGATCGCAGGCCCACTTAGCGAAGCGTATACAAAACCATATTCGTTCAGCGAAAGGATAAAACTAATTATATGTCAAATCAGACAGTTACCATTCACGAAATTAGCATTAGTTGAAAAAAAAACGTTAAATGGCGGACCCTTTATTAGAATTGTAGTTCAAGGCGTACACTACAAAGTAGAAATCATGATTTTTCTAAAATTTCCCAAAACCCATCCAGTTCATCAAAGCAAAGCTCTTTTCACACTTTATCCGTATCTGAAAAACAAAAGCTTCTGAAATGAATGATTTCTCAAAAAAGTAACGATCCCCACCCAAGGAAAAAAGTAGAAATTAGATATTTCTAAAATGTTCCCGAAACCCATCATGTTCGTCAAAAGAAAGGTCTTTTTACACTCTACCTGTATCTAAAAACCAAAATCTTCTGCAATGAATGATTTCACAAAAAAGTAACGACCCCCACCCACCCTAGGGAAAAAGTAGAAATCATGATTTTTCTAAAATGTTCCCGAAACCCGTCGAGTTATACTTCAAAAGGAAGGTCTTTTTACACTCTATCCGTATCTGAAAATCAAAAGCTTCTGCATTGAATGATTTCACAAAAAAGTAACGACCCCCACCCAAGGGAATAAGTAGAAATCATGATAAACTCATCGCATCCAATTTACTACTTGGTTTTACTGTCAAAATCAGCCGAAGTACTACAACTGATGATAACCCAACTAACAAACTCCCGGAGTTAAGCTCTTCAAATCTGAAAAGAACTCCCATAAGATTCTTATATATCCTATTGCTATACTTAAGAATGAATCTCTTGTTATGAAACTCAAATTCGGCTCATAGTATTTTTATTGTAAGAGCTAAGCATTTTTTTAAATTTGAAAGTACTTAAATCCTATATCTAAATCTATTTAAGTCTCATAAGTATCTCGTAATGAAATTAAAACTCTAAACGTTATTTTTAGTCTTTATAATCCCATAATAATACTTCAATGAGACTATTCATAAATAAGTTTTTTTCAAGATTCTAATAGGAGCTACAACGCCAGCTTTGAATATCAAACGAACAGATGTTTTAGTTGAATTGTACAGGGCGTTCTTTTTGATTCTTGATTCTGTTCATGTTTCTATCGGATTGGTTATTTGATTGGTGGTGGCAGATGTAATTTTAGATTTCAAAGAAAAGTTTGATTGTTTTCTTTGCGAGCAAGTTTCTTTGGTCGATTTTTTGTTCTCTTTGTTTACTTAATTTGGGGGCTGCAGAACTGGTAGTAGTGAATTTGATCATAAATATTATAACAACAATTTTCAGCACCGAACTATGCTAAAAAAAAGCACACATTTCAAACTTAAGGTAGTTAATATTATTAGTGTTATTAAAAAGAGGAAACAATCTGCCGAAAAATCGATCTCAAAAGCATCATTTTGATAGAATTGATCGAAACAACCTTATTAATTGTGCTAATGGAAATCACCATGAGTATCCCATAATGTTTATGGTATATCTTATACTGTTGTTGCATCGGCTGTCATCAGCTTTGGAGTGATTTAAATAACACCAAGCTATATCCAGTTAACTTTTATTGTTACTTTATTCGAAAAATTATTAGGTTATAATTTTGTTCCATTGTTTCAAAATGTTTATCTAACACAACTATCGATTTTTTGCTTTCACATTTAAATTTCTTAATAATAGTTGGCAATTGCAATAAAAAGGAACGCCCCACAGACAAATGTGTTTCGTTTGAAAGTTAAATGTCAAATTTAAGTCCCATAAGAGCATTTAAGTTCCCATAAGAAGTACTAAATCATCTATCAGAATATTGCTGCAAATGGGTTCTCCTTATTAACTCTAAAAAATCAAAGATTATGGTATTTTCGAGGTCTTCAAGGAGCCAGAACCGTTATAATTGGTACTTTAATGGTGACCTTCTGCAGATGGTTAGCGAATATAGGTATTTAGGAATGAAAATTAATTCGAACACGGACTTTAACGAACATTTAATTGAAAGAAATTATACATGCCAAAGTATGCAAAATCTTTCTTGGAGAAATGTTTTTTCAAACAAACCAATTTTGTTTTTTATGTTATCTTAAATCGAAAGAAGACTGCTTTCAATTCATTACAATATGTCCCATTTTTGCATCCCAACGGATATCGTATTGCAGAAAAAGAACTTAAACAATCCAAGAAACAATAAAGCTTTTGAACAAAACTGACTGGAAAACTCTTGCATCATTCCTGAAAAATATTTCCAAGTATAGGAGGTTGATAATATCAGAATTTGAATAGTAATACTTAATATTAATTTTGTAATGAAAAGAATCTTTTATATACATGTATTCAAAATTGCTAACCGAGCTGACGGCAATGCCATAGCTTAGCCATAGAACGTTGGCTTTGGATGTAGGTGCGTGACCACTCCAATGCGTCTTTTCTAATGCTCGGCCAGATGTTCTTTTGCCTAAGTTGCCGACTAGCATGAGAAAGATCATGGATGGATTCAAAGGCCTTTCGACGTATCGAAGCTGGTATATAAGGTCGAACTGTGTCGTTAAATATGATGCGATGAGTTTTTTCGCTTTAAAATTTCTTGAAGCTCAGCATCCAGCAATTGTGACAGGTGTAGTACGAGAAGATCAAACAGAATTGGCATCGATATCGCATTGAGTCCCTACAGTGCGTCCGCTACAGAGTTGTCTTCGCTTTTTCCCTAGGGTGGGGGTCGTTACTTTTCTGTGAAATCATTTTTGCTTTGGTATATAAAATTTTGAGAACTTTTTTTGTACATTGATTGACGTTCCGGAAATCCGAATTCCACGAGGAAGGTAATTCACTATATCGTTGATAAATAGTGAAAACAAAAGAGCACTGAGGGGACATCCTTTTTTGACACCATTGTTCGTTGGGCACTATTGTGAGTAGACTGACCCATCCCAGACAGCTGCTTGAGAGTCGCAGTACATTTCTTTCAATACGTGGATTAATTTAGTTGAAATACCTATTTGCGAAAGCTTATGGAACAGGGCATTCCGATTTACCAAGTCGAAAGCTGATTTGAAATCAATAAAGCATGCGTAAACCTTTGACAATCGAAGTTTTAGTAAAAATGTAATCGGTGGTTGCATAGTTTTTTTTTTAAAACTAGCTTGAAATTCAGTGAAGATATTGTTGACGTCAACCCACGATTCCAATCTGTCAGCGAGAACTCCACAAAACAATTTCGCCAGGACATTCGGTCGATAGTTTTCAACCACGTCCAGAGCTCCTTTTTTGTGAATCGGTAAGATCACTGACCTTTTAAATGAGCTAGGGATGTCCTTGTTTTGAAACGCGTTATTGAATAAGGCCTTCAGTTGGTATATGAAGCTGTGAGGAGCGTTCTTTTAAAAAATTCATATGCGATTCCATCTTCTCCCGGGGCTTTTCCATTCTTCGCTGTGTGAATCACAGCATTTTTTTTTTATATTTAGCGCGCACTAAATGGATTGTGGCCAGTATCGGATCCAGGGGTGGGGGGCTATAGGGGCTAAAGAAATTTGTGAGACATTTTAAGTTACCAAACAGAACCATAGATACACCATATAAAGATAACAATCTTTCGTACGTTTCACCCTCCAAAACCCATTTGCTTACATTGTTGTAGATATTTGTAATTTCATCCCGTGTCGATGAATAGATGTGAATTGCAACAACAATTCAATGGGGTGGGTTTGTTGGTTTTGTATGTGCAAAAAACGCAGCCATCTTTAAAAAAAATTCCAACTCACCAGCTTTCCACCATGAAAATGGGGGATGTTAGGTGGGATATCGGGTTGTGTTGAAAGAAACACAAATTTAATGATGCTAAGTCCGCTATTACACGACTACTTTGGCGTGATGAAACTTCCTTAAATTTTTTTTGAAAATTCATCTTGCGAGTCGTGCGCTGTTACACATTGATTTTAAAATCTTGACTCAAATTTGGAATTCCCCTTCAGTTTAATTGGTTATTAAAATTTTCAATGCTCTCTATATACATATATGTATGTATGTATATTAACCATACAAGTATAGATACATGTGCGCTCTACAAACAACAGAAATAAATGAAGCGACTTGTTAAATAAACAAGGAATACAATAAGAAATGTCAACAATCAGTGGCCAAAATTTGGCCTACGACCCACACGACCCACTATTTATGTTCAAAAGAAGAATTGACTAAAAACTAGTAGTGTATAATTGCAGTATTTCTTATTGCCGTGAATGACACCATGTTTGGCCTTCATTCTTTTACTCTCATAATGACATTTTGCTGAACTGTGTTTTTCTATCCAAAGAAATTTCTTCTACAGAGAATCACAGAATTCAGTAATAAAATAAATAACGTGATTAGTTAGGATTACTTATACATTGAAATTTCGGTCTTCGATAGTTTTCTATTGGTTCCGCATATAGCATAATGCTCATAAAAGCCCGGAGTGATTTGGTTAAAAAAAGGACATTGGAGATTAGCTAATCACAGATTAGGAGATCATAGAAAAGAATGGAGTTTTCATAAAAACTATTGATTACAAGTATGTAATTTAAGCCAATAACATCGACATCAATGTTAGACCTAAACTCTAAATTCGATGTCGCTGTGCAAACGCTGCCAACTTTAAAGCGAAGTTTTCCAAGTTTATCAACTAAATGTGACAACTTTTATGTATGTTTTTATGCTGTCAAAAGCGCTGTTCACGTTGGTAATCTATTTCACATGACTTTTTATTTCAAAGTTTTCGTTGCTGAAAGAAGATTTGTCCCATAAAATCGTTTGCGCTCTCAAGTACAGGTGGAGTCATATCGTCTTCTGGCAGCGTCGAATTAACACCAAACTGTGCTGCAAGCAAATTGGCCATATCGAGTGAGCTGACAAAAGGAGTATCGTTGAAGACGAGCGTTGGAACCGAGGACGAGGTGGTATTTCGTATATTTTTTTACAAATGACCAAAAAAATTTACTAGCTTTGTTACTGTGATGACCGAGAGTAAAAGACCTTTCAACGGTTGGTACAAGACTGACTTTATTTAAGAAAGAGGAACTAAGAATAAGAGAAGAATAGTGTATTAAGCAGTTATTTAGTATACATAACTCTTCTTATATATATTACATGTAAATACAACTACTACAGGGACATTGAAGTATTTTTTGCCGTAATTTTTGATCATGTAAAAATTTGGTTCGTCGAATGTGAACGTTACAGGTCTTTCTAGCTTGTTGAAACTTTTCCCGGTTTTCTTCAGTAAGGTTGGCTTTATACGAACGGAAGGTTACTTTTCTGACCCTAATAACCTCTTTACAGCTCTAATAAAACCATGAGTTTTCTTTGGGTTTGATAGATTTTACACTATTGGGAATTTCTCATTCCACAAAGAATTAAGTTTGTAACCATATCTGCGCTGGAGTCTACGTCACTACCGAGGAAGAATAGTGACCAGTTAAAGTTTTTGAAGAAATCGTTGAGACCGTCCCAGTTGGCTTTCTCGAATTGCCAAACGGTTCTCTTGGGGGATTTTTCTTTAACTGGATTTATTTGGCACGAGAAATTTGCAGATATGACACAATGGTCTGACGTGCCTAGATGCGATAATACACTGACAGTGTATTTACCAGGGTCAGAGGTAAGAAAAAAAGTCTACAGTGTTGGCGGTTTGACCTGCAACGTCCGTTATTCGAGTTGGCTCGTCAACAAGCTGAGTCAGTTGGTTTAACTTAGAAAAGACCTCAACATACCTTCCTTCGGGTGTTGTCTGGCCTGAAAAGCGAAGCCAATTAGAATTGTGTACATTAAAATCGCCCGCAATGACTATTTCAGTGTGAGGATAATGGGAAACAATTCTTTGAATGGAGTCGGACAGAGCATCAAATTCGTTGTTGAATTTCTGTCCAAAATTGGGCTCCTATAAATGAAACACGTGTATGATGTGCTTATTGACCGAAAATTTTAACCACATGAAGGAAATATGGTTTGTGTTTGAGCACAAACCATATTGTGGTTGGAGTTGGTACGCAATATCATTTTTTATATATACGGCGAGACCATGGTGGGGAAAGAATAATGGCACAAAGCTGTACCCATATAGATTGAATTCTGAATGGTCAGAATTTTCACCTATTTGGGTTTCACTCAGTGCCAAGACAGCTGGCCTGTTTTGCACAGTATAAACATATGCAGCATAGAAATTTTTCCTAAGTCGACGAATGTTACTAAAATCTACTCTAAATTCACCAGCCATTTAAAATATTCAAAAACACTAAAACACAAGTCAGACAATTAACTTAGAAGAGTGTTTCCTTCTAGTTCCAAATTTGAACTTTTCAATAACAACTTGTCACTAGTGTTATGACTTAGTGACAAAATTGGACTGATCCGCTCCTGGTTAACTAGAAAAAAAAAAAACTTCTATCTATATAACCTCATGTTCAGCTTGACCACTGCAAGCATTGCATGGGAGCAACACATCACACAATGACTACAACGGTCAAGTAAAACTTGAGTGTGAGAGATGTATGGGAAGGAAAAGGAAGGATTAACACTCGAACCTGGTTTGTTATTATCTGATATTGTTGTTATTTTATTTATTTTTTTTTTTGAGATATGAATATGAAAAACATATCCCCTGCAGAAATTGCGTTGGGTTTTTAATAATTTTAAGTTTTTTTTTATTTATAAAATACTCACTAGGGGTCGCGCATTGCAGTTTAAAATTAAAAAAAAAACGACGAAGAATTTAAATAATATAGCTATTTAAATCTAAAAACAATCCAGGAAGAATCTGGAAAATAGATAGATAGATAGATAGATAAATCTATCTTTATTTACAAATTCAAAACAATAACATTTAATATTTAATAAAGAATTACAAGCATGGCGTGAAAGCCACCTGCCGGTTTTTATCTGAATTTTAAGAAAGAATCAACGAATCGAGAATATCAATGAAAATAAATAGTAAATATTAAGATAAATAAAAATATAATATTGATAAAAATAAATTTAAGAAGTATTTTCGCATAGTAAATAATAATATACACCTAACTTTTTCAATTAATATACATGGTTCTTTTTCAATTACAAATAGATACAGTCATAGGCTTTTAGTTCAGCTAAAACGAAAAATAAGGTTCTAAAAAGAAACGGAGGTTGAAAAACTGCAAACATTGCAAACCAGGTTCTACTAGATTAAGATTAAACAGAAAAAATAAAAAAAATACAAAACGTTTTCTAATTAGTTCTGGGATAAAAGTGCTTTTAGATTAGCTAAAACTAAATTTATTAGAAGGACTTGAACTATTTATATATTTGCTTCAAGGCATGTTCAGATATGAGTTTCTATAAGTTTTGGCATGAGAAACATAACGCACACTTTCCCCATTCAGAAGGCTGAAACATTCTTCGCAGGACAAGAATTTTTTGGTGAAATGGAGTCTACGTATTTCCTGTAAAATAGGACAAATTGCTATGAAATGGTATATATCCTCATTTTGGTTTAGGTTACAGAGCGAACAAATCGGGTTAATATCTGTCCTATGTGGCCTATGATTAAGCTCAAGAGTTTCGGTTCGTCCTTTAAATATTAGACTCATATCTAAGATTGATATATCTTCCCTAAAATAATTACTAGTCCCCAGGCTTAGATTAAGACGACTGTGAGTAGATCTAGAATCTGATTCTCTAGCCCTTTCAAGATGCCTTCTGTACATTTGTTCATCAATCATAGCAATACAGTCGTAAAAAAACATTTTTCCACTCTTCTCTATTGTTGACGTTTAAATTCAGTAATAGGTTATGCGTCAAGGCAAGCGCATGCCAGTTTCTAAAAGGGGAATAACCACAACGGAGTGATATAAGCAATATTTTTGTATGTAAGTTGCTATAAAGTCTATGCATAACTTTCGTGAGGAAATCTGCATTGAGCTTTAAGTTTGTAACATATATTTGTGGCAGATCCGACTCAAGGTATATGGCGTAGTTTGCAGTGTTATACTTTAACCGAGAAATTAGCTTGAAGAAGTATCTTTGAATAGACTCCATTTCTTCCAGCATTTGGTATCCATAGACCTCGTTCCCATGACAAAAGCAGCTGTTAATCGTTGCATTAATGACCTGAAACTTTGATCTTGGGTCCACAAATTTTTTTGAAAAAAATTGCAAACATATTGTGTTTATAGCTTAGCACAGAAATGCCCCTATAGTTTTCAGGAAGACCTGGGTCACCCTTTTTAAAAAAAGGAGATATACTCGCCATACGAAAACAGCTCGGGAATGTCTACTCAGTAAACATTTTGTTTAACAGCCCCAAAATAAGTTCGAGAAACTCAGGAGTTGCATTTTTGCAAAATTCAATCGGGATGCCATCTGACTCCGCAGCCTTATTATTTTTCATTCTGTAAAGCGATGTTAACAGCTCATAGATTGTAAAAGGGGAGTCTAGCTCAGGTATCGAAATGTTTTGCAAGGCAAAACTAATGCAGTTCTGATCAGGATCTGGCAGCAACAAAGTTTTGAAATACGTGGCAAGATGATCTACACTAATATTTAGAGTCGATGACTTGCTTCGCCCTCCTAAAATCCGTACATTGTACCAGAATGACTTTGAGTCCCGTGAGTATAAAAGTTTCTTAGCCGTTTTTTGTGTGTACAATTGTTATTTATTCTGCACAAATCTTTATATATTTTGTTTTGTTCGAGGTAAAGTTTCTTGTAAGCTTTGGCTGTTGGACTCTCTAAAGAGTTTTTAGTATGTAAAAGATTTTTTCCTTAATTTCATACACTCCTCATCATACCATTTTGATTTTGACAAAAGTGATGTCGGCTGAAAATTTGCAACTGCTGATTGCCTTACTATTTCATGTGATGAATGTGTTGCAGATTCAATCCGGTAACCGAACACCAACAGAACCCATTTGTTGGTTTAGGTTACGCCAATAAATATTTGACTTTTTTTCAACCCATCGTAGTCTATCACTGTCAATATATATTCTTCTTGGTCATGAGTACTTTGGGAAAAGTACTCACATGATACTAAAATCGGTAGATGATGAGAAAAATTGGCACGGTGTACCACAAAATTGCTAATTTAATCGATCCAATAACCTTTTACTACACAAAAATCTATTAAAGAGGATGATATAAAAGTATAATTGCCAGTTAAATCACTATTTGAAACACCGTTTAAGATAAAAATTCCAAAATCTTCAAACATTTCTGTTAATAGCCTTCCATTTGTATTTAAACATTCATCTAATGAGTTCCTTGCATAGGATAATCGTCCATCATTCAAAACCGGAGAGTTCTGGAAACTGCTAATACGACCGTTAAGATCGCCGATAATCATTAAGTTTTCTATATTATTGTTTAGTATAAAATCTATGAAGTTCTTCAAATTTGGAATCCCAATCATTGTTATTTAAATAAACAGGACAAATTCGAAAATGTCTTGAAGCACATACTATTTCCATAAGAATTTTGTTTCCATAATTTTGAAAACATATGTTTTCAACCGATATATTATTTTTCTAGCCACACAATATTCCACCACTAGCTCTCCCAAGTCTATTATTTCTGATAGCAGGGATGCACTTGACGTTGTAATTTTCAAAATATTTAAGGTATTGTAGTTCTTTTCCCTCCTTCAAAAAAGTTTCTAGTAAAATGAAAATATCATAACTTATAATTAATTTGAAAGAATCAGGCATTAGTAATTTATTTTTAAGACCCGTAATATTATAGCAAAGAATATTAAATTGAATTTATTTTTTTGGCAGACGGTCACCCTATCCTATAGCATATTATGATAAGAACAGCTTGGACTTGCACCACTTTGGTTATACATAATCTGGAAAATAAAAACTCTGTCTGGAGCATTCAAATACAAATTAAATCGATACAAAAAATTTACAGATAACTATTTAAGTGGCACAATATACTTTAAATCAGCCATAGCTGATTATTCAACTAGTTTATCTTCAATAAGAAAATATTATATTTGTATTTTCTTTCAATTCTTTTCTAGAAAATATAGATTTTTTTATTATTCTATCTCTGTTTTTAAACCAACAAACAAACTTCGAAACCATGGTCACGAACTTCGGAGCTCTTTCAACCGCCTTACTTTTTGTTTGACAAAAGACTTCCTGGGAAAAATCTCCGAGTATTGGAGGTTCGGTCAAACGGCTCTTTTCAATTTGCTTCTAATCTGTTACCTCGTAGTATTCATCGGCATCGAAATCACTAGTGTTGCTTTTGACTTCTTATTTTGTCTTAAGAACGCGGCGAAGAGCCAGGTCTCGAATATTTTGGCGATAATTGAACAACATAACTACCAACATTTTTCACAGTGTCCAAAGTATCCATTCCAAGCGAATAAGCCATTAACTATTTTTTGAATCGTTTGGCAAAAACCTTGCCAACTTAATGGTCTTGAAAAAATGTTTCGCACCATACACGAAAAAAGGCTGAGATTTTATCTAAAACCACTTAGCAGCATTAACTTTAACTTTGACAATGTCCTCTACTATCTGTTCAATGGCTCTTTTTGCATTTCTTTTGACACATTAACTTGAAAAATGCAGTTAACTGTCGCAAGCCATCTCGAATGAACCATTGTTCCGGAACAAAAATAATCCATCTCGGATACCCTTACTCAAAGCTTAATTAAAAATAAATTTTTGATCAGAGGCTGATTTAAACTGCCTGATATTTAGCAACGTAGATATACATTTTGACAGTTCTTTATATCGATTGTTACAGTTGCGCTATCAGATATCCTGAATTTGTCTAAATAAGAAAGTGCGCAGCGCACATAGAATCAATTGCATTAATCGCACGTTATCATTCATAGTTTTGCGTTCAATTTTCAATTACAAAAATTTGAACTAAGATTTTCCAAAAAAGAAATGATTTTTTTACAATTACCCACATTGACCCTATACATTATGCACATAGTTTCAATTTTATTAAACTATCAATTAGCTGTTAGACATAGATAAGAATAATATGAAGACTCCAAATAAAGAACATGCCAGCTACACGAGTTTATGTACATTATTATTTTGGACTTTTCCGTTTCGGAATCGTTTGATTTCGATTTTTGTACTTGAAAATTGCCTATTTTAGAGCAAGTGAAAATGGATATTATTAGACATATTGAAATCTTTCTTTTTTTTGAAAAAAAGATTGAATAAAATAGTATGTATCTATAAATGAAGTTTGAAATAAGTGATTAAAACACTAACGAAAAATAAAATTAAACATATTTTATAGTTTATAAAATAACAAATTATTTTAGTTTCTCAACAATATACATAAATATCCGTATGTTAAAAAAAATTAGACATGGTGCGGGGTGAACTGCTTACACTTTGCTCCCAACGTGCTCTTATGAATACACGTTTTTAATTAATTAGTAAGAAAGTTTAATGAACTACCATGCGCGAGAAGTAATCTTATCAGATGATGATGCGATCAATGCAATATATTGTATTAATACATGTGCTGATCGCAAGTTCCTGCTCTAATTTTGCAAGTGGTTCAAAATGCCTGTTAAAAAGATTTTTAAAAAAAGCATAGTCTTATAATGTTACGTCAAACATTAAACTGGGTGCTACACTTTTTCATATTTTTTTCAGAAACATGAAGGAGTGGTGCAAGGCGCCTTAAAAGCATTCAACGATCCAAACAATAGATTAGCATTTTTGTAATCCCGGAAGGAATAAGACGATAAGAAAAGAAGTTGGAAACCCAGCTAAAGACCTTACATTTTAGAAAAGCTTATTGCAATTAAGTATAGAAAGCTGAAACACCTTTTTAAGGGAAGCATGAAGATTTTTAAAAACATCGCTTGAATAAGCGGTTCCGTTTCTGGGTTCAGATTCACATACTGCTAGGCAGAAGCGCAGAGATTCTTAAACCTATTTTTTTGTTTAAAAGTGTCATAATTATTTCGCTTAAGGCATGTTAAACTTGCCTTGTGGTCTAAAATATTTGCATTACATTTTTGTATAGATAGATAAATATATTTATTTTCGTAGAATAAGGCTTTACAAATTACACGATTTTTGTGAATACACAGCTTGCACAGAGATATGATATTAAGTTTATATCTTACAACTGAAAAATACTATTAAGAATGATGATTTGATAAAGATTAGGAATGACAAAAGGAAATATTTTTGAAGGAAAACTACGCAAAAAAACCTTCATTTGACAGTTTTAATTTAATTTATGGATTCCTAATAAGAAATCTTTTAAAAAGGTAAAACGAACTTAAAAACTAATAGAATATGGAATAGCCAGATAATTTATATGCTTTGATTTTATGGTACAAATAATTTCATATTGAGTGAAAATTTATTGATAAATCAATCAATTGCAATTTTAGTGATGAGAAAAGTTACATTTATTATGTTTAAAAAAAGGCGACTTAAATTTCCACATTTAAATATTAAATGCTTAGCTAACTGATAAGAAAACTTACTTTGCTGGAGCGGACCTTAGGGGGAAACATGAGCTGCTTCGAAAAGTGCATTATCATTTTTATCAGCATTTATTTCACAATTTCGAAAAAAAAAAATGTTTTGAATCTGATCTGGAAAATTATTTCTTAAGCCTGAGCCAAACGTATAAAAGCAAAGGTTGATCTTTGGTAAGCTATAGTTAACTGCACAGTGCAATACGTAAACATCTAGTCAAATTTTGAACGACATGCAAAATTCTCTAATATTCCTGACACTTGGTAATAATCATAAAATCTCTATGAATTCAGAAACAAAACTAACTATTTAATTTTTGACAGTTGGGTTGGCAGCTTGCTCAACACCATGGCAGGCAAACCAACAATATGAATACGCCTACACAGCGAATACCCTCACCGGTTATGGATTGGGTAAGGATCAATATGTAGGTATCATCACAAAAGGAAAATTAGTCTTGCAACCTGAATCGGAATCCGTTGTTAGAGGCAAGCTGTCACATGTCCGGCATGCTCATTTTCATGATGAACTGAAGGATGGTTTGAACAGCAGAATCCCTGAACAAGAATTGAGCTACAGTGACGAACCACAATCCGAGGCTGTATTCAGCATCAACTATAAGAATGGAGTTATCCGTTCCTTGGATGTTGATCAATCTATGAGCAATGATGAAGTCAACCAGCTCAAGGCTGTCCTCTCCCAAATGCAAGTGGACACTACTGGAGAAAATGTTATCAAATGCCGACATAATCAATTGCCAATGGACTCACCTGGTACTACCAATGCCCTCTACAAGACAATGGAACCAACAGTGACTGGTGAATGCGAAACTTTATACGAAATGTCAGCAATTCCAGCTTTCAGCGATGCCAAACACACAGAAAAATGGGCACCACACACAGATCTCACTATGGACGAAAGCCTCCTGCAGTTCGTGAAAACCGTGAACTACAGCAACTGTGATGTTCGCCGTGGCTATCATTTTGGTATCTCTGGAGCATCAGACATGAAGCCAAACTCTAACCAAATGGGAGAATTCTTATCCGTCAGTCTTTCCATGCTTAGGTTTTCGTTTTACTCCTATTAATTTTTATTTTTTTAGAAAGCTTCAGTTACCCGTGTTGTTGTGGCCGGACCCCTTGACCGTTTCACAATTAGGTCCGTTGAAACCACAAACCGTGTTGCTGTCAGTCCAATGCTCTATGACGATGATCAAGCTGAGGTTGTGAGTCGCATCGCTCTGGAACTCGAATCTATTGCTGCAATCGAATCTTCATTGGCACTCAATCCCGAGAACTTGGTTCACGTTGGAAACTTAGTTTACCGTTATAACATCCCATCTGATAGCAAAAATCAGCCAAGGACATCAGCCAAGAACGCCAATGACCAATTTTCTTCATCTTCTTCGTCGTCATCCTCTTACGAAGAACATGCTCGTGGTCAGCGTCAACGCCGAAGCATCGAATCTGAAAACCATATTAGAAATCAGGAACAAATGGCATCCTCTTCATCTTCGTCTTCCGCTGAATCATCTGAAGAGTTCAACTCTCCCCGCTATGCCGCCAAGTATCCTCACCACTACCAACCCCACCCAACAACCAAGCAAGCCGCTGAGCAACCTCTGCATCCATTCTCTATTGGAAACAATGGACGAAGCATCCAGTTCCATAATTCAATGGATGCTGTTGCAGAGACCCGAAAATTGGCTGAAGAAATTTCTACCGATTTGCAGTCACAGGCAGATATAGCGACACGCAACACCTTAGAGAAGTACACCATTTTGGCTGAGCTCATCCAAACCATGGACTACAAGCAAATTGAACAAATGCTTTCTTCCCGCAATCAACGCCAAGGAAACTTACAGTTGGGAGAACAGTTAGTTGAAGATACACTCTTGGATGCTGTTGCTCAAGCCGGTACAAATCCTGCTGTGTCATGGATTGTTAAAGCCGTCTCTAATGGAGAAATTCTGGGAAGTAAGGTTGCCAGCCTTTTGGAAACAACATTCAGAAACTTGCGTACCCCAACCGAACCAATTGTTCGTGAAATTTTTGAGAATATAATCAAGAACGAAAAAGTCCGCAAGCAATCAGTACAATACCCCAGCATCCTCATTAATTATGCTGACTTGTTACGCCGTGCTTACTCCGACAAGAGATACGCAAACAATTATTACCCCGTGCAATCATATGGGTCATTCGAGAAGGCCCTCCGTGAGATTGTGACCAAGGAAATTGTGCCCTGGATGGGACAACGCCTAGCCGACAACATAAATAACAAGAACCAACAACGAAGCCAGAAGTACATCCGCGCTTTGGGCAATGTTGCACATCCTAAAATCGTCGAAATTTTTGAACCCTATCTGGAAGATGAGAAGCGCGCTACATCATTTGAACGCTTGGCTATTGTTGCTGCCTTTGATAAAATTGTAAAGTCATACCCCAAGTACGCTCAAAATATCCTCTTCAAAATCTACAGCAATGTAGCTGAAGAACCAGAAATCCGCAGCATGGCTGTAGCTCTTTTGATGCGTACTGACCCTCCAGCAGCTGTTCTCCAACGAATGGCAATGTCAACATACAACGATCCAAGTACCGGTGTGAGAACCACAGTAAAATCTGCTATCAATTCCGCAGCTCAACTGACCTCAAGTGAAAACGCTAACCTAGCTAACAACGCTAAAGCTGCTCAACAATTCTTGAACCCACATACTTTTGGCCTTCAAAATTCAAAGTCCTCACTCAGAGACCATGTGTCAAAGGTTCTTCAGATTTCTGAGGAATACCAAATGAGTCACATCGTGGGACCAGACAGCACATTCCCAAATGTTATGAGTTTCACTTCGTGGAAGAACTACGGAGGCATCAATATGAACGAAATTGACGTTCAGGTCCTGTTCTCCAGTGTACAGAATGTATGGGATGCTCTTGTTTCTGCTGGAGAATACACTACTACCGAATCCCAAAAACTTAAGTCCTCTGCACAGAAAATCATTAAACGTCTTGGCATCAACTTTGGCTCGAAAACCAACAAAGAAGTAGCAGGACAATTGCTCTTCAAGATGTTAGGTCACAAGAACTTCGTATCATTCGATGAAAAGACGCTACAGTTAGCTCCTGCTGAGCTTGCAGGCATCGTCCAGGAACTTATGTCCGGTCACCAAATGCAGTTTAACAAAATCTATGATCATCAACAAATTGAGGTTGCCTTCCCACTCGCTACCGGCTATCCTTTCTACTACAGTTACAAAGCACCTATTTTAATACAAACTCTTGGAGATGTTAAGGTCAAGACTACACCAAACCTTGCCAACTCACCGACTTGGTCCAATATTCGCGATACTCAGGCCATCAACGTTACTTCAAAGGTCCGTTTCACTTTCAGCATGGAAAAAATCGGTAAGGCTGGTTTCATCACACCATTCGAACGGCAACGCTACGTTGCTGGACAGATTCAAAAAATGCAAGTTCATGTACCTTTAAGTGCAAACATTAATATTGATTTAAAGAACACCGCACTATCAGGGAAGGTAGCCCCATTATCTACTGACAACAAAGTAAAACTTTTGCACTTCAGCTCATGGCCATTCACTGCTCGCAAGAACGTCCTCAGCCTTCGCCCAGTTGCCGAAGCTAAGGAAATCAAATTGATCGAGGTTCGCCCAACTGTAGGAGATGAACATACATTCGGTGAAGACTCTATTGGTATGGCTTTCCTCTTCAGAACACAACATCAATTCTCACAAAGTGCTGTTAATGATATGGAGCGTTTGCTCCAAAACGAAGGAGTTAAGCAATACGCTCAACTTCCAATGAGTCTCATTTTGACAATGCAATCTCTGGTCAAACAACAAAATATAGTTACTCCTATCCAGTTTCTGCCCTATTCATTTGAACCAGTTTCGCGAAGCACAACTTCAGGAAACATTTTACTCTCCCTACTTACAATGCCTTTCTATCAAGACGTTGAAAACACTGGCTTGACCAAACTCCGTGCAGCTTTGTCCTTGGCTTCCTTGCCATTTGCTGACGCGAGTGAGTTGAAGGAAACTACTCAAAAAGAAGACATTTCAGCCAACGGTCCTTGGCCAAAGAGTGGTGTTGCCCACTACAAGTTTACTTTGAGCCTAGATTTGCAACGCTCTGCAAACCAAGCAATGAAATTCGGAGTTCAAATTGACAAAAAAGAAGATATGAACGAATTAACCAGCAACAAGCGTTCTAACAAACCATTATCTTCTGGCGATGAATCTAAGCTGGCACTCATCTCTGATATTACACCAAACAGCGAGTCCCGTCGCGAAGAAATGATTTTGAATGCCGCTCGTGACATGAAACAAGCATCCGCAGCACTGATTGATTCCGCCTTGATCTTTGATGGATCCAAACCTGCTGAATTCGTAGGAAGCATTGCTCAAGCTGACAACTCTGTTGGAGACAAGACACGCATTCTGCTTTTCGGAAGTGCCAAAACAGCCACTGGAGGCCAATCGAAACAGCTTTATGCTTCTTACATCAGAAACTTTGCCAACACACCCGCTCTGAACTTTTATAGCGCCCAGAAGCACAATGGAAAATCCAACGCCAAATTGACAGCTATTCTTGGAGAAGGAGGCAAGCCAAAGAGCACAAAAATCAATGTCAAGATTATAATGGACCAAACCGACAACTACCAACAACAACTCCTCCAATCACCAATTTCCCAAGAATGTGAACGTCAAATGCGCGAAGAAGGCAATAAACAGATGCCAGCTTGCTTGAAGGCAACCTACCAAGCCAATCTCCTTGACCAATTCCATGTCATTGCAGAGATCGAACAGCCAACTTCCGGAGTAAAGAACTTTGCACAATCTATCTACTCGGTCTTGAACCACTGGGGATACTACAACAGCAAAGCTGACCAATCAAAGAAGGGACAACCCGGTAAATTGGATGCCAAGATTAACTTTGATGCCCGTCATCATTCAATGAACATCACCATTCAGCTTCCTAGTGGACAGCAAATCTTTACCGGCCTTCCTATTCCCCGCAATGCTCGCTACTTTTTCGCTGTACACCCAGGAATGAATCTAGAAGAACGCACAGTTCGCACCATAAACCGCAACTCCGAGGTCTGCGTGATTGACCAAAGCAAAATCTTGAGCTTTGACAACGCTATGGCTGAAGAACAAACAATTGGAAAATGCTGGTATGCTGTTCTTCAACACATCAATCCTACATACGCCCAGGATGAGCTTTCAGTTCTCGTCCGCCAAGCTAACGAATCTGGCAACAAGAGAGAAGTTCAAATTATTACCACAGGACAACGCATCCACCTTTCACCATCAAACACACCCAATGCTCCAGCTGAAGTCACTGTCAATGAAAAACCACAAAAAGTTTCCCCGAAAAATGCCATTGATGTTCATGCATCATTGGCACAATCAGGTCACAACAACCAAGATAGGCAATTGGTTGCCCGCATCTATTCCATTTCAGAAAACGACGTGAAGGTTGAATTACACGGATCAGACGTTAAAATCTATTACGATGGAGAAACCGTTCGAGTACATGCTGATCCTAAACTGCGCAACCAAGTTGCTGGCCTCTGTGGAAACTACAATGGTGAAGAAAATGATGACATCGCCTCTCCACAACAGAAGGTACTGCAAAACAAAAAAGATTACGCTGCTCATTGGGCTGTAGCTGATGAGACTTGCGAATCTCAAGTGCAACAAGCCCAACAAAGAGCACAATCTGCTCGTTCGTACGAAGTAAAATACCAAGCTGGAAACGTAGTTAGCATCTTCGAGAACGGAAAGAAATTCGAAGGCAAACTCCAATTTGACAGTCAATGGCAAAGCTCTGAATCATTGTCTTCATCATCATCTGAATCCAATGAGAAGCCAAAAATTCAAAGTATAAAATTGCCACAAAGCTCGAAACGTGGAAACCAAAAATCCTGTGAAGCTGAACAGCGTGTAAAATACGTCATGGACGGTGATCAAGTCTGTTTTACCAAACAACAAGTACAGACTTGCCCTTACAATTGCGCAGCCGAAAATCAAAAGGAAATTGAAGTGGAAGCTCATTGCCGCTCCCAAAATGACTCAGTTACTAAGATGTTCATGCAGAAAATTCGGCGTGGATCAAATCCAGACATTGGTTCCAAGAAGACTCACAAGAATGTCAAATTGTATGTTCCAATTACTTGTTCCTCAAAGCAATAGAACAGCTACAAGCTAAAATATCGACTTTAAGCAGGCGTAATTGTTGATGACATTAAAAATTATACAAACGTATATATATGATTAATTTTATTTAATTTTTTTTGTTTTAAGTTTTTTTTAGTTTCAATAAAGCAAATTTTCACAAGTTATAAGATATTTCCATTCAATAATCGCAGCTCATCCCTAGACAACTGGTCCCCATTCAGACCATCCCCGACCATTCATCCCAACACCCAACTGGTTACAGGACAGGTCATCCCAGAAGTTAATACTAGATAATCCCAAGAAAATATTACTGGAAATAAAACTAAAAACGGTTCGTGCATTTAATTCGATGTTTATATTAGTAAGGTTCCTTAATTTGTGTAAAGGATGGACTGCTGCATTGTCAGCTATGCATGGTTAGATTGAAAATAAATGTTTGAGAGAAAGCAGGAAGTGAGTACGTAATAATTGTAGGTATTACAATACTTTGAAACAAAAGGAAATTGTAAATATATGCATTTAATAACCAATGACTAATGAGCCGACTCCTAAAAGTAGATCTTCCAAGCTAAAGTGCTTTTGTAAAAATCCTAAGTGTAGCGCCGTCTTTTTGTGATATGGCTGAACTCTGATATCAGTCCACTAACTTTAATACATTAAAGACCAGTGTTCCACGCTCTTAATGTTTGTGTTATGTAATTTTAATTCTTGTCATTTCATTTCTTGTCTTCATTTCATATGTATAAGTATTTGTTTCTTAATGTTTTGTAAATTTTTATTTTTCTTAATGTAATATGTCCAGTTGTTTTGTAATGTGTTAGACTTATGTAATTTATCTACCTACTAACAACTAACACCGCGCTAAGTGATGACTGTGACAAGTTATTTTTCCCAGTATCTAAAGGCGAAAAAGCCCGAAGATAAAAGAAATATTGTTACAAAATGCTTGCATCAAGCAGTACTGATAGCGTAAGAACTGTCAACAACTGGAAAGCAAGGTTCTAGAAGAAGATATCCGAATATTCAAGTGTAATCTAGAACCATTCAACTGTTATAAAAGAAGATTGTTTCGATCGAATGGGTATATTATAAAATTGCATACTATTAAGATTGATGAATAATACAAACTATTTGAAGTGCAAATAAAGAAAGGAAAGAAGTTTTACTAACGAACCTTGGTAGAACATTACATTGGTATCAGAAGTGCCATAAAACTTGTTTCATCTGTGCGTTCAGATATATATGGTGGGAATTAATTGAAAATTAATAATAAAAAGTGAGTAGAGTAGAGAGCTAAAAAGGGCTTGGATAATGAAGACAAATGTATAGCTCTGGGGCTTGCCCTTAAAGGACCTGCTGCTTTACTATTGCAAACCATACCAGCAGATAAGAATGGCAACTTCCTAACTCGCCTATTCGTAATTCAAAAGACTGATTAAAATTTTTGACTAGTTGATATAATAGGTAGGTTTGCTTTAAACTTTAAGAAATAGAGGCAATGTTTTGGATTTCTAAAATAAATTAAATTCGAAATTTTGGTCAAACCATAATAAATATTAATATAGAGAACACGAAAAAGTGATATCGGCTTTTCAATGTATGCGTGCGGATTTTCTGTGCCCAAAATGCGACAATTTTGCTTGTTTACTACCCGCCAAGATCAAAATGAGCTTCATCTGAAAAGATGAATTTTTTGGCAAAATCGGCATCTTCTCTATGTCGATCGCAGGCCCACTTAGCGAAGCGTATACACAACCATATTCGTTCAGCGGAAGGATAAAACTAATTATCTGTCAAATCAGACATGAGCTAAGTGTTACCATTCACGAAATAAGCACTAGTTGAAAAAAAAAAACGTTGGATGGCGGACCCTTTATGAAGGATTATTACAGATTCTTTCATTGTAATTCAAAAAAGTTCGGAATGCGATGAAACTCTAAGTTTTAAAGCAACTCAACTTGGTAAACGTGTACACGAATTCAAGTTGGTATTGTCAACAGTAAATTGGAAGCAGTTTTTATGCAAAATAAATACCCGTTAGAAAATGTTTCAATCAAAATCAATGCACTTTTTGAACTGTTTGGAACATTTAGATAAATAGCAACATCACTTTCAGATAAAACGTTCTAAAGAATCTTTGTTTGTAACACTATACAAGAACGCTGTAAACAGTGCTACGAGAATTAACATTCAAGCGGATTTCATTGTGTCCAATTTGATGAGCCAACGTAGCCGCCGTTTTCAATATTAACAATCTCTTGAAACAATCGATCCAAAATTGAAATTTAAAGCTAAACTTTTTTACCCTATTGATGTTACGCTATCTTCTCTCGATGAGCGCTTTGCGGAGAATCAATTTCTCAGCAAAAATTTGGGATTTCTTTGCAATATTTCAAAGAAGAAGGAAAAAGACTGCAAACAACACCTAACAATGGGAACTATTGGCATTCTCTAGGCCCTCGCCAGTTATAAACCTTTTGACTTGGCAGGAAAATCTGACTTAGCGCTGCCTTTTTTGCTTAAGATAACTGCATTTGATTCAATCTTTGATAATAAAACAGCTGGACCCACAAATAATACCAAAGATTAACTAAAAATTGTGTAAAATTGTGGCACAAAAATGAAATGCTTTTAACAATCTTCATTAAAGCATTAACAAATACAAAAGTTTCATATATTTAAACTTATTTACAAACTTATTAACAATTCAGAGTTGTTTATAAATGACATTTATGCCCGTTTGCTAAAACGAAACTTAAAGTTTTAAGTTCAACATAAGAGCTTATGTGACAGTTTACACTGAGGAAATAGGAGAACATAAGCGTTTATAAGTGGGAACGTTACGAAATCCCGAAAAACAAAATCCCGCGTAACGAAATCCCGCCGATTGAAAATGAATTTTTCGAACTGACACACGCACAGAAAATGGTGAGAGTAACGAAATCCCGCCGATTAGCGGCGGGATTTTTTGACTACTCTTCGGCGGGATTTTCAATACTTTTTTGAAAAGTAGTTTTTGTACTTTTGAAAAATATTTTTATAAGTTAATATTTTTTTAAGAAAATATTATTTTTTGAAAATATATTGATTTTTTTTAATTTTAATATAATTTTTTAACAAAAAAAAATATTTTTGAAAAACACTTAAATTTTACTTTAAGCTTGAAAAATTTGAAAAAAAATATTTAAAAAAACACAAATTTTTGAAAAAGGTAATTTTTACTACCAAAACCAACACACAATGAAATAAGGCTAACATCTCTCAAATAGCCATTTTTTACCTCGAGGTGTTACCTCTACTGAGTTCTAATAAGAACTGAAGAATTTCGGAATTAATTCTACTTAAATGCTTTATTTGGACGGCGAATTTGTTTCTTCGTTCTTCTTGATTCTCACGATGTAGTGTGAGTTCAACAAAAAGTGTTTTTGTTCTGAAAATTGTGTGGTGAATGGCTGGCGACGATGCCGAAGACAAAATTTGGTGCCAATGACAGTGAACACGTGGAAAATAGGTCAGATATTTCTCTGCCCATGATCTTTGAATGCTGCTGAAGCGCATAACAGCAATAAAAAGTTCTTTTAAGGGCTAACAAAATGATTGTATGGAGATATGAAACTTTCAATAATAGGTATTTTAATGAAAAAACTGTTCTCATAGGCGCCTGCCAGGCGACTTAACATACCCTAAGCGGAGCGACGGAGTCGCGTGAGCGGGTGTTTCCCCGAAAAAGGGAGTTAAAATCCTAAAGTCCCGCAAAGCGGGCCACCCAAGGTACTGTTAAACAAGAAAACTGTTGATATAGGCGCCTGCCTGGCGACTTAACATACCCTAAGCGGAGCGACGGAGTCGCGTGAGCGGGCGTTTCCCCGAAAAAGGGAGTTAAAATCCTTAAGTCCCGCGCAGCGGGCCACCCAAGGTACTGTTAAACAAGAAAACTGTTGATATAGGCGCCTGCCTGGCGACTTAACATACCCTAAGCGGAGCGACGGAGTCGCGTGAGCGGGTGTTTCCCCGAAAAAGGGAGTTAAAATCCTTAAGTCCCGCGCAGCGGGCCACCCAAGGTACTGTTAAACTGTTGATATAGGCGCCTGCCTGGCGACTTAACATACCCTAAGCGGAGCGACGGAGTAGCGTGAGCGGGTGTTTCCCCGAAAAAGGGAGTTAAAATCCTTAAGTCCCGCGCAGCGGGCCACCCAAGGTACTTTTAATCAAAAAGACTGTTTACATTGGCGCCTGCCAGGCGACTTAACATACCCTAAGCGGAGCGACGGAGTCGCGTGAGCGGGTGTTTCCCCGAAAAAGGGAGTTAAAATCCTTAAGTCCCGCGCAGCGGGCCACCCAAGGTACTTTTAATCAAACGACTGTTTACATTGGCACCTGCCAGGCGACTTAACATACCCTAAGCGGAGCGACAGAGTCGCGTGAGCGGGTGTGCCCCCGAAAAATGGGGTTAAAATCCTTAAGACCCGCGGAGCGGGCCACCCAAAGTTCTGTTTACTAAATATAAACTGCAAGCGAATCAACAAGAAAAAACAATTTTTATCTTTAAACGCGATTTGCGGCTAAACGGAGCTTCGTAGACCCCCCAAAGTTGACATCTTCAAACGTGATTTCTGGTTAAACTAGGCATCTAAGAGAATTGAAATTACATATTTGTGATCTAGGGAGTTCCACCTTTCAATCAACCCAAGCAGGGGGGTAAGGGGGGGCATCTTCCCCCCATATTAACGTTTATTGATTGGACACACTGCAAGCACACCAATTGACAACATAAATTACAAGAAAAAACTATTTTTATCTTTAAACGCGATTTGCGGCTAAACGGAGCTTCGTAGACCCCCCAAAGTTGACATCTTCAAACGTGATTTCTGGTTAAACTAGGCATCTAAGAGAATTGAAATTACATATTTGTGATCTAGGGAGTGCCATCTTTCATAAGACGTAACGCATAAAACGAAAAACCACCCATGGTACTTTAACTAAGTTGAATAAACGGTATGAAAAACATTGGAATCCGCTACCGGTCCAATTCTTTGCTTTTGAAGATAGGAAAAATTTTGAAAATAATGTAATATCTCTTTGTGAAATGTTGGTCGTCCTGAAAAGGGGGTGGGTTTGGTAATCATACCATTTATGCTATAGCAGAATTGTGAGCAATTCCGGTCAAGAACTGGATCTTTTCCATCGTTGCTCTTCTGCTCAGCACCTTCTGCAGCTTTTCGTTGCGCTTCATCGCTCTGGTCATTGGCGGGTCTTCTCCTCGGCGCACTCTTTCAACGGCCAACTTCGCAACAATATTTTCCTTCGCAAGGTCTCCTATTAGCTTGTATAAGCCGGCATGAGTTTGGCCAACGACGACCTTCAGTCGCCTGTGCCATGCCTCCACACTGTTTTGTGTCCTCGGGAAGTGGGTGTCTGACGCTGAAGCTCCTGTTGTCCAAAACGCTGGCCTGTACCGCGGTGTGGTCGTGGCAGTACCGACATAATTCTTTTTGAACCATTTGGCCAGCGTTTTGGTCTCCTGGTTTTGCAGTGAAGCAAACAGGGCTTTGAAGTAGGCTCTCACCTCATCCGGTGGCACAAAAGCTAGTGCTTTTAGCATACGGACTTCCATGGCAAAGCCTTCTTATTGGCCATATTTGACTGCAAGGCCAAGGCCTTGGACTTTGCGCCAAATTATCTGGCCGAAGTGAAAAAGACAGCCATGTATCTCCGCCTGCTGGAAGAAATCCTGGGCTGCATTTATTATAGCCAGTTCAAAATCACAGACAATAACATCTGGCCTCAGATGAATATTGCTGTCGCAAGCGAACTGTAATAATTGCAGCCAGAACTCCTTGTACGCCTCAGCTGACTTCTTGCTCATCAGGCAATAGACTAATGGGACAACTATTCCTTCAATGTACCCATGCACAGAGAAGAGTTGTCCCATTATCGTTGGAACCACCGCAAATGTGCCGTCGACGAGCCAACTCTTGGCCTCGGAGAGGAGTTTTACACTACTCCTCGTGCCTAGCAGGATATTTATTCCCCCCGTATACACCTCCTCAGATAAAACGAACAGTTCGCCATCTGAAAATCGAAGGTGCTCGGGAATGTAAATATCCTCTAGGCTTTCGGGCTCCTTCACAAGGCTGGCTCGCACCCGATGGATCTTCATTTTCTGGGCGGCTTTGGTTGGCAGGCTCGGACGGCACACTGGCTCCACCCTGACAATAGTGTCTCTGATGACTATGCTTGGCGGAAGGGCTTCTCTTGCCTTTGTCTTGAGGTGAGTATTGGCTTTAATTATTTGCTTCAGGAAAGCCATGGGAGCGTGTGAATGTTCGTTGAGGGACTTTTGGACAATGACCTTATTGTCCACTTCATTCGTTTGGCATCTTGCCTTACACCTCATTGCTTTTCTTTCGGCGCAGCACCAAAAGCTTTTTTCACTTTTTATCTTCTCTAGATGGTAGAGGAATCCATTTTTCTCCAATTTTGGGCCGCCTTTGTTAGACTGAACAATCTAAAACACAAAAAAAAAAAGTTAGAGAAAACAATTTCACAGCAGTACCTACGTTCCCTAACTCTCGCATCGATAAAATTGGTCCAGAAATGATGAAAAATAGAACAAAACTCATACGCTTTGTTTCAAATTTCATCGTTTTTTGAATGATTTCATCGATGCGAGAGTTACAGAAAGTAGACACAGAATTCGAAAAAAAATTTAGAAAGGAAGCCCACCGGTGAGTGAAATTAATTAATTAAGTAACACTATTTAAGTTTTAAAACACTTAATATGTCGTTCAAATAAAAAAATCTATTTAATATTTATACAAAAATAATGCATTGTCACACAGGGAAGTTACACTTTTGACGCACATAACTTATTTAATTAATATCTCCAAGCACTTAACACTTTATTTCACCGATGAGTAACACTAATATATATATTTATTTTCAATTTTCTTACCGTTGCAATTTCCATTTTGAGTTTTGAATCACTGTTTTTGTTATCACTGTAGTTGTAGTTACTAATCACTATATCACTAGATATTACTATTATTACCACTGTAATCACTGTTATCAATGTTATCACTGTTATCACTGTTTTGAAATGGCTGCGATAATTTGATTCCTTAGGTGAAAAGGCTGAGAATCAATAACAACGAACCTTAAAAAACGCAAATTTTGAATCATTTTTCTGTCCAAAAACAATTTTTAAAAAGAGAAAATTTAATTATTGCAATATTAAACAAATTGATATAGTTTTTTATATGATGGAGTCTTGACAAGGTCTTGAGCCGCAAAAATCAGAAACTATCAAAAACTTGAAACAAGCTTATTTTCACCTCTGAGCTTAAGAAACGTACGAAAAAAAGAATTCAGTACCAATTTTGTTTTGAACCAAGAAAACGATTCATGGGGCAGTAATTTAAGAAATTATCAGAACAATTTAGTCTCTGAACGCTTTTACTTTTATGACTAAATCTCTTTGAAATTTTTCGTCCGCAACCAACCCAACTCGTCCCCAAACAACCCAACTCGTCCCAAACAACCCAACTCGTCCCAAAACAACCCAACTCGTCGCAAAAAAACAACCCAACTCATCCCTAAACCAACCCAACTCATCCCCCCAACCAACCCAACTCATCACCATCAAACGGTATGAAAAACATTGGAATCCGCTACCGGTCCAATTCTTTGCTTTTGAAGATAGGAAAAATTTTGAAAATAATGTAATATCTCTTTGTGAAATGTTGGTCGTCCTGAAAAGGGGGTGGGTTTGGTAATCATACCATTTATGCTATAGCAGAATTGTGAGCAATTCCGGTCAAGAACTGGATCTTTTCCATCGTTGCTCTTCTGCTCAGCACCTTCTGCAGCTTTTCGTTGCGCTTCATCGCTCTGGTCATTGGCGGGTCTTCTCCTCGGCGCACTCTTTCAACGGCCAACTTCGCAACAATATTTTCCTTCGCAAGGTCTCCTATTAGCTTGTATAAGCCGGCATGAGTTTGGCCAACGACGACCTTCAGTCGCCTGTGCCATGCCTCCACACTGTTTTGTGTCCTCGGGAAGTGGGTGTCTGACGCTGAAGCTCCTGTTGTCCAAAACGCTGGCCTGTACCGCGGTGTGGTCGTGGCAGTACCGACATAATTCTTTTTGAACCATTTGGCCAGCGTTTTGGTCTCCTGGTTTTGCAGTGAAGCAAACAGGGCTTTGAAGTAGGCTCTCACCTCATCCGGTGGCACAAAAGCTAGTGCTTTTAGCATACGGACTTCCATGGCAAAGCCTTCTTATTGGCCATATTTGACTGCAAGGCCAAGGCCTTGGACTTTGCGCCAAATTATCTGGCCGAAGTGAAAAAGACAGCCATGTATCTCCGCCTGCTGGAAGAAATCCTGGGCTGCATTTATTATAGCCAGTTCAAAATCACAGACAATAACATCTGGCCTCAGATGAATATTGCTGTCGCAAGCGAACTGTAATAATTGCAGCCAGAACTCCTTGTACGCCTCAGCTGACTTCTTGCTCATCAGGCAATAGACTAATGGGACAACTATTCCTTCAATGTACCCATGCACAGAGAAGAGTTGTCCCATTATCGTTGGAACCACCGCAAATGTGCCGTCGACGAGCCAACTCTTGGCCTCGGAGAGGAGTTTTACACTACTCCTCGTGCCTAGCAGGATATTTATTCCCCCCGTATACACCTCCTCAGATAAAACGAACAGTTCGCCATCTGAAAATCGAAGGTGCTCGGGAATGTAAATATCCTCTAGGCTTTCGGGCTCCTTCACAAGGCTGGCTCGCACCCGATGGATCTTCATTTTCTGGGCGGCTTTGGTTGGCAGGCTCGGACGGCACACTGGCTCCACCCTGACAATAGTGTCTCTGATGACTATGCTTGGCGGAAGGGCTTCTCTTGCCTTTGTCTTGAGGTGAGTATTGGCTTTAATTATTTGCTTCAGGAAAGCCATGGGAGCGTGTGAATGTTCGTTGAGGGACTTTTGGACAATGACCTTATTGTCCACTTCATTCGTTTGGCATCTTGCCTTACACCTCATTGCTTTTCTTTCGGCGCAGCACCAAAAGCTTTTTTCACTTTTTATCTTCTCTAGATGGTAGAGGAATCCATTTTTCTCCAATTTTGGGCCGCCTTTGTTAGACTGAACAATCTAAAACACAAAAAAAAAAAGTTAGAGAAAACAATTTCACAGCAGTACCTACGTTCCCTAACTCTCGCATCGATAAAATTGGTCCAGAAATGATGAAAAATAGAACAAAACTCATACGCTTTGTTTCAAATTTCATCGTTTTTTGAATGATTTCATCGATGCGAGAGTTACAGAAAGTAGACACAGAATTCGAAAAAAAATTTAGAAAGGAAAGCCCACCGGTGAGTGAAATTAATTAATTAAGTAACACTATTTAAGTTTTAAAACACTTAATATGTCGTTCAAATAAAAAAATCTATTTAAGATTTATACAAAAATAATGCATTGTCACACAGGGAAGTTACACTTTTGACGCACATAACTTATTTAATTAATATCTCCAAGCACTTAACACTTTATTTCACCGATGAGTAACACTAATATATATATTTATTTTCAATTTTCTTACCGTTGCAATTTCCATTTTGAGTTTTGAATCACTGTTTTTGTTATCACTGTAGTTGTAGTTACTAATCACTATATCACTAGATATTACTATTATTACCACTGTAATCACTGTTATCAATGTTATCACTGTTATCACTGTTTTGAAATGGCTGCGATAATTTGATTCTTTAGGTGAAAAGGCTGAGAATCAATAACAACGAACCTTAAAAAACGCAAATTTTGAATCATTTTTCTGTCCAAAAACAATTTTTAAAAAGAGAAAATTTAATTATTGCAATATTAAACAAATTGATATAGTTTTTTATATGATGGAGTCTTGACAAGGTCTTGAGCCGCAAAAATCAGAAACTATCAAAAACTTGAAACAAGCTTATTTTCACCTCTGAGCTTAAGAAACGTACGAAAAAAAGAATTCAGTACCAATTTTGTTTTGAACCAAGAAAACGATTCATGGGGCAGTAATTTAAGAAATTATCAGAACAATTTAGTCTCTGAACGCTTTTACTTTTATGACTAAATCTCTTTGAAATTTTTCGTCCGCAACCAACCCAACTCGTCCCCAAACAACCCAACTCGTCCCAAACAACCCAACTCGTCCCAAAACAACCCAACTCGTCGCAAAAAAACAACCCAACTCATCCCTAAACCAACCCAACTCATCCCCCCAACCAACCCAACTCATCACCATCAAACGGTATGAAAAACATTGGAATCCGCTACCGGTCCAATTCTTTGCTTTTGAAGATAGGAAAAATTTTGAAAATAATGTAATATCTCTTTGTGAAATGTTGGTCGTCCTGAAAAGGGGGTGGGTTTGGTAATCATACCATTTATGCTATAGCAGAATTGTGAGCAATTCCGGTCAAGAACTGGATCTTTTCCATCGTTGCTCTTCTGCTCAGCACCTTCTGCAGCTTTTCGTTGCGCTTCATCGCTCTGGTCATTGGCGGGTCTTCTCCTCGGCGCACTCTTTCAACGGCCAACTTCGCAACAATATTTTCCTTCGCAAGGTCTCCTATTAGCTTGTATAAGCCGGCATGAGTTTGGCCAACGACGACCTTCAGTCGCCTGTGCCATGCCTCCACACTGTTTTGTGTCCTCGGGAAGTGGGTGTCTGACGCTGAAGCTCCTGTTGTCCAAAACGCTGGCCTGTACCGCGGTGTGGTCGTGGCAGTACCGACATAATTCTTTTTGAACCATTTGGCCAGCGTTTTGGTCTCCTGGTTTTGCAGTGAAGCAAACAGGGCTTTGAAGTAGGCTCTCACCTCATCCGGTGGCACAAAAGCTAGTGCTTTTAGCATACGGACTTCCATGGCAAAGCCTTCTTATTGGCCATATTTGACTGCAAGGCCAAGGCCTTGGACTTTGCGCCAAATTATCTGGCCGAAGTGAAAAAGACAGCCATGTATCTCCGCCTGCTGGAAGAAATCCTGGGCTGCATTTATTATAGCCAGTTCAAAATCACAGACAATAACATCTGGCCTCAGATGAATATTGCTGTCGCAAGCGAACTGTAATAATTGCAGCCAGAACTCCTTGTACGCCTCAGCTGACTTCTTGCTCATCAGGCAATAGACTAATGGGACAACTATTCCTTCAATGTACCCATGCACAGAGAAGAGTTGTCCCATTATCGTTGGAACCACCGCAAATGTGCCGTCGACGAGCCAACTCTTGGCCTCGGAGAGGAGTTTTACACTACTCCTCGTGCCTAGCAGGATATTTATTCCCCCCGTATACACCTCCTCAGATAAAACGAACAGTTCGCCATCTGAAAATCGAAGGTGCTCGGGAATGTAAATATCCTCTAGGCTTTCGGGCTCCTTCACAAGGCTGGCTCGCACCCGATGGATCTTCATTTTCTGGGCGGCTTTGGTTGGCAGGCTCGGACGGCACACTGGCTCCACCCTGACAATAGTGTCTCTGATGACTATGCTTGGCGGAAGGGCTTCTCTTGCCTTTGTCTTGAGGTGAGTATTGGCTTTAATTATTTGCTTCAGGAAAGCCATGGGAGCGTGTGAATGTTCGTTGAGGGACTTTTGGACAATGACCTTATTGTCCACTTCATTCGTTTGGCATCTTGCCTTACACCTCATTGCTTTTCTTTCGGCGCAGCACCAAAAGCTTTTTTCACTTTTTATCTTCTCTAGATGGTAGAGGAATCCATTTTTCTCCAATTTTGGGCCGCCTTTGTTAGACTGAACAATCTAAAACACAAAAAAAAAAAGTTAGAGAAAACAATTTCACAGCAGTACCTACGTTCCCTAACTCTCGCATCGATAAAATTGGTCCAGAAATGATGAAAAATAGAACAAAACTCATACGCTTTGTTTCAAATTTCATCGTTTTTTGAATGATTTCATCGATGCGAGAGTTACAGAAAGTAGACACAGAATTCGAAAAAAAATTTAGAAAGGAAAGCCCACCGGTGAGTGAAATTAATTAATTAAGTAACACTATTTAAGTTTTAAAACACTTAATATGTCGTTCAAATAAAAAAATCTATTTAAGATTTATACAAAAATAATGCATTGTCACACAGGGAAGTTACACTTTTGACGCACATAACTTATTTAATTAATATCTCCAAGCACTTAACACTTTATTTCACCGATGAGTAACACTAATATATATATTTATTTTCAATTTTCTTACCGTTGCAATTTCCATTTTGAGTTTTGAATCACTGTTTTTGTTATCACTGTAGTTGTAGTTACTAATCACTATATCACTAGATATTACTATTATTACCACTGTAATCACTGTTATCAATGTTATCACTGTTATCACTGTTTTGAAATGGCTGCGATAATTTGATTCTTTAGGTGAAAAGGCTGAGAATCAATAACAACGAACCTTAAAAAACGCAAATTTTGAATCATTTTTCTGTCCAAAAACAATTTTTAAAAAGAGAAAATTTAATTATTGCAATATTAAACAAATTGATATAGTTTTTTATATGATGGAGTCTTGACAAGGTCTTGAGCCGCAAAAATCAGAAACTATCAAAAACTTGAAACAAGCTTATTTTCACCTCTGAGCTTAAGAAACGTACGAAAAAAAGAATTCAGTACCAATTTTGTTTTGAACCAAGAAAACGATTCATGGGGCAGTAATTTAAGAAATTATCAGAACAATTTAGTCTCTGAACGCTTTTACTTTTATGACTAAATCTCTTTGAAATTTTTCGTCCGCAACCAACCCAACTCGTCCCCAAACAACCCAACTCGTCCCAAACAACCCAACTCGTCCCAAAACAACCCAACTCGTCGCAAAAAAACAACCCAACTCATCCCTAAACCAACCCAACTCATCCCCCCAACCAACCCAACTCATCACCATCAAACGGTATGAAAAACATTGGAATCCGCTACCGGTCCAATTCTTTGCTTTTGAAGATAGGAAAAATTTTGAAAATAATGTAATATCTCTTTGTGAAATGTTGGTCGTCCTGAAAAGGGGGTGGGTTTGGTAATCATACCATTTATGCTATAGCAGAATTGTGAGCAATTCCGGTCAAGAACTGGATCTTTTCCATCGTTGCTCTTCTGCTCAGCACCTTCTGCAGCTTTTCGTTGCGCTTCATCGCTCTGGTCATTGGCGGGTCTTCTCCTCGGCGCACTCTTTCAACGGCGAACTTCGCAACAATATTTTCCTTCGCAAGGTCTCCTATTAGCTTGTATAAGCCGGCATGAGTTTGGCCAACGACGACCTTCAGTCGCCTGTGCCATGCCTCCACACTGTTTTGTGTCCTCGGGAAGTGGGTGTCTGACGCTGAAGCTCCTGTTGTCCAAAACGCTGGCCTGTACCGCGGTGTGGTCGTGGCAGTACCGACATAATTCTTTTTGAACCATTTGGCCAGCGTTTTGGTCTCCTGGTTTTGCAGTGAAGCAAACAGGGCTTTGAAGTAGGCTCTCACCTCATCCGGTGGCACAAAAGCTAGTGCTTTTAGCATACGGACTTCCATGGCAAAGCCTTCTTATTGGCCATATTTGACTGCAAGGCCAAGGCCTTGGACTTTGCGCCAAATTATCTGGCCGAAGTGAAAAAGACAGCCATGTATCTCCGCCTGCTGGAAGAAATCCTGGGCTGCATTTATTATAGCCAGTTCAAAATCACAGACAATAACATCTGGCCTCAGATGAATATTGCTGTCGCAAGCGAACTGTAATAATTGCAGCCAGAACTCCTTGTACGCCTCAGCTGACTTCTTGCTCATCAGGCAATAGACTAATGGGACAACTATTCCTTCAATGTACCCATGCACAGAGAAGAGTTGTCCCATTATCGTTGGAACCACCGCAAATGTGCCGTCGACGAGCCAACTCTTGGCCTCGGAGAGGAGTTTTACACTACTCCTCGTGCCTAGCAGGATATTTATTCCCCCCGTATACACCTCCTCAGATAAAACGAACAGTTCGCCATCTGAAAATCGAAGGTGCTCGGGAATGTAAATATCCTCTAGGCTTTCGGGCTCCTTCACAAGGCTGGCTCGCACCCGATGGATCTTCATTTTCTGGGCGGCTTTGGTTGGCAGGCTCGGACGGCACACTGGCTCCACCCTGACAATAGTGTCTCTGATGACTATGCTTGGCGGAAGGGCTTCTCTTGCCTTTGTCTTGAGGTGAGTATTGGCTTTAATTATTTGCTTCAGGAAAGCCATGGGAGCGTGTGAATGTTCGTTGAGGGACTTTTGGACAATGACCTTATTGTCCACTTCATTCGTTTGGCATCTTGCCTTACACCTCATTGCTTTTCTTTCGGCGCAGCACCAAAAGCTTTTTTCACTTTTTATCTTCTCTAGATGGTAGAGGAATCCATTTTTCTCCAATTTTGGGCCGCCTTTGTTAGACTGAACAATCTAAAACACAAAAAAAAAAAGTTAGAGAAAACAATTTCACAGCAGTACCTACGTTCCCTAACTCTCGCATCGATAAAATTGGTCCAGAAATGATGAAAAATAGAACAAAACTCATACGCTTTGTTTCAAATTTCATCGTTTTTTGAATGATTTCATCGATGCGAGAGTTACAGAAAGTAGACACAGAATTCGAAAAAAAATTTAGAAAGGAAGCCCACCGGTGAGTGAAATTAATTAATTAAGTAACACTATTTAAGTTTTAAAACACTTAATATGTCGTTCAAATAAAAAAATCTATTTAAGATTTATACAAAAATAATGCATTGTCACACAGGGAAGTTACACTTTTGACGCACATAACTTATTTAATTAATATCTCCAAGCACTTAACACTTTATTTCACCGATGAGTAACACTAATATATATATTTATTTTCAATTTTCTTACCGTTGCAATTTCCATTTTGAGTTTTGAATCACTGTTTTTGTTATCACTGTAGTTGTAGTTACTAATCACTATATCACTAGATATTACTATTATTACCACTGTTATCACTGTTATCAATGTTATCACTGTTATCACTGTTTTGAAATGGCTGCGATAATTTGATTCTTTAGGTGAAAAGGCTGAGAATCAATAACAACGAACCTTAAAAAACGCAAATTTTGAATCATTTTTCTGTCCAAAAACAATTTTTAAAAAGAGAAAATTTAATTATTGCAATATTAAACAAATTGATATAGTTTTTTATATGATGGAGTCTTGACAAGGTCTTGAGCCGCAAAAATCAGAAACTATCAAAAACTTGAAACAAGCTTATTTTCACCTCTGAGCTTAAGAAACGTACGAAAAAAGAATTCAGTACCAATTTTGTTTTGAACCAAGAAAACGATTCATGGGGCAGTAATTTAAGAAATTATCAGAACAATTTAGTCTCTGAACGCTTTTACTTTTATGACTAAATCTCTTTGAAATTTTTCGTCCGCAACCAACCCAACTCGTCCCCAAACAACCCAACTCGTCCCAAACAACCCAACTCGTCCCAAAACAACCCAACTCGTCGCAAAAAAACAACCCAACTCATCCCTAAACCAACCCAACTCATCCCCCCAACCAACCCAACTCATCACCCTAACCAACCCAACTCATCCCTAAACCAACCCAGCCCTCCCCCAAACCACAACCCTTCCCCTACCACACCAATCCTACCAACACCCACCAAACCAAAACAACCACCTAACCAACCAAAAATGAAATATGGTTAGAAAATATCCTTTATGAGGTCTAGCCTCTACCGAGTTCTAATAAGAACTGAAATTAATTTCGGAACCACATCTGCTTAAATACTTTTTTGTTGATTCCACGATTTATTTTGATGTAAAACATACTGAAAGGGGGAGTGGCTTAATCCAGGGCGGTCTTTTGTGTACTGCGAAAAAAGTAAAATAGTAGGAAACTTCGTTCTCCGTGCTTCTCATGGATTCGTGTCACTTTTACTATGAAAACAAAAACAGATACAGTCCTGTCGCTTTAGTAGTGAATCGGCGGGATTTCGTTACGCGGGATTTTGTGATTCAGGATTTCGTTCTGCGGGATTTAGTTTTGCGGGATTTCGTTTTGCGGGATTTCGTTACGCGGGATTTCGTTACGCGGGATTTTGTTCTGCGGGATTTCGTACCCAACCCATTTATTTTGTCTTATACAGCAGGTAAAACTTTATATTTACCTCTATGTTTGTTTGTTTCGGTACATACATATGCATTTATATTCTACAATATACATAAGTTATTTATTTCATTTATACCTACCTACACATCTTTCGAAAAAGAATTAGTTAATTATGTAGTTAATTTAGAATAATTATTAATCTCTTGTTGTGCAGGCTTAAAGTTATTTTTGTATGCTTTTTTTAAGGGTTGGCTACGAAATCCCGCAGAACAAAATCCCGCGTAACGAAATCCGCAGAACGAAATCCCGCAGAACATAATCCCGCAGAACGAAATCCCGCAGAACAAAATCCCGCAGCACGAAATCCCGCAGTAACGAAATCCCGCAGATTCAATACCAAAGCGACAGGACTGTATTGATTTTTATTTTCATAGTAAAGGTGACACGAATTCAAGAGAAGCACGGAGAACGAAGTTTCCTACTATTGTTCTCTATTCGCACTACACAAAAGACCGCCCTGGATTAAGCCCCCTTTCAGTATGTTTTACATCAAAATAAATCGTGGAATCAACAAAAACGATGAAAACAAATTCGCCGTCCAAAAAAAGTATTTAAGCAGATGTGGTTCCGAAATTAATTTCAGTTCTTATTAGAACCACAGATTATCCATATAAAGATGAGAATGTTTCGTACGTTTCACCCTCCAAAACCCATTTGTTTACATTGTTGTATTTGTAATTTTTTCCCGCGTCGATGAATAGATGTGAATTGCAACAACAATTTAACCGGTGTCTGAAGATCCCTACTGTCTATGTGTGAGGTTTTTATACACACATTCTCATTTTTTATCTGATAACTGCCAGTTCAAGCTTGTAGGCAAATTAAAATGGCTGCCGGGGATTCTCATCTTCATGTAGCTAATCTGTGATTAGAACTCGGTAGAGGCTAGACCTCATAAAGAGATATTTTCTAACCTTATTTCATTTTAGTTGGTTAGGTGGTTGTGGGTTTGGGGGGTGTTGGTAGGATTGGTGCGGTAGGGGAAGGGTTGTGGTTTGTGGGAAAGGGCTGGGTTGGTTAGGGGGATGAGTTGGGTAGGTTAGGGGGATGAGTTGGATTGGTTGGGTTGGTTTAAGGATGAGTTGGGTTGTTTGGGAACGAGTTGGGTTGGTTGTTTGCTGGAACCAAAAGCGTTCAGAGACTAAATTGTTCTGATAATTTCTTTAATTACTGCCCCATGGATCGTTTTCTTGGTTCAAAACCAAATTGGTGCTGAATTCTTTTTTTAAGTTGCAAGCCTTTTTTTCGTATGTTTCTTAAGCTCAGATGTAAAAATAGGCTTGTTTCGAGTTTTTGATAGTTTCTGATTTTTGTGGCTCAAGACCTTGTCAAGACCCCAACATATAAAAACTTTATCAATTTGTTTAATATAGCAATAACTAAATTTTCTCTTTTTTAAAATTGTTTTTGGACAGAAAAATGATTCAAAATTTGCTTTTTTTATTGTTCGTTGTTATGTTATATCCACTTTGGGAGGTCTACGAAGCTCCGTTTAGCGGCAAATCGCGTTTAAAGATAAAAATAGTTTTTTCTTATAATTTATGTTGTCAATTGGTGTGCTTGCAGTGTATCCAATCAATAAACGTTAATATGGGGGGGGGGGGGCAGCTGCCTCCCCTTACCCCCCTACTTGGGGCGATTGATAGGTAGCACTCCCTACATCACAAATATGTAATTTTTAATTCTCTTAGATGCCTAGTTTAGCCAGAAATCACGTTTGAAGGTGTCAACTTTGGGGGGTCTACGAAGCTCCGTTTAGCCGCAAATCGGATTTAAAGATACATATATTTTTTTCTTATAATTTATGTTGTCAATTGGTGTGCTTACAGTTTATGTTTAGTAAACAGAACTTTGGGTGGCCAGCTCCGCGGGTCTTAAGGATTTTAACTCCCTTTTTCGGGGGCACACCCGCTCACGCGACTCCGTCGCTCCGCTTAGGCTATGTTAAGTCGCCTGGCAGGCGCCTATGCCAACAGTTTTTTCATTAAAATACCTATTATTGAAAGTTTCATATCTCCATACAATCATTTTGTTAATCCTTAAAAGAACTTTTTATTGCTGTTATTCGCTTCAGCAGCATTCAAAGATGATGGCCAGAGAAATATCTGACCTATTTACCACGTGTTCACTGTCATTGGCACCAAATTTGGCCTTCGGCATCGTTGCCAGCCATTTACTACACTATTTTCAGAACAAAAAACACATTTTGTTGAACTCACACCAAATCGTGAGAATCAAGATTCAAGAAGAACGAAGAAACAAATTCGCCGACTAAATAAAGCAATTAAGTAGAATTAATTCCGAAATTCTTCAGTTCTTATTAGGACTCAGTAGAGATAACACGGGTTGGTTACGTTTTCCCGACAAACGTTTTCCCGCCGCACGTTTTCCCGAGTAACGTTTTCCCGACTAACGATTGCCCGACAAATCCTACTTTTCTTGATACTTAGCGGCAGCGCACTATCGTATTTTTTTCGCACTGCACAGAAGACCACCTTGGATTAAGCCACTCCCCTTTTGAGTATGTGAGATTTCACACTATATCGTGAGCACAGATTAGCTACATGAAGATGAGAATCCCCGGCAGCCATTTTAATTTGTCTACAAGCTTGAACTGGCAGTTATCAGATAAAAAATGAGAATGTGTGTATAAAAATCTCACACATAGACAGTAGGGAACTTCACACACCTGGTTAAATTGTTGTTGCAATTCACATCTATTCGACGAGGGAAAAAATTACAAATACAACAATGTAAAAAAATGGGTTTTGGAGGGTGAAACGTACGAAACATTCTCATCTTCATATGGCTAATCTGTGATCGTGAGCCTGACGAGAATGAATAAAAACGACGAAAACAAATTCGCCGTCCGAATAAAGTATTTAAGCAGGTGTAAGTTCGAAATTATTTTCAGTTCTTATTAGAAATCAGTGCAGGCAGGTTCTCCACCACAATAAAAAATTTTAAAATAATATTTTGGAATTTTAGTTAGTGGGTTTGGTTGGTAGGTGGGGATGGATAGCTTGGATGGTGGGTGGGTGGCTGCGTTGGCAGGTGGGTTGGGTTGGTATTTAAAAAAAATTCGAAGAGAGAAACCAAACAGTACCTTGGGTGGCTCGCTGCGTGGGTTCTAAGGATTTTAACTCCTATATATCCAATCAATAAACGTGCTGCCCCCCTTACCCCCCCTGCTTGCGTCTATTGAAAGGTGGCACTCCCTTGATCACAAAGATCTAATTTTTAATTCTCTTAGATGGCTAGTTTAACCATAAATCACGTTTGAAGATGTCAACTTTGGGGGGTCTAGGAAGCTCCGTTTAGCCGCAAATCGCGTTAAAAGATAAAAATTAATTTTCTTATTATGTATGTTGTAATTGGTGTTCTTGAAGTATATACAATCAATAAATGTTAATATGGGCGGCATGCTGCCCCCCCTGCTTGGGTCGATTGAAACATGGCACTCCCTAGATCACAAATATGTAAATTTTAATTCTCTAAGATGCCTAGTTTAACCAGAAATCTCGTTTGAAGATGTCAACTTTGGGGGGTCTACGAAGCTCCGTTTAGCCGCAAATCGCGTTTAAAGATAGAGATAGTTTTTTCTTATAATGTATGTTGTCAATTTGTGTGGTTGCAGTTTATGTTTAATAAACAGTACTTTGGGTGGCCCGCTCCGTGGGTCTTAAGGATTTTAACTCCCTTTTTCGGGGAAACACCCGCTCACGCGACTTCGTCGCTCCGCTAAGAGTATGTTAAGTCGCCTGGCAGGCGCCAATGTAGACAGTATTTTTGATTAAAAGTACCTTGGGTGGCCCGCTGCGCGAGACTTAAGGATTTTAACTCCCTTTTTAGGGGACACACCCGCTCACGCGACTCCGTCGCTCCGCTTAGGGTATGTTCAGGCGCCTATACCAACAGTTTTCTTGTTTAACAGTACCTTGGGTGGCCCGCTCCGCGGGTCTTAAGGATTTTAACTCCCTTTTTCGGGGACACACCCGCTCACGCGACTCCGTCGCTCCGCTTAGGGTATGTTAAGTCGCCTGGCAGGCGCCTTTACTTTTCTTCATTAAAATACCCATTATTGAAAGTTTCATATCTCCAAACAATCACATTGTTAGCCCTTAAAAGAACCTTTTATAGCTTTAAATTGCTTCAGTAGTATTTGTAAATGATGGGCAGAAAAATGCTTGATCCATTTTACATATTTTAACTTTCATCGGCACTGAAATTCGCTTTTGCCATCATCGCCAGCTGTTCACCGCTTCATTTTCAATACAAAAACAAATTTTGTAGAACTCACACTTAATCATTAGAACAATGAGAACGAACATTCGCCGTCCAAATCAAGTAATAATTAAAAAAAAAAAAAAATTATGTTATGTTCGGCAGGTGGGCTCCAACAAGCAAATTATTATTTTGAAGTTATAAATAATAATAAAATAAAACAGAATAAAAGTTTAGGAAAAAAGTTTTTTTTTTAATTTTTCAAAAAAAAAGTAAGTTTTTTAAATATAAAAAAAAATTCATCTTCGTCCAAACCCACCTTTGTTCAGATCCAGACCAACCTCCGCCCAGATCCAGACCCACCTATAGTTAAACTAACATACCCCCAACTACCCACCTAGCCCACTATATCCATCGTACCTACCACCAACTAACCCCACCTAACGGTCAGCCCGCTTAGCCTTCAACCGATCCAACCAACCACAACCCACCTAACCCCCAACCCAACTACCTAAAATGAAATTCGTTAAATATCTCTTATCAACGAGGTTTTACCTCCACAGACTTCTGACAAGAACTGAAGATGAAGATCCCTGGCTTCCAACTACTGGTTAAATACTTTTCGTCGAACAATATATATAACATTTTTTCCAAAATATCAAATAATACCTTCAAAAGTAGTATTAATAAAAGTATTGGCAATCCCGCCGTCGAAAAAAGTAGTAGCTCATCATCGGCGGGCAAACGTTACTCGGGATACTGATTGTCGGGAAAACCACTCGATCCCGGTAACACCTCGAGGTAAAAAATGGCTATTTAAGAGATATTGGCCTTATTTCATTTTGTGTGGGTAGTGAAAATCACTATTTTCAAAAATTTATATCTTTTTTAAAAAATATTTTCTTTCAAAAATTAATGTTTTTTTTTAAATACTAATGTTATTTTTTCAAATTTTTCAAAAATATTTTTTTTTCTCAAAAATTAATATAAAAATTTAAAAAAATCAATATTTTTTCAAAAAATAATGTATTGTTAAAAAGATATTAACTCATAAAAATATTTTCCGCAAAACTACTTTTCCAAAAGCATTGAAAATCCCGCAGAATGGAGTAGAAAAATCCCGCAGATGATCTGCGGGATTTCGTTACTCGTCCAATTTTCTGTGCGTGTGAATGTTCAAAAAACAATTTTTCTGTCTGCGGGATTTCGTTACGCGGGATTTTGTGCTGCGGGATATAGTACCTTTCCCTTTTTTTAAATTTGTATCGTGTTAAAGAATTTTAAGTACGATACTAAGTTAAAAAGACGATTTTCCAAACTTTAATTGAGTTAGCAACGTACTGTCTTTTTAACATTTCGCTAAAGTTAAAATCCCCAAATGGCAATTTTATCTTTTTAGTATCATACTCACTCCATTATGACATTTTGACAAAACAAAATGTGAAAAAGTCTGTTTGCTTACTTTTTTGCACGATCTGGGACTGTTTTAGGTAAGTTTTAAGAAAACAGGGTTAGTATAGTAAAGGGTTTTCCAATAAGAGGTGTTATATTGATATTCAAAGAAAAATGGCATTTTTTGAGATAAATGATGGGATGTTTATTTCATTATAAAGAAGAAGGTATGCCGTTAATAATGGAACACAACATCAGCCAAATGGCCGCCACGACCACGCTTACAGGACCATATCCTTTTCATGAAATTTTCCATAACCAAATCGCAAAGTGGCTGCCCTATGTCCTCGATAGCCTCACGAATTCCATCTTTGAGGTCTTGAATCGACGCTGGGCTGTTTGCGTAGACCTTATCTTTCACGTGACCCCAAAGAAAGAAGTCGCAAGGTGTTAAATCACAAGATCTCGGTGGCCAATTGTGATCACCTCTTCGAGAGATAACACGGTCCGGAAACTTTTCCCGTAAAAGATCGATGGTTTCATTGCTTGTGTGGCACGTAGCGCCGTCTTGTTGAAAGTAAACGTTGTCCAGATCAATACCATCCAATTCCGGCCATAACAAATCATTAATCATCTCTCGATAGCGCAATCCATTGACTGTAACTGTTGCTCCAGCCTCATTTTCGAAAAAGTAAGGTCCAATGACCCCGCCGGACCATAAACCGCACCAAACAGTCACGCGTTGAGAATGGAGAGGCTTTTCAACAATAACTCTTGGGTTTTCCGAGCCCCAGATGCGACAGTTTTGCTTGTTGACGTAGCCTCCGAGGTGGAAATGGGCCTCATCAGTCAAGATGATTTTTCGTTGAAATTCCGGATCATTTTCATGCATTTCAAGGACCCAATCAGCAAAGACACGACGTTGTTGATGAGCAGCCGGCTTGAGTTCTTGTGTTAACTGAACTTTTTAAGCCTTAAGACCCAAGTCTTTATGCAAAATACGGTGTAATGACGTTTGTGGAATGCCTAATTCCAAAAAACCACGAGGAATGGACAAACCTGGGTTTTCTTGAACACTTTGGGCTACAACAGCAATATTCTCAGTTGTTCTTGAGCGACTTGCACGGGTTTTATTCTTCACATCACTACCTTGTCCCAACAGCTCGAATTTGTCCACCAATTTCTGTATTGCGGTCCGATAAGGTGCTTCACGACGACCCAAAAATGTTTTAGTTTTAGGAACCGTCTCTGCCAAATTTTCACCATTTTTATAGTGAATTTTAATAATTTCAATGCGTTGTTGAAGCGTGTATCGTTTCATTTTTTTAATAGCGTAGTTTCTGCTTGTCAAATGTCAAAAAATGACAGCTTCAAAAGTGACAGCTACCGAAATAGCGGGCTATTCAAAATAACACCTCTTATTGGAAAACCCTTTACTAGTTAAAATGTGTACAAAATAAGGAAAATTTTAGTAAAGAGCTTTAAAGTTAGTAAATTGTTAACTACCTTTACATCAGGCTGTTTAAAGTTTAACACCATTGTCCATAAAAATTTACCCGATTTGCCATTCCAGCATTGTTGAAGTAAATTAAAAATAATCATGCATTTATTTTAGAACTTTGAATTAAATAAAATTTATAGTTTTGTTTGAATGTATAAGTAAATATGCCTTTGTCAATTTGTTTTCTTTTTTTTTGGTTGGTTTTCATTTTCTGAATCAGAATTGGGATTATAAATATTTGATAAGAAAATTTTTTTCATTCAAAAATCATTTTTTTTAGTTTAAATATTCAGCAATTTTTTTAGGAGTTGTTAAAATTATTTAAGGAACGAGTTTCATGCTTCTTTACCATTTTCTCTAATTTATTATTACCCATTCTTAATAATATGAAATCTTAAAAATTCTAATAAACTTGAACCACAAGAGCATAAAGCAAAGAATACACGATTACGCCACTTCTACGTCATAGAGAAAACAAAGCCAACAATTATGTGACAGCCAAGAAAATTTTAGTGAAAATATTTTTCGTGTGCGAATAATTCAATGATAAGAAAAGCTTTTCGTTTTAAAAGTAAAAAAATATCACCGACAATTATTTTTAAATTTATATTAAATTGTTTTAAATTATATACATATAAGCCGAAGCTTTAATGAATGTTTATCGAGATATAGATATCGATATGTTGATGAAATAATTACAAAATTTGCGTAGACACACCAAAAAAAATTTGATTTTACTTTATGATTTGTAAACAATTAAAGAGATGTGTTTTTAAATACAAAAATACATACCCACATATTTGCACATTATGTATAAGTTATCACGGTGAGGCATTGATGCAACAAGAAAAAAGTGTCGACGATGCACACGGGCATCAGCTTTGCCGAACAAACACCTTTGCATTCGGTCTGTATGGGAACTGCTGGTCAGCAGTATTAGGCTAAGCAATTAAATGTAAAGGGTCCGCGATCTAACGTTTTTTTGATGTGTAAACATCTATGCTGGCGGTAGAGTGAAAAAAAAAACGTGAACGTTCGTGTGCAACGTTACGTCGTGCAAAGTTACGGTGTGCAACGTTACGATCTGCATACTAGGATGGGTGCGTTCAGTGAAAAAAATCTTAAGGTCCCCTTCAAGCAAAAACAAGTCCGTTTTGGATCCGCGCACGTTGATGTTCACACATATTAACCGTGAGTCCCGGCACTCACACATTTTTACAACTAGTGTTTATTTCGTGAATGGTAACACTTAGCACATGTCTGATTTGACAGATAATTAGTTTTATCCTTCCGCTGAACGAATATGGTTGTGTATACGCTTCGCTAAGTGGGCCTGCGATCTAATTAGAGAAGATGCCGATTTTGCAAAAAAAATCATCTTTTCAGATGAAGCTCATTTTGATCTTGGCGGGTGGTAAACAAGCAAAAGTGTCGCAATTGGGGCACAGAAAACCCGCACGCATACATTGAACAGCCGATACACCCAAAACGAGTCACTGTTTGGTGCGGATTTTGGTCCAGAGGCATAATTGGGCCATTTTTCGAAAATGAGCAAGGAGTGGCCATCACAGTCAATGGCGATCGTTATCGGGCCATGTTGAACGAATTTTTGTTCACAAAAATTGAAGAGGAGGATATTGGCAACATTTGGTTTCAACAGTACGGCGCTACGTGCGACACAGCCGAAGCTACACTCGATGTTTTGCGCCATTTTCAAAAAAAAAAAAGTTATTTGGCGGACCCTTTATTTATGATTTTAGATTTGATTATTCTTACTGGTAACTTAGTAGAGTGCAGTCGCACTGAAATAAACGATTATAAAGATTTTAAGTTTCGTGTTTTAATTGAGACCAGTGCCGAGGTCCCATAAAATTATATTTTTATATCACAAGGATATCTAATTCGTTACTGGCGCCCGAGCAGGGACCCGACCGTCTTGATAAAAAAGATTATATACTCTCTTAAATTATCCTGAAAAAGTGAATCTTCTCTAACAAAAAAATCATAATAATTGAGACCGGAACAAATAGAGCCGTGAAAAAATTGAATCTTTGCTAACGAGAATTACATATAAATGAATGTGATTTGGCCTAATTACAAATTACAAAAATTAATTAAAGAAATACATTTATGAAACTGTTACCCTCTGATAAAATATCCGAGAGGCAAATACCTAACTATAGAGAGGTGAAAACTAGAATCAACTTTAAAAAACAACTTTAAAAATCAACTTTAAAAACCAACTTTAAAAATCAACTTTAAAAATCAGCTTTAAATGCCAGCTTTAAAAATTGACTTTGAAAACCAACTTTAAAAAACAATTTTAAAAAGAAGCAAAAGATGCTGTCGTTTTTTATGTAAGAATAATTAATAGAAATTACTATTATTTAACTAAATTTATTTTAGATATACATAAAATTTACTCGTTACATACATATATACATACAATATATATTTAATTAAAATTTTACAAAACTTTCTGAAATTCAAATTGAATTAAATAAAAAGTACATTTACATTATAATAATTAATAGAGGCAATTTCCTACAAAGGAAAAGAAAAGAGCAAGCTAATTTAATACAAAATTAATTAAATTTTTTTCTGGTACCACTCAAAATGGATTCAAGTTTCCGTTACACAACTGACAGGAGCAGTTAACTCTGTTCTTGACCAGTGGCGAAGATTTGAGACGCGGTTTGTCCAGATTGAACAATGCGGGGGTAGGAACGTTATAGACTCAATGGTAAAACAGTTGGATTCCAGTGGGGAGAAAATTAAGCAAATAGAAAATAGGAATTCGATTGGGATATCAACTCAATCTCCTTTAAATAAAGAGCCTCTTCGGGGCCCAAATACTGAATCAGAACTTAGGGAGATTGCAAAACTGCCTGATTCTGTAAAGGAAATACAGGCCTTTGAGGGAAACCCAGTACAATATGTGTCCTGGGTACATAGCGTAGAAACCGTTTTAAAAGACGAAATTGTTCGGAGTAAGCCCCTATACAGGGCAATACTCTAACACATTAGATAGAAGATAAGAGGCAGGGCTGATGCCACCCTCGTTTAATATAATATCTTCGACGGGGAGTGGGACAAAATTAAAAGGGTTTTGTCCCTCCATTATGCGGATAAGAGGAACATAGGAACCCTTGAAAAACAAGGTAACTCGAGGGTGGACGATTACTATGCGAAGGTAAATCACAAATTCTCGCTAATAATAAATAAAATAAGATGTGAAGCATATTCGAGCGAAACCGCCGATGCCCTCGTGGGAACGTACCGCGATAGGGCATTAGATGTTTTCATAAGGGGATTGAGTGGAGATCTTTCACGACTTCTGATAATTCAGAAGCCTAAAACTCTTCCCGAGGCATACTCAGCTTGTCTCGAGAAGCAGAATTTAAATTTCAGAAATAGTTCGGTGCATGTACAGGCATCAAACATGATTTCCGCCCTTGTGCATTACAATTTTAACTCTGAAAGGGTACCCTCTCCCTCAGGAAACAACTTAGATAAATACCCTAACAACAGGAGTAGATATGGCCAACAACAATTAACTGGGTTTCCCAACAACAGAAGTGCGTATGATCAACAGCAAAACCCGTCGTGGATACCAAGCTTTAGGAGCAGACAGTCCCAGCCACCACTGAGACCAACTGGACCGACACCTCCAGTTAAAATGGAATTGGGCTCCGTGCAAACAGGAAACGTGAACTATATGAACAGGCCAAATAACCCGTTCACATATCTATCCTTGGAAGCAACAAAGAGTGCACCATGTGATTGCAGATGCACCAGTTAATGTCGATGAACCGAACACATCCGGTGCGGTTGGTGCTGAGCAAGACGAAAATTTTATGCTAGGAGCCTCATTTCCAGCGTAACATACATAGAGTATGGTACAAGGAACGGGAAAATCTTACATTATCTTGTTGACACGGGTGCAAACAAGAATTATATCAGATCAGACCTAGCACCCATACCTCAGTCTGTAAATAAACCGTTCTATGTAAATAGACCCACTGGAAAGATACTTGTAAACAACAAAATCTGTGGAAAATTCTTTTCTTTTCTTGGGTGCAATTTAGATGTAACCTTCTTTGTCTTACCAAACTTGGATTCGTTCGATGGAATAATCGGCGATGACACTGTGGTGGATGTTTTTTTTTTGGAAATTTCTTACTATACTATAATATAATGAAATCACAAAAAAATACGGCTGTTAAGTTTTGTCTGAACAATACAATACAATACATCAAAAAAAGTCGGAGGAGTGAGTCCAATGTAAATACCGTCAAGTGTATACAATGGAGCTGCAGCCGCAAATGCGATTAAGGGATATAAATAATGTCGGATTCCTTCCACCAAAAAAACGTTTCTCTTTTATAAAAAATCGATTTGTTTAGAAAAAAAAATTAAATTTTCTAGACACTCATGAAATCTTTCATTTTTACTAAGGTTTACACGTATTTGCACCCACACTAGGAGGATATTACATTGCTCAAGTGTTTTTTGCCGCGTAAAAAGAAAACAAAAATATTCAAAAGTGTTTAATTCCACAATTTCATATGCAAATAAAAAAACAAACATTTGCGTGCGTTGGTTGGTTTGCAAACAATAAGAAAAATCAGAGTTTGAATTCAAAAATCTTTGAAGCCGATTAATTAATAAGTGGAACACCGACGCCGCCGGTTTGTTCCTCGGCGGATTTTAAGAAGTCCGTACTTCGAATTCCTGGATTACTGCTTCTTTTCATTATTGAATTGTAATTTTTTGTTAATTGAATAAACGAACAATTATTGCGTTGTAATTATTCACTGCAATAAATTTGTATTTTACCTTCTCAAAAGTACGTGGTAAATTAAATGGATTTGGAAATATTTGTTGTGAATTTTTTTACACAAATTGTCAAAAATTCCTGTTTGTTAACTCAAAAAGTTGAAACGAGAGAGCACATTGAGAGAGGAAATAATTTCCCCTCCATTGCATTACTCGCGAATTTGTGCTAACTAAATTTCTGTATACAAGAAGAGTAAAGACTGGTAAAAACACCCAGCTGTTACTATCTTTTGCTTTTAATTTAAAATTGTGGTGTCTGGTATGTAAAAAGTGGGCGCGTTCAACGTATATCTGAATTTTCAGAATTCTGAATTATTGGAGCTTCTGATTGGCCAGCTGTCATAAAAAGGTCTGCAAATTCAGATGACATCTAACTTTTTATGACAGCTGGCCAATAATTCAGAATTCTGAAAATTCAGATATGCGTTGAACGCGCACAATAACTAGCTAAATTATAGATAACTTGGGGGAAATGTTTACTTAATTATTGATTTGAGGAGTGAGATTTTTACGTTTTGTACACAAAATTGGTTCAATGCGTTTATTAACATTTTTGTTAGTTTCTCAATTTTTGAGAAATTCGTTCTCACTTTGGTGTTTAGACAGGTTTTACTGAAAAAAAGATACCAAACAGACCCATTATGACTAAAAAAAACGATTATCTAATCTTTGATATGACGTAATTGATAAGAAGGTAAACTAGGATTTTCTCTTTCTCGATGTAGGTAGTTCATATAAGGTGTTCACTAAGTAGTTCAGCCTGCCTGGAACTGTAGACGAAGTTCTTTAGTAGTAATTGTTTTAACTCTATGTCACCTCCTGGGTTTTAACACATTAACCTTAAAGATCCAAGAAGTAGAACAATTGTAAAATGCAAAGCATTAATTGGTTTCAGAAAAGGCAATTTGTAATCGTTTTAACATTACTCTACGGAAAGAAGTTTCACTTCAAATTGCAGTGTTTGAAAAATTCAATTAATAAAACTTTCTTATTCTTATCTTCATCTAAGTAAAACCCAAAGGCAAAATTATTAAGTTAAACAAAATATTTGTATTGGCCGCTATATTGGAAGCGAATTGCAATTTATTTATCAATAGTGTTATATTTTTAAGATACATATTTAATCAAATAGAAGCATAACGGGTAAAAACGTTAATTTCCGGTGTTTATACCTTAGCAGCACATGCCCTTGGAACACTGATTTGGATGGTCTGTGTGACGGGCTTAAGGCTCAAGTCTGGGTTTGATCCTCTACGAATTTGTTGAACGTACAAACTGGCAACAGAATCCGTCTTTCCACGGCAATGAGCTGGAACATCGACAGTCACGTTGTCTTTCTTAGAGCAGTGGCTTGGACAGGCATTGACTTCCACTGTTGTGAAACAGTATGCAGGTCCTTGGGTAATGAATTGAACACGTTTTAAGACATCGCATGATTTGTTTCCTTGCTTTAAGGAATCCTTCCTCACATTTTTATCCAGCTGGGCCTCTTTCGATTCGGAAGATGAAGATTCTGAGCTTTGCCATTGACTGTCAGATTGGCGTTTGTCTTCGAATTTGTTTCCATTCTCGAAGTTGCTAACTACGTTTCCAGCTTGGTATTTCACTTCGTACGAACGAGCAGATTGTGCTCTTTGTTGGGCTTGTTGCACTTGAGATTCGCAAGTATCATCAGCTACAGCCCAATGAGCAGCGTAGTCTTTTTTTTTTTGCAGTACCTTCTGTTGTGGAGAGGCGATGTCATCATTTTCTTCACCATTGTAGTTTCCACAGAGGCCAGCAACTTGGTTGCGCAGTTTAGGATCAGCATGTACTCGAACGGTTTCTCCATCGTAATAGATTTTAACGTCTGATCCGTGTAATTCAACCTTCACGTCGTTTTCTGAAATGGAATAGATGCGGGCAACCAATTGCTTATCTTGGTTGTTGTGACCTGATTGTGCCAATGATGCATGAACATCAATGGCATTTATCTGGGAAACTTGTTGTGGTTTTTCATTGACAGTGACTTCAGCTGGAGCATTGGGTGTGTTTGATGGTGAAAGGTGGATGCGTTGTCCTTTGGTAACAATTTGAACTTCTCTCTTGTTGCCAGCTTCGTTAGCTTGGCGGACGAGAACTGAAAGCTCATCCTGGGCGTTTGTAGGATTGATGTGTTGAAGAACAGCATACCAGCATTTTCCAATTGTTTGTTCTTCAGCCATAGCGTTGTCAAAGCTCAAGATTTTGCTTTGGTCAATCACGCAGACCTCGGAGTTGCGGGTTATGGTGCGAACTGTGCGTTCTTCTAGATTCATTCCTGGGTGTACAGCGAAAAAGTAGCGAGCATTGCGGGGAATAGGAAGGCCGGTAAAGATTTGCTGTCCACTAGGAAGCTGAATGGTGATGTTCATTGAATGATGACGGGCATCAAAGTTAATCTTGGCATCCAATTTACCGGGTTGTCCCTTCTTTGATTGGTCAGCTTTGCTGTTGTAGTATCCCCAGTGGTTCAAGACCGAGTAGATAGATTGTGCAAAGTTCTTTACTCCGGAAGTTGGCTGTTCGATCTCTGCAATGACATGGAATTGGTCAAGGAGATTGGCTTGGTAGGTTGCCTTCAAGCAAGCTGGCATCTGTTTATTGCCTTCTTCGCGCATTTGACGTTCACATTCTTGGGAAATTGGTGATTGGAGAAGTTGTTGTTGGTAGTTGTCGGTTTGGTCCATTATAATCTTGACATTGATTTTTGTGCTCTTTGGCTTGCCTCCTTCTCCAAGAATAGCTGTCAATTTGGCGTTGGATTTTCCATTGTGCTTCTGGGCGCTATAAAAGTTCAGAGCGGGTGTGTTGGCAAAGTTTCTGATGTAAGAAGCATAAAGCTGTTTCGATTGGCCTCCAGTGGCTGTTTTGGCACTTCCGAAAAGCAGAATGCGTGTCTTGTCTCCAACAGAGTTGTCAGCTTGAGCAATGCTTGCTACGAATTTAGCAGGTTTGGATCCATCAAAGATCAAGGCGGAATCAATCAGTGCTGCGGATGCTTGTTTCATGTCACGAGCGGCATTCAAAATCATTTCTTCGCGACGGGACTCGCTGTTTGGTGTAATATCAGAGATGAGTGCCAGCTTAGATTCATCGCCAGAAGATAATGGTTTGTCAGAACGCTTGTTGTTGGTTAATTCGTTCATATCTTCTTTTTTGTCAATTTGAACTCCGAATTTCATTGCTTGGTTTGCAGAGCGTTGCAAATCTAGGCTCAAAGTAAACTTGTAGTGGGCAACACCACTCTTTGGCCAAGGACCGTTGGCTGAAATGTCTTCTTTTTGAGTAGTTTCCTTCAACTCACTCGCGTCAGCAAATGGCAAGGAAGCCAAGGACAAAGCTGCACGGAGTTTGGTCAAGCCAGTGTTTTCAACGTCTTGATAGAAAGGCATTGTAAGTAGGGAGAGTAAAATGTTTCCTGAAGTTGTGCTTCGCGAAACTGGTTCAAATGAATAGGGCAGAAACTGGATAGGAGTAACTATATTTTGTTGTTTGACCAGAGATTGCATTGTCAAAATGAGACTCATTGGAAGTTGAGCGTATTGCTTAACTCCTTCGTTTTGGAGCAAACGCTCCATATCATTAACAGCACTTTGTGAGAATTGATGTTGTGTTCTGAAGAGGAAAGCCATACCAATAGAGTCTTCACCGAATGTATGTTCATCTCCTACAGTTGGGCGAACCTCGATCAATTTGATTTCCTTAGCTTCGGCAACTGGGCGAAGGCTGAGGACGTTCTTGCGAGCAGTGAATGGCCATGAGCTGAAGTGCAAAAGTTTTACTTTGTTGTCAGTAGATAATGGGGCTACCTTCCCTGATAGTGCGGTGTTCTTTAAATCAATATTAATGTTTGCACTTAAAGGTACATGAACTTGCATTTTTTGAATCTGTCCAGCAACGTAGCGTTGCCGTTCGAATGGTGTGATGAAACCAGCCTTACCGATTTTTTCCATGCTGAAAGTGAAACGGACCTTTGAAGTAACGTTGATGGCCTGAGTATCGCGAATATTGGACCAAGTCGGTGAGTTGGCAAGGTTTGGTGTAGTCTTGACCTTAACATCTCCAAGAGTTTGTATTAAAATAGGTGCTTTGTAACTGTAGTAGAAAGGATAGCCGGTAGCGAGTGGGAAGGCAACCTCAATTTGTTGATGATCATAGATTTTGTTAAACTGCATTTGGTGACCGGACATAAGTTCCTGGACGATGCCTGCAAGCTCAGCAGGAGCTAACTGTAGCGTCTTTTCATCGAATGATACGAAGTTCTTGTGACCTAACATCTTGAAGAGCAATTGTCCTGCTACTTCTTTGTTGGTTTTCGAGCCAAAGTTGATGCCAAGACGTTTAATGATTTTCTGTGCAGAGTACTTAAGTTTTTGGGATTCGGTAGTAGTGTAGTCTCCAGCAGAAACAAGAGCATCCCATACATTTTGTACACTGGAGAACAGGACCTGAACGTCAATTTCATTCATATTGATGCCTCCGTAGTTCTTCCACGAAGTGAAACTCATAACATTTGGGAATGTGCTGTCTGGTCCCACGATGTGACTCATTTGGTATTCCTCAGAAATCTGAAGAACCTTTGACACATGGTCTCTGAGTGAGGACTTTGAATTTTGAAGGCCAAAAGTATGTGGGTTCAAGAATTGTTGAGCAGCTTTAGCGTTGTTAGCTAGGTTAGCGTTTTCACTTGAGGTCAGTTGAGCTGCGGAATTGATAGCAGATTTTACTGTGGTTCTCACACCGGTACTTGGATCGTTGTATGTTGACATTGCCATTCGTTGGAGAACAGCTGCTGGAGGGTCAGTACGCATCAAAAGAGCTACAGCCATGCTGCGGATTTCTGGTTCTTCAGCTACATTGCTGTAGATTTTGAAGAGGATCTTTTGAGCGTACTTGGGGTATGACTTTACAATTTTATCAAAGGCAGCAACAATAGCCAAGCGTTCAAATGATGTAGCGCGCTTCTCATCTTCCAGATAGGGTTCAAAAATTTCGACGATTTTAGGATGTGCAACATTGCCCAAAGCGCGGATGTACTTCTGGCTTCGTTGTTGGTTCTTGTTATTTATGTTGTCGGCTAGGCGTTGTCCCATCCAGGGCACAATTTCCTTGGTCACAATCTCACGGAGGGCCTTTTCGAATGACCCATATGATTGCACGGGGTAATAATTGTTTGCGTATCTCTTGTCGGAGTAAGCACGGCGTAACAAGTCAGCATAATTAATGAGGATGCTGGGGTATTGTACTGATTGCTTGCGGACTTTTTCGTTCTTGATTATATTCTCAAAAATTTCACGAACAATTGGTTCGGTTGGGGTACGCAAGTTTCTGAATGTTGTTTCCAAAAGGCTGGCAACCTTACTTCCCAGAATTTCTCCATTAGAGACGGCTTTAACAATCCATGACACAGCAGGATTTGTACCGGCTTGAGCAACAGCATCCAAGAGTGTATCTTCAACTAACTGTTCTCCCAACTGTAAGTTTCCTTGGCGTTGATTGCGGGAAGAAAGCATTTGTTCAATTTGCTTGTAGTCCATGGTTTGGATGAGCTCAGCCAAAATGGTGTACTTCTCTAAGGTGTTGCGTGTCGCTATATCTGCCTGTGACTGCAAATCGGTAGAAATTTCTTCAGCCAATTTTCGGGTCTCTGCAACAGCATCCATTGAATTATGGAACTGGATGCTTCGTCCATTGTTTCCAATAGAGAATGGATGCAGAGGTTGCTCAGCGGCTTGCTTGGTTGTTGGGTGGGGTTGGTAGTGGTGAGGATACTTGGCGGCATAGCGGGGAGAGTTGAACTCTTCAGATGATTCAGCGGAAGACGAAGATGAAGAGGATGCCATTTGTTCCTGATTTCTAATATGGTTTTCAGATTCGATGCTTCGGCGTTGACGCTGACCACGAGCATGTTCTTCGTAAGAGGATGACGACGAAGAAGATGAAGAAAATTGGTCATTGGCGTTCTTGGCTGATGTCCTTGGCTGATTTTTGCTATCAGATGGGATGTTATAACGGTAAACTAAGTTTCCAACGTGAACCAAGTTCTCGGGATTGAGTGCCAATGAAGATTCGATTGCAGCAATAGATTCGAGTTCCAGAGCGATGCGACTCACAACCTCAGCTTGATCATCGTCATAGAGCATTGGACTGACAGCAACACGGTTTGTGGTTTCAACGGACCTAATTGTGAAACGGTCAAGGGGTCCGGCCACAACAACACGGGTAACTGAAGCTTTCTAAAAAAATAAAAATTAATAGGAGTAAAACGAAAACCTAAGCATGGAAAGACTGACGGATAAGAATTCTCCCATTTGGTTAGAGTTTGGCTTCATGTCTGATGCTCCAGAGATACCAAAATGATAGCCACGGCGAACATCACAGTTGCTGTAGTTCACGGTTTTCACGAACTGCAGGAGGCTTTCGTCCATAGTGAGATCTGTGTGTGGTGCCCATTTTTCTGTGTGTTTGGCATCGCTGAAAGCTGGAATTGCTGACATTTCGTATAAAGTTTCGCATTCACCAGTCACTGTTGGTTCCATTGTCTTGTAGAGGGCATTGGTAATACCAGGTGAGTCCATTGGCAATTGATTATGTCGGCATTTGATAACATTTTCTCCAGTAGTGTCCACTTGCATTTGGGAGAGGACAGCCTTGAGCTGGTTGACTTCATCATTGCTCATAGATTGATCAACATCCAAGGAACGGATAACTCCATTCTTATAGTTGATGCTGAATACAGCCTCGGATTGTGGTTCGTCACTGTAGCTCAATTCTTGTTCAGGGATTCTGCTGTTCAAACCATCCTTCAGTTCATCATGAAAATGAGCATGCCGGACATGTGACAGCTTGCCTCTAACAACGGATTCCGATTCAGGTTGCAAGACTAATTTTCCTTTTGTGATGATACCTACAAATTGATCCTTAGCCAATCCATAACCGGTGAGGGTATTCGCAGTGTAGGCGTATTCATATCGTTGATTTGCCTGCCATGGTGTTGAGCAAGCAGCCAATCCAACTGTGAGGTATAATGTATTATTTATTTAAACCTAAATTCCGCAAGTACTCCCCGTCAAACTTACCAATCGTTAACAAAATCAATGAAGTCCGCATGCCGTTCCGGAGTGTGCGCTATTTTCAATCGATAGAAGGTTATTCTGATTAGTAACTAAACTTATCTGTGCGCTTGGTTATGTTTTCTCGTCTTTTTATACTAATTTTTAAAGTAATAAATTTGCAAGTTCATCTAATTTGCAAATGACGATAAGATAAAGAAGATGAGCATGTTGTTCAGATTAAAATAATTTTACTGATATCAGTGAAATAAAATATTCCCTACATTTAAAATTAATTGTTTTCATATTTTTTCTTTTTAAAATTTTTTTTTGATATTTTTATTTTTAAATAATAAATTTAGGAAGTAAAATTTGGTGAAAAAAAATGAAATCCATTCTCCTTTTTTAATTGCTCTATAGGGCAAGTATTGGTTTCGTATAAAAAAAAATTCGAGGTTATAATCAAAACTAACACTACGATAATCGAGAAGTCCGAAAAAGTGGGTTTCGTCATGCCGTCCGTCGGTCTTTGCGTCGTTGCATGAACTGTAATTTGGGCTAGAGCCCAAACGGGTGGACTGATTTGCATGAAATTTGGTACAGAGCATTTTTATGTATGTGATTCCCTAGAGGGGAAATTCGAATTTTTGTTTTAGCTCATCTAGAACGGTTAGCTTCCAAACAATTATTTTGGTTTCTTCAAATTTTCTCAAAAACGGCTCTAAAGATTTTGATTAAACTTCGTACCTGTAATAACCAAGTCAATTGTAAGAAAACGGCATTTCAGCTTTTTCTCACAAAAATCACATAACCGAATTAAGTATTCTAGTTTTTATTTATTCTTGGGTTATTCGCGTATATATTTGCCATGGTTTGTAATAATTTTGCAATCTGATGCTTCTCATTGTCTCAGCAATAATACATTTAAACATTTTTAAAACATTTTTTTTTATAAACAAAAACAAATCATACAAAAAACTATTTTTTTAGTGCTTTGAGTCTTTTAATATTTTCTCGTTAAATACATATATAAACATAATGGATCTTCAATGTGGGGTTACACACAGTATTTAACCACAAGAGCAAGTTCGTGCGATTATTTGCAAATTCATTCACCACATCTTCAGGGATTACATCGATTTCTTTGTGAATATTCAACAAAGCTAATTCGATAAGCCTGGTTTCCGTTGTTGTGACCCTAATCCACATTTTTAACTGTCCCAAAGTGAAAAACAAACGTTCTGACTATGCAGACGTAACTTGCAGCACACAAAGCACTTCAATTCCCTTGCTCAACTTTGGATACAAGTCCGGATTGTTAAACGGAAGTGAAGTTAGACTAGTTTCTGGTATAGTTATTTCAGTTTCATCCTCCCACATTTGTTTCCATATCTTAACATTGAAATAAAACAACCTTTTGAAAACAACGCGTGTTAAAAAACCCCTTTCACCGATGCTGACTAAACGCTTACAACAGCTGTTTTTGATGAATAAAACTTAATTTTTTCAAATGTTCTTATAAATATGACAAAATCCGACTTATATCGACTCGATTTTTTTAACAACGGTAGCAGGAGTATGGTTATTCATATTTTAATATAAATTTATGGAATTTTCTTTTTTCTTTAAGTAATCTTATAGCTATTTTATGATTTATATTACAATTTAAAGTAGCGCAAGCAGTAGCAAATGCAATAGAAAAAAAATTTCATTTCTGTTTTTATAAAAATAAAAGTTTATTAACTTATTCGACTTCAAAAATAGTGCATTTAAATTAAATTAAATTAAATTAAATTAAATTAAATTAAATTAAATTAAATTAAATTAAATTAAATTAAATTAAATTAAATTAAATTAAATTAAATTAAATTAAATTAAATTAAATTAAATTAAATTAAATTAAATTAAATTAAATTAAATTAAATTAAAATAAATTAAATTAAATTAAATTAAATTAAATTAAATTAAATTAAATTAAATTAAATTAAATTAAATTAAATTAAATTAAATTAAATTAAATTAAATTAAATTAAATTAAATTAAATTAAATTAAATTAAATTAAATTAAATTAAATTAAATTAAATTAAATTAAATTAAATTAAATTAAATTAAATTAAATTAAATTAAATTAAATTAAATTAAATTAAATTAAATTAAATTAAATTAAATTAAATTAAATTAAATTAAATTAAATTAAATTAAATTAAATTAAATTAAATTAAATTAAATTAAATTAAATTAAATTAAATTAAATTAAATTAAATTAAATTAAATTAAATTAAATTAAATTAAATTAAATTAAATTAAATTAAATTAAATTAAATTAAATTAAATTAAATTAAATTAAATTAAATTAAATTAAATTAAATTAAATTAAATTAAATTAAATTAAATTAAATTAAATTAAATTAAATTAAATTAAATTAAATTAAATTAAATTAAATTAAATTAAATTAAATTAAATTAAATTAAATTAAATTAAATTAAATTAAATTAAATTAAATTAAATTAAATTAAATTAAATTAAATTAAATTAAATTAAATTAAATTAAATTAAATTAAATTAAATTAAATTAAATTAAATTAAATTAAATTAAATTAAATTAAATTAAATTAAATTAAATTAAATTAAATTAAATTAAATTAAATTAAATTAAATTAAATTAAATTAAATTAAATTAAATTAAATTAAATTAAATTAAATTAAATTAAATTAAATTAAATTAAATTAAATTAAATTAAATTAAATTAAATTAAATTAAATTAAATTAAATTAAATTAAATTAAATTAAATTAAATTAAATTAAATTAAATTAAATTAAATTAAATTAAATTAAATTAAATTAAATTAAATTAAATTAAATTAAATTAAATTAAATTAAATTAAATTAAATTAAATTAAATTAAATTAAATTAAATTAAATTAAATTAAATTAAATTAAATTAAATTAAATTAAATTAAATTAAATTAAATTAAATTAAATTAAATTAAATTAAATTAAATTAAATTAAATTAAATTAAATTAAATTAAATTAAATTAAATTAAATTAAATTAAATTAAATTAAATTAAATTAAATTAAATTAAATTAAATTAAATTAAATTAAATTAAATTAAATTAAATTAAATTAAATTAAATTAAATTAAATTAAATTAAATTAAATTAAATTAAATTAAATTAAATTAAATTAAATTAAATTAAATTAAATTAAATTAAATTAAATTAAATTAAATTAAATTAAATTAAATTAAATTAAATTAAATTAAATTAAATTAAATTAAATTAAATTAAATTAAATTAAATTAAATTAAATTAAATTAAATTAAATTAAATTAAATTAAATTAAATTAAATTAAATTAAATTAAATTAAATTAAATTAAATTAAATTAAATTAAATTAAATTAAATTAAATTAAATTAAATTAAATTAAATTAAATTAAATTAAATTAAATTAAATTAAATTAAATTAAATTAAATTAAATTAAATTAAATTAAATTAAATTAAATTAAATTAAATTAAATTAAATTAAATTAAATTAAATTAAATTAAATTAAATTAAATAAAATAAAATAAAATTAAATTAAATTAAATTAAATTAAATTAAATTAAATTAAATTAAATTAAATTAAATTAAATTAAATTAAATTAAATTAAATTAAATTAAATTAAATTAAATTAAATTAAATTAAATTAAATTAAATTAAATTAAATTAAATTAAATTAAATTAAATTAAATTAAATTAAATTAAATTAAATTAAATTAAATTAAATTAAATTAAATTAAATTAAATTAAATTAAATTAAATTAAATTAAATTAAATTAAATTAAATTAAATTAAATTAAATTAAATTAAATTAAATTAAATTAAATTAAATTAAATTAAATTAAATTAAATTAAATTAAATTAAATTAAATTAAATTAAATTAAATTAAATTAAATTAAATTAAATTAAATTAAATTAAATTAAATTAAATTAAATTAAATTAAATTAAATTAAATTAAATTAAATTAAATTAAATTAAATTAAATTAAATTAAATTAAATTAAATTAAATTAAATTAAATTAAATTAAATTAAATTAAATTAAATTAAATTAAATTAAATTAAATTAAATTAAATTAAATTAAATTAAATTAAATTAAATTAAATTAAATTAAATTAAATTAAATTAAATTAAATTAAATTAAATTAAATTAAATTAAATTAAATTAAATTAAATTAAATTAAATTAAATTAAATTAAATTAAATTAAATTAAATTAAATTAAATTAAATTAAATTAAATTAAATTAAATTAAATTAAATTAAATTAAATTAAATTAAATTAAATTAAATTAAATTAAATTAAATTAAATTAAATTAAATTAAATTAAATTAAATTAAATTAAATTAAATTAAATTAAATTAAATTAAATTAAATTAAATTAAATTAAATTAAATTAAATTAAATTAAATTAAATTAAATTAAATTAAATTAAATTAAATTAAATTAAATTAAATTAAATTAAATTAAATTAAATTAAATTAAATTAAATTAAATTAAATTAAATTAAATTAAATTAAATTAAATTAAATTAAATTAAATTAAATTAAATTAAATTAAATTAAATTAAATTAAATTAAATTAAATTAAATTAAATTAAATTAAATTAAATTAAATTAAATTAAATTAAATTAAATTAAATTAAATTAAATTAAATTAAATTAAATTAAATTAAATTAAATTAAATTAAATTAAATTAAATTAAATTAAATTAAATTAAATTAGATTAGATTAGATTAGATTAGATTAGATTAGATTAGATTAGATTAGATTAGATTACATTAGATTAGATTAGATTAGATTAGATTAGATTAGATTAGATTAGATTAGATTAGATTAAATTAAATTAAATTAAATTAAATTAAATTTTTAAACTTGGATTTTCTTTTAACTTGGTACCTAGCTTTTTTCGGACACTCTCCCCAGCTTTTTTTTTAGGACCAAAACTTACAAAATATTTTGGCCAAAATGGAAAAACTTATTTTTCTCAAAATCGGCTCCACAGAATTTTTTTTAAAAACCCAATAAAATTAATTAGTTATATAAGTTTCCGTTTAATAAAATAAATGGTTGAGAAAGATGGTTATTAATGGCATCTCCAAAAGAACCATTTTTTTGATTTTCGCTTTTCTCGAAAACGGTTCAATAGATTTTGATGATTTTTTATAAAGAAGAACTAATACATATTAAATAAAATTGTGAACCGGAATTTTCAAAAAAATATTATTTGAATTTTTAAATACAGTGAAGATTTTTTTTTTAAATCTCTATATATTTCAAAAACGACTTTGTCGATTTTTATTCAATTTCGCAAAAAACATTTTTGTAACACTATCTAAAAGATTTTAGACAAAATTATCAAATTTCACATTGAACAATTAATAACAGCACCTCCCATAGACCGTTTTTTTTGATTTTCGACTATCTCATAATCTGATTTGCCGACTAAAACTTAATTTTTTAAACAGAAGCTTGTAATAAGTTGAAATAATATTGTATATCAAAATTTTCAAAAACACATTTTTTGGATTTTTTAAAAAAAAATTCAAAATTACTTTTTGAAAATCCGGTATTTGGAAAACGCTTGAAAGACTTCTTGTAAGATTAAGTTTTTAACTCCACATCAATAAATACTTACAATTGGCGTACCAATTTTTTTTTATTAAAAATGTAACCGAAATTTTATATATAAAATATTAATTATTTTTAAAACCGCTCCTACGATTTTAAATATTTTTCTCATAAATTAAGATTTATATAATTAATCAGATGGGGTATATTTCGTTCGATTCAAAATAGTTTCAGAAGTATTTTAATCAAGTTATTTCTAATTTGTTGATTTAAAACAATTTTCCAGTTTAAATAAATAATATAATTTCCTTGCATGCATATTGCATATTATGTGCAACACTGGACTATATTGTGTGTATATAGACGTGTGGTTTTCAAGAAGAAATAAAACGCATATAATAAAATGTTATGGCCAAGAATTTAGCTTTATTATAAAGATTAGGGTTGGCCATTATGTTTTAAAAATTATTTCGGGTAAGTGGCCGCCGCGGCTGGCTCGAATAAATTCCAGCCGAGAGGCCCAATTTTCGACAGCTCCAATTGTTGCGCGCGATGGCGGATGGGCTCATTCGGACCTTCTTCGATACTCTGCTCCACAGCAGCAATAGTGTCTTCGGTGCGCACTGTACGGCGTCTCTGAGGATGCGCATTATCCACTATAGAGTAAACGTGGTGCGAAACCGATCCATGATTGCTTGAATTTATGCGATTTTGCGATTATGTCGACCGAATATTGGACGCAGCGTGCGAAGCGTCGCGCGAACCGAACAATTATTTGGGTAATATATTTGCACGATTTACAAACGTTGTTCAGGAGTAAGTTTATTAATTATAAAATGGCAAACCAAACTGAGCATAAATCAAGTGACAGCTGTCAAAAAGACCACCTCCGAAAACAGTATTGCCAGACTGAAAACCACACGTCTAAAAAACACAACGTTTATAGACTCCCATAGCTAATTTATTTCAGACAATAGAACCGCAATGAGATCGCACATAAGAGCAAGGTCGTGCGACCCAGTCGTTCATATTTTTTCAACTCACGTCAGTTCTCGGCTATTGATTGGTCAAAAAGTAAAGCTTGTTCTTGGGGATATAAACGTACAAAATAAAATACACGATTGGATACCTACCACGAACTTGCTCTTATGTGCGATCAAACTGTGATTGTAAAATCTGACCATTGCAAACGTATCTGATTTTTAAGGAAATAAAATCATAAGATATGGGAGGCTATATTTTAAAAACAAAGTTCAATATTATAAAGAATATGACTCCATATTGCAACATATGCATCATCATGCATGGAATTAACAGTTTAAAATTTTATTGTTTTATGGCAACATAATTAGAAATAAATTAGTTAAAAAACTTCTGAAATTGTTATGACATCAACGCGGTGTACATAATTTGATATTTTTAACATATATAAGCTTATGAGAAAAACAATTTAAAAATCGTTAAGGCGGTTTTTAAAAATATATTTGTATATACATACAGGTAGATACTATAAAATTTCTTTAACATTTTAATGAAAATTGCAAAGCCACTAAATCGTGTATAGCCGATTTTTATAAGATTTTCCATTTTGACCTCAAAATTTAGTTTGACAGGCAGCGTTATTGGTCAGTTTAAAGAAAAACAACCCATCTGTTCAGGGAGTAGCTGAGTTGATTGACGGACAGAATTGCGACACCTACTTTTTTCGTCTTCCGTATCGTCGTTATGTCAAGTTTGGTCAAAATCTTAAGTTCGATTTTTCACGAAACCATAAAATGCGATAAAAGGCTAAAACGCGTTGGTTGGCGTCTATATAAGAAAAAAATTCTATGGGAGGGAAGTATCCCCCCTTTAAGTGGAAGGGGCAATTTTCTTTTAAAAAAATTGAATTGAAATAGAAAAAACAAAGACAAAACTTGGGTACTTGTCATGCTAAAAAAATCATTCTTGTCAATTTCTATGTTCTACCTTACAAAGAATTTATCGAACGATCCAAAAAAAATACAACGCCTTTGATGTATCGGACAGTGCAAAAAAGCAACTCGAAAATGTAACCTCTTTAAAAATTAATAGCAACTGAACCAGTACTGATCTAGAATATACAGAAAAACAACCTTCGAAAAATTCGTTTTTGCGTCCGTGAAAAAGTCGTATACGTTCGGAGCAAACGTGAAATCTTTTTACTCGATTTTCGGCTGAACTAAGGTTCATGGGCCATGGCAACCAAAATTAGGAATAATCTATGTACAAACTACCATTCCATCGAGTTATCCCAGGACAAATAAATATTTTGAAAAAATCGACTTTTTCGCACGATAAGAAATACCCACTTTAGAAAAATTACTTTTTCAGTTCTCTGAGCATGATTTGACGGTAAACAAAGCTTCCCAAAGTATATATAAATTTGGTAGCGTGACAACTCGTGGAGAACCTGGGTCTAGTGACCAAACCATTCTTGTGTGCGTGTTATCAGCAGGAATGGAGTGTACTTTCAATTTTCTCCGAATCCGAGATACTTTTGGAGGATTTTTCACTCTTCCTCGCAAAAGGTAATAGCTGCGAAAAATGTTTGTTGGTTAGGTGGAGGCTTTCAAAATCGAGCCCATCAGACCTCCGGCCTGACAGTTCCGCGCACTAAAAACTACGCCATAGGTACTACATCTGGAAAGCTCTGACGAGGTGGAAATATCACCAAAAATCTTTGAGTTGGAAAAATGATTGAAACCAAAACTCGCTGACAAACCATTCTTTTGATATTCGAAACGTTTAACAGCGTGAGTTAGTGAAGATGCGTCAGTCGTAAATACAGCCTACATACGGATTTCAGTCTTTACTTTGTATGGTTGGTATTTATCTTTGCCTATTTATCACCCTATCATGGGAAATAGTAATTCATGTCCTACGTAAAAAACGTGTCAGTGGCAAAGTCACTACACGTGGAGTAGGGCATGAACCTATCTGTGTATTTGTTTGACCTTTAATCATATATATTACACACAATGTTGCAATTTTTCTAAACTACCAGTTATCTATAAGCTTTTAAACAATGATAAGAAAAATATGAAAACACCAACTAAAGAAAACGCAAGCTACACGGAATTGAATACATTTACGCAAGAACGTATTCAGGATTTTTTTAAGGGGGAGGGGGCAAATTTATTTGAAAAAAGCTACAGTTTATATGAATGTTACATTTAATTCAAACTGTTCATTAGTTTAGTTTTCATTATTATTTGTACATTAAATATGCCTTTAGACTATAGAGCAAGTAAAACTACTTATTATATTATTAGAAGCATTTGAAGGTAGACAAATTGAAATCTTTCCTTTTCTTTATTGATTTGCATTTTCTACAAACTTTGACAATCATTCTAAAAGGGTTCCAAAGAATGAAATCCAACGTCATTATTTTAGTTTCTAGTTTTTGGGGAAAACTATTTTTCCTTAAAATATCTATACTAAATATGGAATAAACCAATCCACGATTTTGAAAATACGTGTATTTTTTTCGTAACTTTTTTTAACTTACGCCAGTTCTCGACTATTGATTGGTCAAAAAGTAAAGCTTATGCTTGTGGATATAAACGTACAAAATAAAATACACGTTTGGATCGCACGAACTCGCTTTTATGTGCAATCACATAAAGTCTGAATATTGGAAACGTGTTTGTCTGATTTTAAAGGAAGTAAATTATTTATGAGAAGCTATTGTTGGGAGGCAAACATAATTAGAAATAAATTAATTAAACAACTTCTGAACTTGTTTTGAAATCAAAGCTGTGTACATTATTTGATATCTTTAACAAATACAGGGTGTCCCACAATGAATGTTCCAAACTGAAACTAGTGTTAGTTCAGCTTAAAACCTCTCAGAATTGTATTACTTTTCCATATAGAATCATATCATCATCATAAATTAAATTAAATTAAATTAAATTAAATTAAATTAAATTAAATTAAATTAAATTAAATTAAATTAAATTAAATTAAATTAAATTAAATTAAATTAAATTAAATTAAATTAAATTAAATTAAATTAAATTAAATTAAATTAAATTAAATTAAATTAAATTAAATTAAATTAAATTAAATTAAATTAAATTAAATTAAATTAAATTAAATTAAATTAAATTAAATTAAATTAAATTAAATTAAATTAAATTAAATTAAATTAAATTAAATTAAATTAAATTAAATTAAATTAAATTAAATTAAATTAAATTAAATTAAATTAAATTAAATTAAATTAAATTAAATTAAATTAAATTAAATTAAATTAAATTAAATTAAATTAAATTAAATTAAATTAAATTAAATTAAATTAAATTAAATTAAATTAAATTAAATTAAATTAAATTAAATTAAATTAAATTAAATTAAATTAAATTAAATTAAATTAAATTAAATTAAATTAAATTAAATTAAATTAAATTAAATTAAATTAAATTAAATTAAATTAAATTAAATTAAATTAAATTAAATTAAATTAAATTAAATTAAATTAAATTAAATTAAATTAAATTAAATTAAATTAAATTAAATTAAATTAAATTAAATTAAATTAAATTAAATTAAATTAAATTAAATTAAATTAAATTAAATTAAATTAAATTAAATTAAATTAAATTAAATTAAATTAAATTAAATTAAATTAAATTAAATTAAATTAAATTAAATTAAATTAAATTAAATTAAATTAAATTAAATTAAATTAAATTAAATTAAATTAAATTAAATTAAATTAAATTAAATTAAATTAAATTAAATTAAATTAAATTAAATTAAATTAAATTAAATTAAATTAAATTAAATTAAATTAAATTAAATTAAATTAAATTAAATTAAATTAAATTAAATTAAATTAAATTAAATTAAATTAAATTAAATTAAATTAAATTAAATTAAATTAAATTAAATTAAATTAAATTAAATTAAATTAAATTAAATTAAATTAAATTAAATTAAATTAAATTAAATTAAATTAAATTAAATTAAATTAAATTAAATTAAATTAAATTAAATTAAATTAAATTAAATTAAATTAAATTAAATTAAATTAAATTAAATTAAATTAAATTAAATTAAATTAAATTAAATTAAATTAAATTAAATTAAATTAAATTAAATTAAATTAAATTAAATTAAATTAAATTAAATTAAATTAAATTAAATTAAATTAAATTAAATTAAATTAAATTAAATTAAATTAAATTAAATTAAATTAAATTAAGTTAAATTAAATTAAATTAAATTAAATTAAATTAAATTAAATTAAATTAAATTAAATTAAATTAAATTAAATTAAATTAAATTAAATTAAATTAAATTAAATTAAATTAAATTAAATTAAATTAAATTAAATTAAATTAAATTAAATTAAATTAAATTAAATTAAATTAAATTAAATTAAATTAAATTAAATTAAATTAAATTAAATTAAATTAAATTAAATTAAATTAAATTAAATTAAATTAAATTAAATTAAATTAAATTAAATTAAATTAAATTAAATTAAATTAAATTAAATTAAATTAAATTAAATTAAATTAAATTAAATTAAATTAAATTAAATTAAATTAAATTAAATTAAATTAAATTAAATTAAATTAAATTAAATTAAATTAAATTAAATTAAATTAAATTAAATTAAATTAAATTAAATTAAATTAAATTAAATTAAATTAAATTAAATTAAATTAAATTAAATTAAATTAAATTAAATTAAATTAAATTAAATTAAATTAAATTAAATTAAATTAAATTAAATTAGATTAGATTAGATTAGATTAGATTAGATTAGATTAGATTAGATTAGATTAGATTAGATTAGATTAGATTAGATTAGATTACATTAGATTAGATTAGATTAGATTAGATTAGATTAGATTAGATTAGATTAGATTAGATTAAATTAAATTAAATTAAATTAAATTAAATTAAATTTTTAAACTTGGATTTTCTTTTAACTTGGTACCTAGCTTTTTTCGGACATTCTCCCCAGCTTTTTTTTTAGGACCAAAACTTACAAAATATTTTGGCCAAAATGGAAAAACTTATTTTTCTCAAAATCGGCTCCACAGAATTTTTTTTAAAAACCCAATAAAATTAATTAGTTATATAAGTTTCCGTTTAATAAAATAAATGGTTGAGAAAGATGGTTATTAATGGCATCTCCAAAAGAACCATTTTTTTGATTTTCGCTTTTCTCGAAAACGGTTCAATAGATTTTGATGATTTTTTATAAAGAAGAACTAATACATATTAAATAAAATTGTGAACCGGAATTTTCAAAAAAATATTATTTGAATTTTTAAATACAGTGAAGATTTTTTTTTTAAATCTCTATATATTTCAAAAACGACTTTGTCGATTTTTATTCAATTTCGCAAAAAACATTTTTGTAACACTATCTAAAAGATTTTAGACAAAATTATCAAATTTCACATTGAACAATTAATAACAGCACCTCCCATAGACCGTTTTTTTTGATTTTCGACTATCTCATAATCTGATTTGCCGACTAAAACTTAATTTTTTAAACAGAAGCTTGTAATAAGTTGAAATAATATTGTATATCAAAATTTTCAAAAACACATTTTTTGGATTTTTTAAAAAAAAATTCAAAATTACTTTTTGAAAATCCGGTATTTGGAAAACGCTTGAAAGACTTCTTGTAAGATTAAGTTTTTAACTCCACATCAATAAATACTTACAATTGGCGTACCAATTTTTTTTTATTAAAAATGTAACCGAAATTTTATATATAAAATATTAATTATTTTTAAAACCGCTCCTACGATTTTAAATATTTTTCTCATAAATTAAGATTTATATAATTAATCAGATGGGGTATATTTCGTTCGATTCAAAATAGTTTCAGAAGTATTTTAATCAAGTTATTTCTAATTTGTTGATTTAAAACAATTTTCCAGTTTAAATAAATAATATAATTTCCTTGCATGCATATTGCATATTATGTGCAACACTGGACTATATTGTTAATTTTTGTATACTCACATAATAAAGGGTGTTTTTTTAGACGTGTGGTTTTCAAGAAGAAATAAAACGCATATAATAAAATGTTATGGCCAAGAATTTAGCTTTATTATAAAGATTAGGGTTGGCCATTATGTTTTAAAAATTATTTCGGGTAAGTGGCCGCCGCGGCTGGCTCGAATAAATTCCAGCCGAGAGGCCCAATTTTCGACAGCTCCAATTGTTGCGCGCGATGGCGGATGGGCTCATTCGGACCTTCTTCGATACTCTGCTCCACAGCAGCAATAGTGTCTTCGGTGCGCACTGTACGGCGTCTCTGAGGATGCGCATTATCCACTATAGAGTAAACGTGGTGCGAAACCGATCCATGATTGCTTGAATTTATGCGATTTTGCGATTATGTCGACCGAATATTGGACGCAGCGTGCGAAGCGTCGCGCGAACCGAACAATTATTTGGGTAATATATTTGCACGATTTACAAACGTTGTTCAGGAGTAAGTTTATTAATTATAAAATGGCAAACCAAACTGAGCATAAATCAAGTGACAGCTGTCAAAAAGACCACCTCCGAAAACAGTATTGCCAGACTGAAAACCACACGTCTAAAAAACACAACGTTTATAGACTCCCATAGCTAATTTATTTCAGACAATAGAACCGCAATGTGATCGCACATAAGAGCAAGGTCGTGCGACCCAGTCGTTCATATTTTTTCAACTCACGTCAGTTCTCGGCTATTGATTGGTCAAAAAGTAAAGCTTGTTCTTGGGGATATAAACGTACAAAATAAAATACACGATTGGATACCTACCACGAACTTGCTCTTATGTGCGATCAAACTGTGATTGTAAAATCTGACCATTGCAAACGTATCTGATTTTTAAGGAAATAAAATCATAAGATATGGGAGGCTATATTTTAAAAACAAAGTTCAATATTATAAAGAATATGACTCCATATTGCAACATATGCATCATCATGCATGGAATTAACAGTTTAAAATTTTATTGTTTTATGGCAACATAATTAGAAATAAATTAGTTAAAAAACTTCTGAAATTGTTATGACATCAACGCGGTGAACATAATTTGATATTTTTAACATATAATGGGTGATTTTTTAAGAGGTTTAGAACTTTTTTTAAAAAAAAAAACACAAAAAATTCGAAAAAATGAATGAAATATTTATTTGAATCGATAGTTTGAACCTTGCAATTTAATGTTTAAAGATAATTTTATGCAAATGTTGACCGCGGCTGCGTCTCAGGTAGCCCATCCGCTGAGTCCAATTTTGGCATACTCTTTCACACATATCGGCCGGTATCTCACGAATGAATGCATGGATGTTGGCTTCCAGTGCGTCAATCGAAGCGGGCTTGTCCCTATAGACATTATCCTTGACATACCCCCACAAAAAATAATCTAATGGTGTCAAATCGCACGATCTAGGCGGCCAATTGACCGGCCCGAAACGTGAAATTAACTGTTCACCAAACTCGCCTCGCAATTGCGCCATTGTTTCGCGTGCTGTGTGGCATGTGGCACCGTCTTGTTGAAACCACATATCATGCAAGTCAAGAACTTCCATTTCGGGCAAAAAAAAGTTTGTTATCATCGCTCGGTAGCGTTCACCATTGACAGTAACGCTGCGATTCGCATCATCTTTGAAGAAATAGGCCCAATAATGCCGCCGGCCCATAAACCGCACCAAACAGTGGCTTTTTCGGGATGCATTGGTAGCTGTTGCAATGCTTCTGGCTGATCTTCACTCCAAATGCGGCAATTTTGCTTATTTACGTACCCATTCAACCAAAAATGAGCCTCATCGCTGAACACAAGCAGCGCGCGATGAACATTTCGAACCGAGCACGAATTTTGATAGTAAAATTCAATAATTTGCAAGCGTTGTTCACTGACGATCCATGGTTAAATTGCAAACCAAACTGAAGCTGTTTGACAGTGACACAAGGTACTAAACACACGTCAGCTGTCAAAACCAGTGTTGCCAAAACCAAACCAGCTAAAAAATCACCCTTTATAAGCTTATGAGAAAAACAATTTAAAAATCGTTAAGGCAGTTTTTAAAAATATATTTGTATATACATATAGGTAGATACTATAAAATTTCTTTAACATTTTAATGAAAATTGCAAAGCCACTAAATCGTGTATAGCCGATTTTTATAAGATTTTCCATTTTGACCTCAAAATTTAGTTTGACAGGCAGCGTTATTGGTCAGTTTAAAGAAAAACAACCCATCTGTTCAGGGAGTAGCTGAGTTGATTGACGGACAGAATTGCGACACCTACTTTTTTCGTCTTCCGTATCGTCGTTATGTCAAGTTTGGTCAAAATCTTAAGTTCGATTTTTCACGAAACCATAAAATGCGATAAAAGGCTAAAACGCATTGGTTGGCGTCTATATAAGAAAAAAATTCTATGGGAGGGAAGTATCCCCCCTTTAAGTGGAAGGGGCAATTTTCTTTTAAAAAAATTGAATTGAAATAGAAAAAACAAAGACAAAACTTGGGTACTTGTCATGCTAAAAAAATCATTCTTGTCAATTTCTATGTTCTACCTTACAAAGAATTTATCGAACGATCCAAAAAAAATACAACGCCTTTGATGTATCGGACAGTGCAAAAAAGCAACTCGAAAATGTAACCTCTTTAAAAGTTAATAGCAACTGAACCAGTACTGATCTAGAATATACAGAAAAACAACCTTCGAAAAATTCGTTTTTGCGTCCGTGAAAAAGTCGTATACGTTCGGAGCAAACGTGAAATCTTTTTACTCGATTTTCGGCTGAACTAAGGTTCATGGGCCATGGCAACCAAAATTAGGAATAATCTATGTACAAACTACCATTCCATCGAGTTATCCCAGGACAAATAAATATTTTGAAAAAATCGACTTTTTCGCACGATAAGAAATACCCACTTTAGAAAAATTAATTTTTCAGTTCTCTGAGCATGATTTGACGGTAAACAAAGCTTCCCAAAGTATATATAAATTTGGTAGCGTGACAACTCGTGGAGAACCAGGGTCTAGTGACCAAACCATTCTCGTGTGCGTGTTATCAGCAGGAATGGAGTGTACTTTCAATTTTCTCCGAATCCGAGATACTTTTGGAGGATTTTTCACTCTTCCTCGCAAAAGGTAATAGCTGCGAAAAATGTTTGTTGGTTAGGTGGAGGCTTTCAAAATCGAGCCCATCAGACCTCCGGCCTGACAGTTCCGCGCACTAAAAACTACGCCATAGGTACTAAATCTGGAAAGCTCTGACGAGGTGGAAATATCACCAAAAATCTTTGAGTTGGAAAAATGATTGAAACCAAAACTCGCTGACAAACCATTCTTTTGATATTCGAATCGTTTAACAGCGTGAGTTAGTGAAGATGCGTCAGTCGTAAATACAGCCTACATACGGATTTCAGTCTTTACTTTGTATGGTTGGTATTTATCTTTGCCTATTTATCACCCTATCAGGGGAAATAGTAATTCATGTCCTACGTAAAAAACGTGTCAGTGGCAAAGTCACTACACGTGGAGTAGGGCATGAACCTATCTGTGTATTTGTTTGACCTTTAATCATATATATTACACACAATGTTGCAATTTTTCTAAACTACCAGTTATCTATAAGCTTTTAAACAATGATAAGAAAAATATGAAAACACCAACTAAAGAAAACGCAAGCTACACGGAATTGAATACATTTACGCAAGAACGTATTCAGGATTTTTTTAAGGGGGGGGGCAAATTTATTTGAAAAAAGCTACAGTTTATATGAATGTTACATTTCATTCAAACTGTTCATTAGTTTAGTTTTCATTATTATTTGTACATTAAATATGCCTTTAGACTATAGAGCAAGTAAAACTACTTATTATATTATTAGAAGCATTTGAAGGTAGACAAATTGAAATCTTTCCTTTTCTTTATTGATTTGCATTTTCTACAAACTTTGACAATCATTCTAAAAGGGTTCCAAAGAATGAAATCCAACGTCATTATTTTAGTTTCTAGTTTTTGGGGAAAACTATTTTTCCTTAAAATATCTATACTAAATATGGAATAAACCAATCCACGATTTTGAAAATACGTGTATTTTTTTCGTAACTTTTTTTAACTTACGCCAGTTCTCGACTATTGATTGGTCAAAAAGTAAAGCTTATGCTTGTGGATATAAACGTACAAAATAAAATACACGTTTGGATCGCACGAACTCGCTTTTATGTGCAATCACATAAAGTCTGAATATTGGAAACGTGTTTGTCTGATTTTAAAGGAAGTGAATTATTTATGAGAAGCTATTGTTGGGAGGCAAACATAATTAGAAATAAATTAATTAAACAACTTCTGAACTTCTTTTGAAATCAAAGCTGTGTACATTATTTGATATCTTTAACAAATACAGGGTGTCCCACAATGAATGTTCCAAACTGAAACTAGTGTTAGTTCAGCTTAAAACCTCTCAGAATTGTATTACTTTTCCATATAGAATCATAGTGGTTTTCGATTAACGGCTGTTTTTTTTAGTTTGGGAAAACACTTAGATACTTTGACCAAATTTATTGATCACCCTGTCCATAATTTAACTTTCATTTTTTTTTTCAACTGGATACTATCTAAAAGTAAGATAGACCAATTTTGTTCTCCTGCACCATTTTGCCAAATTACAGGATATTATGAACTACCAGCAACTTTATATAGTACAAAATATTAAGATTTTCTGGGAAATAGAGTGTGGGTTCAACACGACCAACGCGACACCTGACTGACGCACGGCTGCCCACCTTATTAGAGTAGTATAATGCTAAGTCGCTTTTTAAATAATGTTAACCCTGAACAAGGGATCAAGCGAGGTAGACCAATTTTGTTGCCATCCAAATCCAAATCCATTTGCCTTTTTTTACTGGGGCTGCCTCAAGAAAAAAGGGTATGCAAAGCCAATAGCTTCAGTAAACTCCAGCAACGGATAGAATTAGCTGATCAAAAGATACAAAATTTGGGAAGATCAAGATGAAATGGTTATAACCTTCGATCTAAAGCTATGTAGTTTTGCTAAGTTGTATACCTTTTCAGAAATTTCAAAAAAAACATGCAATTTTTTAAAAGTAAGGACCAGTGTTCAGTCATAAAAAAATTTTGTACAGGATGCTTTTTTAAAAATTGAAGTAAAAATTCGGTTTGATGAAAATGTTATATTATCTTTTAATTTTTACAAAACGGTGCAAGAAATCAAAAACATTTTAATGACAAAAATTAGTCTTACAGTATTCGAGTGAAAAAATTAAAATAAACAAAAATTAAGTATGGACGGGGTGATAAAAAAACTATGGTTCTTCAAAGTAGTCGTTTTCCCCAAATAAAAAAAAAAACAGCGGTTAATCGATAACGGTAAATATTCGGTATGGACAAGTGTTATATATATACATAATGTATTATTTAGTATTAGTATTAGAATAAGTAGTATATTAAGTATTGCCTAGTAGTTAAGAATGAGCACAATAAAGGCAGTTCCCACCTAACCATCAACGTGTTACTTGCTCTCGTATCCAACCGGGTGTTGATATAATAAATGGCGACGAGGATAAAGTATTAAATAGAAAAAAAGAAGAGAAGAGAAGAGAAGAGAAGAGAAGAGAAGAGAAGAGAAGAGAAGAGAAGAGAAGAGAAGAGAAGAGAAGAGAAGAGAAGAGAAGAGAAGAGAAGAGAAGAGAAGAGAAGAGAAGAGAACAAATTTGTGTACGGTATAACATTTAAAATTGGATTTAAGCTTAAAAGTAATTAAAAGCGCAGTAATTATGAATGATTCGAAGCCAAGTGTCGGTACAATGCCCACAAGAACTTTAATGGGGAATATCGAATTTTTCAACGTGGGAGACGACTTTAAATTATACCAGCTGGAGGAGAACTATATAAAATTCTCAATTCCCTCGTACTCCGACAGATCCGGCAACACTGAAATACGACGAAATCGTCAAGAAACTTTCAAATTATTTCGAGCAGAAGACCAACGTTATTGCGCAACGTTTTAAATTCTACAAGCGAGACCAAAAACAAAACGAGTCAGTGGGAGATTATGTAGTTGAGCTGAAATTTCTGGCGAAAACCTGCTACTTCAATCAATTTTTGGAGGAAGCACTAAGAGACAAGTTTGTGTGTGGCCTGAAGAACGAAAAAATACAATATCGATTGCTGAATGCAGCTAAATTAACCTTTGAGAAAGCCCAAGAAGTAGCAACAACGATGGCGATGACAGAAAGCGAAATGAAGATGATGAATTCAGTTAGCACCATGAATTCAATATTCAGACCATCTCGCCGTTATTCACCTGCTAATAAGAGCTCATGCAATTCCCAAACGGGAAATCGCAAGTATGGTCAAGGAAGAATCAAAAATTATCGCGAATACAGCGGCAGCAGTGAAAGAGAAAGAGCTAGAAGTTTGTCAAGAGGGTCCAACCGTTACCAATGTTTTCGATATAAGCGATGGGGACATTTAGCTGGTGAGTGTAATGCAGCAGCGGCAGCATTAAAAAGTAACAGAAAACATGAGAAAAGACATACAAGGCAAATCAAAGCCATTTTTTTTTTTTTTTTTTTTTTTTTCCTTTAGGGATAGAGACAGGAGAAATGCTTTATGCACCATAAGGAGGTTGGCGTTGACCCATTAACCATCCCCGTGTGTCGGACTCGCGTGGTGCATACCGACCAAAACTCCTCCAACCCTTTCGGTTTCTGACCTAACCCCCCCGGCACTGCTCTTTGTATTACTTCAAGGGGGTTGTCATATTTCCCTCACGGGTTCATCTTACGGGTTCAACTGTTTCCCGATAATTTTCTTCTTCTCTTTTTTTTCTTCTGAGAATGTGTTCTATAAAACTGCTTATTTTTTGCCAGTTTTGGTAGCTCTGTATCATCTTTTCGACTATATTGTCTGGGGTGATGACTCCAATGTTTCTTTGTAAGTCTTGTCGGAGGGGTTCCCATCTGTTACATGAGAAGAAGGTATGGTTTGCGTCGTCTTCTTGCGAGTCCCCATACTGGCATGCTGGGCTATTTGTTTTGCCGATCTTATGGAGGAAGGTGTTGAAGTATCCGTGTCCGGTGAGTAACTGAGTGATGTAATAGTTGACCTCACCGTGTTTCCGGTCATTCCAATCGCCCACGTTCCTTATTAGCCTCGCTGTCCATCTTCCTCTGGTTTCTGAGCGCCAACGCTCTTGCCATTTTTGTTTTGTGATCTGTTTTGCCTCCTCGGATGCCGCTTCCACTCCCATTTCCGTCTTTTTGTCCAAAACGTACTTCCTTTCTGCCGCCACGAGATCGATGGGGGTCACTCCTGTGACTACAAGGACGGCTGGTTCCGACACCGTTCAGTATGAGCTGACTACTCGAAGGGCTCCACATCTTTGTACTGCTGCCATCTGTCTCGCTTCCGTATAGGAGGACGGCGTGCGTTGTGGACATCAGCAGCTTTCGCTTACTGGCCGTGGGTCCGCCTATGTTGGCCATCAATCTACTAAGTGAGGCAGTTGTTTTCGAGGCTCTTTCCGCTGCTGCCTTAATTTGTTGCCAAAAGGTTAGCTTTGTGTCGAGCCTCAATCCCAAGTATATCACGGCGACGCTGCTTCTTATCACTTCGGTGCCAATCTGGAAATCCATTTGGGTAGGAATCCTCTTCTTCGTCAGAAGGACTATCTCCGTTTTCTCCGTTGCCAGGCTTAGCCCGTGGTCCTCCATCCAAGAGTTCGCTCGCCGCATGACCTGATTTAACTTTCTTTGCGCGTTTTCGGTGTCTCTTGCCGTTATCACCGCCGAGATGTCATCAGCGTAACCAACCAGGAAGGTGTCATCGGGCATCTCCATTCGAAGGATGTCATCGTAGGAGATGTTCCAGAGGTCTGGTCCCAAGATTGATCCTTGAGCTGCACCTGACGTTATTTCTTTTCTGCGCTGACCTTCTGTGGTTTCGCAGATCAGCACTCGATCCCTGAGGTAGTCCTTCACTATTCGTAGGAGATACGCTGGGATTTGGAATCTCCTCTCCAGCGCGTTTAGGATGTCACTCCACCTAGCCGAGTTGAAAGCGTTGCGTACGTCTAGTGTTGCCAGAAGGACAATCTTTTTCGAATAATGGCTTCCTTGTTGAGCAATTTGGGCGGCGTTCACTACTTCTTTAATGGCGCCAATCGTAGATCGGCCTCTCCTGAAACCATATTGTCTCTCTGACAAGTCACCTGATGTTTGTACTGCCGCGATCAGCCGTGGTTTCAGTAGCTTTTCTAAGAGTTTGCCCACGGTGTCTAGCATGCACAGAGGTCTGTATGCCGATGGGGAATCCGGGTCTCCTTTTCCTTTGCTGATAAGTTCCAGACGTTGTTTTTTCCAATTTTTGGGGAACACTCCTTCCTCGAGACAGCTATTGAACATGTTCAGCATCAAATGTGGGCATGTTTGAGCGGTCAATTTCAGGGCTTCTGTTGGAATTCAGTCGGGGCCGGGGGCTCTTTTGTTTTGCAGCGACTGTACAGCTATGCCCAACTCTTCTTCGCTAAAGACTGGAATTTCCTGGCGTTGGAACATTGTGGTGTCGGGTGGTCTGGCAGGGTGAGTTGGGAAAAGCGTGTTTACGATTTGGTCCGTCTTTGCTTCATTGAGGATAGGGGGTGCCATCTGTGCTCCGAGTTTCCGCATTACAATCCTATAGCCCAGTCCCCAGGGGTCATTGTTTACGTCTCGGCGGAGATCCTCCCATTTCTTTTTCTTGCTCGTATTGATGGCCTTCTTGAGCTCGGATCTTTTGGTTCTGAATTCAGCTACGGCCTCCTCCGTAAGTTCAACGTGTCTTCTTCGTCCCCTGGTTACTATGCGTCGGAGTTGTAGGCATCTCCGGCGGAGCGCAGCTATCTCCTCTGTCCACCAGTACACTGGATCTCGATTTCTGCTAGAGCCGCTCGTTAGAAGCATGGAAGAATCACAAGCGAGCCGAATTAGTGACATCGTGGCTTCAGCTTTCGTTTCTGCCGGTCCCGTCATGTTAAGAGCGGTACTTGCCCCTTCTTCGATGACGGAGTTGAATTTCTCTATGTTGAGCCTGTTGATGTTCCACCTTGGAATCCGGCTATGGTTTCCGTTTGGAGTTCGTTGGTGCTCTTCCAGATCAAAGATGATGTACTGGTGGTCACTGCCTGTATAGTCCTCAATGACTCTCCAGTCTTTTATCTTTGCGGATGTTGGCTCTGTCGCAAAGGTTACGTCTGGGATGGTTCCTCTATGTCCTGGTCTCCTGAAAGTTGGGGTGTCTCCTGCGTTCGCTACGTTAAGTCCCCTTCTCGCAGCCATCTCGAGTATTTGGCTTCCTCGAGAATCAGTAGTTGGCATTCCCCACTCTTGAGCTCTAGCGTTAAAATCGCCAGCAACCAGTATCTCGCCTTCAGTGTTGGACATGAAATCTTCTAGGTCCTCTAGATTTTTCCGGAACTCATCGATCCTGTCATTCGGACTAAGGCAGGTGCTTATTATTGTAAGTCCCTCGATCTTCGCCCAGACGAAGCCTGTTTCTATGCCTTGGCTTGTGACGGGAAGTTTCGTTAGGTCTGGGATCCATATAGCAGCGGTTCCAAGCGAGTCTGACGTCCAGTTTGGTTGGTTCTTATTGGTGTATTGTTCGCTGATGATGAGAGCATCTACTTGCAGTTCACCTATAAGTTTTACCAGGAGGTTATCCGCTGTTTGGCTCCTGTGGACATTCGCCTGCATTATTTTGGTCATTTTGAGGAAGACTTCTTCGCTGTTGCAAGTGCCTACCTAAACACTTGGCACTTCCCTGAACCTGGCACATGATCCAAGACCAATGATGGAGTTTCAAGGTCCGCACATAAACAGCACTTTGGTGGGTTGGTACAGTCCTTCTTTTTATGGCCCTTTTCACCACAGTTGAAACACAATCCTTGCCCCTTTCTATCTACCACGTTACAAGTTGCTTGTCGGTGTCCATATCCGAAGCACCTAAAGCAGCGTGTGACTTCAGTTCTACGCCGGATTCTGCACTGAACCCATCCTATTCTTATGGTTGGTGTTTTCAGTAACTCGTGGGCGGCTCTAGAGTTAACTTTAATGATGGCTATCTTTAGAGAGCTTCTATTCTTGCCAGTGATTCCAACCTGGATGTCCGTGATAAGATCGGTAGCTTTCTTCTTGACGGCGTCTTGGACTTCTTCTGCGGTGGTCAATTCGTCTAAATCTCTGATCTCCAGCGATATCTTCGGTTCCAGACTTTGAACACTTGCTCTATCTCCTAGTATTTCCTTAAGAGAATTGAAATCAAAGCCATTAGTGGGGATGAAAGCGATGAATGAGCAGGCAACACATTGAACATTGGATATATAAACAGACTAATGTTCGGTTTCACAAATATTAAACAGGCTTTTAAATTTTTAAATGACGTATTTGTATGGGACAAACGTCATTTGAATATTTAAAAGCCTGTTAAACAGTTAAAAGGGCCTAATGAAATCGGCCATAAGTTTTGATGAGCCAATAGTTATTAAAGTATGTGTAAATAATTTTTTTATTGATTTCGAAGTAGATAGTGGAGCTTGTGCTTCGGTAGTTCATTTGAAAGATTATAATAAATATTTTAGAATAACGGTGTGTTATCACACATTATTGACGGGCAAGAGCGACCAGTGTTTTTTGTTTCGAGCACACTGAGTAAGGCGGAACAAGGTTATGCAGTATGCACGAACACACAGAGAAGCCTTAGCTATAATATTTATGATGCTGATGCATTATCCAGATAACCACCAGAAGAAGGTACAGCTAGGGGATGAACATTTTATAAATTGGTTCAATCTTTCGAATGAGCTTCCGGTGTCATCCCAGCCCATCTCAAGACAACTGGTACCAACACAACTCATCCCCTACCATTCATCCCAAGACCCAACTGGTACCAGTATAACTCATCCCGAGACAACTCATCCCGGGACAACTCATCCCATAAATAAGAACTCATCACATGGATGTTTTGTGCGAAACAAAGAAAAACAGCGCTTTGTTGTTGTGATTTAGTACTTTGAATACACCCAACCTCGCACCTACCCCAAATCCTATAGTGTGTCCAAGCAGGGGCAGCATGCCCCCCATACATACCTCATACTTTCATTGGGATGAGTCGTCGGGGATGAGTTTTCTTGGGACCAGTGGTTCAACACTAAACTGGGTTACTAAATTAGGAGATATAGCAGAGGCAACAAAGAGAGATGAAATTTTAAGCAAATTGTATAGAGTATAGCATTGTTATGAACGGATATCCAGAGAATAATAAATAAATGAAAAAGATAAACTAATGCAATATTTGACTAAAATGGACTCGATATCTATTGGGAACGGTTGCTTGTTTTATGGGGAGAGAATCATTTTTGAAGAATGCATTAGGTCTCAGATATTAGGTTATTTGCATGACGGTCACATTGGAATGGAAAAAATAAAACAGTTGAGTAGAGGATATTTTTGGTGGATAGGTATGGATCAAGATATAGAGCGATATAACGGGTGATTTTTTGGCTGGTTTGGTTTTGGCAACACTGGTTTTGACAGCTGACGTGTGTTTAGTACCTTGTGTCACTGTCAAACAGCTTCAGTTTGGTTTGCAATTTAACCATGGATCGTCTTACAAATGAACAACGCTTGCAAATTATTGAATTTTACTATCAAAATTCGTGCTCGGTTCGAAATGTTCATCGCGCGCTGCTTGTATTCAGCGATGAGGCTCATTTTTGGTTGAATGGGTACGAAAATAAGCAAAATTGCCGCATTTGGAGTGAAGATCAGCCAGAAGCATTGCAACAGCTACCAATGCATCCCGAAAAAGCCACTGTTTGGTGCGGTTTATGGGCCGGCGGCATTATTGGGCCATATTTCTTCAAAGATGATGCGAATCGCTACCGAGCGATGATAACAAACTTTTTTTTGCCCGAAATGGAAGTTCTTGACTTGCATGATATGTGGTTTCAACAAGACGGTGCCACATGCCACACAGCACGCGAAACAATGGCGCAATTGCGAGGCGAGTTTGGTGAACAGTTAATTTCACGTTTCGGGCCGGTCAATTGGCCGCCTAGATCGTGCGATTTGACACCATTAGATTATTTTTTGTGGGGGTATGTCAAGGCTAATGTCTATAGGGACAAGCCTGCTTCGATTGACGCACTGGAAGCCAACATCCATGCATTCATTCGTGAGATACCGGCCGATATGTGTGAAAGAGTATGCCAAAATTGAACTCAGCGGATGGGCTACCTGAGACGCAGCCGCGGTCAACATTTCTTGAAATTATCTTTAAACATTAAATTGCAAGGTTCAAACTATCGATTCAAATAAATATTTCATTAATTTTTTCGAATTTTTTGTGTTTTTTTTTTAAAAAAAGTTCTAAACCTCTTAAAAAATCACCCATTATAAAGAAATGTGAAGTTTGTGCTATGTCTGAAAATAAAAAGGTATCAGCAGATTTAAATACGTGGCCTATGGTATACGAGCCTTTTGAAAGAATCCTTATGGATTTTTTTCATTTTGAAGGTTATAATATGTTGGTCATAGTAGACGCTTATTCAAAGTTTATATATGTAAAGGTATTGAATCGCATCACGTTTCAGTCGTTAATATATCGTTAATAAATAAATATATATAATTTAAAAAAAATTAATATAAATTTAAAAATAATTGTCGTGATATTTTTTACTTTTAAAACGAAAAGCTTTTCTTATCATTGAATTATTCGCACACGAAAAATATTTTCACAGAAATTTTCTTGGCTGTCACGTTTGTTGGTATCGTTTTGTCTATGACGTAGAAGTGGCTTATCTTGTATTCTTTGCCTTATGCTCATGTGGTTCAAGTTTATTAGAATTTTTATGGTTTCATATTATTAAGAATGGGTATTAATAAATTAAAGAAAATGGTAAATGGTAAAGAAGCATGAAACTCGTTCCTCTAATTATTATAATAACTTCGTATCGTACTAAAAATACTTTAACACGATACAAATTTAAAAAATATGCACGACTGGATCTCACGAAATTGCTCTTATGAGCGATCACATTGTGGTTCTATAGTCTGAAATAAATTAGCTATGGGAGTCTATATTTTATCCATTTGCCAAAACTTGGTTTAGTTGCAGGTGGTATTATGTGAGTATACAAAGATTAATAATATAGTCTAGTGTTGCAGATATGATTTAAACTTTTAAATTGTTTTAAATCAACAAAATTAGAAGGAAATTGAATAAAATACTTTCAATTTATTTTAACCCAACGCGATGTACACCATCTGAGTTCTTATATAAATCTTAATTTATGAGAAAAAATATTTGAAATCTTAGCGGCAGTTTTAAAAGTAATTAATTTTTTATATATAAAACTTCGTTCAAATTTTTGAGAAAAAAAAAATGGTACGCCAATTTTAAGTATTTGTTAATGTTAAGTTAAAAATTGAACTTCACAAAAAAATCTGCTACCCGTTTTCGAAATATCGAATTTTCAAAAAATAATAATAAATCCAAAAATTATTTTTTAGAAAATTTTGCTACGCACTTTCATTTATATTTGTTACAAGCTTCTGCATATAAAATCTAATTGTATTCGGTTGATTAGATATTGAGATAGTCGAAAATCAAAGAAACCGTTTAATGATAGGTACTGTTAATAAACGTAAAATATAAAATTTAGAATAGAATAAAGAATAGAGGTAGATCGTACTTATATTAACACACAAAAAAAACTTTTATCAAAATCGTAGGAGTTGTTTTTGAGACAAAAACTATTTTTCTTAACGGTTTTTAAACATTTGTATGGGTGGCACCGTTTTTTTTGCGCATTAGAATAATTTTTGTCAAAAATCTCCTAGATAAAGTTAAAAAACTGCTATTTACCAAGGTTAATAAAAATCGACTTAGTCGTTTTTGAAATATCGAGTTCTCAAAAAAAAATTTAAAACATTTTTCCAAAATCCAAAAAATATTTTTTTTGAAAATTTTGGTACACAATATTATTTAGAATGTGTCAATAATTCCTTATAAAAAATTTGATCAGAATCAGTTGAACCGTTTTCGAGACAAGCGAAAATAAAAAAAATGGTTCTTTGGGAGGTACCTTTAATAACCATTTTTTGGAACCATTTTTTTTTATGAAACGCCAACTTATAATTATTTAAATTTATTGAGTTCTTAAAAAACATCGGTAGCGCTGGTTTTGAGAAAAATAAGTTTTTCGTTTTTGGCCAAGAAATTTTGTATCACAGCTACTGTTAGTTTTGGTCGTAAAAAAAAGAGAATAAAACGGTGGGGGGAATGTCCAAAAAACGCTAGGTACCAAGGTTAAAGAAAATCGACCCATCCGTTTAGGCTGTAGTCGAACAGACAGACAGACGGACGTTTTTGCGAGACCCACTTTTTCGTCTTCGCTATCATCGTAATGTCAAGTTTGATCAAAATATCGAATTCTATTTTTTGTACGAATTCATAACTTGCCATATAGTACCTATATTTGCAAGTAATAAAGTACCTATATTCACAAGTAAAAACGCCAACAAAAATAACTTTAAGCCTTTAATAATATCTAGAAAAACTATTTTAGGGAAATCCAATTCAGTTACAGAGCACTTTTCTTAATTCCAATCTCTCCGTATAATCAGAATCAAGCATTTAAATGTATGCAAGCATGTCAAATATTAACAAAAGGATTCTTTCTATGTCCATTTCTTAGAATATAAGTGAAGATTGTTTGTTTTTATCTTTTTCTCTTGGGTTCTTGGGGGGTCATGACCCCCATGACCCCCCTCTGGATCCGCCACTGGTCCAAACGTTCAAATCTTTAAAAATGTTTTCTTTTTAAATATAGAAATACCCCGACCACAGCAACTCAAAAATCACCGGCTGATCTTTAATAAGTATCTTAACTATTTTTGAATACAAAAACGGAAAGAGTGTGTGAAGTTAGCCCTCCTTTTTTTGAATTTGGTATTTTTGAAAGTTGTTCCAGGTTGTTCCCGATTTATTCCGCACTGTTCCAATTTTTTTTGGAAAAGATCATTGTATATAAACTCTATAGTACTCTCATGGAACAGATTTTTTTAATTGGGCCTCGGTTGTGCTGGTGGCGTTGTATTGTATATAAAAACTATAGTAATCCCAAGAAGAGGAACGAACGCGACGCCACCTGGGCAACCGCGGCCTAACTAAAATTTGTGCAGACTTAGGTGTCCAGTTTTAAGAGCAGGCAGAGTAGGAAATAATTTAATTGAAAGTAGGAGACAAATAAGAGAATTAGAGAAGAACCTATACAAAATGTATGGGAGTTCAAGGGGGACAGGAAAAAAGCTAATTTGTTCTTTTTGCTTTTATCATTTTTTATAGAAAGGGGAAAATGTTTTTTTTTTGTTTGTTTTTTTTTTTTTTTTTTGGTATAGAAAGAACGAAAATAAAATATTGTTCAAAAGAAGGCTGAATTTTTATCCTTGCTGTGACGTTTGTTTGGGAATAGAGCAAATGTATAATATGCATATAGGTATATGCATGCTGTGACGTATGACTGAGAGTGCCCACAAATGTATAATATGCATGCAAATTATTCAAACTCGGTTACCACTGAGAAAAATAATTTTGTTTTGAATAAATACTTTTTGACTGAATTGTTTTCGTTGAAATTAAAGTTAAGTAAATACATCCAATATTAGAATGGCTCTATTGAAGATTTTTTTGTAAAATTAAGTTAAATGCCATACATTAGTTTTGATTATGTAGCTATTTATTTATATCTATATACGTAGGTATGGTGTCAACCCAGCCCATCCCAAGACAACTGGTCCCAAGACAGCCCATCCCCGGCCATTCATCCCAAGACCCAACTGGTACCAGGACACCTCAACCCGGGACAACTCATCCTTGGTCCCTGGACAACTCATCCCAGAAATAAGAACTCATCCCTTGGATGTTTTGTGCGAAACAAAGAAAAACAGCGCTTTGTTGCTGTGATTAAGTACTTTGCATACACCAACCTCGCACCTACCCCAAATCCTATAGTGTATCAGGGAGGTTGCAGGGGGCAACATGCCCTCCCATACATACCTCATAGTTTCATTGGGATGAGTTGTACCGGGATGACTGGTCACGGGATGAGTTATCCCGGTACCAGTTGGGTATTGGGATGAGTCGTCGGGGATGAGTTGTCTTGCGACCAGTGGTTCTGGGATGGGCTACACCCAACCCGTAGGTATTGACAGATGATTGTTCGTTATGTTGTAAAATTCAAAAACTATCCATCAGATTGAGCTGAAACTTAGACAATGCATTTGTTGATGAATCAGAAGTGCACGTAAATATTTTTTTAAACTTTTCTATAAATTGAGCTGAACATCAAAATATAAAAATTTGTTAAAAACTCAGGAAATAATAATCCGATTGAGCTGAAACTTGAAAAGTTTTAAATTTACCATCATACCTGCTTATCTTTTCATGAATTTACTACGTGCAGTTTTTATTTAATTTTTAAATGTATGTGACCTTAGGTTTTTATTCAGCCAAATTTATAGTTAAGACATTAGGAAACAAAAACATTATAATTAAATGAAAATAAGTGTGGTTTTTTCTTGAAAATTAATTATCAATGTTCTGGAAAGATAAAGCAAGACCATTATTTTTCTGCATTGGGCTTTAATTTAATAAAAACATAATGGTAAACCAAGTTATAAATATTGAATTAAGTTAAATTTTGTAAGAAATCAGTATGAAATGCTAAACAATTAACAAATGTGGTAGCCATGCCTTACCGTTTTTTTTAGTAAAATTGGGGATATAGGTTGGTTTGTTTGTTTGTGTTAGAGTGGGAGTGGGATTATTTGCTTGCGAATAAGCTTAAGAGGTCATTTTAGGATATTAAATTTTTATTTTATGCTAAGAGACTATTTTTTTCCGAAAAATATACTTAATTTTATTTAAGAAAATAGTTTTTAGGAGTATAACAATTGTTTTTTTTTAAACACCAAATTTTTGGCTTTTTAAAAAAATATATCAAAATTATATGTATTCATAAGAACTATTTTTTTCGGAACAATTTCCTTAATATTTTTGAAAAAATATTTTTTTAAGAGTACCAATGGCAATTGTTTTTCAAACTAAAACACTAAATTTTTGATTTTTTCACATTTTTCAAAATTGTCTATATGCATAAAAACTAATTTTTTCAAAAATGTACTCAATTTTTTTGAAAAAAATAGTTTTTAGGAGCATTGAAATTGTTTTAACTAAAACACCAAATTTTAGATTTTTTTTTCGCAATTATCAAAATTGTCTTTATTTATAAGAACTAATTTTTTCGAAATATTTTCTTAATTTTTTTTGAAAAATAGTTTTTTAGGAGTATTTGAATTGGTTTTTAAAACTAGAACAACAAATTTTTGTTTTTTTTTTTAATTCTTAAAAATTCTCCTAGTGATAAAAACTATATTTTTCGGAAAAAATGTACCTACTTAATTTTTTTTGAAAATAGTTTTTAGGTGTATATCAATGGGTTTTAAAAATTGATAGGCCAAATTTAATTTTTTTTTTTATCTTTGAAAAATTATCTGCTATCTTTAGCAATTTTTTTTCCAAAAAAAACATATAATTTTTAATAGGTGGGTGGTTGGTTAGTATTTAAAATGTACGTAGATACCAACCTACCAAATACATTCATACACTATGTAGGTTAGGTACCTATCTACATGTGTATATTTTTTTTTAAATTTTAAAAATTCAATGTCTTAATAGGTACCACCCTGTGCATAACCACCCACCTACATCCTACTTATGCACCATAATCAGAGATGGTAGAAATGACAATTTTTTTCATTAACTATATTTGTTACGTCTGTTACATAAATGAGGTAGTTAATGTAGTTAAATGTAGTTAACGTAGTAAAATGTAGTAGACGTAGCGTCAACTGTCAAAATCTAGTTCGGGTTGGGAATTCAAACGCCAAATTGAAAAAAAATCGGCAATTGGTGTTACCATTAGCATTTGAAAAATTAATTGGCATTCATTATGCTCTAAAATTGGATGCCAAAAATTGAAAATTAAATTTTTTTCTTTTTTGAATTTCTCTGCCATCTCTGAGCATAATGCAAAATGTAGCATCGTTGTATTCCACTTAGCTATAGTGAAATTAATCAACGTTGCTTTGAAAATCAACAAAACTAAAAACAAATTCAAATTGTGCTGAAAAATAAAAAGCATAATGTATAAACATATATATATGTCTATAGCATATAGGAAGCAAAAAATCTATTCTTCAAAAAGAAACGTCAAAAAAATGACAAAAAAATTTAATTTGCTCCTCCTAATTGTTGTCGTTGCCATGACGCGAACATCTGATTCAATTTTATCTCCCTTACTCCCTTTATTAATATACGAATTGAAAATAATACAATCTTCCCTTTCTCGTTAACTCTGCTCACAGTTAAATATATATACGCTCTCAGTCTGCAACGTCAATTTTGTTGACTACAACCTTTGTATATATTTATAATCTATAGTACGCTTTTGGAACAGAAAAATTTAATTCAACATATTGTGTTCTATAAGTGGCGCTGTAGGTACTACAAAACTGACATTATTGATTGTGGAAGCTAAGTAGGAAGAGAAAACGAGACAAGAATTAGAATGAGAGAAGTATATTATTATGGGTCTGACAACAATAAGGAGACTAAGGGAGATAGTTGGAATAAATTATTTTGTCATGGCAAACAGCAGAATAAGAGAGAAAATGAAATTTTTTTTGCTCTATGGACGAATACGATTTTTTGTTGCTTTGCTTCATAAGCTATAGAATTCGTATAGATAGGGTTTTGTATATGTATTGTATAGGTATACTTTCGTATTATTTTTAGGTAAATGAAAGTTAGATTTTCAATTTTTTGTGAAAATTTACATTATAGAAGCAACGTTGTTAATTTTCACTATATCTAAGTGGAATACAACGTTGCTGTATTTCGCATTAGCTGCATAGAAATTTAAATAGATAACAGTTAGGTTATATTAGGTTATAATTATTATTATTTTTGTTCTTCAAAATGTCATAAAAATATGTATAGGTATAGGTATAGGTATAGGTATAGGTATAGGTATAGGTATAGGTATAGGTATAGGTATAGGTATAGGTATAGGTATAGGTATAGGTATAGGTATAGGTATAGGTATAGGTATAGGTATAGGTATAGGTATAGGTATAGGTATAGGTATAGGTATAGGTATAGGTATAGGTATAGGTATAGGTATAGGTATAGGTATAGGTATAGGTATAGGTATAGGTATAGGTATAGGTATAGGTATAGGTATAGGTATAGGTATAGGTATAGGTATAGGTATAGGTATAGGTATAGGTATAGGTATAGGTATAGGTATAGGTATAGGTATAGGTATAGGTATAGGTATAGGTATAGGTATAGGTATAGGTATAGGTATAGGTATAGGTATAGGTATAGGTATAGGTATAGGTATAGGTATAGGTATAGGTATAGGTATAGGTATAGGTATAGGTATAGGTATAGGTATAGGTATAGGTATAGGTATAGGTATAGGTATAGGTATAGGTATAGGTATAGGTATAGGTATAGGTATAGGTATAGGTATAGGTATAGGTATAGGTATAGGTATAGGTATAGGTATAGGTATAGGTATAGGTATAGGTATAGGTATAGGTATAGGTATAGGTATAGGTATAGGTATAGGTATAGGTATAGGTATAGGTATAGGTATAGGTATAGGTATAGGTATAGGTATAGGTATAGGTATAGGTATAGGTATAGGTATAGGTATAGGTATAGGTATAGGTATAGGTATAGGTATAGGTATAGGTATAGGTATAGGTATAGGTATAGGTATAGGTATAGGTATAGGTATAGGTATAGGTATAGGTATAGGTATAGGTATAGGTATAGGTATAGGTATAGGTATAGGTATAGGTATAGGTATAGGTATAGGTATAGGTATAGGTATAGGTATAGGTATAGGTATAGGTATAGGTATAGGTATAGGTATAGGTATAGGTATAGGTATAGGTATAGGTATAGGTATAGGTATAGGTATAGGTATAGGTATAGGTATAGGTATAGGTATAGGTATAGGTATAGGTATAGGTATAGGTATAGGTATAGGTATAGGTATAGGTATAGGTATAGGTATAGGTATAGGTATAGGTATAGGTATAGGTATAGGTATAGGTATAGGTATAGGTATAGGTATAGGTATAGGTATAGGTATAGGTATAGGTATAGGTATAGGTATAGGTATAGGTATAGGTATAGGTATAGGTATAGGTATAGGTATAGGTATAGGTATAGGTATAGGTATAGGTATAGGTATAGGTATAGGTATAGGTATAGGTATAGGTATAGGTATAGGTATAGGTATAGGTATAGGTATAGGTATAGGTATAGGTATAGGTATAGGTATAGGTATAGGTATAGGTATAGGTATAGGTATAGGTATAGGTATAGGTATAGGTATAGGTATAGGTATAGGTATAGGTATAGGTATAGGTATAGGTATAGGTATAGGTATAGGTATAGGTATAGGTATAGGTATAGGTATAGGTATAGGTATAGGTATAGGTATAGGTATAGGTATAGGTATAGGTATAGGTATAGGTATAGGTATAGGTATAGGTATAGGTATAGGTATAGGTATAGGTATAGGTATAGGTATAGGTATAGGTATAGGTATAGGTATAGGTATAGGTATAGGTATAGGTATAGGTATAGGTATAGGTATAGGTATAGGTATAGGTATAGGTATAGGTATAGGTATAGGTATAGGTATAGGTATAGGTATAGGTATAGGTATAGGTATAGGTATAGGTATAGGTATAGGTATAGGTATAGGTATAGGTATAGGTATAGGTATAGGTATAGGTATAGGTATAGGTATAGGTATAGGTATAGGTATAGGTATAGGTATAGGTATAGGTATAGGTATAGGTATAGGTATAGGTATAGGTATAGGTATAGGTATAGGTATAGGTATAGGTATAGGTATAGGTATAGGTATAGGTATAGGTATAGGTATAGGTATAGGTATAGGTATAGGTATAGGTATAGGTATAGGTATAGGTATAGGTATAGGTATAGGTATAGGTATAGGTATAGGTATAGGTATAGGTATAGGTATAGGTATAGGTATAGGTATAGGTATAGGTATAGGTATAGGTATAGGTATAGGTATAGGTATAGGTATAGGTATAGGTATAGGTATAGGTATAGGTATAGGTATAGGTATAGGTATAGGTATAGGTATAGGTATAGGTATAGGTATAGGTATAGGTATAGGTATAGGTATAGGTATAGGTATAGGTATAGGTATAGGTATAGGTATAGGTATAGGTATAGGTATAGGTATAGGTATAGGTATAGGTATAGGTATAGGTATAGGTATAGGTATAGGTATAGGTATAGGTATAGGTATAGGTATAGGTATAGGTATAGGTATAGGTATAGGTATAGGTATAGGTATAGGTATAGGTATAGGTATAGGTATAGGTATAGGTATAGGTATAGGTATAGGTATAGGTATAGGTATAGGTATAGGTATAGGTATAGGTATAGGTATAGGTATAGGTATAGGTATAGGTATAGGTATAGGTATAGGTATAGGTATAGGTATAGGTATAGGTATAGGTATAGGTATAGGTATAGGTATAGGTATAGGTATAGGTATAGGTATAGGTATAGGTATAGGTATAGGTATAGGTATAGGTATAGGTATAGGTATAGGTATAGGTATAGGTATAGGTATAGGTATAGGTATAGGTATAGGTATAGGTATAGGTATAGGTATAGGTATAGGTATAGGTATAGGTATAGGTATAGGTATAGGTATAGGTATAGGTATAGGTATAGGTATAGGTATAGGTATAGGTATAGGTATAGGTATAGGTATAGGTATAGGTATAGGTATAGGTATAGGTATAGGTATAGGTATAGGTATAGGTATAGGTATAGGTATAGGTATAGGTATAGGTATAGGTATAGGTATAGGTATAGGTATAGGTATAGGTATAGGTATAGGTATAGGTATAGGTATAGGTATAGTATAGGTATAGGTATAGGTATAGGTATAGGTATAGGTATAGGTATAGGTATAGGTATAGGTATAGGTATAGGTATAGGTATAGGTATAGGTATAGGTATAGGTATAGGTATAGGTATAGGTATAGGTATAGGTATAGGTATAGGTATAGGTATAGGTATAGGTATAGGTATAGGTATAGGTATAGGTATAGGTATAGGTATTGTATAGGTATAGGTATAGGTATAGGTATAGGTATAGGTATAGGTATAGGTATAGGTATAGGTATAGGTATAGGTATAGGTATAGGTATAGGTATAGGTATAGGTATAGGTATAGGTATAGGTATAGGTATAGGTATAGGTATAGGTATAGGTATAGGTATAGGTATAGTATAGGTATAGGTATAGGTATAGGTATAGGTATAGGTATAGGTATAGGTATAGGTATAGGTATAGGTATAGGTATAGGTATAGTAAGGTATAGGTATAGGTATAGGTATAGGTATAGGTATAGGTATAGGTATAGGTATAGGTATAGGTATAGGTATAGGTATAGGTATAGGTATAGGTATAGGTATAGGTATAGGTATAGTATAGGTATAGGTATAGGTATAGGTATAGGTATAGGTATAGGTATAGGTATAGGTATAGGTATAGGTATAGGTATAGGTATAGGTATAGGTATAGGTATAGGTATAGGTATAGGTATAGGTATAGGTATAGGTATAGGTATAGGTATAGGTATAGGTATAGGTATAGGTATAGGTATAGGTATAGGTATAGGTATAGGTATAGGTATAGGTATAGGTATAGGTATAGGTATAGGTATAGGTATAGGTATAGGTATAGGTATAGGTATAGGTATAGGTATAGGTATAGGTATAGGTATAGGTATAGGTATAGGTATAGGTATAGGTATAGGTATAGGTATAGGTATAGGTATAGGTATAGGTATAGGTATAGGTATAGGTATAGGTATAGGTATAGGTATAGGTATAGGTATAGGTATAGGTATAGGTATAGGTATAGGTATAGGTATAGGTATAGGTATAGGTATAGGTATAGGTATAGGTATAGGTATAGGTATAGGTATAGGTATAGGTATAGTATAGGTATAGGTATAGGTATAGGTATAGGTATAGGTATAGGTATAGGTATAGGTATAGGTATAGGTATAGGTATAGGTATAGGTATAGGTATAGGTATAGGTATAGGTATAGGTATAGGTATAGGTATAGGTATAGGTATAGGTATAGGTATAGGTATAGGTATAGGTATAGGTATAGGTATAGGTATAGGTATAGGTATAGGTATAGGTATAGGTATAGGTATAGGTATAGGTATAGGTATAGGTATAGGTATAGGTATAGGTATAGGTATAGGTATAGGTATAGGTATAGGTATAGGTATAGGTATAGGTATAGGTATAGGTATAGTATAGGTATAGGTATAGGTATAGGTATAGGTATAGGTATAGGTATAGGTATAGGTATAGGTATAGGTATAGGTATAGGTATAGGTATAGGTATAGGTATAGGTATAGGTATAGGTATAGGTATAGGTATAGGTATAGGTATAGGTATAGGTATAGGTATAGGTATAGGTATAGGTATAGGTATAGGTATAGGTATAGGTATAGGTATAGGTATAGGTATAGGTATAGGTATAGGTATAGGTATAGGTATAGGTATAGGTATAGGTATAGGTATAGGTATAGGTATAGGTATAGGTATAGGTATAGGTATAGGTAGGTATAGGTATAGGTATAGGTATAGGTATAGGTATAGGTATAGGTATAGGTATAGGTATAGGTATAGGTATAGGTATAGGTATAGGTATAGGTATAGGTATAGGTATAGGTATAGGTATAGGTATAGGTATAGGTATAGGTATAGGTATAGGTATAGGTATAGGTATAGGTATAGGTATAGGTATAGGTATAGGTATAGGTATAGGTATAGGTATAGGTATAGGTATAGGTATAGGTATAGGTATAGGTATAGGTATAGGTATAGGTATAGGTATAGGTATAGGTATAGGTATAGGTATAGGTATAGGTATAGGTATAGGTATAGGTATAGGTATAGGTATAGGTATAGGTATAGGTATAGGTATAGGTATAGGTATAGGTATAGGTATAGGTATAGGTATAGGTATAGGTATAGGTATAGGTATAGGTATAGGTATAGGTATAGGTATAGGTATAGGTATAGGTATAGGTATAGGTATAGGTATAGGTATAGGTATAGGTATAGGTATAGGTATAGGTATAGGTATAGGTATAGGTATAGGTATAGGTATAGGTATAGGTATAGGTATAGGTATAGGTATAGGTATAGGTATAGGTATAGGTATAGGTATAGGTATAGGTATAGGTATAGGTATAGGTATAGGTATAGGTATAGGTATAGGTATAGGTATAGGTATAGGTATAGGTATAGGTATAGGTATAGGTATAGGTATAGGTATAGGTATAGGTATAGGTATAGGTATAGGTATAGGTATAGGTATAGGTATAGGTATAGGTATAGGTATAGGTATAGGTATAGGTATAGGTATAGGTATAGGTATAGGTATAGGTATAGGTATAGGTATAGGTATAGGTATAGGTATAGGTATAGGTATAGGTATAGGTATAGGTATAGGTATAGGTATAGGTATAGGTATAGGTATAGGTATAGGTATAGGTATAGGTATAGGTATAGGTATAGGTATAGGTATAGGTATAGGTATAGGTATAGGTATAGGTATAGGTATAGGTATAGGTATAGGTATAGGTATAGGTATAGGTATAGGTATAGGTATAGGTATAGGTATAGGTATAGGTATAGGTATAGGTATAGGTATAGGTATAGGTATAGGTATAGGTATAGGTATAGGTATAGGTATAGGTATAGGTATAGGTATAGGTATAGGTATAGGTATAGGTATAGGTATAGGTATAGGTATAGGTATAGGTATAGGTATAGGTATAGGTATAGGTATAGGTATAGGTATAGGTATAGGTATAGGTATAGGTATAGGTATAGGTATAGGTATAGGTATAGGTATAGGTATAGGTATAGGTATAGGTATAGGTATAGGTATAGGTATAGGTATAGGTATAGGTATAGGTATAGGTATAGGTATAGGTATAGGTATAGGTATAGGTATAGGTATAGGTATAGGTATAGGTATAGGTATAGGTATAGGTATAGGTATAGGTATAGGTATAGGTATAGGTATAGGTATAGGTATAGGTATAGGTATAGGTATAGGTATAGGTATAGGTATAGGTATAGGTATAGGTATAGGTATAGGTATAGGTATAGGTATAGGTATAGGTATAGGTATAGGTATAGGTATAGGTATAGGTATAGGTATAGGTATAGGTATAGGTATAGGTATAGGTATAGGTATAGGTATAGGTATAGGTATAGGTATAGGTATAGGACTAGGTATAGGTATAGGTATAGGTATAGGTATAGGTATAGGTATAGGTATAGGTATAGGTATAGGTATAGGTATAGGTATAGGTATAGGTATAGGTATAGGTATAGGTATAGGTATAGGTATAGGTATAGGTATAGGTATAGGTATAGGTATAGGTATAGGTATAGGTATAGGTATAGGTATAGGTATAGGTATAGGTATAGGTATAGGTATAGGTATAGGTATAGGTATAGGTATAGGTATAGGTATAGGTATAGGTATAGGTATAGGTATAGGTATAGGTATAGGTATAGGTATAGGTATAGGTATAGGTATAGGTATAGGTATAGGTATAGGTATAGGTATAGGTATAGGTATAGGTATAGGTATAGGTATAGGTATAGGTATAGGTATAGGTATAGGTATAGGTATAGGTATAGGTATAGGTATAGGTATAGGTATAGGTATAGGTATAGGTATAGGTATAGGTATAGGTATAGGTATAGGTATAGGTATAGGTATAGGTATAGGTATAGGTATAGGTATAGGTATAGGTATAGGTATAGGTATAGGTATAGGTATAGGTATAGGTATAGGTATAGGTATAGGTATAGGTATAGGTATAGGTATAGGTATAGGTATAGGTATAGGTATAGGTATAGGTATAGGTATAGGTATAGGTTAGGTATAGGTATAGGTATAGGTATAGGTATAGATAGGTATAGGTATAGGTATAGGTATAGGTATAGGTATAGAGTATAGGTATAGGTATAGGTATAGGTATAGGTATAGGTATAGGTATAGGTATAGGTATAGGTATAGGTATAGGTATAGGTATAGGTATAGGTATAGGTATAGGTATAGGTATAGGTATAGGTATAGGTATAGGTATAGGTATAGGTATAGGTATAGGTATAGGTATAGGTATAGGTATAGGTATAGGTATAGGTATAGGTATAGGTATAGGTATAGGTATAGGTATAGGTATAGGTATAGGTATAGGTATAGGTATAGGTATAGGTATAGGTATAGGTATAGGTATAGGTATAGGTATAGTTAGGTAGGTATAGGTATAGGTATAGGTATAGGTATAGGTATAGGTATAGGTATAGGTATAGGTATAGGTATAGGTATAGGTATAGGTATAGGTATAGGTATAGGTATAGGTATAGGTATAGGTATAGGTATAGGTATAGGTATAGGTATAGGTATAGGTATAGGTATAGGTATAGGTATAGGTATAGGTATAGGTATAGGTATAGGTATAGGTATAGGTATAGGTATAGGTATAGGTATAGGTATAGGTATAGGTATAGGTATAGGTATAGGTATAGGTATAGGTATAGGTATAGGTATAGGTATAGGTATAGGTATAGGTATAGGTATAGGTATAGGTATAGGTATAGGTATAGGTATAGGTATAGGTATAGGTATAGGTATAGGTATAGGTATAGGTATAGGTATAGGTATAGGTATAGGTATAGGTATAGGTATAGGTATAGGTATAGGTATAGGTATAGGTATAGGTATAGGTATAGGTATAGGTATAGGTATAGGTATAGGTATAGGTATAGGTATAGGTATAGGTATAGGTATAGGTATAGGTATAGGTATAGGTATAGGTATAGGTATAGGTATAGGTATAGGTATAGGTATAGGTATAGGTATAGGTATAGGTATAGGTATAGGTATAGGTATAGGTATAGGTATAGGTATAGGTATAGGTATAGGTATAGGTATAGGTATAGGTATAGGTATAGGTATAGGTATAGGTATAGGTATAGGTATAGGTATAGGTATAGGTATAGGTATAGGTATAGGTATAGGTATAGGTATAGGTATAGGTATAGGTATAGGTATAGGTATAGGTATAGGTATAGGTATAGGTATAGGTATAGGTATAGGTATAGGTATAGGTATAGGTATAGGTATAGGTATAGGTATAGGTATAGGTATAGGTATAGGTATAGGTATAGGTATAGGTATAGGTATAGGTATAGGTATAGGTATAGGTATAGGTATAGGTATAGGTATAGGTATAGGTATAGGTATAGGTATAGGTATAGGTATAGGTATAGGTATAGGTATAGGTATAGGTATAGGTATAGGTATAGGTATAGGTATAGGTATAGGTATAGGTATAGGTATAGGTATAGGTATAGGTATAGGTATAGGTATAGGTATAGGTATAGGTATAGGTATAGGTATAGGTATAGGTATAGGTATAGGTATAGGTATAGGTATAGGTATAGGTATAGGTATAGGTATAGGTATAGGTATAGGTATAGGTATAGGTATAGGTATAGGTATAGGTATAGGTATAGGTATAGGTATAGGTATAGGTATAGGTATAGGTATAGGTATAGGTATAGGTATAGGTATAGGTATAGGTATAGGTATAGGTATAGGTATAGGTATAGGTATAGGTATAGGTATAGGTATAGGTATAGGTATAGGTATAGGTATAGGTATAGGTATAGGTATAGGTATAGGTATAGGTATAGGTATAGGTATAGGTATAGGTATAGGTATAGGTATAGGTATAGGTATAGGTATAGGTATAGGTATAGGTATAGGTATAGGTATAGGTATAGGTATAGGTATAGGTATAGGTATAGGTATAGGTATAGGTATAGGTATAGGTATAGGTATAGGTATAGGTATAGGTATAGGTATAGGTATAGGTATAGGTATAGGTATAGGTATAGGTATAGGTATAGGTATAGGTATAGGTATAGGTATAGGTATAGGTATAGGTATAGGTATAGGTATAGGTATAGGTATAGGTATAGGTATAGGTATAGGTATAGGTATAGGTATAGGTATAGGTATAGGTATAGGTATAGGTATAGGTATAGGTATAGGTATAGGTATAGGTATAGGTATAGGTATAGGTATAGGTATAGGTATAGGTATAGGTATAGGTATAGGTATAGGTATAGGTATAGGTATAGGTATAGGTATAGGTATAGGTATAGGTATAGGTATAGGTATAGGTATAGGTATAGGTATAGGTATAGGTATAGGTATAGGTATAGGTATAGGTATAGGTATAGGTATAGGTATAGGTATAGGTATAGGTATAGGTATAGGTATAGGTATAGGTATAGGTATAGGTATAGGTATAGGTATAGGTATAGGTATAGGTATAGGTATAGGTATAGGTATAGGTATAGGTATAGGTATAGGTATAGGTATAGGTATAGGTATATGTATAGGTATAGGTATGTAGGTAGGTATTCAGCTAGGTATTAAATGTTCTAAACACGTAAAAAACACGATTTCTTTTTTCAAATCAAATTTGTAGTTAGGTAGGTATTTGTATTGTAGTTTTAGTAAAAATTTTAAGAAAATTGGTCGTATGCCAGTTAAAAAAAATGTTACTTAAAAAAAAACGTATTTTCCTTAAAAGAGAAAAAAAAATGGTTTGTATCCCAATTTTGAAGGTTAATTCGAAAAAAAAATGTTTTTATCTAGACAATTTTGTAAAATTTAAAAAAAATTGGTACGTCTCCCAATTTTTGAAAAAAAATATTGAATGACTTGGAAAAAATTATTTGTTTTAATTTCCTCAGTATTTAGATTTATTAAAATTAAAGAATAGATTTATGACTTTAGAACAATTATAGCACTTATGATATCTATGTGCTGGCGCTGTTTTTTAATATTTTGTTTGAACTCAGTAATTTTTTAGAAAATTGCCCCTCCTGTCTAAACGGGGTTAAATAGACCACCTCCATACATTTCTTTCTTATACCTATGTTTCAATCTTCACGCATTAGCTATTTGTCCCTATTTACATTTATTTTGCACAAAAACGTTTTTTAATGATCGAGAATCATTTAAGTCTCCAGTTAAATTGTCTTTTTGATTTTGTTGAAGTATTTGCTCAATATTTACTTTTAGTTGAAAACTGTTTACACTGGCGCCTGCCAGGTGACTGAACATACCCGAAACGGGGGAGAGTAGCGTTGTCGTTGGGTTGGCAGCATGTCCGCCCCATATTAACGTTTATTGATTGGATATACTGCAAGCACACCAATTGACAACATACATTATAAGTAAAAACAATTTTTATCTTTAAACGCGATTTGCGGCTAAACAGAGCTTCGTAGACCCCCCAAAGTAGACATCTTCAAGCGTGATTTCTGACTAAACGAGGCATCTTAGAGAAATAAAAATTAAAAAAAAATTACATGTTTGTGATCCAGGGAGTGCCACCTTTCAATCGACGTATCGCATGAAACGAAAAAAGTCCCTTTTGAAATTAAATTACAAAGGGTCCGCCAAATAACTTTTTTTTTTTTGAAAATGGCGCAAAACATCGAGTGTAGCTTCGGCTGTGTGGAAACCAAATGTTCAACATGGCCCGATAACGATCGCCATTGACTGTAACGGCCACTCCTTAGCGAAGCGTATACACAACCATATTCGTTCAGCGGAAGGATAAAACTAATTATCTGTCAAATCAGACATGAGCTAAGTGTTACCATTCACGAAATAAGCACTAGTTGAAAAAAAAACGTTAGATGGCGAACTCTTTATTATCTGTTTATAAATTTTCGGTCGTCCTGAAAAGGGATTTTGTGATGCGTACCCAACCATAAAATTTTCTGTACCTGAAAACAATTTTTTTTTTCGAAAAAGTATCTTTAAAAAATAATTTTTAGTTTTTTTTCTGGAAATTTTCACAAAATTTTCTATACCCAGAAACATTTTTTTCCCAAAAAATGATTTAATAGCTTTTAAAAATAATTTTTAGGTATAATTTAATTGATTTTTAAAATAAGCACACTAAAATTCATTTTTTTTTGAAAATTTTCTGTACCCAAAAACATTCTTTTCCGAAAAAGTAGCTCAAAGTAATTTGTAGGTATAATTTAATTGACTTTTAAAATGTGCACACTAAAATTCAGTTTTTTTTGAAAATTTTCACAAAATTTTCTATGCCTAGAAACAATTTTTTCCGAAAAAATTATTGAGTAGCTTTAAAAATAATTTTTAGGTACCTATATTATATTGGCATACCAAATTTACATACAATAGGTACTGTATAGGAATAACCATGCAAATATTTTGTTTCGAAAACAAAAATTTAATCTCATAATTTCCCACCTTAGAGGGAAATAAATCCCCCTCCTCTCTTCGCAACAATTTTTTTTCGACTCACCTACATGTTTAAAAGTTTTGATGGATTTTATTTAAAACACCCTGTAAATATAAAGATATGTATTTATATTTAATAAATTTCACATACATACATACTTATTTACCTAAATGAAGACGAAATTAGCTACGTTAAAAATTGAAAACATTTTTCGCTTTAAGTTGATTTCAAAACTCATTTATTTAAAAACAACCTATTTCTGTGAGTGGCAATCGTGGGTATTTTGTCTTACAGTATTTTTTGCATTTTTACTATATTTCTTCCTATACCCACAGACTACATAGCTACATCCCTACCCCTTTGCATACAAAGATGATACAAGAAAAAACGGAAAATGACTTTTTTCTTGTCTCCTTTTAGCTCTTATAAATTTTATATACATTCTTCTCGTTCATCTATTATTTCTTTAATCTTATTTTTTATTTCTATGTCTTACATTATCTGACAGTTCTCAACCACCTACCCCCTATACCGAACAAGTTCCACAGGGTTCAGCATGTGATCAGCGGGCGGTGCATTCAGAGGGACACATAAATAATTTCGCCTGCGGTAACACTGCCCGAAAGTGCGAATGCATCAAAATTCACATCATCCATCCATCCATGCACCCTCAACAGTGGCGGTCGCTGCATCATATAATAATTTACTTTAAAAAATTATTTTGTAAAGTTATAGTTTTAAGCTTGCTCCCAGACGGAACAGATTGGTTTCGTCTTTTTTTTTAAATAAAACCGAAAAACCAACTAATTAGTTAACATACAAATTGTATTGATATTATTTGAATGAAATATATTGCTTTTCGTTATGCATTTCCTCCTGGCGTTTTATTAACACAACATTTAAACACCAAAGATACAATAATTTTTTGATTGGAATTCGATTTAAACTTTAATTGTTTTTTTTTTTTTTGGTTGTTATATTGCGTGCTCTGACTTTTTGGTACAATTTTTTATTGATCACAAACTTTAAGCTCTGTCAACGCTGCATGAATACGAAAATGTAACCGGGATTCTAGCGAGTAACCAGTATATTTTTTTCTGTAAATTTAGAACAAAATTATAAGAAAATGCATCAAGTATATTCAAATAGAAATATTACTTAGCGTCCTCCAAAGCTGCTATTGCGAGTTCACGACGGCCTTCTTCCGCGTAGATTAAACCAATTTCAACAAGGGCATAGGCTACCAAATAGATGTCCTCCTTGATACTGGACTCTAATGCTATAACTGACTCCAGACTCCTAAATAATGTTTTTGGTATATCGTTTTCAAATTAAAATGTTTTTTGCCAATTACTTACTTTAATGCCAAAAATGGATTTTTGGTTTGCCTCAGACACGCTCCTTTTAACAACAGAATCAATCCAAGGTTATCTGAATCATACGGACAAGGTAAAGATTTCTCTTCGTGTTGTTTAAGATTTTTCTCTATTATTTGGTAGATTCCGTCGGCTATATGGAAATGTTTACCCATGACTTTAAACGTATTCCATACGTACATAAGCTCAATTGCTGGAATTATTAAAGTGCGATTTTGTGCGAAGTATCGTTCGGCTTTCTTACATATAAATTTCTCCATTGGCAGCGATTTCCCTGCGATCCTTTGTTTGAACTGTGGTGCTTCTCGCATAAGATTATCTACAGTCGTCCGTTCGGTCGGCGTTAGGTCGCCGATCATAAGAAGAACTGCAGCTTTTTGGTACGAATAGATGGTTCGAGACCATTTACTTTTTTCTACTAGATACGTTGCATATAGACTTGATTCTCGCCAATCCAATTTGAGACTGAAATCATTTTATTTTATTTTTAATACTGTTGAAGAAACTTCAATACGAGTTCTTACCAGTTTACCCATAATAATTCCCAAAAACTAAGATGGTGAAATTGCGGCCAAATATTTTGTGATTTCCATGACTTTTTGTACCAATATTGTGCGTCATCTAGATTTCCTTTCATAAATTCTAATCGGCCTTTAAAAAAAAGAAACCAAACTCCTTCGGGATACTGTTCCAACTGTTTGTTTAGGATTTCGTCACAAAATACCAAGTCACCTTCTTGATGGCTTAAGACATAACACACAATCAAATGGTAGCCTAGGAGCGTCATTGCACATAAGACTTGGCGCAATCCAGGGAGATGATATCCCGTCACAAGGTCTTCAATACCATTTTTCTGTTTCCAAAGTCAAGGTTTTATGTTTAGTCTTAATTTTCAATTTCAGCTACTTACTTTATTTCCTGAGAAGCCTATAAATTCTAATACTTTTATCACACACGCAGGTAGCAGGGATATCATTAGGTTAAAGGTACCCATACCCATCCGTACTCCACTTTCAAAGTGCATTTGAGAGTTTTGTGAACTCCAGTGTCTTTGAGTCAAGATATTGGCACATTCCCTGCAGTCATCGGAAAAATATTAAAATATGCTTGATGTTCACATTTTAAAGAAAATATTTGTTTACTTGTAACTATTGAAACAGTTTCTTATCTTCATACCACCCTTTATCAGACTAGTCAAGGTTTCATCTTCAATAAACGTAAGCATTGCTTTAATGAGCATCGCTTCAGCGGAACAGAGTTCTGCATGAGCTTCCAAATCTGTATATTGATCGTAATTTGTCTATCAAAAAATTTAAGAATAAATAAATAAAAATCTAATATAAAAATTCAATTTAAAAAAATGTTGCTTACTTTCTTGAATTTCTTTCCAATTGATTCTGTTATCGTATTTTTCCGCTTATGCCTGTTGCATACCTCTAAGCAGGTTTTTAATTCTTCAGCAGCAACAACAATGTGATTTTGTTCGAATGTTAGAATCGCTTCCAGGAACGCAAAAACACTATTGCCAACCGAATGGTACATACTGCAGTGAGCCCATGGCTTCAGAAGGTTTCGAGCATCGTCGAATTTATTGTTGAAAAAAAAATGTATGGCCAATTTGGCTTCTTCCAGAGCAATTTCCAAGTCCATTTCAGTTGAACTTTTTATATTAGTTAAAATAATATAAATTTTTTATAATAGTTTATTATGAGTTATTTTGTATAGGTACGTACATTGCCTCCATACTCAAAGCATCATGAAACTGAAAAAATTGAAGATAATCGTTATTATTTATTAGTTAAATTAAATGCACAAGTTATTGATGGCCTTAAGATTAAGAACCACAAAATTGATTGCATCTGGCTTTTATAATTATATGATTAAATATATTTACAAGCTATCTTGTAAGTAGTAAGTATAAATCAAACGAGAACAAAATGTTCCTGAATGTACCTAGACACCTATTACGGTCATTTATTCTTCCCTTGTCTTGTTATTATATCAAGTGGAAGAACATTGAATTGAAAAAATGTTTAACATATAATGTATTTGAGTTTTGAACGTAAGATAATTACCGCCCTTTATGAGCTAAATTGTTCCTTCCTGGAAACATAAATTAAACGTAATTCGTAAATCTTGATAAACTTAATAAAAATTAGCACAACATTGTATAATCTATAAAATGCGGAAGTAGATATAAATAAGCGCTAAAATCAGCTTATTTTTAATTGTCCGATGAATCATAACAGCAAACAAATTAAAATTAATTTGTATTTTAATAACCGTTTAAATTTACCTATTACATATATTTCAAATAAAATTTAATTGTATTTAAATATCATTAAATATATTCATAATACTAAAAATACCGGTTTAATGGAATGTGACTGTTAAGTTTTAATCTGAGACAAACATTAAAAAATTACTATGTGAAGCAGTGGCGTGCGTCGCTTGTATTGTTTAGATTTTTGAAAATAATATTTTTCTTTAAATACCTATCAATAAATAATAAAATAAAACCCAATTTCTTGAAAAATTCCCCATTTATTGTTTTCTCTATCAAATAAAAAAAAAAACATGCTATGTCTACCAGTATCAAAAATTATTTTTTTAGTCATTCACACGATCATCGACTTCTCTTTCACTCATTGGGGGAGAGTACGATAACTTTGGCGCCAAAAATTGATAACCGTTTTTCGCAGAAGGGTCAAAAACAAGCATTTTTATAATCGCAGGCGGGGGTCTATCTAGCCCCGTTTAGGAGGTAGGGTCAATTTTAGAAAAAATGCCTTAAAATGAAAAAAAAAAATATATGAAAAACCAACGGCAACACTTACAATAAAGTAGTACTATACCGTTATTGAAATTCAGAAACCTATTTTTTAATCCTTAATTTAAATTAAATGATTTATGTTAATAGTTTTTGAAAAATTCGCATACAAACTCAAAATTCTGATACAAAAATAAAAAAAAAAGTTTAAACCAATTTTTGTGACCAATTGTGAAATAAAGTGTTGAATTGGCGTTTTGTGGGCAATGCGTATATTGTATGCAAATCGAACACAAGAAACCGAATGGTTTTATGTTTCCTAGTTTTTGAGAAAAAAATACTTTCAAACTCAAAATTTATTAAGTATGTAGTAAAGAAGTGAAGCATGTATATGGGGGCATGCTTTCCTCCTGCTTGGGCACACTATAGGATTTGGGGTAGGTGCGAGGTTGGGTGTATACAAAATTTCATTTGCATTTAAAGAATCTGGATTCAAAGAAACTTTGAATTTATCCTATATACCCAATGTCAACGGCTGTTTTCTAAATAAACCCAAAGTTGCACATTTAAAATGTTCAATCATGAAAAAGTAATGCATTATACAAAATTTACATTACCTAGGTACTACTTTACGACTGCAGCAAATTTATATAATTTCTTAATATGTTTATATCTTACATACCTATAAAATGCAATTGTAATGTTTAAAGTATGCAACCTACTTACACAGATCATCAAAAAAAAGAACAAATATTCGAATTTTGTACCGTTGTTTTTTTTATGCAGATTCTTTAAATACGAAAAGAAACTTTGCATACAGCCAACCTCGCACCTACCTCAAATCTTATAATGTGCCAAGCAGGGGGTTGCAGGGGGGCAGCATGCCCCCCATAGATACCTCACTGTTTAAACGCCGGAATGCTGGGTGCTAGCACGGTATTTATGTACCTAAGCAAAAAATTGTATAAAAAAGTAGTTTTGGTAATTTTCAATTTTCACATAAACTCAAAGACAAAAAATCATCTCAGTGTTCGATGAAAGAATTTAAATCAACTTTGAATAAAAAAAACAGTTTTTTTTTTAATTTTTGATTTTCTATAATTTTTTTAATAAATTTTGAGTTTGAAAGTATTTTTTCAAAAACTATTTACTGAAAACCTATAACTTTGTATTGCCGTTTGCCGCCTGAGACCACTGACGTCTCAGCATACTTAAAGGCGCTTAGAAAAATGCTGATGCTCCAAATGCATTTGATAAACAATAACATCCCATTTTCGATATGTGACGTCAGTGGTGTCAGGCGGCGGAATGTGTAGTGCATACGGCTTCTAAGACTGAGCAACTCTGATATCGTGGGTTCGATCCCTATGATGGGCATGTAGAAAGTTTTTCATAATTAAATTTTATTAAAGCTCAGCACCACTAATAAGAGGAGACTGATGATAGGTGGCTTGGCACCCCTTGAAACAGCTGTATCTCTAGCCAAAATAAACGAATTATAAATTAATTCGTAAACAATTGGTGGTAGCACCTTTAAGTTGTTGTTGTTGTTCAAAAATTCAATGAAATTGACGGAATAAAGAATGGTCAAGTCTAATAAACTGACATTCTAGTATGAAGAGTACAATAAATAATAATAATGACTTTGTTTTAATATGTTTATATAGAAAAACCAAAAAGCGCTCCAATAATTTCCGATTTTTTTTGTTGCATAAATTCATTTTTTTTAAGAGTTCAGGCGGCTATGTCCTTTATTTTGAGCTGAATATCATAATATCTCCTTTCACCCGGGGAGTAGATAGGTCATGGTGGGATGTACGTGATGTGCTCACTCAAAGAAGATTACACAAACAATTCAAATGTAAGTCAGTGATTCTAATTCTTATTCCAGTGGCAATTTCTTAAGTTAAGGTGCCGGGCAAGCAGCATCAGCAGGCACCAGTGTGTTTGAAAAAGCTCTGCTATAAGGCCTGTATTGCGTCAATGTGGACGTCCGGGCGCACAAATTTGTGTGTCAAATTCAACGCATGCTTTCCGAATCCGATGGATTTTCGGCGAATATTTGCGGCGCAATGGTGTTTTGATATGGACAGATTGATTCATTAGTTTATTAAAATTACTTTCCGCTCAAACTGAGCGCTGACACGTGGCACTTTAATGCAAAAATAAATTCCGAAATAAGTTGAAATTTTCGGCGGAAATATTTGCGGCGAATAGAAAATTCAAGGCACAACGTAAATTTTTATTGATATGTACGCGGCTTTAGAAACCTACTAAAGAGCTGGCGGCCAAAAGTGCTTTAAGACTTATAAAGTGCAAAAATTGGAAAAGTGGCCACTAAGGTCACAGAAACATAATGAACTTCACTGAAATTAACATTTGTACAGATTACACCTCACCGCACATGGATATCAGTCCAGTGACTGACCAGTGGCAATTCGCCAACAAGGGAATTCTGGAAGGAAAACCGGGTGATAAATGAAAACCATGTTTCGGTCTTCGCAGACGGGTCTAAGACAAATGAGGGGGTAGGTCAGGCATCTACTCAGATAACCCACCCATCAATAAGTCAATAAGGCTTCCAAATTTCTGCAGTGTCTTCCAAGCAGAAGTGCTGGCAGTTTGTGAAGCCACAAAACATCTTCCTACCTGTGAAATAGTAAATAGAAATATTGACATCTATATATCTTAATTACTTATTGAATTAAATTTAACAATTAAAAGTTGTGATTTCTTAATTTATACATTGTATGATCAAATTAATTAATTTCTATCCGGCATAACACTCCCCATTGTTGTCCATATAGTTCTATTTTTGGCGTCATTATACCAGTTAGGGTTGAATTTACTAAGATCGTACTCTGTTCAACAAAAATTGTCAGTACAGGGCTTATGGGAGAGCTTTTTTCAAAGCAGTGGCGCCTGATGCACGCTCACGACACTGAATTGGGAAAAAATCCACTGAACAAATTAGCAAGCCACTGACTTACGTATGTGAATAGTTTTTGTAATCCTCCGTAAAAAGTCGCACATTCTACCATGACCGTTGTATCCCACTGCTGAAGGGATACTGATGAACGATCGTGTCGTGCGCTCGTCGTCGTCGTCATCTACCAAGGTACATATATTAAAGGTAATATTTATCATTAGCGTTTAAATTTTTGTTCAGTTCTGCGCATCTGTGAAAATGGCGGATCCAGTGTCTCTTTACTTGTTAAAATGCTTATATTTGTTGTTGTTTCTAGTAATGCCATGTGCAGTTTTCGTAGACACTCGAGCCGCCATGTTTAATTTCTGACTGACAACCTGCGCAATATATTACCTTAAATTTGTGTACTGTGGTCATCTACGATGTTTGTGGTAGAGATTATGAATTATAAAGATTGGAAACTTCGGCTGTCATTCGGGTTTGCCTACAAGCTAAACAATATGGCTGCCCGTGGTGAAGTAAGTAAGTTGCATTAGTATGCGTGTTTTAACTCAGACTAGTGCAACTTACAGATTTCCACCACGATATTTTGAAAACTTGATGAGTTTCAAGGGGCACGTTCAAAAACTAATAAAAATGGCGAAACGCACTATCAAGTGTTCACGACACCTAAAATCATTTGGTTTTAAAAATGCATGGAGGATTTTGAACAATTATATTTAAAGGGTAGAATGGATGGATTTGAAAAATAATAATCAAAAATGCAAATTGACAATAAATAATACATAATTAACGCAGTAGATAAATTTAATCAGTTAGTGAGAGAACAGAATATTGCAAAAAGTCTTCTTTCCATTTGCTGTTGAAAGTGATACTTTAGGAGTGTTCTTTGCTTTTCTATTTCATTTAGAAATGCTGAACACTGATTTAACAAAAATATACATAAATATAAAGCCTTCCATCGGATAACTCCTCAAAGTGATTTTAGCCATGGAACATACAATATTTTTGTATATTATTACCAGTGTTCCCAGATTGGTAGTTTTTCCCACCAAAATGGGGGGAAAAAATCTCTTTAGTGGGAATAATGGTGGGAAAAAATTGATGGTGGGATTTATGGTGGGAAAATATTTGAAATGCTTTTTTATGGGGGGAAAATATTATTTTTAACATAACCGAAACTTTTTTTTCTTACTAAAAATTAATAACTCAAAAAAAAAATTATTTGGCCGAACCACCAATGACACAGAAAATGTCTCAATAAGAGAGGAACAATTTTTCGTTCTTCTTTCGCCACACAAAAAAAAATATGTTTACAGTTCTCTGTTGCAATAGCGATCTTCTTTCTCGGCTAGCATTTGCATCTACCTAAAAATAAATAGCAGAGAGAAGAGCAGTATACATTACTATTCACACACAAACACAACTCACAAGTTTCACAACTCACAGGAAAAAGATTGATATACTCTGGAGAGAACGAACATTTTTAGTCTCTTCTAAAGTCTGGCTCTTAGGCATCCCATTCACATGCAAATTCTTGTAAACAAATCGGCTTAAAAACTCGTCTTCATATAAGCAACTAGTAACAACAGTGGACGTTCCCTTATTGCGCAATGGCAAAGGCAATGCTGGCTAAATTCAATTCAGAGAACCTCTATGTTTCGCATGACAGTAACAATGATAATTAAAACGAAGAAACTCTTGAGGCATTTCCCTATGAATTTAACGTCAATAACAATTTGTAAATATGTGAATAATGTACATAAATACAAAATCATTTTACTTATTTATGCTTTTAAGTGAATTTTTTAAATCAAATATTTTGAAGTCTTTTTTGTTTATTTTTTTACAAAAAATATCTTTATTTTTTTTTTGTAACAAAACTAAAAATATGTATTCCTAGCTTTTTATTGAAATAAGATTTTTTTTATATAAAAACTGTGAAAATGTACGAAAGTACAAATTATACCTATAAGATTTGACTTAAAATACTGAATTCTTACCACGAAATCTAAGAAGTTTTTTTTTAATAAATATGAAGTGAAATTATTTTTTATTTATTTAGAAAATAGAAAAAAAATATTTTTAGAACGTGTTTTGTTTATTCGGGAGCTTTATTCTTAAAGGAGAAGTTGACATCTCACATTTAATTTTTTTTTTTTTTTAATATCTAGGATAGCATTGTGGCAGAGAAGTATAGTGGTTTTTTTTTCTTCCAGTACAAAAACAGTGGGATTTTTTTTCAAATACGGTGGGATTTTAAAAATCTCATCTGGCATCAGTGGATCTATTTCCTTCTCTTACACCCTTTGCATCATCCGATCCGATCTGTTCTAACATTTGTTTCTCTTATTGAATTGTATGTGTATTCTGTATCTACCACTCTTTCTTTGACATTTCGCCAAACCTCATCTACTACTTTTTAACTCTGTTTACCCTTACCCCTTTCAACGCACAGATGGCACTATAGTTTTGCACCAGAATTTCATACCCGGTTGACACCGAAAGCGTGGTTTGGGCTTTTACTGTTGTAATTATATGAAGGGTTTATAATAAAAATTCTATATACTACTGAAATACATCAGCCAAGTAGAAGAGTTAGCACTATTTGTAGCAAAAAAAGCGTTTCTAGCATTTTTTAAAATAAACTCAAAATATTCTAATTCAGCTCATCACAATCTTCGCCACAACATATAATGTATATTTAGTAAGATCTGTGTCGTTATTTAATCATCTGTATTACGATGCTTTGCATCATATTTTTATCACTTTCGATGATAACTAATTATTTCTGTTTGATGAAATTACCCTAAGGAAGCTGCAAGTGTCGATTTCTTTAAAAAATATTAACTTAAAGCTCACTCGTGAATGGCCAGCTATAGATTTATGAACAATATGGGTGCACCCTTAATTATTCTGTTTGCACCATTGAATCTGTATTTTCCGAACACATCCCGATATCCCACCTAACGTCCGCCATTTTCGTGGTGAAAAGCTGATGAGTTGAAATTTCTTTAAAGATAGCTGCGTTTTTTACACATACAAAATGGTCGAGCTGGCAAAACAGAACAAACCCACCCTGTTTAATTGTTGTTGCAATTCACATCTATTCATCGACACAAAACGAAATTACAAAAACAACAATGTAAACAAATGGGTTTTGGAGGGTGAAACGTACGAAGGTTTCCAATCTTTATAATTCATAATCTCTGGTTTGTGGTGTGCTCTCTGCACACCCAAACAGAGTTACCTTCAGGGTTGCCGTTTTAGCGACTTTGTCGCTATATTTAGCGACATTTCCACTTAGAAAGCCACAAAAAATATTTTGACGTCGCTAGATTATTTCTAGCGACTTCGGAATTAGTGAGTTACGACATGCAAATAATACTTTTTATTTCAAATTACGTCCCTGTTGGTTGCAATAATAATTTGAGATTTGGCCACATTGCAAACTGTATCCAAATGTGAGCGCGAGTGGTAGTCTGAATTAGTGATGAATTAACGTCGATAGTCTATCGCCGATAGTTTAAAAATATCGAAAAAATATGCCATATATGTACATTTAGTTTGAAAACAAACTACTCTCATTTTCTTTTTTCTCTTCATTAAAATCAGAATACTTAGATTTTTATAAATTTTTCTTTTTTCACGAAAAAAATATTCTTTTAGTTTTAAAGACGTTTGTTTGTTTTAAATTTTTTTTTTTTGATTGATTTATGAAGATTCAAGGTTCAAGTTCAAGTTGTTCAACTTTAAATTTGTTTAGATCACTTTAAAAACCTGCACTAGGCTGCATTAACACGAGGGTGGAAATTGAATTCCAAAGAGAAATTGCAATAGAACAGTTTTTTGATTTTTTAAACATCGCTTAATTGATTTTCCCGCTTAACTGATATTAAAATACTGAAGATAAAAACTTAAAACATTTAAATGTTACGGTTACTTGACCGAAACATCAGACAAAATCTTGTGTATGCAACAATAGACTTGTGATAAAAATGAGACTGAATTGTTTTTTTTTTACTTTTAATAATTTTATTGTTTAATCGTATATTCCTATTTTTTTTTGTTACCTGCTTTAAAAAAATATATATATTTGGCGTTTTTCTTTTTTAACTCTGAGCAGATCACGGAACTGTCAAAGAAAAAATCTGTTTTTTTTTTAGCTCAGACATATCAGAGCATAAAAAGTGTGTTTCTTTTTTCCATCGGAGTTAGCTCAGAGCTTGTTCAATTAGCTCAGAATAAAATGACCGAGCAGATCGAGCGAAACGCTGAGCGAAGCCGACTTCACGGGTTGGGTACGAAATCCCGCATCACAAAATCCCTTATCACGAAATCCCGCATCTGGAACTTGGACAAAGGAGACATTTTTTTTTTAATCAAATTTTTGGAGATGAATCTGGAACCAGGACAAAAGTTCTGGAGGTGGATTTGGAACTTGGACAAAGGACACATTTTTTCTTGAAACAAGGTGCTGGAGGTGGATATGGAACCAGGACAAAAGTTCTACAGGTGGGTTTGGAACTTAGACAAAGGACACATTTGTTTTTGAAAGAAGGTTCTGGAGGTGGATCTGGAACCGGACAAAGTTCTGGAGGTGGCTCTGGACCTTGGACAAAGGACACATTTTTTTGTTTTTGAAAAAAACTTTTTTTGGAATTTAAAAAAAGATTCTAGAGGTGGGTCTGGAACTTGAACAAAGGACAATTTTTTTTTGGAAACAACTTTTTTTATTAATTTACAAATTTAAAAAAATTGCGTTTTTGTCAGATAATTTGGTAAGGTTCTGGAGGTGGATCTGGAACTGGGGCAAAAGTTCTGAAGGTGACTCTGGAACTTGGATAAATGACAAATTTTTTTTGTTTTTGGAAACAACTTTTTTGCAATTTAAAAAAAAATTCTGGGGGTGGATCTGGAACTTGGACAAAGGAAAAGCGCAGGACGAAACTGTAACCACTTGAAAACTTATACACAAAAAGCAATGAAATTCACATTTGTTTAATGAAACTTGATGTATTGGATGGATATAAAAGAAAACTTAATAGCAGCTCAGACACAAGTGCAAAGATATCTTTCGCACGAGTTCGCGTAAACTTCATCAAATTAATAGTCGTAAGAGTGACAAAATACGATGAGTGCAGGTGCGTAATGTTTTTTGCATATTTGACCTGTGACGCTTTACGAAAACGGAACAGATACAAAAGAAAGATAGAATAGAGCACAGACTGAAGTTCATCGAAAACTTTCGCACGTGTTCACTAAATTCATCAAAATAAATATTATATACCTAATTATGTATGTAGTGCGACGAATGACGATGGAGATAACTACTAAGGAAATCTATTAGGTCTAGTTTGATTGAATAGGCCTATATAGAATAGCCTTGGATGAGCTTATATGATGAATATACAACATAATAAGTGAACAGTGTAGTTTCGTAAAAGTTTACTTTATTTTTTTCCGCAGCGATGAAGGTGTAGGAGAGACGCCACTGATCTGTAGTTATAATTATTTCAACTTTACTAACATAATATATGAGGTACCTGTAGTCTGTAGTGTAAAAAAAAATACACGATTAGGGCGCACATATACCTACTTCCTCTTAAATAATTATTAGTATATGTATGTATGTACGCCGATCAGTACAAACACACATAGTATACCTACTAGTACTGCAGTGCATTCGTTTATTAAACAAGATGGTACAAAATTTGTCACCCGGGGCAGAAGTTGACCAACGAAACAATTAGCTATTCCACGTTCGTTAGGAGCATAGAGATTCACAAATCTTGTTAACGCGTATGTTGTAGGTATGGGGGTCCTTAAGGAAAGTTTTGTATACAAATTTTGTTTTTATTAAATAACGGTTAAAATTTTTTTTAACTTAGTAGGTACTTGATAAGTTGTTCGAAGAAGTCCACATTTATAAGCAATATTCAAGCTTTTATAAATATGCTGTTGAGCTGAAAATATTGGAAAAGTGCGAGTAACATTAAAACAAATACAGATGTTATTATATTTAACAAGAGGAACTTCTAATCACAAGATTATTACACATATAGGTATTTAAAACTAAATCTTAATATACATTATATAAAACAAAGTCAGTATAGTTACAAGAACGGCTGAAGCGATTTTGATGATCTATGTATTGTTGGATTCTTCGGAAAAATTCACTTTGTAGGGTGAAATGGGGTAAATGAAAAAGACGTATCTGGATTTAAAAAAAAATCTAAATTTGTTTTGAAGGTTATTCTTAGGAAATGGCTGCAAGGATATTTTTTTAATCTTGTGATATGTAGGGTGAAATGGGGTAAAACTAAAAAAAATTGTCCGATTTCAGAAATTCTTTTTTGTTTGAAAGGTTTTTCTTAAGAAATGGCTCTAGGGATATTCGTTTTTTAATTTTGATATTTGTAGGGTGAAATAGGGTAACAATTAAAAAAATCCTATTTAGGAAATTGTTTTCGTATTTGAAAGGTTTTTTTGAGTGGATGGCTTAAGGGGTACTTGTTTTGTATTTGGTATTTATAAGCTGCAGTGGGGTAAAAACAAAAGTGGTATCCGATTTCAAAAATTCTTTGTGTTTGAAAGGTAATTTTTAGTGGCTGGCTTTAAGGACATTTATTTTCAAAAAAAAAAATAATATTTAATGGGTAAAGTGGGGTAAACACAAAAAAGATAACATTTCCCATTCCTAATAGAATTATTTTCAAATTAAAGTCATATCGACTACCATTTCTGTTTATATCTTGGGTCCAGTCTTATTTTAACGATAGGATATAGATATATAGTTTTGTTTAGGGAGAACACCTTCAACCCTGTACACTCAACATCAGGCGTCCCAAAAGGGAGTCACCTTAGCCCTCTGCTCTTCTTGTTAAGTATTAATGAAGTTGAGCTTACTTTAAAGGGATCTGACCTGGGGATTTGAGCCGATGACATGCGTATCTTCAAACAGATTACATGCACGGAAGATTCTCAGTCACTTTAAATGGTCTTAAATAACTTTTATACCTGATGCCATCATAATTTCCATGAGCTTAATGTTGGTAAATGTAGAACTATTACTTACTCCCGAAAACGCCCTCCTTGCTTCTCTTCCTCAACGTTGTTACTGAATAATGAACAAGTTACATGAATAATGAACAAGTTTGTGTTGTTACTTCCTTTCACGATTTAGGGGCTTAACATTGGGATTCATTAAACGCTGGTACAAGGGATTCTCAGATCCCTACGTCACAAGATCCTTATATATAACTTTTGTTGGGCCTCTGCTTAAGTACGCGTCTCAGGTCTGGTTATCCTATCATCATGTCCACATTCAAAGAATTGAATCCGTTCAACGAATATTGTTGGATTTGCTTGGAGGGGACTTGCATGGGACGACCCATTAATACTGCCCCGTTACGAGAACCGTCTGAAACTGATAAATTTGCAAACCCTCAGCAAACGTCGTGATAATGCTGACTTACTCTTTTTGCATCAGTTATTAACTGGAGGTATTGACTGTGTTGACTTACTAAACAAAGTTAAGTTGAATATAAATCATCGTTGTCTGAGATCCATACCACTGTTTTGTTACCTTTTCACGGAACCGACTATTGCCAAAATAAACAACTGACAAGAATGCTAAGAAAAGCCAACAATTCAAAGTTTTTTCATATTAACTGTTTAAAAGCGAGGCACGAGTACGATAACTAGGGCGCCGCAAAATAATAACGGATTTTTGTAGAAGGATAAAATAACAGCATTTTTTACTATAGAAGGGGGGTCTATCTGCCTCTGTTTAGGTAGGAGGGGGAATTTTCTAAAAAATGACTTAAATTTAAAAATAAAAGATTTAAAAACAACGGCAACACTTACAATGCAAATTTATATGTTTTCTGAAAGCCAGAAACTCGTTCTGTTGTTATTTGTTTCAACCTAGTTATTTTTATTAATAGTTTTTGAAAAACATGCTTTCAAACACAAAATGTATCCAAGAAAAAAAAATGTTTACAGATTTTTTATTCAAAGTTGTGATATTAAGTACAGAATTGGCTTTAATTATATGATGTCCCTATAAATTGTTAATCAAACCTTGAAAACTAGATGGTTTTATGTCTTCTAGTTTATGAGAAAATTGAAAATTACCAAAACAACTTTTTTATTAAATTTACGCTTGCTTACATAAAAACAGTGCTAGCACCGAGTATAAAAGCGTATAAACAGTGAGGTATGTATGGGGGGCATGGTTCCCCCTGCAACCCCCCTGCTTGGAAACAATAAGGATTTGGGGTAGGTGCGAGGTTAGGTGCATGCAAAGTTTCAAGCAAGCTTACATAAATCACAAAAAAAGAAAAAAATTATAAAAAAGTTTTATATGAAGGTTTTTATAATACAAATTCTATATACTACTGAAATACATCAGCCAAGTAGAAGACTTAGCACTATTTAATTGGACTTGTTGAATTATTGATTCGAAATAGCTTTTAATGGCCTTTAGTCCATAAAAATTGGCGTTTCGTCCCGGCGATCTCACTTGGACTCATCAGTTGACTAGTGAGGGCCTTGTCAATACGCAATTTTTATTAAGTTCAGTTCAACTTACATACAACATACATACTTACTTACAATCATTAAGGAAAAAATTTCCAGCTTAATGATTAAGAATTTTAATCTTGCTGGATATAGTTCACATTGGATTTTTGTCAAATAGTTCATGTAAGTTGAACTGAACTTAATAAAAATTGCGTATTGACAAGGCCCTCACTAGTCAACTGATGAGTCCAAGTGAGATCGCCGGGACGAAACGCCAATTTTTATGGACTAAAGGCCGTTAAAAGCTATTTCGAATTATAAAAAAGTTGTTTTGATAGTTTTCAATTTTCTCATAAACAAGAACACATAAAACCATCTAGTTTTCAGTCTTTGATTAAGGGGAATCAAATAATTAAAGCCAATTTAGAACTTAACACACTTTCAGCTTTGAACTTTGAATAATAAACTGTAAAAAAATTGTTTACGTTTTTTTAAATAAATTTTGAGTTTGAAAGCATTTTTTTCAAAAATTATTTACACAAATAACTAGGTTGAAACAAATAATAGAAGAACTAGTTTCTGGCTTTCAGAAAACATATTATTTTGTATTGTAAGTGTTGCCGTTATTATTTTGCGGCGCCCTAGTTATCGTACTCTCCCCAAAAGCCACCCTGCTCTCCACTAATTATCATTTTCTTCTCCCACTTTCCATCCATATTTATACTTTATTTTTATATTAAATTATTTTTTGTTATTTGATAGCTTTAAGAATTTGTTTGTTATTTATTTTTAAGGTAGGTATATGCTTGAATTAAGCTTATTAAACAAAAAAAAGAAAGAGATATCCGATTTAAAAAATGCTGTTTGTTTTAAAAAAGTTTTTTTTTTTTAAATTGCTATTTATGGAGTGAAATAGAATAAAAATAAAACAGCGGTTTTCCAATACAAAAATTATTTATGTGTTGGATTCAGAGGATCATATTTTTACAAATTAAGCCATTCATAACGTGAAGTGGGCTACAACCCAGAAAGTATAATTCGATTACAAAACGAAGTTTGAATAAAGAAATACACAAAAACAACGATAGGTATTTGCTGTTATTTTTAACGGGATAAATATTGTTTACAAAAATTAAAAATAATTGTTTGTATACTCCTTATGGTACTTAATATATGTGTAACAAGTACCATTCACTTTCCACTTTTACCAAAATTTTGAGTAAAAGACTGAGAAATCTCCATGTATTTTGTATGGGAAATTTCAAGTGCTTGCCGGAGGGAGGGGGTCGAAAGAAATTCAAAAATAAGTTCCACCCTAATAAAAACATATATGTAGATATGTATGTATTTTTTTTCTATCCAAAATTAAAAAAGAAAAACTATATCCATTTATATATTATTTAATCATGGATGTTATCTCTTATTATAGTTTTTGTATATTCTTGTTTAACGTTAACGTGAGTGGCCCTGTATATGAAACTTTAAAATATACGAGGAATTTACATCCCTTACAATTATTATTGTGATAATAATGCACTCGTGTATAAATTATGTTGGTTTGTACACATTTATTATTACTGCAATGCTTAATGAATAAATCAAATCGCAAATTGAACTGTATTGGTTCTGGGCCCTGGCCCACCGGGCCCATGCCTAAAGACGTCACTGATTGGGACTCATCAGCCTGTACGGTTTTATCGAAGGATGCTGTTATTTTGTTGATAAGGTTATTGAGTGGACAGGGCATAAGAATGCAGATTTTTCTAATGTTGTATTTATGAAACGTGTGCAGCAGTATAAATGAATTTATTTGTGAGGAAGACACAGACAAAAATGAGAAATTATTTTTCTAGAATTTAATTCTTATTTAATAAAAAAAATTCTGCGTGCAGTACGTACCTATTGTTTTTTTTTATGAATAATAAACATTATTTACTAGGTGTTAATGTTATGAAATGTTTTTTTTTTTTCCTAATTAAAACTTTGCACCGGACAAAATATTCATTTTGAATTAAATTCTACTTTGAAAAAGATTTTTAGCCTCTCGAAATAGTGAGAAATCACGATATAGTGAACATGCCTGGTTTTAATTACTTCACTTATCGAGCATCTGCTGTACTTCGAAACTACAACGAAACTTTGGCAATGCGAATCGGTACCTAAACATTCCTCCGTCGTTGCATATTCGCTGCGAATGTTTCGCGTCAGTTTGGGAGTGCCTTTAATGTATAATTCAATCATTGTGAAATATGAAAATTATTATTACTGCAATGCTTAATGCATAATCTCCTAAAAATAAAATAAAACCATGTTTGGCTGAATAATATTGGTAATAATATAATAACTGCTTGTGAATTGTTGACTGCACCACCCCGAAGCGTTCTGTTTGACGAGCCCTTCTTAAAAGTTGAATTTCTATACTCTGTCCAACAAAAATTGGCAGTGTAGGCAAGATAGGGCGTTTGCCTCTCATTCTGGCTACAATGGATTGCATAAATCTGTCCTTCATTAAAGCTTTCACAGGGTTGTCGTAGTGTGAGTACACGATAACACTCATCATTAAAACATTTTTTTTAAAGCTCGAAAATCAAAAGCACCTTAACATAAACGCAAGGAAAAACAGCTGCACGAATTACCAAATGGACACGGGTAACTCTGAATGCACATCAAGCTGCAGCCAATCGCCATTGGCCACAGCAATTCAGTGCACACTCAGATGTGCCTTGAATAGGACGTTGGGTCTGTGTCAGATGCTAAAAAATTCACGGGCGGGCAAACACTTTTTGTGGAGGAGTTATTTCAATTTAATATAGTGCAAAAATATGGCACGCTACTGATTTTGAAAAAGTGTTCTGCCTATTTTTATTGGACATGTTATGCGTGATCCGATTTAAAACAACTTGATTCGTTTGATATTAAATGGGGACTAAAACTTTTACTCTCTGTAGAGATTGTCTCAACCATGCAACTCCTCATCAAGATTCTTTATTCTTTTTTATAAACAAACATCTGCATAGCAAGCATAATGTGCACACAAAAATGATTGTATACAAATGACGTTTTATTGCGATGATTTATGGACCATGGACTGTTCTGTATTTGTTTTTTAAGATAACATTCGCAGTAACGTGATCATTGGTATTGTTTATACTAACTACCCGATGTAGTTTTAAATATCGGACCCAGCAGAAGTGGATTATTATTTATTTATTATTAAATAAAGAAATATGCAGAGAGGCAATTGAGTTCTTTTTCTGAGTACCGACACCAAGATCTTGTGTCAACCAAACATATAAAGTCTAATGACTTAGCATCATCATAACACCTCCCCTCTCAAAAAAGTGAAGAGACGGGCTCTGAACTAAAGGAACTTGCGAAAAATGCATTTATGAGAGTCTCAAGGAACCAAAGCCGTCAACTTTATTAATATATATGTATTATTAAATTTTTAATTAAAAATAAAAATTCTTAAATTTTAAATATAATTTCTTTTCATTTCAAATTATATATCATAATTATATTTTAATTTCTTTCATTTTTCATGAATATTATTTGTAGGTTCTCTACTATTTTCAAACGTTCTAACAGGTTCTTCTTTTAAATTACTTTTAAATGTAAGAGCTATAGGTTTTCTTTCTCCTTTTACAAAACATCTATTGAATACAGTTAATTTATTTTTGACTTTAATACAGCTTATTGATACATATATTGTTATAAGAGTTACAATAGCTCTTAACAATCCGATTACAAAACCTTGCGTTTTTTCAGGTATGGAAATTAACATTTTAGAAATGTAACTATTTTGATTTTTCATCTCAATAGATAAATCTTTTAAATTTCGTAAATTATTACCTTTTATTTTTGGCAATTTCCTTAAGGGAATTAGTTCATTGATTTTAATGTTTTCGCAACAATTTTCCATTCCATGGTGTTCAACATTATACATTATATTATATTATTATTATATCAGTTTCCAAAACACTAAATTTACAATTATCGTTAATATTTATGATTCTTATATTAGAAATTTTACCAAATTCTTCATTTTTATTTTTACATTTACATCTATATTTTGTCTCTTCTGTTATTGCAAATAGAAATCTGTTATTATTTAATGAATGGAAAAACTCTTATTATTTTCAATTATTTTTATTTTACATGGAGGAAAATTCCTTTTCATGAATACATTTAAAACACATACGTCAATTTTTATAGTACTTTCTAAAACTAGTTCTTTACATATAAAAATATTTTTTATCGTTGTCATCTTTATATTTAACACAATCATTTAAATTGTATTTGCTCTTTTTTTACCTATTAATAATATATTTTCTTTACTTTCAAAAATATTAATATTATTATTCGAAATGATTGGCAATGTAATTATTTCGTATGCTTCTTCATATTCTTCTCTTAATATAGGTAAAGATACAATTACAAAAATGTTATATTTCTTTTCAAAAATCTTAACTTCTAATAATTTTATAATATTATGGTAACTTTCAAGACTTTGTGTAAATAACATTCTTCCTTCATATTCCTTAAAACAGTAATTAATTTTTCTGGTGTCATAATATATGGGTGTATAATTTTCAATTGCAAAAATAGAATTGCATCAATCATTTTATCCAACTCAATTTCTTACTCTAAACTTCTTCCTATTATTGAATAGTATAAACTCTGAAAATATTCTAACATTGTTCCTTTTTCTTGTATTTCATTAGTATGAAGTATAATGGTATCTAAGGCATCTACTACATCCATAGTTTTATTTTCTAAAATATGATTATTATTCAGGAGTACCTGGTTTTGTTCATTCAAACTTTTCATAATATTTATTTCTTCTTTTAAACCATTTCGTATAAATTCCTGGTTTTCTTTTGTTATTAAAGCATTATCATAATAAAGGGTCCGCCATCGTTTTTTTTTCAACTAGTGCTTATTTCGTGAATGGTAACACTTAGCTCATGTCTGATTTGACAGATAATTAGTTTTATCCTTCCGCTGAACGAATATGGTTTATACGCTTCGCTAAGTGGGCCTGCGATCGACTTAGAGAAGATGCCGATTTTGCCAAAAAAATCATCTTTTCAGATGAAGCTCATTTTGATCTTGGCGGGTAGTAAACAAGCAAAATTGTCGCATTTTGGGCACAGAAAACCCGCACGCATACATTGAAAAACCGATACACCCAAAACGAGTCACTGTTTGGTGCGGATTTTGGTCCAGAGGCATAATTGGGCCATTTTTAGAAAATGAGCAGGTAGTGGCCGTTACAGTCAATGGCGATCGTTATCGGGCCAAGTTGAACGAATTTTTGTTAACAAAAATTGAAGAGGAGGATATTGGCAACATTTGGTTTCAACAGGACGGCGCTACGTGCCACACAGCCGATGCTACAACTCGATGTTTTGCGCCATTTTCAAAAAAAAAAAAAAGTTATTTGGCGGACCCTTTATTTTATGAGTGTCAACTTAGCGAAACAACATTCACCGATTGAAAAGTGGTTAGGTGAATAATAAGCAGTTAATTAGTCGTTAACTAGTTGTGATAATTTAGAATTTGTCGTTCCACGTTTTCTATGTTTTTTTTGCACCCTCTCAAAAAGGGGTAAAAACTGCTTAAATTGAATGGTTCTCTCCTTAATAATTTGCCGTTTGGGAGTTTTGAATTGTTTGTGACAATTTCAATTTGTTCGTGCAATGTTTTCTATGTTTTGTTTGCTAATTTCCTAAATTCATATGAAGTTAGCTAAGCATACCCCAAACAGTGTTAAAAGCTTCTCAAATAGCATGTTTTATTCCTTAATAATTTGCCGTTCAATAGTCGTGAACTAGTTGCTATAATTTCATTTTTTGTAGTGCGATGTTTTGTATTGTTTTGCTGCTAATTTGCCAAATTTTTATGAAGTAAGCTTAAGTACATTCAAAAACATTTTACAAAAGTAGAAAAATACAAAACTACAGACATACTCTAGCTACATCTCTTTGCGAGAAAGATTACCACAATTGTGTTTCGCACTTAAAAGTATCTGTCATTTCTCATTTCTTCGAAAAAAAAACAAATCAAAATATTGACCTTCTCTGGTCTTCGCCGGTGTTTTTTTTTTTAAAATGCCTAATAAATCCAAAGGCGTTTCCAGTGACAGTAAAACTGTCTAAAGGCACGTAGTTTCTTCTCATACCTAAGCAGTGAGGAATAAATATAGTGAGGTTTCTTTAAATCCAAAATAACTGCAAATAACCAACCTTGCACCTACTCCAAACCCTATAGTTATGCTAAGCAGGGGTGGGTCAGGGGGAAGCATGCCCCCCATACATACCTCACTATTTATTTAGGTATGAGAACTAATTTCGCGTACGCGAAACTATGTGCCTTTAGACAGTTTCTAAGTTTTATCACAACATATGTACAACAAGAAGACGATCAAAACGATATGTAACACATAATATAATTGGTGCCACCGTGCTTTTACAGGCGAATGACTCGCGTTATCATTGTTCCCAGGAAGCTGCCCGTTCTGTTCATGTCATCGTCCATGCCGCGCACCAGTTTGTCTTGGTAGCGAATTTCGTTTTCGATATCGATGGTCAGCGACTTGAGAGCGCCGATTTTTTGTTGAAGTTCTTCGGCGGCTCGTTCGTTTTCTTCTACGGGGAAATCTTGCCTGAGACAACTGCGGCCGGGATTCTGGGGCATCGGTTGGTAGGAGAAGATCGGTTGGTTGTTTCATGGGAAGCCAGTGTTATGAATTAGATGTCACTGGAAACGCCTTTGGACTTATTAGGCATTTTTTTAAAAAAAAACACCGGCCAAGACCAGAGAAGGTCAATACTTTGATTTGTTTGCTTTTTCGAAGAAATGAGAAACGACAGATACTTTTAAGTGCGCAACACAATTGTGGTAATCTTTCTCACAAAGAGATGTCGCTAGAGTATTTGTGTAGTGTTGTACTTTTCTACTTTTTGCAAAATGTTTTTGAATGTAGTTAAGCTTACTTCATACGAATTTGGCAAATTAGCCGCAAAACCATAGAAAATATCGCACGACAAAAAAAGAAATTATAGCAACTAATTCACGACTGGTGAACGGCAAATTATTAAGGAATAAAAAATGCTATTTAAGAAGCTTTTAACACTGTTTGGGGGGGTGCCTCGCTAACTTCATATGAATTTAGGAAATAAGCAAAAAAAACATAGAAAACATCGCACGGAAAAATTGAAATTGGCACAACTAATTCACGACTTATGACCGTCAAATTATTGAGCAATAAAACATTCTATATAAAAAGTTTCTAACCCTTTTTGGGGGGTGTTTCGCTAATTTCATATGAATTTGGCAAATTAGCAGCAAAAACATAGAAAACATCGCACCACAAAATTGAAATTGCCACAACTAATTCACTACTAATGAACGGCAAATTATTAAGGAATGAAACATTCTATTTAAGAAGCTTTTAACACTGTTTGGGGGGGTGCTTCGCCAACTTCATATGAATTTAGGAAATAAGCAAACAAAAACATAGAAAATATTGCACGGAAAAATTGAAATTGGTACAACTAATTCACGACTTATGACCGTCAATATATTGAAAAAAAAATTAATCGCTCTGTTGGATTCCGAGAAATTGGGTGTCCTGCTAACTTGACATCAAGTTAGTAGGACACCCAATTTCTCGGAAGCTAATTACTACTACTGTTTATTCTGAATATTGAAAAGTGTCCCGCTAACTTGATGCACCTAATAAATCCCGCCAATATGATTGAGATATTTAGTAACAAGTCCTTTGACAAGAACAAAACTAAACGAGAAAAAAACATAATATCTATTAATTTCAGTGTGTTAAATATGGTTTTACTAAATTTTACTACAGTTTTCTGATCTTCCTATTAGTTTTCACAAAAACATTTGTATCTGTTACTTTAGTAATCAAAAATGGTCCTACAAATGTGTTTTCTAATTTTTTATTTTTTGTAAGATTTTTAACTAATACTTTTTCACCTACCTTATGTTTGTTTAACGGTCGTAATTTTCTTTCGATTTCGATTTTGACTTCACTAAATTTTGTTTTACTTTGTTTTCTATGGAGACAATGTGTTCAAGTACATTTTGAACATAATCTTGTACGGTTGCTAAGTTCAAAGTATCTATACCACTTGGCCTATTAGCTTGCCTGCCAAATAATACTTCATGTGGACTATAACCTGTTGTCGAGTGCATTGTTGTATTATAACAAAAACCTGCAAATTTGAGTGCTTCATCCCAGTTTTCTCTTTCGAAGTTGACTGTATTTAGGTATTCTTTCAGTCTTCCATGAATTCTTTGTACAGATCCATTTGATTGTGGATGGGCTACGCTAGTAGTTATGTGTTTAATATTAAATATTTTTGCTATATTCTTCATAAATTCATTGCAGAATTCAGTTCCGTTGTCCGTCAAAATAATTTTAGGTATACCTAAATATGTAATCTAATCATTTACAAAAGCTTCTGCCACAGTTTCAGCATATTTATCTTTTATTGGAATAAACCTTACAAACTTAGACAAATTATCTTGTATGCTTAACGCATAAACGTTTTCTTTTTTCGAAATTGGATATGGGCCTGTCAGATCCATATTAACTTGTTCTAAACTGTACGATGCAGTGGATACCATAGTCATAGGCATTCTAGTAGGGTGCCTTTAAATTTTCCCTGATTGACAGTTCTTACAGCTTTTTATAAAATTAATTACCATCTGATTTAAATTTTTCCAATTATATTTTTCTCTAATTTTTTCAATAGTTGCTTTTTGGCCTATATGCCCTCCTGTTAAGCTTTCATGATATTCCTTAATAATATCGTTTTGTTTTTTCGGATCTGTAACCTCTATTATCTCGTTACATTCCTCATAGTTACTTTCTATATTATCGTAGTTTTCGTCTGTTACATCATGTTCATAGTCCTGTACCCTATCATTTCTATTTTAAAAATTGTCTTCTCTTGTTTTTCTTTCTGATTCTCATATTCAATATCTTTCCTTTCTATACTTTCTTTTATTTCACAGTCACAAAGACATTTTTTCCTTTCTCTACGTGTTGTTACTAACACATTTCTACTAAGATGTTCTGCCACAACATTATCCAGGCCTTTTTTATATTCAATACTATATGAATATTCTTCTAATTTGAGCCTCCAATAGACCAGTCTCGATCTTGGATCTATCACATTGAATAACCATGTTAATGGTTTATGATCCGTTCTTATTACAAACTCTTGACCATGCAAATACTTTTACAGCCCAAACTATGGCTAAGCACTCTTTCTCTGTAGTGCTATAGTTTTTTTCATTTTTGTTCAAACTTCTACTAATGAACTGAATGGGTTAATCTTTATTTTTGTGCTCTTGCGACAATACAGCACCTAAGCCTGCATTTGAAGCATCTGTTGTGACAATTAACTTCTTGTTGAAGTCTGGGTATTGTAAAACCGTGAAATTAGATAAAGCATCTTTCAATCTCATGAATGCATCTTGCTCTACCCTTCCCCATCTAAATTCGACATCCGTTCTTAATAGATTATTTATGGATGAAGCTATCTGACTAAAATTTTCAATAAATGTTCTGTAATAGTTCATCATTCCTAAAAATGATTGAATTTCTTTTACACTTTTCGGAGCTTTCAAGTTTTCTATAACTTTTATTTTCTCTTGGTTTGGTTTCACACCATCTTCTTTAATTAAACTTCTTTTCTCAAGAATTCACTTTTGTCTGCTTGCAGTTTAAGATTTGCTGATCTTAACTGTTTAAAAATATACTAGGGGCGTTTTTCAGCCCAAACGGCATTCGAGTAAACTCAAAATGACCTTTTGAAGTATAAAAAGCTGTTTTTTCTACATCTTCTTTTCGCAGTTTAATTTGATGGAATCCTGCGTATAAATCTAAGGTCGTAAAATATTTTGCCGTTCCTAGCTGATTTCATTTATATTTCGGATATAATAACTGTCGGCTATGGTTAACTCATTCAGTTTCCTATAGTCTATTAGAATTCTCCATTTACACTTTCCTGACGCATCTGTCTTTTTGGGAACTACCCAAACTGGAGAACTCCAAGGAGATTTTGAATGTTTAACCATTCCATTTTTTAACAATGTTTCTACCGGACATTCTACTTCCTTTTCTTTCTTTTCGTGTAAATTGGTTTAGCGTCTTCTTTTGTTGGAATTTTAAATTCCATCATATTTGTTCATGTTAAAAATTCTCCCCCTACTACAAAAAGAGCATTATATTTTGTAATTAGATCTCTTAATTTATTTTCTTCTTCTTTGTTCAATTGATTTAATCGTAACATGCACAAATTTATTTTTAAGATTTTTCCATTTTCTTTCACTATATAAATTATTCCCATCACATACATTGAAATCATTAAGACATGTTGTCTCTAAACTTATGTTATTTAAAATCTTTTTATCTGATATATTTAGAACACTTACTAAGCATTTACCGTCTTTAACTGTACTAATGCAGTTTGGGACTATGATATTTTCGTTTTCAAATTTACTCACGACTACTGAAGTACCATCAACTAATTTTTCTTTTAATTTCACCATTCTAAAAACTTTTTGCCTAGGCATAATATAATTATCTTCATACTTGAATTTTAATTCATAACTTTCCCTCTCATTGTCTAAATATAACAAATTGCCAAATTCCATAATCTACTTTGCATTTCATTTCTCTAAGGAAATCTGCACCTATCAAACCATCATAATCATAGATCACGTTATTTGGTATAACATGGAATCCCCATCTATGATATATTTTTTGTTCTGTCTCATTTCTTATAGAAAAAAGGAAGTTAGTAGAACCTAATGTTATTTGGGAAGCATTTCCCAAACCTATTAAATCTATTATTTCTTTATTATTAATTGTTTCTTTACCGCACTTTAATTTTATTAGACTTATTGATGCTCCAGTATCGAGAAGCATTTTAAACACTGCATTTTTATAATGTATATATATTTATTTTCGTTGTTTGAAGAAAACGCTGCCTTACTAATGGCGTTTCTTACTGGCAAAAATGTTGCTTTGTTTTTTGTGTGTAACAATTCTTTGCAATATGACCTGCTTTACCGCATTTAAAGCATTTAAAATTTTCATAACTCTTCGATGTGTCTTTATTTGCGAATGGTTTCTATGAAAAACAATTTTTTCTAAGTGTCCAACTTTATTGCAATTGTTGCATTTAGTTTGCCCAAAATTAATTTGTACTAAATTCTTATTTGTAAAGTCATGTCTAGGAGTGCTTATTTGGTTAGCTAGTCGTGACTCTCCATGCCGTGCATAACGAGCCGCTTCAGCCAAAGTTGTTGGTCTGCAGTTATTAACATAATTACGGGTGATTTTTTGGCTGGTTTGGTTTTGGCAACACTGGTTTTGACAGCTGACGTGTGTTTAGTACCTTGTGTCACTGTCAAACAGCTTCAGTTTGGTTTGCAATTTAACCATGGATCGTCTTACAAATGAACAACGCTTGCAAATTATTGAATTTTACTATCAAAATTCGTGCTCGGTTCGAAATGTTCATCGCGCGCTGCTTGTGTTCAGCGGTGAGGCTCATTTTTGGTTGAATGGGTACGTAAATAAGCAAAATTGCCGCATTTGGAGTGAAGATCAGCCAGAAGCATTGCAACAGCTACCAATGCATCCCGAAAAAGCCACTGTTTGGTGCGGTTTATGGGCCGGCGGCATTATTGGGCCATATTTCTTCAAAGATGATGCGAATCGCAGCGTTACTGTCAATGGTGAACGCTACCGAGCGATGATAACAAACTTTTTTTTGCCCGAAATGGAAGTTCTTGACTTGCATGATATGTGGTTTCAACAAGACGGTGCCACATGCCACACAGCACGCGAAACAATGGCGCAATTGCGAGGCGAGTTTGGTGAACAGTTAATTTCACGTTTCGGGCCGGTCAATTGGCCGCCTAGATCGTGCGATTTGACACCATTAGATTATTTTTTGTGGGGGTATGTCAAGGCTAATGTCTATAGGGACAAGCCCGCTTCGATTGGCGCACTGGAAGCCAACATCCATGCATTCATTCGTGAGATACCGGCCGATATGTGTGAAAGAGTATGCCAAAATTGGACTCAGCGGATGGGCTACCTGAGACGCAGCCACGGTCAACATTTGCATGAAATTATCTTTAAACATTAAATTGCAAGGTTCAAACTATCGATTCAAATAAATATTTCATTCATTTTTTCGAATTTTTTGTGTTTTTTTTTTAAAAAAAGTTCTAAACCTCTTAAAAAATCACCCATTATAATTTTTTTAGTTGGTCTTTAAGCTGTAACCAATTCTCAATTATTTTATTTCCTAAAATAAATTTGGCATTACCAGTAATTTGAACTTTAATATATTTGAAAATGAAATCCCCTTGACTTGATGAGGCTAGGCTTATTGTATCGTCGCATCCGTTAAGGAAAGCGTATAATTCTGAGGAATTACTATGGAATTTCGGAATTAGTTTCAGTAAAGTATTCATATCAACAGTAGGGTTTGTAGCTACTGTTGTAGTTTGGTCTACGGGTTTGTTTGTGTCAGGCATTTTTTTTTGTATTAAAAGTCACCAATAAATATAATAATAAAAGAACACTTAACTCACTTTATAATATATATAATTAACATCACGCTTCTCAATGCTGCTGTTAAAGTTGATAAACCGCTTCTGCTTTTTAATTTTCCGTATTTTTCTGTATTTTACTTGCTGTTGCTGTTGATTTGATACACCCCTTCAGCTTTTTAATTTTCCGTCTTAATAATTTTAATTAATTTTTTTTTATTTTATTTTACCGCTGCCACCAATTCATTTGTTATGCGTGATCCGATTATAAACAACTTGATTCGTTTGATATTAAATGGGGACTAAAACCTTTATTCTCTGTTGAGATTGTCTCAACCATGCAACTCCTCATCAAGATTCCTTTATTCTTTTTTATAAACAAACATCTGCATAGCAAGCATAATGTGCACACAAAAATGATTGTATACAAATGATATTTTATTGCGATGATTTATGAAGACCATGAACTGTCCTGTATTTGTTTTTTAAGATATTATTCTCAGTAACGTGATCATTGGTATTGTTGGCCATGTTGTGAAACCACAACGATGCGATGTAGTTTTAAATATCGGACAAAGCAGAAGTGGATTATTATTTATTTATTATTAAATAAATAAATATAATTTCACGCAAAGAGGCAATTGTGTTTTTTTTCTTAGTACCGACACCACGATCTTGTGTCAACCAAACATATAAAGTCTAATGACTTAGCATCATCATAACAGACAGAGTATAGTGTTTGTAGGTATGAGACAAAGCGGTAGCAGTAGGTACCTACGTTATGCGTTCTGTTTCTTAAACTAAAGTTAACTATAGTTGATGTGTGAAAAACATAGTTTGAATATCACAGTTAAAAAAGCTGCTTTGGGTAACTTTTCATTTAAGAACGATCAAAGTTTAATATAAAGTTGATCTGTCAAACGAAATGCATTGAAAAAACACCCCCCTCGCTATGCCTCTGCCCCGGTAGAAACTTCTAGGTTCGGTTTTAAAAGCAGGGGAGAAAATGCAATGATTGTAAGAAAACTTCATTTTATCTAAAAAATGTGTCAATCCAGATAAATTCAAATAGTCTTTAAGCTTTAATGCATTTTGGTACAACTGGGCATTAAAAGTTAAACGGTTTGGATTTATAAATCAATATTTAAATTAAAAAATCTAGCAAGTAAAATAAAATCGCCTCTGATCGAAACAATTAAAATTGACAGATTTATACGACTATATGTAATAAAGTAACTATGTGGATATATGTACATATGTACATATTTCTAAAATGTTAAATAATTTCTAACAGTTTTGTATAACAAGACTAATAACTGAATACGGATGTTGCTAAAATTCTAAAAGCCAACAGCCCTGCACTTTTTACTTGCTAATTTATTTGCACTTACCTCGCCTGAATCATCATTGTCATTGATGTCAGCGTTGATACCATTGCTGATAGTAGCGCTGCCCACATTCCGAGTGGGTTTCGGTGTCCCTATCGTCGTTCCTTCTGAACACGAAGATATTGCGTTGGATGATGAGGCACCAGCAGCAAATGTTGTGTTTGTCAATACCACGTTCGGTGGTTTTTCGAAAACAGAAACCTCTTCTTTGCTAGGTCCTCTGCGAGTAGCCATGATTCTTCTAATATCTACAAAGATAACCTGGGCCACGTTTTATTTTCACGTACAATTTATTTTTTTTTGGATACCTAGTATTTTTGTTTTGGCACCCCCACCAGATCTACCACAAAGTAATTTAGGTACCCAGTATTTATCGATTTTGTACAGATTTACAACTAATTATTTGTATTCATAATCGCGGCTGCTTGTTTATTCAACAAAACTTACGATGACGAACACGAACGACGCGACTGTTGTAACAATTTTTTTCGTTTGTTTTCTATAATTAAGCTTTTTTATCTAATTTGGAATGAATCCGATTGCAAAGTTATCACAGTTTTTATTTAAGACGAAAAAAAAACATGAGTAAATAGTTTCTTTGTTTTTTAATATCTTAAAGGCCAACGACTGACAACATCAACCGTGGCAGATTATTTATTTTATTTTTTAAGCGAATCGAAATATTGAACAAGTTACAACAGTCTTCTCTTGCTCTCTGACGAAGAGAAAGAGAGATATAATTTCAAAGAGTGTTATTCCAATCACCAAAGTGGAAATTGAATTCAGTGCTGTCTGCTATCGTTAAAAAAATAAAGTGCAGTTCAGTACATTGGGAACGGTGTGATTTGTATCTAGCTATAAGTACTCTGTTCAACTATAATATGTCAGTACGGGAAAGAATGAACGTTTGCCCCTCAATCTGGTTGCATTGTATTACCTTAACCTATCCTTCGTTTTAATGGCATAATCATGAATGGGCAAAGAACGCTTCACATACCTACCTACTGTACCTACTCAACCTCTTAAATTTATTCTCAAAAGCTTCAGAATACAACAAAACTGCCGAAAAAGTCCTAATGATTTGCTTTCAATTGGGAACGGTACCTAACTCTGGTTGGCTGTGCATATTTTTAATTTCAACACACACAGCGAGGGGGAGGGCAGATTTAGACTACAAGATAAAAAAAACGTTGAATTTTGTTCAACTTTTATTTTCTTTTGAGAATTTACTTAAGTCGACTCTTGCAATTTTGTAAAAGATTAGGTATAGGTATTATTTTAGTTTATAAAATTTTGAACTACGCACAGGTAACTAACGACACAAAATAAGAATAACAAATGAATGAAACGAGACGGACCAAAAATTTTAGGCTATAAAATATTGTCATGGTTACTGTTTTGTGGGGCATTGTCAGTTACTTATTTTGTGAGGAAGTGGCAAGAGTTATATGGAATAAAAACTAAGGAAACCATTGCCACCGTGCGTCTATACGTGTACAACGCACAAATACATAGCTTGTGCAATTATTTCTACATATTTTTTGATAGCGTAGAATTTTTTACCAGATTTATTTAGAGAGTGTGGAATAGAGCACACCATCTATATGTTCCATGGGCTTGGGCAGTGGAGTAGGAGTAGAGCAGATCGGTTTTGATGAAGATTACCAAATTTAACGATGAAATATACAACGAAAATTCCTGTATGTAAATTATAAATATTATCCGTTTTACCGTTTTGTTTGAAAAAAAAATTGTTTTATTGGATTATTATTATGGAACCAACCTTTTCCATCTGGACACAAGCTTAAAGCTAAATTACAATTTACAAATTAAATTCTTAATTATTATAAACTTATCCTAAGTAACGCAACGATCGCCAACACAGGAAATGCTGAATCGACGGATGGGTGCATGGATGGATGGATAGTGTTATTCAATATTTTTGATCATAATCAACGATGATATTAAACCACCACGAAGTCAGCCGATGGACTTTCGAATTTCGTATTTGAAAGGTTATTATGAGTAGATGGCTTTAGGAAATTTTTTTTTTATTATGTTAAAAAGTTGTCTATTAAATGTTCTTTCTAAAATGGTACACTACATGCTTGTGTTCCCAATATTAACCAATAAAATCTTTTTTTAACCTACAGAATTAGCTTTTTAAATTCTACTCAAATGAAAATTGAGTAAGAGTGAATAGTCAATTATTAGGGCTATTAAAGTAAAAGTACAACAAGAGTGTTAATTGTTATGTTATTTATACATAAGTTTTATGAACGAGATTAAAGAAATTCCAGTTTTATAAAATTATAACATTTTTTCGACATTTAAAGTAATACCTTAATATTCGACGCGCTCCGCAAGGCTTGAAAAATAACTGTGCTGTCTGAGGTGCAAAGGGTCTTGTCCCTGCGAGGCCGCATAGACAGTTCTTTTAAAAAATTGGTTTATTGTAGACCATTTCACAGTTTACAAGCATAAGTCACACAAATGACTACATTTCTTTTTTCTCAAATAATATCTGTCCCTAATGAAAAACCGGACCGTTATTTGCAGTGGTAGTCAAATTTAGGTTGTGTTTCTTGCCCAACGTGGTACTTTCTGTTCTTCGCAACAACGTTAGTTCATTACTCATGCATTTATAAATAAAAAAGAGCGTGTGTACTTTCATAGAAAAATCATTAATTTTATTGGCCATTTTCTTGATATTCCTAAATTAAATCTTATTTATTCAATCAAAATAATATTAGTAAATTAATTAGAAAATCATGTTCGTACAACGTATACAAGCGTCGAACGTTTTCAATTTGATTTTGGAATTAACACAGTTATTTATTAATAAAATTTAGATACTAAATATCAAATAATGTTCGTCCGACGTATAAATCTTTCGACCGATTTCAGTTTGATTTACGGCTTTTTAAACAATTTTCTAAACTACCACAAGAAAATTGACTATTATTTAATAAAAGTTAATTTTCTTTTAAACCAAATTATGTATGGCTACAATTGACTAGAATGTAGCAGAAATATGATATTAAGTTAACCAATGCTACATTAATTCAGGGCACGCATTTCATTTAAATATTTTATAAAGTTTTCAATTGTAAGCCAGTCTATAATATATGAAAATCTGCAGTTTCAATAAAACACCAAGTCGGTAACACTGGTGGCAATATTATTTCTTAAAAAAAAAGAACAAATGCCATCAAAAACAGTAGTAGGCTAGTAGGTATGCTATGTATGTACATACACAATATGTAGCTATTTCGCGTTTGGTGGAAAGAGCAATTTAAATCAGTTTGTTTTTGTTGGTAGGTATACCTACTTTATGACAACATCAAGTCATGACTCAGTTGAAATTTGTTGACTAAATATTTCGGGCGGGGGCTAAAAAAAACATATGTGTGTACTGACGTACGCGCGAGTTAAGGTTGGTTTCGCGGCAGGAATGAAAAAAAACAAAATTTTTCTCTTAGGTGCAGCTATAGTTCTGCGTGTATTTACAAACTCAAACTCATTTCATCCAATTCAAGTACAAAGTTTTATGTTACAATTTTGATTACTAAGCAAAATAATGTGGGAAATTGAAATTAAATTGAAGACAAAGCATAATTTAAATATGGTGTTGAAGTTTACAATATGAAATATGATTATTAAAAGAGAATATATAATTGAAATTGAAATCTGATTATTAAAAGAAAATAAATAAAGAAGAATGACTAAATAAAGAATGCAATGACTGCCATAGTTGTCGATGGGGTTGATGATCGTTTTTCTGACATGTGCTGGGTGGGGTATGTAACTCCTCCCCCCTAAGAATGGAGCGATGGCCAGAGAAACTGCATTCCTGTTGTTTCGGTGCCAGGAGCGATGATTTTTATAGGTACGATATGGATTCTGTAGGTTGATGGAATGGTTGGAATAGTGAATGATGTTTTTGATGTTTGATGCTGTTTAATTAGGTAGATTAGTATGATGAGAATAATGAGACTGAATATTATAGTTGTGTTGATCATCAGAATGTTGGTTTGTGAGGTTCTTGTGTGTAGAGTTTGGATTAATTATGTATTTTTAAACTGGTAACTTTGAAGTTTTTGTAGATTCGGTATTTGTATAATTGATGATGAATTAATTTGATTTACTTGTGATGGAAAAATGTGAATATCTTCCCAAAATATTTTTTCGTTAATTTCGTACAGAATTGGATTAATCTAGATCTCGCAGTTTTCAAAGTGGATAAGTTGTGTTCCTTTGAGTTTTTGGAGTTGTGGTTCACAGGTGGTCTTGATGTATGTTTCGGGGATGTTGGTGACTAATAGGTATAGTTATGCTCTGGTTGCATAATTTTGACTTTTCCAAGTTTTTCTTCAAGCTCACAATTAGCAGGAAGATTTTTGAGGAGGTTGGTGATGCAGCTATCGTTGAGTTTTTGTTGATGTTTGTCTACTTCTTTGCAATAGTAAGTTCCCTCGATTTGTTGGAATTTTTTGTCAAAGTAAAATATTTTATTAGGATTGGACATGATATAAGGTTTGGTGATGATAAATTTAGCGTTATTAATAGGAAGGGGAAAAATGTGAAAAAAGGAGAACGTTTCTGTGGAAATTTGTGGGATTCTTATATTGAATATTATATTAGTATCATTGTAGTAGGCTTGTGGACCAAGGAGGTCATAAATTTGTTCATAGGAATTTATTTGTTTGGACTTATTTCCAAAAAATGTACATATATATGTAATCGAGTTCATCAGAATTCAATATCTGTTTGGAAATGCGACATTAAGTCTGGCGAGAATTATAGCTTCTGCTATATTAGAAAGATGACTATTTAACAAATCAATATTATAATTTATTTGATTCAGGTATTAGGAGTACCTGATTGCGGTTTTATCTGATTTGATTTGATTTTGGGAATACCTTAAATAACCTTCTATAGCTTCTTGTTGTTTGTTTATGTGGTCAGTAATGTTTGTAAATCTCTGTGTCATTTGATTGTTTAGTTGAGTGATCCTGTTAATTTTGTCCTTTACTAGCAGTTGGTCTTGTGTCAGTTGGTCTATTTGGTTATTTAGATGCATGGCATCATTTGCGACCATGTTATGCTTTTAACTACGAAACCAAGTCCATTTTTAAGTCCTCTTTTGTGTCTGAACTTTGGCATCAATGTTTCTAATTTTGCTCTAAGTTAGTCCAATTTGACGTTTATAATGGTCAATGAGTCTTTAAAATCATTTAAAGGGTTTTCCAATAAGAGGTGTTATTTTGAAAAGCCCGCTATTTCGGTAGTTGTCACTTTTGAAGCTGTCATTTTTTGACATTTGACAAGTAGAAACTACGCCATTAAAAAAATGGAACGAACACGCTTCAACAACGCATTGAAATTATTAAAATTCACTATAAAAATGGTGAAAATTTGGCAGAGACGGTTCGTAAAACTAAAACATTTTTGAGTCGTCGTGAAGCACCTTGTCGGACCGCAATACCGAAATTGGTGGACAGATTCGAGCTGTTGGGACAAGTTAGTGATGTGAAGAATAAAACCCTTGCACGTCGCTCAAGAACAACTGAGAATATTGCTGTTGTAGCCCAAAGTGTTGAAGAAAACCCAGGTTTGTCCATTCCTCGTCGTTCTTTGGAATTAGGCATTCCACAAACGTCATTACACCGTATTTTGCATAAAGACTTGGGTCTTAAGGCTTATAAAGTTCAGTTAACACAAGAACTCAAGCCGGCTGATCATCAACAACGTCGTGTCTTTGCTGATTGGGTCCTTGAAATGCATGAAAATGATCCGGAATTTCATCGAAAAATCATCTTGACGGATGAGGCCCATTTCCACCTCGGAGGCTACGTCAACAAGCAAAACTGTCGCATCTGGGGCTCGGAAAACCCAAGAGTTATTGTTGAAAAGCCTCTCTATCCTCAACGCGTGACTGTTTGGTGCAGTTTATGGTCCGGCGGGGTCATTGGACCTTACTTTTTCGAAAATGAGGCTGGAGCAACAGTTACGGTCAATGGATTGCGCTATCGAGAGATGATTAATGATTTGTTATGGCCGGAATTGGATGGTATTGATCTGGACAACGTTTATTTTCAACAAGACGGCGCTACGTGCCACACAAGCAATGAAACCATCGATCTTTTACGGGAAAAGTTTCCGGACCGTGTTATCTCTCGAAGAGGTGATCACAATTGGCCACCGAGATCTTGTGATTTAACACCTTGCGACTTCTTCCTTTGGGGCCACGTGAAAGATAAGGTCTACACCAACAGCCCAGCGTCGATTCAAGACCTCAAAGATGGAATTCGTGAGGCTATCGAGGACATAGGGCAGCCACTTTGCGATTTGGTTATGGAAAATGAAAAGGATATGGTCCTGTAAGCGTGGTCGTGGCGGCCATTTAGCTGATGTTGTGTTCCATTATTAACGGCATACCTTCCTCTTTATAATGAAATAAACATCATAATCATTTATCTCAAAAAATGCTATTTTTCTTTGAATATCAAAATAACACCTCTTATTGGAAAACCCTTTATATTTTTGAAGCCTAATAATGATGTACTTATTTTGTCTATATTTTGTTTGTATGAGTCCAACTTGATAACGTGTACTAGGTTATCGTAGTTGTTTATGATTCTGCTTGTTCCTAATTTCATAGGAAGAAATCCCATGTTTCCACTAAGTTCATGCAGTTCCATCTTCTGTCCTTTATTGGCTATTGTTATTAGTGTTGTCGTTGTCATGAGTCTGAAATTTTCGTTTGAGTTTTATTTTTGATTTATGGAGTTTCTTGTGGTCAATAGTAATAACTGTAACTTTATTATTTGTTTTAATTCTATGTTTACTTAAACTAGGTGTTAATTTATTTCGTCTTAATTCTTTTCTATATACGATTGAATTTTCCTTAAGATCTACGGCATTTTTTTCGATTTTTATTAATTTTTTCAATGTTCTTAGATAATACTTTTTCTAATCTTTCTTTTATAGTGGGAAATAGTTTTTCTTGAAATTCATTCAGTTTTTGAAGATACTCATGTTCATTATTAAAATTTACTTCTTTATTAAACTTATAAGTCCTATCGTAAAATAATTCATACGAGGTATAATTTGTAGATATGTGAATGGAATTATTATAAGTAATTATAGTTTCGCTTAAAATAGAGCTATGGTCTCTTTCTTTCTTCTTATAGTAAATTATTCTATAAATTTCAGTGAGTGTTGAGTGTAATCGCTCAACGGGGCTATTGCTGCTAGACTGTATTGTGTACAGAAATCTTTAAAATTATGGCTGTGAATTCTGATCCTTGATCGGATACTAAATGATTGGGTATGCCGTGAAGGCTAATAAAATGTTTAATGGATTTTATTATATTTAGGCCATTCTGCACAGTGAGTGTGTATGCGGCTGCAAATTTCGAGAATTTGTCAATTATTGTTAGGATTTTTCTATTATTTATACAATAGACATCTATGTGGATTATATCAAGTGGTTTCTTTGGAGTTGGCGGGATTTTGTGTTTTATTTTTGGAGGGTTTCGGTCATACTTCATAAGTTGACAGGTTTCGCAATTATTTATTATTGTTGTAATTTTTGTCTTCATACACGGAAAAAAGTATTTTCTTTTTTAAATGTAGTAGTGATTCATTGATTCCTATATGGTTATTATTATTATGGTTGTCAGTAATGATTTTGTCTTGTACGTCATTGTCTGTTATATCTGTTAAAATTGCAACGGATAAGTTTGAAAGTCTTGCTGTTAGAGAAGTATTTTAAATACACTTCTTTTACAATTCTGAATGTTTCGTTATCTGTGTATATTGCACAGTATTTGTTTGGGGGTAAATGCAGTTTAAAAATGTCTGTAATGTTAGTTTCAGTAAAGTCTTGTTTGTATATAGTTCTTCTTTGTTTGTTTTTGAATAGCATTTCGAGTTTTGGTGGTTTGTCCTCGTCGTTTTTCTTTAAGATAAGCTGTATATTGAATTCGTTTGAGGGTCGTTCTGAAATGAATATATGGTCGTCTAAATTTTCAGCTACAGAATGAATGGTAGCAGCAGTTGTTTCGTTTCTATTTAATTCTGTGCTATTATTTAAAGGTTGTGTTCGAATACGACTTAAGGCGTCTGTATTTTAATTTAATTTTCCTTTTTTATAGATTCTTTCATAATCAAATTCTTCTAGTTTTAAACGCCATCTGATTAATTTGGAATTCGGGTCTTTAAGACTCATAAGCCATTGCAAGGGCTTGTGATCGGTTATAATTTTGAATTTTTGCCCGAATAAATATGGGCGGAAATATTTGGTTGCCCAAACAATTGCCAATAATTCTTTTTCGATCGTGGAATAATTGGTCTCTGAGTCTGTTAAAGTTCGACTGGCGTAACAGATAGGTTTATCGTAACCTATGGTGCCTTGGGATAAAATTGCAACTAGAGCAAAATTGCTGGCATCAGTAGTCAGGAGGAATGGTTTAGTAAAGTCAGGATACTGTAATATCAGATCGTTAATTAGTAGTTCTTTGCTCATTTCAAATGGTTTTACATATTTTTCATTTAAGTCGATAGTCCTACCTTTCTTTAGGCACTATGTAAGTGGTTTTGTTAGTTTAGCAAAATCTTTGATAAATTTACGGTAATAGCCTAGAATAAATAAAAAAGATTTAATTCCTTGTTTGGTTCTAGGTATTGGGAATTTTTTAATTGCCGAAATTTTGTCAGGGTTCGGTTTGACACCTTCGCTTGTGACTATATGACCTAAGAAAGCTACTTCTTTACGAAGGAATGTGGATTTGTCTATCTGAATTTTGAAATTTGCCTCACGTAACCTATTGAAGCCTTTTTTTATATTCTCGGTGTGTTCTTGGAGTGAAGTAGAAAAGATGATCATCATCATCATCGGCTTGACAACCGGGGTCCGGTCCTGGCCTCCTTCAACAAGTCTCTCCACCCATCCCGGTCTCGAGCTGCCGCCATCCAGTTGCGCACCCCAAGGCTCCGGGCGTCCTGGTCTACGCCATCTCTCCAGCGCAAGCATGGTCTACCACGCTGTCGTCTACCATAGAATGTACCACAAAGAGCTTTCCGAGCAGGTTCATCTTCGCTCATGCGAGCTAGGTACCCTGCCCACCGGAGTCTACCGAGCTTAATTTTTGTCACGATATCCGCTTCAAGGTAGATTGCGTACAATTCATGATTGTACCGTCTCCGGAATCGTCCTTCCTCACATATGGGGCCAACAATTCTCCTTAAGACTTTTCTCTCGAACGCGGCTAAAAGGTCGGAGTGCCTTTTGTTAAGCACCCAAGTCTCGGATCCATATGTGAGTACTGGCAGGACCATGGTCCTGCACAGCAGCAGTTTTGAAGTTATGGTGAGGTTTCTGGATTTGAAGAGCTTTGACAGACTATAGTAGCAAAGATAATGTAATACAAAGATGTCGCATCCAGTAGAAGCAAAGTGAACCCAAAATAAAACTGTCCGTATCTGATATTGGATACGACAACATGTTGCGAAATGTTGCATTGGTCAATTTAAAGAGCGAGAGCGAAAAATCTCTCTGGTAACAATTAAAAATTTTAAATCGCTTCATAATGCATATCTCAAGGACAAAAACAATGTTTTCGTTGTTTTTGTCGTTCGTTTTTTTTTTAGTTTTTTGCTTATTATTTTTTGTGATCATGATGATGGTGGGGATAGATAGACATGCACTATGCAGTAACATTTTTGTTCTTTCATCGCAAATCGCGATCTTCGTAAAAGGTAGCAAGGATTTTCTTTTGGTTTTATTTATTTTTGTGAGGTTGTTTTGAAGGTATTCCTTGAGAAATTAAAAAAAAACATTTTCATTGATTTATTTAGGTACAGGTGAATATCTTTTTATTAATTCTGAGAATTTTTGTAGGGCAGAGAAATTCATGTAGATATGTAGATATAAAGAACGGTTTCAAGGAATTATTTTTTAAGGATTTCTTTTTTTTTCACATGTGGGGCTGGAGAATATATACCTATATGTATGTATATCCGAACGGCAATCTAAAAGCATTTTTTACTACTAAACAAAGGTTCCTACCTACATAGGCGCCTTTTCTAAGGGTGGAGTGTTTGTGGCAAACAAAATATGTATTTTGATAAAATTTTTAAGGCCACATAATTATATTTGCATTAATTTTGAGCAGCTGAGAGCCTTCAAAACGCTTAACAGAAAGTTTTGCACTATATTTATAATTATGTTCTCATTTTTTAAACTACTATTTTCAAAATTTGTATTTATAATAATTTTGACTAATGAACATTACTTTACGCAACATTTTTCAAAATAACAAACTGCCTATTTGGTCGATAAAATTCTGGATTTGGTTGATCATGTTAAGCTCTCCAGAAATGGCTTATAACTTTGGTAATTCTTTTTTTTATCTTCAAGGCTGAACTAGGTATTTAATAAAAGATAATATAACAAAGATTATATTTTTATAGAAAATGTATCGATTGGAATGAACATTCGATTATTATAAGAGGTGCAAATCTTCAATGTTTAAAAGAATCATCATACCTAAATTGTAATGTAAATGCAAAGACACAGTTAAATTTTTTGAGTTTAAATGTACCAATTCAGTATCCTAAAACTCTTGTCTAAGAACAAACCTAGTAAATCTGTCTGCAAATAAATTAATCTTTCTACCAATATCAAGATCAGGTAGGTAGGCATCTATTTTGTTTTAAACAAGTAGGTATGTACATTGGTAGGTATAAACTTTAATTTTTTATTTATTTTTAATTGTCGAAGCATTCAAAGTAGTTACAGTAAGTATAAGTATATTCGCAAATGATGTGTAACATATCTTTGTATCGAGCAAAGTTATTGTATATCTAAAATGCTATTTATTAGATATTTAAAGCATAAACTAAGATTCATTATACCAATAATGATACCTTTTATTTCTTAATATTTTTGTTTTTTATTGATTTTCTAGGCAAATTTGCTCGAAAGTAGGAATATTTTTTCTCTGTATTGTTTTTATTTATTTTTTGATCAATTTAAAATCAAGATTGTGACGCTTTTATACCTCGTCGGTCGTAGGATAATAAAGGTGTCAAAATAACCGTTATTTTTTGTAGGTATATGCGAAATTAATACAAACTAAATGAATCCATTCATGCACTCAAGAGATATTAGTTCATATGTTAAAGCACTCAAATATTGCCGTTATCTCCGTTCAACTGAACTCCAGGATTCTAATTTTCTGTAGGTAGGTATTCATATTTAAATCAATATTTTCTATCATCTGTCAAAATGGCTCACCCTTAAAAAGGTACAAATCAAATACAGTGTAACTTCCATATAAGTCAAACTCTCAAAACGTGAGAAAAAAATTCGAGTTATAGAAACCTCGACTTAAAGAAATGTGAAGTTGTACTGTTTTATTTTATGAAATGGAATATTAAAAAAAGAATGATTTTTAATTAACGGAAGTTTAAAAAAAAATCAAAATATTACACAAATTCAAATAGCGATTGCATACTTTTCAAATTTTAATGAGCTGTTTCTTTTAACCGGGAGGAATACCTATAGGTACATATTCTTCAATAAAAACATTATTTTTGGAAACTAAAAGAATTCAAAAATATAGGTGTAGGTAGGTACCTAATTTTGAAGATAATAATTTGCAAGAGGAAAATTATACTTCTTAACGAAATAAATATAAATAATTACATTTATATAAAGATAAAGATTAGGAAGGTAACCAGGTAGGTATGGATTTTTGATATGTATGTAACTGCTTAGTAATCGGTTCAGGAGGTACATTGTCGTGAAAGCCAATTTCCGTGATACCTACTTACCTATTTATCATTTATACATATTTCTAAGCATTTGTTTTTATTTACCGAATAAATAAATAAAAAACAAACAAAATAGGTAGGTAATAGCCACGTTTTATTATTTACGGACCTGGATCAGGATAATTTTTTAACACGTAATACAACAACAACTTGGGATCCTGCTCTCTATCTGGACCTATTTTGAATATCCGAAAATTAGTTGTTACTTATTCGTATAGATGTCTTTTCGTGGTAAGTTAGTATGAAACGCAGTGTAAAGAAAAAAGACAACGAATACATGAAAATGAACCAACGTAAGCAAAATAGAGATAGGTATACATCAAGATCCGTATCGTTTTATTTTTTATGGGATGATCGGTATGGATCTTAAGCTATAACAAAACGCTGTATCAAAACAGTCGTCCATAAAAAAAATATATTCTCCACCCTCAAACATGAAAACAGAGAAATCCTAAAAAAAAAAACTTTTCCTTAAAACTTCCTTCATACATGTATCTTTCTGCCCTACAAAAATTCTCAGAAGGAATAAAAACAAAAACTCTTGCCAACGATCGAGACGAATGAAAAATTAAAAAAAAACCAGAAGTACCTAGCAACCTACCTACATATAAAACCATTGCAAAAATGTATCTTGTTACGACGGACGTATTCATTAATTCGGTGCATACACATTTCACACCAACCTATCTATACCTACCTAACTAATAAATCAGCTTTCCTCACAAGTTATGAATTCTCCTGTAATTAAATATATTAATGAAAATGATTTTTTTAATTTCTCAAGGAATACAAAACAACCTCACCAAAAGAAAAACCTTGTACCTTTTACGAAGATCGCGATTTGCGACGAAAGAACAAAAATGTTACTGCATAGTGCATGTCTATCCATACAGATACAACAACGAAAACATTATTTTTGTCCTTGAGATATGCATTTTGAAGAGGTTTAAAATCTTAAATTGTTTCCAGAGAGATTTTTCGCTCTCGCTCTTTAAATTGACCAATGCAACATTTCGCAACATGTTGTCGTATCCAATATCAGATACGCACGGTTTTATTTTGGGTTCACTTTGCTTGTACTGGATGCGACATCTTTGTATTATATTATCTTTGATAGTAGGCTCTGTTGGATTTGAGAAGCCGCCCGCGTATTTCTTCTTCTATATTGTTATCGGCTGCTACTATTGACCCAAGGTATTTAAAGGACCACTTCAAATTCGTGCTCCGCTACCTTGATTGTTTGACCAACTGTTCCTCTCACATTCGACGCCACCATGTACTTTGTTTTACCTTCACTAATGTGCAGCCCCAGATTTTGTGCCGCCTGCTCGATCTGGATGAAGGAATCATGTAAAGCTTGCTCGGTTCTTCCGATGATGTCGATGTCGTCTGCGTAAGCCAGTATCTGGCTGGACCTGTTGACGATGGTCCCTCTTGTTGCCGTGCCAGAGTCACGGATTGCTTTCTCCAACGCCAGGTTCAAGAGGAGGCAGGCCAAACCATCCCCTTGTCGGAGTCCATTAAAGATGTTGAGATGTTGATTGGTTTGGATAGCAATCCGGCTATTTTTACTTGGCTTGTTACGTTGGTCACGGTCAACCTACATAGTCGTGTCAATTTATTTGGGATGCCGAATTCTCTCATGGCTTTGTAAAGTTCTACCCTGGCTATGCTATCGTATGCGGCCTTAAAGTCTATAAACAGATGGTATGTTGGGATGTTAAATTCTTGGCATTTTTCCATCACCTGCGTTAGGGTAAAGATCTGATCAGTTGTTGATTTGCCTGGAATGAAACCACACTGATATTGTCCGATGATGGTTTAAGCGTATGGAGTTATCCGGTCTTGTAGGATAGAGGAGAGTATCTTATAGGCGGTACTCAACAACGTGATACCTCTATTATTGCTGCACGTTGTGACATCTCCCTTCTTATGTATGGGGCAAATTATACCTTTTCGCCAGTCTTCTGGAATTTCTTCATGCTCCCACACGTGCACTATAATGTCATGAATTGCTTGACGTAAAGCTGGCCCACCGTGTTGAAATACTTCGGCTGGTATACCATCGGCTCTCGGGGCTTTTTTTTTCTTTAGCCGGCCTATAGCCTTCTCAACCTCTTCTATGCTTGGTGGCGGCAACATAGGTTACTCTCCTTGAAGTAGTGGAGCTGCCACCTCTGCAGTGAGCTGACCATTTAGCAATTCATTGAAGTACATTTCCCATCGCTCCAGTATGCTTTGAAGATCGGTGATCAGATTTCCCTCTCCGTCCTTGCAGCGTGGTGTGTACTGCGTCATGTTTCGGACGGATTGGTAGAACTTCCGCGCCTGGTGCAGACCTCGCTATCGGCTTTTCTCTATTTCACAGATTATGTTCTTCTCCTTGGCTGATTTTTTCTGTCTGTGAAGCCGTTTTTCAATTCTTCTGAGCTCTTTATATTCGTCTTCGCGTGTCCGCGTTCTATGAGATTGTTGCATTGCTCGGTACGCAACATTCTTTCGTTCAGTCGCTAGCTTGCATTCATCATCAAACCAGTCGTTCCGATTTCTACGACTGCTGCCTAAGATGGAGTTGGCAGTACTAATGACAGTAATGACAGTATTCTTAAGGGTATATAACTGTTTTTTCGTTCAATTTTCGGTAGTCAATGACGAGTCGCCATTTGACTTTCACACTGGCATCCTTTTTCTTTGGGGCTATCCAAATTGGGGAACTCCAGGGTGAATAGCTGGGTCTTATAACACCCATTTCCAGCATTTGTTGTATTTGTGACTGTACTTCCTCTTTATGGAAGTGTGGATATCTATAAGATTTTGAGTATATGGAGATATCCTCTTTGGTATTTATAATATGTTTTATTTTGTTAGTGAAAGTTAATTTCTGTCCTTCTTTAAAGAAAATGTCTGCATATGAACGGCATAGTTTATGAATAACTTTCCTTTCTTCGTCATTGAGATGGTTGGTTCGGTTAAAGTTGGTTATATAATTAGATGTTATAGGTTCTGATTCGGGACTTTGGCTATTAATCTCAAAGTTATTCAAATCACAAAATTCTTGTTTGTTGAATTTCGTAACTTTGAGGGATTGTTCTAGGAATAGAGTTTTTTCTGAATTTGAGGTATTAATGACTAAGAGAATTGTGTACCATTTGACTGTGTGATATAAGCCTTCTGGAATGTGCAGATGAGGGTGATTTTTTAGCTGGTTTGGTTTTGGCAACACTGGTTTTGACAGCTGACGTGTGTTTAGTACCTTGTGTCACTGTCAAACAGCTTCAGTTTGGTTTGCAATTTAACCATGGATCGTCTTACAAATGAACAACGCTTGCAAATTATTGAATTTTACTATCAAAATCCGTGCTCGGTTCGAAATGTTCATCGCGCGCTGCTTCCATTTTATGATCGGCATTCTCGACCTTCTGAGCAGTCTATTCGGAAGATTGTGACCAAATTTCGCACCAAATTTACTTTGTTGGACATTAAACCACCAACACGTTTACGTACTGTGCGTAGTGAAGAAAATATTGCGGCCGTATCAGCTAGTGTGACAGAAGACCGCGAAATGTCGATTCGGCGCCGTTCCCAGCAGTTAGGCCTTTGTTACAGAACTACGTGGAAAATTTTGCGGAAAGATTTGGGCGTAAAGCCTTTTAAGATACAGCTGGTGCAAGAACTAAAGCCAGCCGACCTACCACAACGCCGAATTTTTGGTGAATGGGCTCTTGGAAAGCTGGCCGAGGATTCGCTTTTTTATCGAAAAATTGTGTTCAGCGATGAGGCTCATTTTTGGTTGAATGGGTACGTAAATAAGCAAAATTGCCGCATTTGGAGTGAAGATCAGCCAGAAGCATTGCAACAGCTACCAATGCATCCTGAAAAAGCCACTGTTTGGTGCGGTTTATGGGCCGGCGGCATTATTGGGCCATATTTCTTCAAAGATGATGCGAATCGCAGCGTTACTGTCAATGGTGAACGCTACCGAGCGATGATAACAAACTTTTTTTTGCCCGAAATGGAAGTTCTTGACTTGCATGATATGTGGTTTCAACAAGACGGTGCCACATGCCACACAGCACGCGAAACAATGGCGCAATTGCGAGGCGAGTTTGGTGAACAGTTAATTTCACGTTTCAGGCCGGTCAATTGGCCGCCTAGATCGTGCGATTTGACACCATTAGATTATTTTTTGTGGGGGTATGTCAAGGCTAATGCACATCCATGCATTCATTCGTGAGATACCGGCCGATATGTGTGAAAGAGTATGCCAAAATTGGACTCAGCGGATGGGCTACCTGAGACGCAGCCGCGGTCAACATTTGCATGAAATTATCTTTAAACATTAAATTGCAAGGTTCAAACTATCGATTTAAATAAATATTTCATTCATTTTTTCGAATTTTTTGTGTTTTTTTTTTTTTAAGTTCTAAACCTCTTAAAAAATCACCCATTATAAGTGTTTTGAATAAGGATGTCTCCTTCTTCTACGTCTACCGGTAATTTAACTATTGTTTTTGAGTTTGCCGAAAGTATATATTTTCGAGATATGAAATTAGGTTTTAGATCTAGTGGTAATTTAGAATTTCGTGTGATAATAAGTTAGTTGGTTAAATCAATCTTTGCTCCTAACGCAGTAAGAGCGTCAAGTTCTAGTAAACCATCAAAGTATCCGTGGAAGCGGAAGACTAAGAATCTGGTTTCTCCAGGTTGATTGAATTCTACAAAATTGGGAAAATGAACTTCTTTATTTATTTTATGTGTATTTAGAATTGTTTTAATAGGTGTTGGTTCTATTGAAACTAAATAATTGGGGTGTACATATTCGTGACTAATAAATGAAGTGCTGGCTCCTGTATCTATTAGAAATTTTAATGGCCGACCGAAAAGTTGAGGAGATATTAATGTAGGGAAGAACTGTACCGTGTTTGTTAATGTCTACGTATCCAATTGGTTGGTCGGGGCATGTATGAAAAAATTTTCGTCATCTAGTTCATGCATGACATCTAACAATACAAGATTTTGTTGACCAGGGTAATTATTATAGTCGTAGTAGGAATCTAAATGTTGATAATTATTAATTGTATCAGTAGAGGATTCTTTGTCATTTGAGATATTATCTGCTTCTTGTGGGACAATTATATTATGCAATTCTTGTTTCCTAAAATTTTGATGTTCATTTTTAGTGAAACAAGATGGAGATGGTTAGGTCAAACGAGTAACTCTAGTGGAATCGAGTTCCATTGGTTGAAATTTCCTTTGTTGCTTCTGCGAAAACTGTTGAGGTTTCTGATAATAACGTTGAGAAGGTGGTTGTTGTTGGAACTGTGGTTCATAATTTTTTTGTGGTTTTTGAGATTGTAGTTGAAAATTCATATGTTGTTGTGGGGACCATTGTTGAAAGTATTGTTGGGGTTGTGGTCTTGGTGGATTGAATGGAGATGTATTATATGGGGAATTAAAATGTTGGGGTTGTGGTCTTTGTTGGTTGAATGAAAAAGTATTATATGGGGGATTGAAATGTTGGGGTTGTGGTCTTTGTTGGTTAAATGAAAATGTATTATATGAGGAGTTAAAATTTTGGGGTTGTCTTTTTTGTATTTCAGAAGTTTTCTAATAAATTCAAAAAAGAGTCTCGGATTGCCATGAAATTTAGGCTAGTCCTTTATAGCATCAGGAACTCTGAGTGCTTTGAAAACGTCAGTAGTTTCGTTTTTTTCGATTGTTATTTGCTATTTCTAATTTATTTTCTTGTTTTATTGTTTCACTTAAAAAAATTATTGTCAGAGTCAGTTAACGTAAGATTATTTAAGAGACTATTAAGGTTGCTTAATATATTATTTGCTTGTTTATATTTTTCTAGTTCTAATTTATTAAAAATGTCACCTAATTTTATGCTTTCATCAACGTCACTAACCGATGCTTCTTCTGAACTTTCACTTATATTTTCTAAATTAACTCGTAAATATGGAGATTTCCTTTATCTACTTTTTTTACTAAACAGGGATTGGATAAAGGATTAAAAATAATTAAGGATAAATATTTTTACTTTTGACTTACATGCGAATATATCTTAGGATAGTTTTCATTGCTTTGTTTTCTTTTTATCAGCTACCAAGAATCATCAGGTACTTCCGATAATGTCATTTAGCCTTTATTATTTGTTTTAAACGATGAACCGTCGTTTTGTCGGAATTTGTATACAGATTTTATTTTCACTGCCACTACACCTTTAGATAGGTTCTCGGTGATGAGGATTAGAATCCTATCTAATTTTGAGTCACTATTCTCGATGTTCTCTCGATACTGATCGGTTTCGATTGATCACAACGTCAAAAGGATAAGGATTTAGAATTTTATTTAATTTTGAGTCACTAGTTTAGTTTATTTCATCAATTTAAGACATTCTCTTTTTTAGATTACTATATACATAGGTAATCAGTAAATAATATAAAATAAATAAATAAATAATTTAAAAATATGTACATATATGAACTATTCTATTATAGGAACTAAATCATCATAACATTTTTTTTTAAAGAATCTCTTGGACTGGGCATACATATATCAATCAAATTAATAACCGCGTTGGTCTCTCTGATGCAACGAGTAATCGGTTCATTATTACCGTAATTGCTTCTTGAAAAAGTCTCTCGTAGGTGAAAACTCATACGGAGACTTCTGCAAGAAAAAAAAATGTATCCGCTCAAGCAAGTAGGGGCAAATAACGTGGCCATCAATAATATCTTTTACCATCATAATTGAAAAATATCTTCTTCTGAGCTCAAGCGTTTGCATGCCAAAAAGCAGACATCTGACATTATATGAGGGCATATCAATATTCCAATTTAGCTTATAAAAACAATATCTGGTAAAACTTTTTTGAATTCTTTCAATTCTTAACGAATGAGTATCATAATAAGGATTCCAGATCACACAACAGTATTCCAAGCTAGACCTAAAAAAAGCCATATAGAGAGACTTAAGTGCATACGAATCAGAAAATTCTCTGGTATTCCTTTTTAAGAAACCTAACATCTTACATGCTTTATTTACAACATAGTCATAGTGACAAGTAAAAGAAAACTGGCGATCCAACACGACACCAAGATCTTTTTTTTGTGTGACTTTATCCAAAATAATATTATTAATTGTATAATCAAAAATTATAGGAGCTTTTTTTCTTGAACATATAAAACTTTGACATTTAGAGACATTCAAAAAAATAAAGCTAGTTTAACTAAATCTTCTTGAAGATAGTGACAATCATTTAAAGATTTAATAATTTTGAAAATTTTTACATCATCAGCATATAATAGGTTCCTGGAAAACTGAAAAATAATATATTAAAGAATAAAGGACCAATGTGGCCTCCTTGGGGGACACCCGAGCTCACAGTTATACATCTGGAAATAAATCTGTCTATCTTTACATATTGTGTTCGATCAGTTAGGTAAGAACAGATCCATTTAAGAAATATGGAATGAAATTCGAGCTTAGACACTTTATAAATAAGGATTGTGTGGTTAACCCTATCAAAAGCTTTTGCAAAATCTGTAAATATTACATCACTCTGAAATCCACTTTCGAATCCTCTTATAACTGAATTGCATAAAATAGTAAGATTTGTAGATGTGGATCTCCCTGAAACAAATCCATGTTGTGAGACAGAAATAAGTTCCTTTGTCAGAAAATTAAGCTTATCGCAAACAATTTTTTCGAACACTGACCTGTTTTAAGAGAGTTGTTAAAAATTAACCATAAAGGCAACGCAAGGGACGCTGCACATCTTTTAATTATTTTGGGAGATATACAATCAGGGCCAACTCCTTTGTTTTCATCAATCCTATTCAACGCTTTAAGTACCTCAGATAAGTTCAAATAAAAAACAGATTTCAATTTTCTATTTAATAAACAACAACCGTGAAGTCTTATATCATTAACAATGAGTATCAAGTCAAACGCCTTATTGACTTCACTTTATAAGTGAAGTCAATAAGGCGTTTGACTTGTTACTCATTGTTAATACCTCAGATAAACTTAATGGAATAATCCCTATATCAACTACGTTGGTCGGAGAAAAAGAAGGGAAATCACTAGGAGACGTAACTGAGTATCCCGCTTCAAAATAATCTGCAAAAAGATTACAAATGGTAGGTAAATCACTAGATGTAGATCCAGAAAATTCCATGCAATTAGGTAAACCTGTATTTTTTCTTTTGGAGTTTATAAAATTCCAAAAACATTTGCTATCGTTTTTAATTTGTGATTCGGCTGTTAACACATATTTATTGTAAAGAAATTTGTTTAAAACATCGAACGATCTCTGAATTGCATGATAGTCTTGACTGTAAAACAAATTATTTCTGTCTTTTTTATACCGCTTATAGTTATGTCTTATTTTTTATATTTTTGAGATTTGACAATCTTTTATTAAACCATGGTGGGTTTGAATTCTGTTTAATTATTTTCATTGGAATAAAGCTGTCAGATGCCTGCTTTAAATACAATTTAAAGGTCGCGAAAGCTTGATTCAGATCCTGGTTAACCGCAATTGAATTCCACGGCTTTGAGTTTAAATACACATTCATTGCATCAAAATTTCCATGCTTGTAGTCATACAGTTTTTCATTTCCATTTATGGTTTGAATATAAACTAAAAACTTACAGTCTATGACTAGACAAATATGATGCTGAGAATTTTTTACTACAGGATAATCAACCTATTTAATTTTAACTTCTAATTCGCTATCAACGAAAACTAGGTCCAAAATACGATTTAATAAATTCGGAATATTGTTCAGTTGCAACAAATTAAACTGGCTAAAAAATCAATTACTGAAATTTCAATTTCTGTTTTTACATCGAAAGGAATCAAGCATTTTTCATCAGCATCAAGTTTCCAATTAACATCACCAATATTGAAATCACCTTGACAAATAACATGATCAGATGGATCCAAGGAACTTAATAAAGATCGACAATTTTCTAAATGTAAATTGTATAATTCTAAAGGACTTCCTGGAGGAATATAACTGGCAGAGATATACAAATTTACATTTTTTCTTAGAATAACCTTTACAATCAATTGATCAATATCAAAAATAGTGTCATTTTCACTCGAGAGCAATTCAATTTGGTTCGAAAATAAATTTAAACGAATGGCGATAATAGCTCCACCACCTCGAAAATGACAGGTTTTCAAGGAACAGCGGTCTTTTCTATACACAGTATATTGATTGCAATTGAATAGTTCTGTTGTCAGGTGACCATCATTAATCCAGGTTTCAACTAATACAATTATTTGATAATCATTGGCAGCAAAATATAAAAACAAATCATTTAATTTAGTTCTTACTCCACCAACATTTTGTTAATAAATATTTAGGCTATCACAATTTGATTGATCATTTTCAATAGGAGCAACTGCATCATCATCAACAACATTGACAACATTATCAGCAACATCAACTCCATCAGCATCAACAGCAACACAATCTTCATCAGCAACATTAGTATTATTAGTGATAGCAAATTTTGCAACAGCTACAAGATCGTCAACAATAAAATCGGCAACAACATCATCAACAGCAACAACCTTGTCCTGAGCGACAAATGCATCAGCAGCAATAGTAAAATTTCCAACATCGGGAGTGATTGAAAATTTGACTAGGTCACAAGAGCGATTTCTGGTGGCGGATCGTTTTTTGGTCTGAAGTTGAATGGGCGAATTCGTACTCCCTTAGGCCAGAGCTCAGAGTTAAAAATCAAATTAACGTATTCCAGCGGAGTTCCAATTTTAAAATTTACAAATCTAAGCTTATTTTCATCACAGTTGAGCGTTACAAGCCTATAGCAAGGGAAAATGGACGCATCAATTTGAGTTTTAGATTGGATGTATGAGATTATATCCTCAGTAGATGTTTCCTTTCTAAAACTGGATAAATGGAACCATCTCATTTTACTAAAAACATTATTCTTCAAAACATCAGCGTCTATATTTTTACCCGATTTAATAATGCATTGAGGAGGAGGTGGTATTTGAAAACAATTTGTACCACCAGAGTCTACGACACCTGCGGTGCCCTTAGTATTTTTGAATTCATGACCATCAGAATCATTGGCAACAACAACCGCACCATTTACAACAGCGGCAGCAAAATCACCATCAACAACATCAGCAAACGATAAAACACCTGCGGCATCTTTATTAATAACATTCCCATCAACGGCATGCACCTCAGCATCAGAAACAGCAACAATACAATCGCCAACAGTCGCAGCAGCATCAGCATCAGGAACAACGACGGTACGGGTACCATCCGCAGCAGTATCAGCATGTGAAACAACAACAACACCATTGGCAGCTTCAATATTAAGCTCCTTATTAGAATGAGCACCCAAAGCATTAACGTTATCACTCATAGGCAAATCAATTTTCTTCTTCTTATTGATGGAATCAATATTAGGTGTGTTAGGAAAAGATGATGACAAACGAGCATTATTTGCATTTTTTTTATTTGATGTACTTGCCGCAGCAACACCCAAGCGAGAGTTGGCTGGAGAGCATTTGCTATTGGAAGACGAAAAACGGGATAAAGAAGATGACGAAGAATTATTATTGTTGTTGACTTTTTTTTTTATAAAATAATTTGTCTGTATCTATGATATATTTTATGAGGTCACTAGATAAGTCACAACATTCACTATGTGATTTTGAACCAAGGTACATATATTAAAGGTAATATCATTAGCGTTTAAATTTTTGTTCAGTTCTGCGCATCTGTGAAAATGGCGGATCCAGTGTCTCTTTACTTGTCAAAATGCTAATATTTGTTGTTGTTTCTAGTAATGCCATGTGCAGTTTTCGTAGACACTCGAGCCGCCATGTTTAATTTCTGACTGACAACCTGCGCAATATATTACCTTAGATTTGTGTACTGTGATTTTGAACCGCATAAGCCACACGATAGGGATAAATCGGTAGTTATGGAATTTGAGCATTTAGAACACACAGAGTACATTGTTAAGCAAAAAGCAAAAGTATGGATCGTGTACGACTTGGGGCAAGCGACCGATCTAAGTGAGTACAGAGTCTAGACTAAAATTCTTTTAATGTTTCTTGTATATATCATTTGAAGTATTTAATTTATTTAATTTATTTTTTAATTTATTAATGAACAAATATTTGTGAAGTTCCTTACTTTTTTTTCCTTTTTAAATACCAAAAATTTATTTAATACATTGCATCTGCAAAAAAGGTTTCTTTCGAAGCCACTTTTGTTATGCGTTGAGCTCATTGTTACTTCCTATTTTAATGACACAAGGTATAATAAAATTGGCTTGAATTGTTCAACTTTTAAGGTTTGATAAGCAGATAGGAATCGCGCGAAATAATTTTAAAAATATATTTGCAATTTACTTTTCTGGCTAATTTTACTTCGACTTACCTTCTGAGATTATTCACGCCACGCCGGTGGCGGTGTATGCACCGATTTAATGAATACGTCCGTCGTAACAAGATATTATACATTTTTGCAATTATATGTAGGTAGGTACCTAGGTACTTCTGTTTTTTTTTTTAATTTTTCATTCGTCTCGATCGTTGGCAAGAATTTTTGTTTTTATTCCTTCTGAGAATTTTTGTAGGGCAGAGAGATACATGTATGAAATAATGTTTCAAGGAAATGTTTTTTTTAATGATTTCTCTGTTTTCATGTTTGAGGGTGGAAAATATATTTTTTTTATGGACGACTGTTTTGAAACAGATAGACTTAATTGCATTCTTGCGTCCGTCTCGATCTTTTCATAGTGACAAGAATTTTCGTTTCTGCTAGTTTCGAGGAATTTCGGTTGGGATAAGAAATGTAGGTGGATATGAAGGAAATAAGTATCTCTTGTTACTTTTTGGGGTGGAGAATATTAGCCGTGTTTTGTTATAATTTAAGATCCATACCGATCATCCCATAAAAATAAAACGATACGGATCTTGATGACAGCTGTGTTGTATACCTATCTCTATTTTGCTTACGTTGGTTCACCTACACCTATATTTTTTAATTCTTTTAGTTTCCGAAAATAATGTTTTTATTGAAGAATATGTACCTATAGGTATTCTTCCCGGTTAAAAGAAACAGCTCGTTAAAATTTAAAAAGTATGCAATCGCTATTTGAATTTGTGATTTTTGATAAACTTCCGTCAAATCATTCTTTTTTTAATATTCCATTTCATAAAATAAAACAGTAAAACTTCTCATTTCTTTGAATCGAAGTTTCTATAACTCGAATTTTTTTCTCACATTTTGAGAGTTTTACTTATATGGAAGTTACACTGTATTTGATTTTTATCTTTTTAAGAGTGATGTCGTTTTCGATTGGATTTTCGGTTAATTGTACTCCTTGTCAAATCCAATCGAATATGAAAACACTGACTTTCCTAAATTTACACACGCTCTAGCTAAAGCCACCATTTAATAAGATGGCTTCTTCAAGTATTTATCACTTTTGACAAGTAATCCAACGAAAAACCTTATATGTATGTGTGTGTTCCTCATCTACTCCAAAATGAAATTGGGGACAGAAGGATACTCCGAAAACGTTACTCGGAACAGCCAATCGAAGGCTTTTGGAGTAGTACGAGTGAAAAAAGGAGTGTAAAAGGAGTACTCCTAACATCCAAACGAAAACGACATGAGCCATTTTGACAGATGATAGAAAATATTGATTTAAATATGAATACCTACCTACAGCAAATTAGAATCCTGGAATTCTGTTGAACGGAGATAACTGCAATATTTGAGTGCTTTAACAAAAGAACTAATATCTCTTGAGTGCATGAATGAATTCATTTAGTTTGTATTAATTTCGCAAATACCTACATAAAATAACGGTTATTTTGACACCTTTATTATCCTCTGCGACCTACGAGGTATAAAAGCGTCACAATCTTGATTTTAAATTGATCAAAAAATAAATAAAATTGATACAGAGAAAAAACATCGCTACTTTCGAGCAAATTTGCCTAGAAAATCGATAAAAAACGTAAATATTAAGAAATAAAAGGCATCATTATTATGGTATAATGACTCTTAGTTGGTGCTTTAAATATCCAATAAATAGCATTTTAGCTACACAATAACTTTACTCGATACAAAGATATGTTACACATCATTTGCCGATAGACTTACATATTACTCTAACTACTTTTTTATTCTTCAACAATAAAAAAAAAAAATTAAAGTTTATACCTACCAATGTACATACCTACTTGTTTAAAACAAAATAGATGCCTACCTACCTGATCTTGATATTGGTGGAAAGATTAATTTATTTGCAGACAGATTTACTAGGTTTGTTCTTAGATTTAGTATAGATATTTATTTTTAGGATACTCAATAAGTACATTTAAACTCAAAAAATTTAACTGTGTCTTTGCATTAACATTACAATTTAGGTACACGTTTCCTTTAAACATTAAAGATTTGCACCTCTTATAATAATTGAATGTTCATTCCAATTGATATATTTTCTATAAAAATATAATCTTTGTTATATTATCTTTTATTTAATAATTCATCTTTGAAGATAAAAAAAAGAATTACCAAAACTATAAGCCATTTCCGGAGAGCTATACATGATCAACCAAATCCTGAATTTTATCGACCAAATATGTGCATCCGTTTATAGGCTCTAGCTCGTAGGACGTAAAGACGCAAATCTTTAAATGGAGTTATAATGTTCCTCCCAAACACCACAATATTGAAGTAAGCTTTAAAAATTTAAAATAATTTCCATAAATACTTTATTTTTGAAAAAAGCAGTATTACTCGACTTTTAGCCGATTTGATGCAGCTAGCTATTTATTTTGTTGGCACCTTGAAATGATAAAAATCTGAATTGATTTTCCAGGACTTGTTGAAAAAATGAAACCATTTGCTAATCGTGGTCGAAATATCAATTTAGCAGGTTTTTAATATAAGAATTTTTCAAAAACACATTTTTATATTTTAAGTTCAATTGAGGTCCCTCGTCTTTGAATTCGGCTTTTTTACTCTGCTTGTTTATAATGAATGGCTCATTACTCGTCGATATTCACAAAAATCTAGTAAAAGAAGATACGGAGTCTATTATAATAAAAATATACCTAGGTACCTATACCGTTTTGGTAAACAACAACAAAAATTGCAATTCCAGTTTTCAAACAATTATAAAGACCGAAAAAATATGTTTTGTTTTTTTTTTTAAATAAGCATTCTTATCTATAGTATTTATTATTAACATAAACGAATAAATGTGAGTACCAAAAGAAAAATTAAATCAATATTCAAGGAAATATAACATCGCCATAAAAATGTTATCAAAATATTTTGTTTGCCCACAAACACTCCCCCCCCCCCTCCACCCTGAGAAAAGGCGCCTATGTAGGTAGGTACCTTTGTTTATTAGTAAAAGCTGCCTTTAGATTTCCGTTCGGATATACATATAGGTATATATTCTCCAGCCCCAAATGTGAAAAAAAAGAAATCCTTGAAAAATAATTCCTTGAAACCGTTCTTCATATCTACATACATATGTATGTACCTACATGAATTTCTCTGCCCTACAAAAATTCTCAGAAGGAATAAAAAAGAAATTCACCTGTACCTTAATAAATTAATGAAAATGTTTTTTTTAATCTCTCAAGGAATACCTACAAAACAACCTCACAAAAATAAATAAAACCAAAAGAAAATCCTTGCTACCTTTTACGAAAATCGCGATTTGCGACGAAAGAACAAAAATGTTACTGCATGTCTATCTAGTATCGCCTGTGGTCGAAATTCGACCATCTGTGATTTATTTTGTTTTTGTTAAAAATACAATTTTTGAAGGTTTTTGTCTTTCGTTTTCAAATCTACTCCAGAAATTTGTATTTACTCCACTTTTTTTACAAATCTGCTCCGAAATTTTACTACTGAGGTTCTAACCCTGATCCCTACTCATTCTAAGTAAATGTAGAGTACATTATTCGGAACGAAACAACAAATATTGCGGCTAATGTCGTTTTCGATTGGATTTTCGGTAAATTGTACTCCTTTTCAATTCCAATCGAATATGAAAACACTGCCTTTCCTAAATTTACACACACACAACCAAAGCTGCCATTTAAGAAAATGGCTTCTTCAAGTATTTATCACTTTTGACAAGTAATCCAACGAAAAACTTTATATGTATGTGTGTGTTCCTCATCTACTCCAAAATGAAATTGGGGACAGAAGAACACTCCGAAAACATTACTCGGAACAGCCAATCGAAGGCTTTTGGAGTAGTAGGAGTGAAAAAGGAGTGTAAAAGGAGTACTCCGTACATCCAAACGAAAACGACATAAGCTACGTTGGAAGTGAATATTTGGTAGACTACGCTCGGGTGTTGACAAAAAGCCGTGTGTGTCGTGAATTTGTTTTTTTTTTAGACTTTTTGTATGGGGAATCCATGATTTCACATATTATGTCTATGCTTACATGCAATGCAAGTAGTCGACGGATTCACATAATTTCTTTAATATTAGCTTTCATTTTTTTTTCCCTACCAGCCTTAGAACCTTACTCCAGTTGGAGTAAATTTACTCTAATTTAAAGAAAGAAAATAAATCTACTCCACCACTTCGTTTTTTTTTTTAGATCTACTCCTTTTTGCCCACACTAAAAAAATCAGAAATTCTTTAGCCAAACCATATGAAAGGGCTGTGTTGTTCAGTTTTCTAACCAACTCTGGCTCTGAACGTTTAATTTTAAAATTCTATTCAGTTCTGAAAGTGAATTTGTGTATGTGAATTATTTTGTTTTTATTAAAAATACAATTTTTGAAGGTTTTTTTCTTTTTTTCAAATCTACTCCGGAAATTTCCTATTTACTCCACTTTTTTTTGTACAAATCTGCTCCGAAATTCCACTACTGATCCCTACTCATTGTAAGTGGATGTAGAGTACATCATTCGGAACGAAACAACAAATATTGAGTCTAAGCTACATGAAACACGTTGGAAGTGAACTTATGGTATGGAACACTACGCTCGGGTGTTGACAAACAGCCGTGTGTGTGTGTATCGTGAATTTATTTTTTTAGACTTTGTATGGGAAACCATTATTTAAAATTTTTACATGTAAGTAATCGACGGATTCACATAATCTCTTCTGATAGCACTTCTAATTAATAATAGCTTTCAAATGGTATATTTTTTATTGTCGGGCGTTCGGCTTAAGTATATTAAAAAGGGAGTACAAAAGAATTGTTAACGTATTAATATAATGATACCCACCATCTTAACAGATACCCACCATCATCATGATCACAAAAAAATAATAAGCAAAAAACTAAAAAAAAAGCGAAAGACAAAAACAACGAATACATTATTTTTGTCCTTGAGATATGCATTTTGAAGAGATTTCAAATTTTAAATTGTTTCCAGAGAGATTTTTCGCTCTCGCTCCTTAAATTGACCGATGCAACATGTTGTCGTATCCAATATCAGATACGGACGGTTTTATTTTGGGTTCACTTTGCTTGTACTGGAGGCGACATCTTTGTATTATATTATCTTTGGTTTAACCAACAAGCCAGTTGCCAACACGTTATGCTCTCCCCTGTATTTCATTTTACAATACCATTCTCTTTTTCATTTATTTTACCCACACTTATTTATACACTCCATTCCCACCCAGTCTATACCAAAGGACACACCATACCCAACCACTCCATACCGACTAATGGAATATGAATACATACAATCACAGATACTATAGTGACATAGATATCGCACGCAGAGCCAAAAAAATGGCAAATTTTCAAACGCCTGGGACGTACCGCTACGTCCCAGTTTGATCGACCCAGTATGAACTATACCAGGACATGATGTTATTCTATTGCGTTGCATTATCAAGTTGCTTGCTATAGGTATAACGGGTGATTTTTTAGCTGGTTTGGTTTTGGCAACACTCGTTTTGACAGCTAACGTGTGTTTAGTACCTTGTGTCACTGTCAAACAGCTTCAGTTTGGTTTGCAATTTAATCATTGGATCGTCTTACAAATGAACAACGCTTGCAAATTATTGAATTTTACTATAAAAATTCGTGCTCGGTTCTAAACCTCTTAAAAAATCACCCATTACATACATACTTTTTTATTTTTGTTTTATCTTTTCCTTTTTTATTTTGGATTAAAATAATTGGTGTGTGGGTTTTTGTATTTCTGGCTGATGTGATTCCTTTTTCAACATTTTAATGCAAGGAATAATTCTTGTTGGGCAAGGTTTGTTTACATTTTTTTGTGGATAAGAAAGCATTGGCATGGAAAAGTAACAGACTAAAGTTTAGTATAGGTAGGGGTTTTATTTTAGAAGGAATTACTTAAGAAGTGAATCTGCGTGCGATATCTATGTAACTATAGTATCTGTGATTGTATGTATTCATATTCCATCCGTCGTTATGGATACGGTGGGTATGGTGTGTCCTTTGGTATAGACTGGGTGGGAATGGAGTGTATAAATAAGTGTGGTTAAAATAACTATACATATATATGTATTTTAGGACTTTTGGAGAATGCCGATTGGTAGATATAAATCAGAAGAGATAAGGAAAAGTGAATCAGCAATATTATTGCAATGGGAAAAAGGAGACAAGAGATCTTACTCAACAGTTTGGAACGCATTACTCGAAAAGTAAGCGTGGCCCAAGCGAGGTATCATATGAAAGCTTATGCTGGCCCTCAACTTTTGACATCAATCATGATATTTTTCTGAAGAGGGGAAGTACGCCCCTGTCACGGTCGGAAGTGTTGAAAAAAATATTTTTATTTTGTTTCCACTAACTAAAACCTGAAAACGCCCATTACTCTAAAAGTGGGCGTGGCCAATGGTCAAGCGAGCTAACATATGAACGCTTATGCTGGCACGCTACTTTTGACACCAATCATGATATCTTTCTGAAGAGGGGAAGTACGCCCCTGTCACGGTCGAAAGTGTTGAAAAAATTATTTTTATTTTGTTTCCACTAACTAAAACCTGAAAATAGCCCATTACTCGAAAAGTGAGCGTGGCCAATGGTCAATCGAGGTATCATATGAAAGTTAATGCTGGCACGCAACTTTTCACACCAATCATGATATCTTTCTGAAGAGGGGAAGTACGCCCCTGTCACGGTCGAAAGTGGTGAAAAAATTATTTTTATTTTGTTTCCACTAACTAAAACCAGAAAATAGCCCATTACTCGAAAAGTGGGCGCGGCCCATGGTCAATCGAGGTATGATATGGAAGCTTATGCTAGCACGCAACTTTTGACACCAATCGTTATATTTTTCTGAAGAGGGAAATGCGCTCCTGTCACGGTCGAAAGTGTTGAAAAAATTATTTTTATTTTGTTTCCACTAACTAAAACCTGAAAATAGCCCATTACTCGAAAAGTGGGCGTGGCCTATGGTCAAGCAAGGTATCATATGAAAGCTTATGCTGGCACGCAACTTTTGACACCAATCATGATATTTTTCTGAAGACGGGAAGTACGCCCCTGTCACGGTCGAAAGTATTGAAAAAATTATTTTTATTTTGTTCCCACTAACTAAAACCTAAAAATAGCCCATTACTCGAAAAGTGGGCGTGGCCTATGGTCAAGCGAGGTATCATATGAAAGCATATGCTGGCATGCAACTTTTGACAACAATCGTGATATTTTTCTGAAGAGGGGAAGTGCGCTCCTGTCACGGTCGAAAGTGTTGAAAAAATTATTTTTATTTTGTTTCCACTAACTAAAACCTGAAAATAGCCCATTACTCGAAAAGTGGCCGTGGCCAATGGTCAAGCGAGGTATCATATAAATCTTATGCTGGCACGCAACTTTTGACACCAATCGTGATATTTTTTTCTGAAGAGGCGAAGTACGCTCCTGTCACGGTCGAAAGTGTTGAAAAAATTATTTTTATTTTGTTTCCACTAACTAAAACCTGAAAATAGCCCATTACTCGAAAAGTGGGCGTAGCCAATGGTCAAGCGAGGTATCATATGAAAGTTTATGCTGGCACGTAAATTTTGACACCAATCATGATATTTTTCTGGAGAGGGAAGTACGCTCCTGTCACGGTCGAAAGTGTTGCAAAAATTATTTTTATTTTGTTTCCACTAACTAAAACCTGAAAATAGCCCATTGCTCGAAAAGTGGGCAAGCAACTTTTGACACCAATCATGACATTTTTTTGAAGAGGGGAAGTGCGCCCCTGTCACGGTCGAAAGTGTTGAAAAAATTATTTTTATTTTGTTTCCACTAACTAAAACCTGAAAATAGCCCATTACTCGAAAAGCGGGCGTGGCCCATGGTCAAGCGAGGTATCATATGAAAACTTATGCTGACACGCTACTTTTGACACCAATCATGATATCTTCCTGAAGAGGGGAAGTACGCCCCTGTCACGGTCGAAAGTGTTGAAAAAATTATTTTTATTTTGTTTCCACTAACTAAAACCCAAAAATAGCCCATTACTCCAAAAGTGGGCGTGGCCTATAGTCAAGCGAGGTATCATATGAAAGCTTATGCTAGCACGCAACTTTTGACACCAATCAGGATATCTTTATGAAGAGGGGAAGTACGCCCCTGTCACGGTCGAAAGTAGTGAAAAAATTATTTTTATTTTGTTTCCACTAACTAAAACCTGAAAATAGCCCATTACTCGAAAAGTGGGCGTTGCCCATGGTCAAGCGAGTATCATATGAAAGCTTATGCTGGCACGCAACTTTTGACAACAATCATGATATCTTTCTGAAGAGAAGAAGTACGCCCCTGTCACGGTCGAAAGTGTTGACAAAATTATTTGTATTTTGTTTCCACTAACTAAAACCTGAAAATAGCCCATTACTCAAAATGTGGGCGTGGCCCATGGTAGATCGAGGTATCATATGAAAGCTTATGCTGGCACGCAACTTTTGACACGAATCATGATATCTTTCTGAAGAGGGGAAGTACGCCCTTGTCACGGTCGAAAGTGGTGAAAAAATTATTTTTATTTTGTTTCCACTAACTAAAACCTGAAAATAGCCCATTCCTCGAAAAGTGGGCGTGGCCAATGGTCAAGCAAGGTATTTTATGAAAGCTTATGCTGGCACGCAACTTTTGACACCAATCATGATATTTTTCTGAAGAGGGGAAGTACGCTCCTCTCACGGTCGAAAGTGTTGAAAAAATTATTTTTATTTTGTTTCCACTAACTAAAACCTGAAAATAGCCCATTACTCAAAAAGTGGGCGTGGCCAATGGTCAAGCGAGATATCATATGAAAGCTTAAGCTGGCACGCAACTTTTGACACCAATCATGATATTTTTCTGAAGAGGGGAAGTACGCTCCTGTCACGGTCGAAAGTGTTGAAAAAATTATTTTTATTTTGTTTCCACTAACTAAAACCTGAAAATAGCCCATTACTCGAAAAGTGGGCGTCGCTTATGGTCAAGCGAGGTATCATATGAAAGCTAATGCTAGCACGCAACTTTCGACACCAATCATACTATTTTTCTGAATCGGGGAAGTACGCTCCTGTCACGGTCGAAAGTGTTGAAAAAATTATTTTTATTTTGTTTCCACTAACTAAAACCTGAAAAACGCCCATTACTCGAAAAGAGTGCGTGGACCATATTCAAGCGCAATATCATATGAAAGCTTATGCTGGCACGCAACTTTTGATACCAATCATGATATTTTTCTGAAGAGGGGAAGTACGCCCCTGTCACGGTCGAAAGTGTTGAAAAAATTATTTTTATTTTGTTTCCACTAACTAAAACCAGAAAATAGCCCATTACTCGAAAAGTGGGCGTGGCCAATGGTCAAGCGAGGTATCATATGAAAGCATATGCTGGCACGCAACTTGTGACACCAATCATGATATCTTTCTGAAGAGGGGAAGTACGCCCCTGTCACGGTCGAAAGTGTTGAAAAAATTATTTTTATTTTGTTTCCACTAACTAAAACCAGAAAATAGCCCATTACTCGAAAAGTGGGCGTGGCCAATGGTCAAGCGAGGTATCATATGAAAGCTTATACCGGCACGCAACTTTTGACACCAATCATAATATCTTTCTGAAGAGGGGAAGTACAGCCCTGTCACGGTCGAAAGTGTTGAAAAAATTATTTTTATTTTGTTTCCACTAACTAAAACCTGAAAATAGCCCATTACTCGAAAAGTGGGCGTGGCCTATGGTCAAGCGAGGTATAATATGAAAGCTTATGCTGGCACGCAACTTTTGACACCAATCGTGATATTTTTCTGAAAAGGGGAAGTACGCTCCTGTCACGGTCGAAAGTGTTGAAAAAATTATTTTTATTTTGTTTCCACTAACTAAAACTTGAAATAGCCCATTACTCGAAAAGTGGGCGTAGCCAATGAACAAACGAGTTATCATATGAAAGCTTATGCTGGCACGTAACTTTTGACACCAATCATGATATTTTTCTGAAGAGGGGAAGTACGCTCCTGTCAAGGTCGAAAGTGTTGCAAAAATTATTTTTATTTTGTTTAAACTAACTAAAACCTGAAAATAGCCCATTTCTCGAAAAGTGGGCGTGGCCTATGGTCAAGCGAGCATTCATATGAAAGCTTATGCTGGCACGCAACTTTTGACACCAATCGTGATATATTTCTGAAGACGGGAAGTACGCCCCTGTCACGGTCGAAAGTGTTGAAAAAATTATTTTTATTTTGTTTCCACTAACTAAAACCTGAAAATAGCCCATTAATCGAAAAGTGGGCACGCAACTTTTGACACCAATCATGACATTTTTTTGAAGAGGGGAAGTACGCCCCTGTCACGGTCGAAAGTGTTGAAAAAATTATTTTTATTTTGTTTCCACTAACTAAAACCTGAAAATAGCCCATTACTCGAAAAGTGGGCGTTGCCCATGGTCAAGCGAGGTATCATATGAAAGCTTATGCTGTAACGCAAATTTTGACACCAATCATAATATTTTTCTGAAGAGGGGAAGTACACCCCTGTCACGGTCGAAAGTGTTGAAAAAATTATTTTTATTTTGTTTCCACTAACTAAAACCTGAAAATAGCCCATTACTCGAAAAGTGGGCGTTGCCTATGGTCAAGCTAGCTATCATATGAAAGCTTATGCTGGCACGTAACTTTTGACACCAATCATGATATTTTTCTGAAGAGGGGAAGTACGCTCTTGTCACGGTCGAAAGTGTTGCAAAAATTATTTTTATTTTGTTTCCACTAACTAAAACCTGAAAATAGCCCATTACTCGAAAAGTGGGCGTGGCCTATGGTCAAGCGAGGTATAATATGAAGGCTTATGCTGGCACGCAACTTTTGACACCAATCATGATATATTTCTGAAGACGGGAAGTACGCCCCTGTCACGGTCGAAAGTGTTGAAAAAATTATTTTTATTTTGTTTCCACTAACTAAAGCCTAAAAATAGCCCATTACTCGAAAAATGGGCATGGCCAATTTTCAAGCGAGATATCATATGAAAGCTTATGCTGGCACGCAACTTTTGACACCAATCGTGATATTTTTCTGAAGAGCCCAACTAACAATTTAGCTTGTATAAGGTCCAATTTTTCGAATTTGGCAAGTAATAGCTTGTATAGGGCTTGTATAAGGCACACTTTCGCAAGCCACACTTTTTAAACCTCTACAATAAAAAAAGTAGCTGCTATAAGGTCTTTAGAAGGGAGTTTGACAGGTTCTATGCAAGGCTTGTGGATAATGGTTCAAAATTGCCTGTATAAGGCCTTCCAAAGTAGTTAACTAAAAGTTAATTAAATTATAGCTGCTATAAGGCTCTTCACGACAAGTCAATGCAAACAACTTGTGTAAGGCTTGCCTATAAAGGCCGTATACAAACATAATTAATATGCTATCATCTAGAATCTTATAAATAAGTTCTTACAAATAAAATCAGATATAAATAAAATAAGAAAGGTAAGTACTGAACATCGTAAAAAAGAAAAGAAGTGCTAACAGAAATAACTTTTTAGGTCTTACAGAAATGAATAACTCATGGACAAAATTTAAAAGATCTGGAACTTATCAAAGGCAAGTGCAAAAAACAGAGATGCAATTTTTAAAACAGCCCGTGAAGTTTCAAAAAATTTGGAAGAACAAAGAACAGATCTTAGATGCGAGCAATTATCGACTGTTCCCTCTGCTGCAATTGGAAATAGTCGCAGCCAGCATACTTTTGTGGAGGAATTTCCTCAACCATTAGATAGTATTTTGGAAAGGGTCTTTTCTAATACTGCAGGTAAAAATATACATTAAGCATTTTGACAAAGTTTTATCATGAATATAATGAAACCCCAAATCTTTTGTAGCTGATGATGATTACACTTCCAAAAGCGTTGTTGAATAGAAAATTTCAGATTCATTTACGGAAATGGGCTATCGAGCACCAAATAGCTCATACGGCGTTAAAGGATGTTATGAAAATAATAAACTCAGACATTGGGGAAATGTTGCCAGAAGATCCGCGAACGCTGTTGAGGACTCCAAAGGAGATCATTTACACGAAATTGAGCAATGAGGGACTTTATTGGCACCACGGGTTTGAAAAGTGCATCCGGTACATATTTCGCGACATAAGACATTTTTAAGACATTTGTCCAGTATAAATATCTGTCACCCTTAATATTTTCTTTATATGGTTTCAACTTGTTAACATTTGATGTTATTTTTCTCAACAACGAAGTGGCGTAGTGGTAGAGTGCTGGAGTGGTATGCGGAAGGTTTCGAGTTCAAACCCAGGTAAGTAAAAATTTTTATAATTAAAATATAATTTAAATCATTACAGAATGCAGTGGAAAAGGTTTCGGGAGCTGACTGAGAGGAGGAATATATATAAAAATGTAATATAAATAAAAATAATGCAATACTAAACAAATACAAAGATAATATTTTTTTTTTAAATCTGTTTTTTTTTGTGCCTTTATATAGACATTAAAAAGGCTTGGCTAAGGCCTTTTTATAACATCTAAAGCAAGCTATTAGCAATAGCTGTCATAAAAAGGCTTGGGTAAGGTCTTTTTATAACATCTAAAGCAAGCTTTTAGCAATAGCTGTCATTAAAAGGCTTGGGTGAGGCCTTTTTATAACATCTAAAGCAAGCTATTAGCAATAGCTGTCATCAAATGGCTTTTGTAGGGCCTTTTTATGACATCCAAAGCAAGCTATTAGTATTAGAGCTGTCATAAAATAACCATCTGAGACAAGCTAAGTGCATTTAATGAAAAGCTATTTGCTGCTGTAACACCTGTCAACAAAGGTCTTATGGCAGTTATATAGCTTGCGTAATGTGCGCCAAAATTATTTGCATAAGGCCTCTTATTGTTTTTATAGCAGTCTGAAAATAGCTTGTTTAGAACCTTATACAAGTTAAATTGTTAGTTGGGAGGGGAAGTACGCTCCTGTCACGGTCGAAAGTGTTGAAAAAATTATTTTTATTTTGTTTCCACTAACTAAAACCTGAAAATAGCCCATTACTCGAAAAGTGGGCACGCAACTTTTGACACCAATCATGACATTTTTTTGAAGAGGGGAAGTACGCCCCTGTCACGGTCGAAAGTGTTGAAAAAATTATTTTTATTTTGTTTCCACTAACTAAAACCTGAAAATAGCCCATTACTCGAAAAGTGGGCGTTGCCTATGGTCAAGCTAGCTATCATATGAAAGCTTATGCTGGCACGCAACTTTTGACACCAATCATGATATCTTTCTGAAGAGGGGAAGTACGCCCCTGTCACGGTCGAAAGTGTTGAAAAAATTATTTTTATTTTGTTTCCACTAACTAAAACCTGAAAATAGCCCATTACTCGAAAAGTGGGCGTGACCAATGGTCAATCGAGGTATTATATGAAAGCTCATGCTGGCACGCAACTTTTGACACCAATCATGATATCTTTCTGAAGAGGGGCAGTACGCCCCTGTCATGGTCGAAAGTGTTGAAAAAATTATTTTTATTTTGTTTCCACTAACCTGAAAATAGCCCATTACTCGAAAAGTGGGCGTGGCCTATGGTCAAGCGGGGTATAATATGGAAGCTTATGCTGGCACGTAACTTTTGACTCCAATCATGATATTTTTCTGAAGAGGGGAAGTACGCCCCTGTCACGGTCGAAAGTGTTGAAAAAATTATTTGTTTCCACTAAGTAAAACCTGAAAAACGCCCATTACTCGAAAAGTTGGCGTGGCCCATGGTCAAGCGAGGTATCATATGAAAGCTTATGCTGGCACGCAACTTTTGACACCAATCGTGATATTTTTCTGAAGAGGGGAAGTACGCTCCTGTCACGGTCGAAAGTGTTGAAAAAATTATTTTTATTTTGTTTCCACTAACTAAAACCTGAAAATAGCCCATTACTCGAAAAGTGGGCGTGGCCTATGGTCAAGCGGGGAATAATATGGAAGCTTATGCTGGCACGTTACTTTTGACTCCAATCATGATATTTTTCTGAAGAGGGGAAGTACGCCCCTGTCACGGTCGAAAGTGTTGAAAAAATTATTTGTTTCCACTAAGTAAAACCTGAAAAACGCCCATTACTCGAAAAGTTGGCGTGGCCCATGGTCAAGCGAGGTATCATATGAAAGCTTATGCTGGCACGCAACTTTTGACACCAATCGTGATATCTTTCTGAAGAGGGGAAGTACACCCCTGTCACGGTCGAAAGTGTTGAAAAATTATTTTTATTTTGTTTCCACTAACTAAAACCTGAAAATAGCCCATTACTCGAAAAGTGGGCGTTGCCTATGGCCAAGCTAGCTATCATATGAAAGCTTATGCTGGCACGCAACTTGTGACACCAATCATGATATCTTTCTGAAGAGGGGAAGTACGCCCCTGTCACGGTCGAAAGTGTTGAAAAAATTATTTTTATTTTGTTTCCACTAATTAAAACCTGAAAATAGCCCAATACTCGAAAAGTGGGCGTGACCTATGGTCAATCGAGGTATTATATGAAAGCTTATGCTGGCACGCAACTTTTGACACCAATCATGATATCTTTCTGAAGAGAAGAAATACGCCCCTGTCACGGTCGAAAGTGTTGAAAAAATTATTTTTATTTTGTTTCCACTAACTAAAACCTGAAAATAGCCCATTACTCGAAAAGTGGGTGTGGACCATAGTCAAACGAGGTATTATATGAAAGCTTATGCTGGCACGCAACTTTTGACACCAATCATGATATCTTTCTGAAGAGGGGAAGTACGCCCATGTCATGGTCGAAAGTGTTGAAAAAAATATTTTTATTTTGTTTCCACTAACTAAAACCTGAAAATAGCCCATTACTCGAAAACTGGGCGTCGCCCATGGTCAAACGAGGTATCATATGATAGCTTATGCTAGCCCGCAACTTCTGACACCAATCATGATATCTTTCTGAAGAGGGGAAGTACGCCCCTGTCACGGTCGAAAGTGTTGAAAAAATTATTTTTATTTTGTTTCCACTAACTAAAACCTGAAAATAGCCCATTACTCGAAAAGTGGGCGTGGCCTATGGTCAAGCGGGGAATAAAATGGAAGCTTATGCTGGCACGTAACTTTTGACACCAATCATGATATTTTTCTGAAGAGGGGAAGTACGCCCCTGTCACGGTCGAAAGTGTTGAAAAAATTATTTGTTTCCACTAAGTAAAACCTGAAAAACGCCCATTACTCGAAAAGTGGGCGTAGCCAATGGTCAAGCGAGGTATCATATGAAAGCTTATGCTGGCACGCAACTTTTGACACCCATCGTGATATTTTTCTGAAGAGGGGAAGTACGCTCCTGTCACGGTCGAAAGTGGTGAAAAAATTATTTTTATTTTGTTTCCACTAACTAAAACCTGAAAATAGCCCATTACTCGAAAAGTGGGCGTAGCCAATGGTCAAGCGAGGTATCATATGAAAGCTTATGCTGGCACGTAACTTTTGACTCCAATCATGATATTTTTCTGAAGAGGGGAAGTACGCTCCTGTCACGGTCGAAAGTGTTGAAAAAATTATTTTTGTTTTGCTTCCACTAAGTAAAACCTGAAAAACGCCCATTACTCGAAAAGTTGGCGTGGCCTATGGTCAAGCGAGGTATAATATGAAAGCTTATGCTGGCACACAACTTTTGACACCAATCGTGATATTTTTCTGAAGAGGGGAAGTACGCTCCTGTCACGGTCGAAAGTGTTGAAAAAATTATTTTTATTTTGTTTCCACTAACTAAAACCTGAAAATAGCCCATTACTCGAAAAGTGGGCGTGGCCTATGGTCAAGCGGGTTATAATATGAAAGCTTATGCTGGCACGCAACTTTTGACACCAATCATGATATTTTTCTGAAGACGGGAAGTACGCCCCTGTCACGGTCGAAAGTGTTGAAAAAATTATTTTTATTTTGTTTCCACTAACTAAAACCTAAAAATAGCCCATTACTCGAAAAATGGGCAAGGCCAATGGTCAAGCGAGGTATCATATGAAAGCTTATGCTGGCACGAAACTTTTGACATCAATCATTGTATTTTTCTGATGAGGGGAAGTACGCTCCTGTCACGGTCGAAAGTGTTGAAAAAATTATTTTTATTTCGTTTCCACTAACTAAAACCTGAAAATAGCCCATTTCTCGAAAAGTTGGCATATTTTGCTGAAGAGGGGAAGTACGCTCCTGTGACGGTCGAAAGTGTTGAAAAAATTATTTTTATTTTGTTTCCACTAACTAAAACCTGAAAATAGCCCATTACTTGAAAAGTGGGCGCGGCCAATGGTAAGGCGAAGTATCATATGAAAGCTTATGCTAGCACGCAACTTTTGACAGCAATCATGATATTTTTCTGAAGAGGGGAAGTACGCTCCTGTCACGGTCGAAAGTGTTGAAAAAATTATTTTTATTTTGTTTCCACTATCCACAATCGAGGTATTATATGAAAGCTTATGTTGACACGCAACTTTTGACACCAATCATGATATTTTTCTGAACAGGGGAAGTACGCCCCTGTCACGGTCGAAAGTGTTGAAAAAAATTTTTTTATTTTGTTTCCACTAACTAAAACCTGAAAAACGCCCATTACTCGAAAAGTGGGCGTGGACTATGGTCAAGCCCAGTATCATTCATGCTGACACGCAACTTTTGATACCAATCATGATATTTTTCTGAAGAGGGGAAGTAAGCCCCTGTCACGGTCGAAAGTGTTGAACAAATTATTTTTATTTTTTTTCCACTAACTAAAACCTGAAAATAGCCCATTACTCGAAAAGTGGGCCTTGCATATGGTCAAGCGAGGTATCATATGAAAGCTTATGCTGGCACGCAACTTTTGACACCAATCATGATATCTTTGTGAAGAGAAGAAGTACGCCCCTGTCACGGTCGAAGGTGTTGAAAAAATTATTTTTATTTTGTTTCCACTAACTAAAACCTGAAAATAGCCCATTACTCGAAAAGTGGGCCTCGCATATGGTCAAGCGAGGTATCATATGAAAGCTTATGCTGGCACGCAACTTTTGACACTAATCATGATATCTTTGTGAAGAGAAGAAGTACGCCCCTGTCACGGTCGAAGGTGTTGAAAAAATTATTTTTATTTTGTTTCCACTAACTAAAACCTGAAAATAGCCCATTACTCGAAAAGTGGGCGTCGCCCATGGTCAAACGAGGTATTATGTGAAAGCTTATGCTGGAACGCAACTTTTGACACCAACCATGATATCTTTCTGAAGAGGGGAAGTACGCCCCTGTCACGGTCGAAAGTGTTGAACAAATTATTTTTATTTTGTTTCCACTAACTAAAACCTGAAAAACGCCCATTACTCGAAAAGTTATGCTGCCACGCAACTTTTGACACCAATCATGATATCTTTCTGAAGGGGGGAAGTGCGCCCTTGTCACGGTCGAAAGTGTTGAAAAACATATTTTTATTTTGTTTCCACTAACTAAAACCTGAAAAACGCCCATTACTCGAAAAGTGGGCCTCGCATATGGTCAAGCGAGGTATCATATGAAAGCTTATGCTGCCACGCAACTTTTGACACCAATCATGATATCTTTTTGAAGAGGGGAAGTACGCCCCTGTCACGGTCGAAAGTGTTGAAAAAATTATTTTTATTTTGTTTCCACTAATTAAAACCTGAAAAACGCCCATTACTCGAAAAGTTATGCTGCCTAGCAACTTTTGACACCAATCATGCTATCTTTCTGAAGAGGGGAAGTGCGCCCTTGTCACGGTCGAAAGTGTTGAAAAAAATATTTTTATTTTGTTTCCACTAACTAAAACCTGAAAAATGCCCATTACTCGAAAAGTGGCCTTGGCCCATGGTCAATCGAGGTATATTATGAAAGCGTATGCTGGCACGCAACTTTTGACACCAATCACGATATCTTTCTGAAGAGGGGAAGTACGCCACTGTCACGGTCGAAAGTGTTGAAAAAAATATTTTTATTTTGTTTCCACTAACTAAAACCTGAAAATAGCCCATTACTTGAAAAGTGGGCGCGGCCTATGGTCAAGCGAGGTATAATATAAAAGTTTATGCTGCCACGCAACTTTTGACACCAATCATGATATCTTTCTGAAGGGGGCAAGTACGCCCTTGTCACGGTCGAAAGTGTTGAAAAAAATATTTTTATTTTGTTTCCACTAACTAAAACCTGAAAATAGCCCATTACTCGAAAAGTGGGCGTCGCCCATGGTCAAGTGAGGTATCATATGAAAGCTTATGCTGGCGCGCAACTTTTGACTTCAATCGTGATATTTTTCTGAAGAGGGGAAGTACGCCCCTGTCATGGTCGAAAGTGGTGAAAAAATTATTTTTATTTTGTTTCCACTAACTAAAACCTGAAAATAGCAAATTACTCGAAAAGTGGGCGTTGACCATGGTCAATCGAGGTATCATATGAAAGCCTATGCTGGCACGCAACTTTTGACACCAATCATGATATCTTTCTGAAGAGGAGAAGTACGCCCCTGTCACGGTCGAAAGTGTTGAAAAAATTATTTTTATTTTGTTTTCACTAACTAAAACCTGAAAAACGCCCATTACTCGAAAAGTGGGCGTCACCTATGGTCAATCAAGGTATCATATGAAAGCTTATGCTGGCACGCAACTTTTGACACCAATCATGATATCTTTCTGAAGAGGGGAAGTACGCCCCTGTCACGGTCGAAAGTGTTGAAAAAATTATTTTTATTTTGTTTTCACTAACTAAAACCTGAAAAATGCCCATTACTCGAAAAGTGGGCGTGGCCAATGGTCAATCGAGGTATCATATGAAAGCCTATGCTGGCACGCAACTTTTGGTACCATTCATGATATCTTTCTGAAGAGGGGAAGTACGCCCCTGTCACGGTCGAAAGTGTTGAAAAAATTATTTTTATTTTGTTTTCAATAACTAAAACCTGAAAAACGCCCATTACTCAAAAAGTGGGCGTCGCCTATGGTCAATCAAGGTATCATATGAAAGCTTATGCTGGCACGCAACTTTTGACACCAATCATGATATCTTTCTGAAGAGGGGAAGTACGCCCCTGTCACGGTCGAAAGTGTTGAAAAAATTATTTTTATTTTGTTTCACTAACTAAAACCTGAAAAATGCCCATTACTCGAAAAGTGGGCGTGGCCCATGGTCAAGCGAGGTATCATATGAAAGCTTATGCTGGCACGCAACTTTTGACATCAATCATGATATTTTTCTGAAGAGGGGAAGTACGCCCCTGTCACGGTCGAAAGTGTTGAAAAAAATATTTTTATTTTGTTTCCACTAACTAAAACCTGAAAATAGCCCATTACTCGAAAAGTGGGCGTGGCCTATGGTAAAGCAAGGTATCGTATGAAAGTTTATGCTGGCACGCAACTTTTGACATTGTAATGAAGCATTACAACTCTTACCCCCCCCGCGCTACGAATTGCACTAAAAAATTACCAAAACAGCGACATGCTCCTATAGCATGCGATCACCACCAACGGCTGCTATCAACTGATAGGTGATTACCGAAAAGCAATGAGCCTATCAATCTATTTCACCACACTAACTAGAGGAGAACAACAACAACAACTTAGCGTGGTGGGAATTACGAAAGAAAATAAATAACAAGGAGAAAGAACTCCACTGAAAGCTACATCTGCATGACGATCAAGAACCTCAGTGGTGAGTTTATTCTTATAAAATAGAGCAAGACCCAGCACCCCCGCACCGCCTACCCTTCATGACCGATTGTAAGAAGGGAATTAGCCATGTGACGACGAGGTTCCAAATAACATCAACACTGAGCTGATATTAAACTAACTAACCAACCTCTTGCCGTCCGCCCCTCTATATTATTACGAAGTCATAAGGAAGAATACTGATTGAATGTCGTTCATAGAAAACAGTATCGTATGCAAGCTAAGCATAGGTGACATCATAAATAATGACTTTTTATGTAGGAATGTAAACTTCGAAGCCTTACAGCTCACACATAGTTCGTTCATGGAGCATGATAAGAGGACGACCTACAAACAGCAAAAGTCATGTTGTTGTGGGTACATCAAGACCAATTTACCAATTGATAAACAAGCCGAGTTTAATTTGAAAGACTTCCCCCCACCAGAGGTCCCAAATTAAAATAAACACATCATCCTTGCCAGATTCGTTTGTTGATTGCCGGATTCGTCCGTTGATTGCCTGGTCCGCCAGTTGATTGCCAGATTCGTCTGTTGATAGCCAGATTCGTCTGTTGATTGCCGGATTCATCCGTTGATTTGCCTGGTCCGCCAGTTGAATGCCAGATTCGTCTGTTGATAGCCAGATTCGTCTTTTGATTGCCGGATTCGTCCGTTGATTTGCCTGGTACGCCAGTTGAATGCCAGATTCGTCTGTTGATAGCCAGATTCGTCTGTTGATTGCCGGATTCGTCCGTTGATTTGCCTGGTCCGCCAGTTGAATGCCAGATTCGTCTGTTGATAGCCAGATTCGTCTGTTGATTGCCGGATTCGTCCGTTGATTTGCCTGGTCCGCCAGTTGATTGCCAGATTCGTCTGTTGATAGCCAGATTCGTCTGTTGATTGCCGGATTCGTCCGTTGATTTGCCTGGTCCGCCAGTTGAATGCCAGATTCGTCTGTTGATAGCCAGATTCGTCTGTTGATTGCCGGATTCGTCCGTTGATTTGCCTGGTCCGCCAGTTGATTGCCAGATTCGTCTGTTGATAGCCAGATTCGTCTGTTGATTGCCGGATTCGTCCGTTGATTTGCCTGGTCCGCCAGTTGAATGCCAGATTCGTCTGTTGATAGCCAGATTCGTCTGTTGATTGCCGGATTCGTTCGTTGATTTGCCTGGTCCGCGAGTTGATTGCCAGATTCGTCTGTTGATAGCCAGATTCGTCTGTTGATTGCCGGATTCGTCCGTTGATTTGCCTGGTCCGCCAGTTGATTGCCAGATTCGTCTGTTGATAGCCAGATTCGTCTGTTGATTGCCGGATTCGTCCGTTGATTTGCCTGGTCCGCCAGTTGATTGCCAGATTCGTCTGTTGATAGCCAGATTCGTCTGTTGATTGCCGGATTCGTCCGTTGATTTGCCTGGTCCGCCAGTTGATTGCCAGATTCGTCTGTTGATAGCCAGATTCGTCTGTTGATTGCCGGATTCGTCCGTTGATTTGCCTGGTCCGCCAGTTGATTGCCAGATTCGTCTGTTGTTAGCCAGATTCGTCTATTGATTGCCAGATTCGTCTGTTGATTGCCGGATTCGTCCGTTGATTGCCTGATCCGCCAGTTGATTGCCAGATTCGTCTGTTGATAGCCAGATTCGTCTGATGATTGCCGGATTCGTCCGTTGATTTTCCTGCTACCAGACACTTCACACAGTGCCGAAACAATCCTGCAACCTGACCTGTATCCGCTGTTGATGTCCGTGCTCATCATTGAGACTGAGATACTCCAAACCCCGTAAATGAAGAAGAAGTTCCAATAAAACACCGGACCGCTTACGAAGATCACACGAAATACTCAAGAAACAAAACATTTTATGAAATTTATGTAATTATGTTAAGATTTGGATTATATTAATAAAGATAGACTTAAAATCTAAAGTTCGTACTCTTTGGATACAAACCTTGGCAAACCGACGAGCTAAAACCTCGGCCTTTGATAAAAGTACCTCACAAATTGGCGCCCGAGCAGGGACTATAAAGTCTATCTATGTAAAACAAAAGAAAATCTAAATATACCGAACCGAACCGAACCGAAATAATTCCACGTGGTACTAACCGAAATATACCGAACCGAACCGAAAGAAATTCCACGTGGCACAAACCGAAAAATATACCGAACCGAACCAAAAAAAAATTTCCACGTGGCACAAACCAAAAACATACCGAACCGAACCGAAAGAAATTCCACGTGGTACTACCGAAATATACCGAACCGAAATAATTCCACGTGGTACTACCGAAAAATACCGAACCGAAATAATCCCACGTGGCACTAACCGAAATATACCGCACCGACCCGAAATAAAAACCCACCGAAATATACCGAATCAAAATAAAAAAAAGGCATACACCCGCTGAAGTAAAGCAAAAGGTTTTTCATGATGTCAGACAACAAAGAAGAATTCAACATTTTTGCCAGCATAGGAGAAATTTATTTGCTTAACAAAACGGAGTTGACTGAGCGAATGACGCGCTCAGGGCTGAATACGGAAGGTACGATGGCCGTACTGCGAGCTCGTTTCAGCGCCCACATAAAGGAAGCACGCACTCGAAAATCCACCCAGAACCTATGTGAGGAAGTGGAAAAACTCGTCATAGAACGTGAGTACAAAGCTGGAACGGAAAATTTACCATCCGAAAAGCTAGTGGACCCGCCAGCCACGATTGAGAGTAGTAAATTACCCGAACAATCGGCATACTCCAATTACTACTACTCCGTCCCAAACCTACCGATCCGAAACGTGCATACTTCCACGACTACCGCTCCTACCACTTCGGCGATGGTCGCGAACCCCGCAACGCCATACCCAGCCTTGTCCGAATATGATCGACTGACAAGATTACCTAAATATAAAGAATGGTACTATCCCCACAGTACAAACCAAAATCAAGGCCCATACGTAGTTACCACCTCGACTGGACCCCAACTACCAGAAACAAACCGTACCTGGCATGATTTGAGACCCTCAAACCCGTCTAATGATAGGTTTTCGATTAACCGTGAGGCTGAGGTGATGAATATTGTAAGGAAATGGGGCCTGAAGTTCGATTCTTCTGGGAATGCACTGGAGTTTATCGAACGCCTTGAAGAACTTACGGAGTGCTACAAAAAACATCCCAACGAAATGCTAAGAACCCTTCCGGAAATATTTAGAGGGAACGCTCTGGAATGGTTTCGCATAAACAGGGATAATTTTAGAACCTGGCTAGATTTCCACAAGGTTTTCTTAGAGCATTTCCTACCAGTCCGATTCATAAACAAATTGGAGGACGAAATCACCAAAAAGAGGCAAGGCCCTCGTGAAAAGGCTAAAGATTACATCCAGGCAACACAATACCTGATCCATCAACACCCCGCAATGAGAATAAACGAAAGTATTGACAGGATATATGACCGACTTAGGCCTGAATACCACCTTTATATTCGACGCAAGGATTTTCGAACCTTGGAAGAGCTGATAGGGTTAGCAGAAGAGTAAGAATATATTCAGAAGGAAAGCCAAAGTCAGGCACATACAAGTGTGGCCAGACCAATTCATAGAACCCCGCAAACACTGCCCCGACCCGCCGCAAACCCTTTTTCAGCATCACCGTCGGAACCATACGACCGTACGACCCACTGCTGGAATTGTAAACAGCGTGGGCACTCAAAAACAAACTGCCGCCGCCCCTTCCGCATGTTCTGCTCCTTTTGTGGAGAAGACGGGCGCATGACACGGGATTGTCCTTGTCATTCCCATAGAGCTTCTATGTTAAGCGACATGCCAAACACAGGTTCCAACCCAAACCCATTGCCGCAAGAGACAAGAAGCCAAAACTTGGCTGGAAGTGATCCATACCCTCCTGAAAACTCTTTGAAGGAAAATGTGGTAGAAGTCCAGGATGCAAGTGTTACTGAAACCACTGAAACTACAACAGCAGAAAGCGCCGGTACAAAAGCTATACCTACACAAACTGACACATTACTCTTATCAACCGACAGCTCACTAAAAGAAACACCGGCCGTTACACAACCGAACCCACCTCCACAAAAACCAAACCTAGAATTATGGACAGACCCAAGATGTTTTCTGCCTATTACCTTGTATGGGCATACCTTCACTGCTCTAGTAGACACCGGAGCTACCAAGTCTTTCATTAGCACCAAAGTGCGTGAGACCCTTAAACGGCTCAAGATAGCAGTACGCTACCAAAGGCACGCGATACACATGGCAAATGGTGCCCCAGTGATCAGTAGAGAACATTATCAAGTCACCATAACCGTGGGTGATAAACACATCACAGGAGAAGTAACTTACCTTAAACAACTCACCGATGCAGTAGTTCTTGGTATGGATATCCTGAAGGATTTGGACTTTAAAATGTCTATAGGGGACAAGGAGCTAATGATGACACAAAATCCGAATACTAATGTACAAGATCAGTTATGTCTCCTTGGAGGCCAACCCCTGTCACAGCTCCAACAAGACCTTCTTGACGATCTATTAGAACAAGAACTACCGAAATTTGATAAATTAAACAGAATTACCAACGCAGCTACCCACCGAATCACTTTGAAAAACAATGAACCCTTCAGGCAAAGATACTACCCGAGAAACCCCGCTATGCAAAAAGTGATAGACGAAGAAATAGATGAGCTGCTACGTACCGGTAAAATAGAACCCTCGAACAGCCCTTACAGCTCCCCAATAGTATTGGTGAAAAGGCAAATCAACGGACGAATCCGGCAATCAACAGACGAATCTGGCTATCAACAGACGAATCTGGCAATCAACTGGCGGACCAGGCAAATCAACGGACGAATCCGGCAATCAACAGACGAATCTGGCTATCAACAGACGAATCTGGCAATCAACTGGCGGACCAGGTAAATCAACGGACGAATCCGGCAATCAACAGACGAATCTGGCTATCAACAGACGAATCTGGCAATCAACTGGCGGACCAGGTAAATCAACGGACGAATCCGGCAATCAACAGACGAATCTGGTAATATCTTCTCTGGTTGACCCTTTACTCTAAAGACCCCTTACCACTGGTGGGGGGAAGTCTTTAGTCGGTATCAGATCTGCTCTCGGCGGCGGCGGTCTCGATACTGATCCTTCAGTTTCTATGACGGTCTTTTATATCCCTTTCTGGTTAAACCATACGTAAGCTGTATAACTACGAAGTTTAAATTTCCAAGCAGTAGCACATCGCTGTCGAGTGTCGACCACGTAGACCAGGGAAAGGTGCGGGCGTAGCGCGGGCAACATATATTTATATATGTTGTTTTATGCAATCGTGATATTTTTCTGAAGAGGGGAAGTACGCCCCTGTCACGGTCGAAAGTGTTGACAAAAATATTTTTATTTTGTTTCCACTAACTTAAACCTGAAAAACGCCCATTACTCGAAAAGTGGGCGTGGACCATGTTCAAGTGCAGTATTGTATGAAAGCTTATGCTGGCACGCAACTTTTGATACCAATCATGATATTTTTCTGAAGAGGGGAAGTAGGCTCCTGTCACGGTCGAAAGTGTTGAAAAAATTATTTTTATTTTGTTTCCACTAACTAAAACCTGAAAATAGCCCATTACTCAAGAAGTGGGCGTCGCCCATGGCCAGGCGAGGTATCATAAGCTTATGTTGGCACGCAACTTTTGACACCAATCATGATATCTTTCTGAAGAGGGGAAGTACGCTCCTGTCACGGTCGCAAGTGTTGAAAAAATTATTTGTATTTTGTTTCCACTAACAAAAACCTGAAAATAGCCCATTACTCGAAAAGTGGCCGTGGCCCATGGTCAAGCGAGGTATAATATAAAAGTTTATGCTGCCACGCAACTTTTGACACCAATCATGATATCTTTCTGAAGGGGGCAAGTACGCCCTTGTCACGGTCGAAAGTGTTGAAAAAAATATTTTTATTTTGTTTCCACTAACTTAAACCTGAAAATAGCCCATTACTCGAAAAGTGGGCGTGGCCTATGGTCAATCAAGGTATCATATGAAAGCCTATGCTGGCACGCAACTTTTGACACCAATCGTGATATCTTTCTGAAGAGGGGAAGTACGCCCCTGTCACGGTCGAAAGTGTTGAAAAAATTATTTTTATTTTGTTTTCACTAACTAAAACCTGAAAAACGCCCATTACTCGAAAAGTGGCCGTGGCCCATGGCCAATCAAGGTATCATATGAAAGCTTATGCTGGCGCGCAACTTTTGACACCAATCATGATATCTTTCTGAAGAGGGGAAGTACGCCCCTGTCACGGTCGAAAGTGTTGAAAAAATTATTTTTATTTTGTTTTCACTAACTAAAACCTGAAAAATGCCCATTACTCGAAAAGTGGGCGTGACCCATGGTCAAGCGAGGTATCATTTGAAAGCTTATGCTGGCACGCAACTTTTGAAACCAAACATGATATCTTTCTGAGGAGAAGAAGTACGCCTCTGTCACGGTCGAAAATGTTGAAAAAATTATTTTTATTTTGTTTCCACTAACTAAAACCTGAAAATAGCCCATTACTCGAAAAGTGGGCGTGGCCCATGGTCAAACGAGGTGTCATATGAAAGCCTATGCTGGCACGCAACTTTTGACACCAATCGTGATATCTTTCTGAAGAGGAAAGTACGCCCCTGTCACGGTCGAAAGTGTTGAAAAAATTATTTTTATTTTGTTTTCACTAACTAAAACCTGAAAAATACCCATTACTCGAAAAGTGGGCGTGGCCCATGGTCAAGCGAGAAATCATATGAAAGCTTATGCTGGCAGGCAATTTTTGACATCAATCATGATATTTTTCTGAAGAGGGGAAGTATGCCCCTGTCACGGTCGAAAGTGTTGAAAAAAATATTTTTATTTTGTTTCCACTAACTAAAACCTGAAAATAGCCCATTACTCGAAAAGTGGGCGTGACCTATGGTCAAGCGAGGTATCATTTGAAAGCCTATGCTGGCACGCAACTTTTGAAACCAAACATGATATCTTTCTGAGGAGGGGAAGTACGCCCCTGTCACGGTCGAAAGAGTTGAAAAAATTATTCTTATTTTGTTTCCACTAACTAAAACCTGAAAATAGCCCATTACTCGACAAGTGGGCGTGGCCCATGGCGAAGCAAGGTATCATATGAAAGCTTATGCTAGCGCGCAACTTTTGACACCAATCATAATATCTTTCTGAAGAGAAGAAGTACGCCTCTGTCACGGTCGAAAGTGTTGAAAAAATTATTTTTATTTTGTTTCCACTAACTAAAACCTGAAAATAGCCCATTACTCGAAAAGTGGGCGTGGCCCATGGTCAAACGAGGTATTATATGAAAGCTTATGCTGGCACGCAACTTTTAATACCAATCATGATATCTTTCTGAAGAGGGGAAGTACGCCCCTGTCACGGTCGAAAGTGTTGAATAAAATATTTTTATTTTGTTTCCACTAACTAAAACCTGAAAATAGCCCATTACTCGACAAGTGGGCGTGGCCCATGGTCAAGCAAGGTATCATATGAAAGCTTATGCTAGCGCGCAACTTTTGACATCAATCATGATATCTTTCTGAAGGGGGAAAAACGCCCTTGTCACGGTCGAAAGTGTTGAAAAAAATATTTTTATTTGTTTCCACTAACTAAAACCTAAAAATAGCCCATTACTCGAAAAGTGGGCGTGGCCTATGGTAAAGCAAGGTATCGTATGAGAGCCTATGCTGGCACGCAACTTTTGATACCAATCATGATATTTTTCTGAATAGGGGAAGTACGCTCCTGTCACGGTCGAAAGTGTTGAAAAAATTATTTTTATTTTGTTTCCACTAACTAAAACGTGAAAATAGCCCATTACTCAAAAAGTGGGCGTCGCCCATGGCCAGGCGAGGTATCATAAGCTTATGTTGGCACGCAACTTTTGACACCAATCATGATATTTTTTTCTGAAGAGGGGAAGTACGCTCCTGTCACGGTCGGAAGTGTTGAAAAAATTATTTGTATTTTGTTTCCACTAACAAAAACCTGAAAATAGCCCATTACTCGAAAAGTGGGCGCGGCCTATGGTCAAGTGAGGTATCAAATGAAAGCTTATGCTAGCACGCAACTTTTGACACCAATCAGGATATCTTTCTGAAGAGGGGAAGAACGCCCCTGTCACGGTCGAAAGTGTTGAAAAAATTATTTTTGTATTGTTTCCACTAACTAAAACCTGAAAATAGCCCATTACTCGAAAAGTGGGAGTATCCCATGGTCAACCGAGGTATTCTATGAAAGCCTATGCTGGTACGCAACTTTTGACACCAATCATGATATCTTTCTGAAGAGGGGAAGTACGCCCCTGTCACGGTCAAAAGTGTTGAAAAAATTATTTTTATTTTGTTTTCACTAACTAAAACCTGAAAAATGCCCATTACTCGAAAAGTGGGTGCGGCCTATGGTCAATCGAGGTATCGTATGAAAGCCTATGCTGGCACGCAACTTTTGACACCAATCATGATATCTTTCTGAAGAGGGGAAGTACGCCCCTTTCACGGTCGAAAGTGTTGAAAAAATTATTTTTATTTTGTTTTCACTAACTAAAACCTGAAAAACGCCCATTACTCGAAAAGTGGGCGACGCCTATGGCCAATCAAGGTATCATATGAAAGCTTATGCTGGCACGCAACTTTTGACACCAATCATGATATCTTTCTGAAGAGGGGAAGTACGCCCCTGTCACGGTCGAAAGTGTTGAAAAATTATTTTTATTTTGTTTTCACTAACTAAAACCTGAAAAATGCCCATTACTCGAAAAGTGGGCGTGGCCCATGGTCAAGCGAGAAATCATATGAAAGCTTATGCTGGCACGCAACTTTTGACATCAATCGTGATATTTTTCTGAAGAGGAGAAGTACGCCCCTGTCACGGTCGAAAGTGTTGAAAAAAATATTTTTATTTTGTTTCCACTAACTCAAAAAGTAGGCGTGGACCATGTTCCAGTGCAGTATTGTATGAAAGCTTATGCTGGCACGCAACTTTTGATACCAATCGTGATATTTTTCTGAAGAGGGGAAGTACGCTCCTGTCACGGTCAAAAGTGTTGAAAAAATTATTTTTATTTTGTTTCCACTAACTTAAACCTGAAAATAGCCCATTACTCAAGAAGTGGGCGTCGCCCATGGCCAGGCGAGGTATCATAAGCTTATGTTGGCACGCAACTTTTGACACCAATCATGATATTTTTCTGAAGAGGGGAAGTACGCTCCTGTCACGGTCGCAAGAGTTGAAAAAATTATTTGTATTTTGTTTAAGCTAACTAAAACCTGAAAATAGCCCATTACTCGAAAACTGGCCGTGGCCCATGGTCAAGCGAGGTACAATATAAAAGTTTATGCTGCCACGCAACTTTTGACACCAATCATGATATCTTTCTGAAGGGGGCAAGTACGCCCTTGTCACGGTCGAAAGTGTTGAAAAAAACATTTTTATTTTGTTTCCACTAACTTAAACCTGAAAATAGCCCATTACTCGAAAAGTGGGCGTGGCCTATGGTCAATCAATGTATCATATGAAAGCCTATGCTGGCACGCAACTTTTGACACCAATCGTGATATCTTTCTGAAGAGGGGAAGTACGCCCCTGTCACGGTCGAAAGTGTTGAAAAAATTATTTTTATTTTGTTTTCACTAACTAAAACCTGAAAAACGCCCATTACTCGAAAAGTGGCCGTGGCCCATGGTCAAGCAAGGTATCATATGACAGCTTATGCTAGCACGCAACTTTTGACACCAATCATAATATCTTCTTGAAGAGAAGAAGGACGCCTCTGTCACGGTCGAAAGTGTTGAAAAAATTATTTTTATTTTGTTTCCACTAACTAAAACCTGAAAATAGCCCATTACTCGAAAAGTGGCCGTGGCCCATGGTCAAGCGAGGTATAATATAAAAGTTTATGCTGCCACGCAACTTTTGACACCAATCATGATATCTTTCTGAAGGGGGCAAGTACGCCCTTGTCACGGTCGAAAGTGTTGAAAAAAATATTTTTATTTTGTTTCCGCTAACTAAAACCTGAAAATAGCCCATTACTCGAAAAGTGGGCGTGGCCTATGGTAAAGCAAGGTATCGTATGAGAGCCTATGCTGGCACGCAACTTTTGACACCAATCATGATATCTTTCTGAAGAGGGGAAGTACGCCCCTGTCACGGTCGAAAGTGTTGAAAAAATTATTTTTATTTTGTTTTCACTAACTTAAACCTGAAAAATGCCCATTACTCGAAAAGTGGGCGTGGCCCATGGTCAAGCGAGAAATCTTATGAAAGCTTATGCTGGCAGGCAACTTTTGACATCAATCATGATATTTTTCTGAAGAGGGGAAGTATGCCCCTGTCACGGTCGAAAGTGTTGAAAAAAATATTTTTATTTTGTTTCCACTAACTAAAACCTGAAAATAGCCCATTACTCGAAAATTGGGCGTGGCCTATAGTAAAGCAAAGTATCGTATGAAAGCTTATGCTGGCCCGCAACTTTTGACGTCAATCGTGATATTTTTCTGAAGAGGGGAAGTACGCCCCTGTCACGGTCGAAAGTGTTGAATAAAATATTTTTATTTTGTTTCCACTAACTAAAACCTGAAAATAGCCCATTACTCGACAAGTGGGCGTGGCCCATGGTCAAGCAAGGTATCATATGAAAGCTTATGCTAGCGCGCAACTTTTGACATCAATCATGATATCTTTCTGAAGGGGGAAAAACGCCCTTGTCACGGTCGAAAGTGTTGAAAAAAATATTTTTATTTGTTTCCACTAACTAAAACCTAAAAATAGCCCATTACTCGAAAAGTGGGCGTGGCCTATGGTAAAGCAAGGTATCGTATGAGAGCCTATGCTGGCACGCAACTTTTGATACCAATCATGATATTTTTCTGAATAGGGGAAGTACGCTCCTGTCACGGTCGAAAGTGTTGAAAAAATTATTTTTATTTTGTTTCCACTAACTAAAACGTGAAAATAGCCCATTACTCAAAAAGTGGGCGTCGCCCATGGCCAGGCGAGGTATCATAAGCTTATGTTGGCACGCAACTTTTGACACCAATCATGATATTTTTTTCTGAAGAGGGGAAGTACGCTCCTGTCACGGTCGGAAGTGTTGAAAAAATTATTTGTATTTTGTTTCCACTAACAAAAACCTGAAAATAGCCCATTACTCGAAAAGTGGGCGCGGCCTATGGTCAAGTGAGGTATCAAATGAAAGCTTATGCTAGCACGCAACTTTTGACACCAATCAGGATATCTTTCTGAAGAGGGGAAGAACGCCCCTGTCACGGTCGAAAGTGTTGAAAAAATTATTTTTGTATTGTTTCCACTAACTAAAACCTGAAAATAGCCCATTACTCGAAAAGTGGGAGTATCCCATGGTCAAACGAGGTATTCTATGAAAGCCTATGCTGGTACGCAACTTTTGACACCAATCATGATATCTTTCTGAAGAGGGGAAGTACGCCCCTGTCACGGTCAAAAGTGTTGAAAAAATTATTTTTATTTTGTTTTCACTAACTAAAACCTGAAAAATGCCCATTACTCGAAAAGTGGGTGCGGCCTATGGTCAATCGAGGTATCGTATGAAAGCCTATGCTGGCACGCAACTTTTGACACCAATCATGATATCTTTCTGAAGAGGGGAAGTACGCCCCTTTCACGGTCGAAAGTGTTGAAAAAATTATTTTTATTTTGTTTTCACTAACTAAAACCTGAAAAACGCCCATTACTCGAAAAGTGGGCGACGCCTATGGCCAATCAAGGTATCATATGAAAGCTTATGCTGGCACGCAACTTTTGACACCAATCATGATATCTTTCTGAAGAGGGGAAGTACGCCCCTGTCACGGTCGAAAGTGTTGAAAAATTATTTTTATTTTGTTTTCACTAACTAAAACCTGAAAAATGCCCATTACTCGAAAAGTGGGCGTGGCCCATGGTCAAGCGAGAAATCATATGAAAGCTTATGCTGGCACGCAACTTTTGACATCAATCGTGATATTTTTCTGAAGAGGAGAAGTACGCCCCTGTCACGGTCGAAAGTGTTGAAAAAAATATTTTTATTTTGTTTCCACTAACTCAAAAAGTAGGCGTGGACCATGTTCCAGTGCAGTATTGTATGAAAGCTTATGCTGGCACGCAACTTTTGATACCAATCGTGATATTTTTCTGAAGAGGGGAAGTACGCTCCTGTCACGGTCAAAAGTGTTGAAAAAATTATTTTTATTTTGTTTCCACTAACTTAAACCTGAAAATAGCCCATTACTCAAGAAGTGGGCGTCGCCCATGGCCAGGCGAGGTATCATAAGCTTATGTTGGCACGCAACTTTTGACACCAATCATGATATTTTTCTGAAGAGGGGAAGTACGCTCCTGTCACGGTCGCAAGAGTTGAAAAAATTATTTGTATTTTGTTTAAGCTAACTAAAACCTGAAAATAGCCCATTACTCGAAAACTGGCCGTGGCCCATGGTCAAGCGAGGTACAATATAAAAGTTTATGCTGCCACGCAACTTTTGACACCAATCATGATATCTTTCTGAAGGGGGCAAGTACGCCCTTGTCACGGTCGAAAGTGTTGAAAAAAACATTTTTATTTTGTTTCCACTAACTTAAACCTGAAAATAGCCCATTACTCGAAAAGTGGGCGTGGCCTATGGTCAATCAATGTATCATATGAAAGCCTATGCTGGCACGCAACTTTTGACACCAATCGTGATATCTTTCTGAAGAGGGGAAGTACGCCCCTGTCACGGTCGAAAGTGTTGAAAAAATTATTTTTATTTTGTTTTCACTAACTAAAACCTGAAAAACGCCCATTACTCGAAAAGTGGCCGTGGCCCATGGTCAAGCAAGGTATCATATGACAGCTTATGCTAGCACGCAACTTTTGACACCAATCATAATATCTTCTTGAAGAGAAGAAGGACGCCTCTGTCACGGTCGAAAGTGTTGAAAAAATTATTTTTATTTTGTTTCCACTAACTAAAACCTGAAAATAGCCCATTACTCGAAAAGTGGCCGTGGCCCATGGTCAAGCGAGGTATAATATAAAAGTTTATGCTGCCACGCAACTTTTGACACCAATCATGATATCTTTCTGAAGGGGGCAAGTACGCCCTTGTCACGGTCGAAAGTGTTGAAAAAAATATTTTTATTTTGTTTCCGCTAACTAAAACCTGAAAATAGCCCATTACTCGAAAAGTGGGCGTGGCCTATGGTAAAGCAAGGTATCGTATGAGAGCCTATGCTGGCACGCAACTTTTGACACCAATCATGATATCTTTCTGAAGAGGGGAAGTACGCCCCTGTCACGGTCGAAAGTGTTGAAAAAATTATTTTTATTTTGTTTTCACTAACTTAAACCTGAAAAATGCCCATTACTCGAAAAGTGGGCGTGGCCCATGGTCAAGCGAGAAATCATATGAAAGCTTATGCTGGCAGGCAACTTTTGACATCAATCATGATATTTTTCTGAAGAGGGGAAGTATGCCCCTGTCACGGTCGAAAGTGTTGAAAAAAATATTTTTATTTTGTTTCCACTAACTAAAACCTGAAAATAGCCCATTACTCGAAAATTGGGCGTGGCCTATAGTAAAGCAAAGTATCGTATGAAAGCTTATGCTGGCCCGCAACTTTTGACGTCAATCGTGATATTTTTCTGAAGAGGGGAAGTACGCCCCTGTCACAGTCGAAAGTGTTGAAAAAAATATTTTAATTTTGTTTCCACTAACTTAAACCTGAAAAACGCCCATTACTCGAAAAGTAGGCGTGGACCATGTTCAAGTGCAGTATTGTATGAAAGCTTATGCTGGCACGAAACTTTTGATACCAATCATGATATTTTTCTGAAGAGGGGAAGTACGCTCCTGTCACGGTCGAAAGTGTTGAAAAAATTATTTTTATTTTGTTTCCACTAACTAAAACGTGAAAATAGTCCATTACTCAAAAAGTGGGCGTCGCCCATGGCCAGGCGAGGTATCATAAGCTTATGTTGGCACGCAACTTTTGACACCAATCATGATTTTTTTCTGAAGAGGGGAAGTACGCTCCTGTCACGGTCGCAAGGGTTGAAAAAATTATTTGTATTTTGTTTCCACTAACAAAAACCTGAAAATAGCCCATTACTCGAAAAGTGGGCGCGGCCTATGGTCAAGCGAGGTATCAAATGAAAGCTTATGCTAGCACGCAACTTTTGACACCAATCAGGATATCTTTCTGAAGATCGGAAGTACGCCCCTGTCACGGTCGAAAGTGTTGAAAAAATTATTTTTGTTTTGTTTCCACTAACTAAAACCTGAAAATAGCCCATTACTCGAAAAGTGGGAGTATCCCATGGTCAAACGAGGTATTCTATGAAAGCCTATGCTGGCACGCAACTTTTGACACCAATCATGATATCTTTCTGAAGAGGGGAAGTACGCCCCTGTCACGGTCGAAAGTGTAGAAAAAATTATTTTTATTTTGTTTTCACTAACTAAAACCTGAAAAACGCCCATTACTCGAAAAGTGGCCGTGGCCCATGGTCAATCAAGGTATCATATGAAAGCTTATGCTGGCACGCAACTTTTGACACCAATCATGATATCTTTCTGAAGAGGGGAAGTACGCCCCTGTCACGGTCGAAAGTGTTGAAGAAATTATTTTTATTTTGTTTCCACTAACTAAAACCTGAAAATAGCCCATTACTCAAAAAGTGGGCATCGCCCATGGCCAGGCGAGTTATTATAAGCTTATGTTGGCACGCAACTTTTGAGACCAATCATGATATTTTTCTGAAGAGGGGAAGTACGCTCCTGTCACGGTCGCAAGTGTTGAAAAAATTATTTGTATTTTGTTTCCACTAACAAAAACCTGAAAATAGCCCATTACTCGAAAAGTGGGCGCGGCCTATGGTCAAGCGAGGTATCAAATGAAAGCTTATGCTAGCACGCAACTTTTGACACCAATCAGGATATCTTTCTGAAGAGGGGAAGTACGCCCCTGTCACGGTCGAAAGTGTTGAAAAAATTATTTTTGTTTTGTTTCCACTAACTAAAACCTGAAAATAGCCCATTACTCGAAAAGTGGGAGTATCCCATGGTCAAGCGAGGTATTCTATGAAAGCTTATGCTGGCACGCAACTTTTGAAACCAATCATGATATCTTTCTGAAGAGGGGAAGTACGCCCCTGTCACGGTCGAAAGAGTTGAAAAAAATATTTTTTTTTTGTTTCCACTAACTAAAACCTGAAAATAGCCCATTCTCGAAGAGTGGGCGTGGTCTATGGTCAAGCGAGGTATCATATGAAAGCTTATGCTGGCACGCAACTTTTGACACCAATCATGATATCTTTCTGAAGAGGGGGAGTACGCCCCTGTCATGGTCGAAAGTGGTGAAAAAATTATTTTTATTTTGTTTAAGCTAACTAAAACCTGAAAATAGCAAATTACTCGAAAAGTGGGCGTTGGCCGTGGTCAATCGAGGTATCGTATGAAAGCCTATGATGGCACGCAACTTTTGACACCAATCATGATATCTTTCTGAAGAGGGGAAGTACGCCCCTGTCACGGTCGAAAGTGTTGAAAAAATTATTTTTATTTTGTTTCACTAACTAAAACCTGAAAAATGCCCATTACTCGAAAAGTGGGCGTGGCCCATGGTCAAGCGAGGTATCATATGAAAGCTTATGCTGGCACGCAACTTTTGACATCAATCGTGATATTTTTCTGAAGAGGGGAAGTACGCCCCTCTCACGGTCGAAAGTGTTGACAAAAATATTTTTATTTTGTTTCCACTAACTTAAACCTGAAAAACGCCCATTACTCGAAAAGTGGGCGTGGACCATGTTCAAATGCAGTATTGTATGAAAGCTTATGCTGGCACGCAACTTTTGACACCAATCATGATATCTTTCTGAAGAGGGGAAGTACGCCCCTGTCACGGTCGAAAGTGTTGAAAAAATTATTTTTATTTTGTTTTCACTAACTAAAACCTGAAAAACGCCCATTTCGCGAAAAGTGGGCATCGCCTATGGCCAATCAAGGTATCATATGAAAGCTTATGCTGGCACGCAACTTTTGACATCAATCATGATATCTTTCTGAAGAGGGGAAGTACGCCCCTGTCACGGTCGAAAGTGTTGAAAAAATTATTTTTATTTTGTTTCACTAACTAAAACCTGAAAAATGCCCATTACTCGAAAAGTGGGCGTGGCCCATGGTCAAGCGAGGTATCATATGAAAGCTTATGCTGGCACGCAACTTTTGACATCAATCGTGATATTTTTCTGAAGAGGGGAAGTACGCCCCTCTCACGGTCGAAAGTGTTGACAAAAATATTTTTATTTTGTTTCCACTAACTTAAACCTGAAAAACGCCCATTACTCGAAAAGTGGGCGTGGACCATGTTCAAATGCAGTATTGTATGAAAGCTTATGCTGGCACGCAACTTTTGATACCAATCATGATATTTTTCTGAAGAGGGCAAGTACGCTGCTGTCACGGTCGAAAGTGTCAAAAATTAAAATAGCCCATTACTCAAAAAGAGGGGAAGTACGCTCCTGTCACGGTCGCAAGTGTTGAAAAAATTATTTGTATTTTGTTTCCACTAACAAAAACCTGAAAATAGCCCATTACTCGAAAAGTGGCCGTGGCCCATGGTCAAGCGAGCTATAATATAAAAGTTTATGCTGCCAGGCAACTTTTGACACCAATCATGATATCTTTCTGAAGGGGGCAAGTACGCCCTTGTCACGGTCGAAAGTGTTGAAAAAAATATTTTTATTTTGTTTCCACTAACTAAAACCTGAAAAACGCCCATTACTCGAAAAGTGGCCGTGGCCCATGGTCAATCAAGGTATCATATGAAAGCTTATGCTGGCACGCAACTTTTGACACCAATCATGATATCTTTCTGAGGAGGGGAAGTACGCCCCCGTCACGGTCGAAAGAGTTGAAAAAATTATTTTTATTTTGTTTCCACTAACTAAAACCTGAAAAAAGCCCATTACTCGACACGTGGGCGTGACCCATGGTGAAGCAAGGTATCATATGAAAGCTTATGCTAGCACGCAACTTTTGACACCAAACATGATATCTTTCTGAAGGGGGCAACTACGCCCTTGTCACGGTCGAAAGTGTTGAAAAAAATATTTTTATTTTCTTTCCACTAACTAAAACCTGAAAAACGCCCATTACTCGAAAAGTGGCCGTGGCCCATGGTCAATCAAGGTATCATGTGAAAGCTTATGCTGGCACGCAACTTTTGACATCAATCATGATATCTTTCTGAAGAGGGGAAGTACGCCCCTGTCACGGTCGAAAGTGTTGAAAAAAATATTTTTATTTTGTTTCCACTAACTAAAACCTGAAAAACGCCCATTACTCGAAAAGTGGCCGTGGCCCATGGTCAAGCGAGGTATCATTTGAAAGCTTATGCTGGCACGCAACTTTTGACACCAAACATGATATCTTTCTGAGGAGGGGAAGTACGCCCCCGTCACGGTCGAAAGAGTTGAAAAAATTATTTTTATTTTGTTTCCACTAACTAAAACCTGAAAAAAGCCCATTACTCGACAAGTGGGCGTGGCCCATGGTCAAGCAAGGTATCATATGAAAGCTTATGCTAGCACGCAACTTTTGACACCAAACATGATATATTTCTGAGGAGGGGAAGTACGCTCCTGTCACGGTCGAAAGTGTTGAAAAAAATATTTTTATTTTGTTTCCACTAACTAAAACTTGAAAATAGCCCATTACTCGCAAAGTGGGCGTGGCCTATGGTAAAACAAGGTATCTTTTGAAAGCTTATGCTGGCACGCAACTTTTGACATCAATCGTGATATTTTTCTGAAGAGGGGAAGTACGCCCCTGTCACGGTCGAAAGTGTTGACAAAAATATTTTTATTTTGTTTCCACTAACTTAAACCTGAAAAACGCCCATTACTCGAAAAGTGGGCGTGGACCATGTTCAAATGCAGTATTGTATGAAAGCTTATGCTCGCACGCAACTTTTGATACCAATCATGATATTTTTCTGAAGAGGGGAAGTACGCTCCTGTCACGGTCGAAAGTGTCGAAAAATGAAAATAGCCCATTACTCAAAAAGAGGGGAAGTACGCTCCTGTCACGGTCGCAAGTGTTGAAAAAATTATTTGTATTTTGTTTCCACTAACAAAAACCTGAAAATAGCCCATTACTCGAAAAGTGGCCGTGGCCCATGGTCAAGCGAGCTATAATATAAAAGTTTATGCTGCCACGCAACTTTTGACACCAATCATGATATCTTTCTGAAGGTATCATATGAAAGCTTATGCTGGCACGCAACTTTTGACACCAATCATGATATCTTTCTGAAGAGGGGAAGTACGCCCCTGTCACGGTCGAAAGTGTTGAAAAAATTATTTTTATTTTGTTTTCACTTACTAAAACCTGAAAAATGCCCAATACTCGAAAAGTGGGCGTGGCCCATGGTCAAGCGAGGTATCATTTGAAAGCTTATGCTGGCACGCAACTTTTGACCTCAAACATGATATCTTTCTGAGGAGGGGAAGTACGCCCCTGTCACGGTCGAAAGAGTTGAAAAAATTATTTTTATTTTGTTTCCACTAACTAAAACCTGAAAAAAGCCCATTACTCGACAAGTGGGCGTGGCCTATGGTCAAACGAGGTATTATATGAAAGCTTATGCTGCCACGCAACTTTTGACACCAGTCATGATATCTTTCTGAAGGGGGCAAGTACGCCCTTGTCACGGTCGAAAGTGTTGAAAAAAATATTTTTATTTTGTTTCCACTAACTAAAACCTGAAAATAGCCCATTACTCGAAAAGTGGGCGTGGCCCATGGTCAAGCGAGGTATAATATAAAAGTTTATGCTGCCACGCAACTTTTGACACCAGTCATGATATCTTTCTGAAGGGGGCAAGTACGCCCTTGTCACGGTCGAAAGTGTTGAAAAAAATATTTTTATTTTGTTTCCACTAACTAAAACCTGAAAATAGCCCATTACTCGAAAAGTGGGCGTGGCCCATGGTCAAGCGAGGTATAATATAAAAGTTTATGCTGCCACGCAACTTTTGACACCAGTCATGATATCTTTCTGAAGGGGGCAAGTACGCCCTTGTCACGGTCGAAAGTGTTGAAAAAAATATTTTTATTTTGTTTCCACTAACTAAAACCTGAAAATAGCCCATTACTCGAAAAGTGGGCGTGGCCCATGGTCAAGCGAGGTATAATATAAAAGTTTATGCTGCCACGCAACTTTTGACACCAGTCATGATATCTTTCTGAAGGGGGCAAGTACGCCCTTGTCACGGTCGAAAGTGTTGAAAAAAATATTTTTATTTTGTTTCCACTAACTAAAACCTGAAAATAGCCCATTACTCGAAAAGTGGGCGTGGCCCATGGTCAAGCGAGGTATAATATAAAAGTTTATGCTGCCACGCAACTTTTGACACCAGTCATGATATCTTTCTGAAGGGGGCAAGTACGCCCTTGTCACGGTCGAAAGTGTTGAAAAAAATATTTTTATTTTGTTTCCACTAACTAAAACCTGAAAATAGCCCATTACTCGAAAAGTGGGCGTGGCCTATGGTAAAGCAAGGTATCGTATGAAAGCCTATGCTGGCACGCAACTTTTGACACCAATCATGATATCTTTCTGAAGAGGGGAAGTACGCCCCTGTCACGGTCGAAAGTGTTGAAAAAATTATTTTTATTTTGTTTTCACTAACTAAAACCTGAAAAATGCCCATTACTCGAAAAGTGGGCGTGGCCCATGGTCAAGCGAGAAATCATATGAAAGCTTATGCTGGCAGGCAACTTTTGACATCAATCATGATATTTTTCTGAAGAGGGGAAGTATGCCCCTGTCACGGTCGAAAGTGTTGACAAAAATATTTTTATTTTGTTTCCACTAACTTAAACCTGAAAAACGCCCATTACTCGAAAAGTGGGCGTGGACCATGTTCAAATGCAGTATTGTATGAAAGCTTATGCTGGCACGCAACTTTTGATACCAATCATGATATTTTTCTGAAGAGGGGAAGTACGCTCCTGTCACGGTCGAAAGTGTCGAAAAATGAAAATAGCCCATTACTCAAAAAGAGGGGAAGTACGCTCCTGTCACGGTCGCAAGTGTTGAAAAAATTATTTGTATTTTGTTTCCACTAACAAAAACCTGAAAATAGCCCATTACTCGAAAAGTGGCAGTGGGCCATGATCAATCAAGGTATCATATGAAAGCTTATGCTGGCACGCAACTTTTGACATCAATCATGATATCTTTCTGAAGAGGGGAAGTACGCCCCTGTCACGGTCGAAAGTGTTGAAAAAATTATTTTTATTTTGTTTTCACTAACTAAAACCTGAAAAACGCCCATTACTCGAAAAGTGGGCGTGGCCCATGGTCAAGCGAGGTATCATTTGAAAGCTTATGCTGGCACGCAACTTTTGACACCAAACATGATATCTTTCTGAGGAGGGGAAGTACGCCCCTGTCACGGTCGAAAGAGTTGAAAAAATTATTTTTATTTTGTTTCCACTAACTAAAACCTGAAAAAAGCCCATTACTCGACAAGTGGGCGTGGCCTATGGTCAAACGAGGTATTATATGAAAGCTTATGCTGGCACGCAACTTTTAATACCAATCATGATATCTTTCTGAAGAGGGGAAGTACGCCCCTGTCACGGTGGAAAGTGTTGAAAAAATTATTTTTATTTTGTTTTCACTAACTAAAACCTGAAAAATGCCCATTACTCGAAAAGTGGGGGTGGCCCATGGTCAAGCGAGGTATCATTTGAAAGCTTATGCTGGCACGCAACTTTTGACACCAAACATGATATCTTTCTGAGGAGGGGAAGTACGCCCCTGTCACGGTCGAAAGAGTTGAAAAAATTATTTTTATTTTGTTTCCACTAACTAAAACCTGAAAATAGCCCATTACTCGACAAGTGGGCGTGGCCCATGGTCAAGCAAGGTATCATATGAAAGCTTATGCTAGCGCGCAACTTTTGACACCAATCGTGATATCTTTCTGAAGAGAAGAAGCACGCCCCTGTCACGGTCGAAAGTGTTGAAAAAATTATTTTTATTTTGTTTCCACTAACTAAAACCTGAAAATAGCCCATTACTCGAAAAGTGGGCGTGGCCTATGGTCAAACGAGGTATTATATGAAAGCTTATGCTGGCACGCAACTTTAAACACCAATCATGATATCTTTCTGAAGAGGGGAAGTACGCCCCTGTCACGGTCGAAAGTGTTGAAAAAAATATTTTTATTTTGTTTTCACTAACTAAAACCTGAAAAATGCCCATTACTCGAAAAGTGGGCGTGGCCCATGGTCAAGCGAGAAATCATATGAAAGCTTATGCTGGCAGGCAACTTTTGACATCAATCATGATATTTTTCTGAAGAGGGGAAGTATGCCCCTGTCACGGTCGAAAGCGTTGAAAAAAATATTTTTAGGTCGAAATGGTCGAAAGTGTTGAAAAAATTATTTTTGTTTTGTTTCCACTAACTAAAACCTGAAAATAGCCCATTACTAGAAAAGTGTTCCTCGCTGTTTCCACTAACTTAAACCTGAATATAGCCCATTACTCGAAAAGTGGCCGTGGCCCATGGTCAAGCGAGGTATAATATAAAAGTTTATGCTGCCACGCAACTTTTGACACCAGTCATGATATCTTTCTGAAGGGGGCAAGTACGCCCTTGTCACGGTCGAAAGTGTTGAAAAAAATATTTTTATTTTGTTTCCACTAACTAAAACCTGAAAATAGCCCATTACTCGAAAAGTGGGCGTGGCCCATGGTCAAGCGAGGTATAATATAAAAGTTTATGCTGCCACGCAACTTTTGACACCAGTCATGATATCTTTCTGAAGGGGGCAAGTACGCCCTTGTCACGGTCGAAAGTGTTGAAAAAAATATTTTTATTTTGTTTCCACTAACTAAAACCTGAAAATAGCCCATTACTCGAAAAGTGGGCGTGGCCTATGGTAAAGCAAGGTATCGTATGAAAGCCTATGCTGGCACGCAACTTTTGACACCAATCATGATATCTTTCTGAAGAGGGGAAGTACGCCCCTGTCACGGTCGAAAGTGTTGAAAAAATTATTTTTATTTTGTTTTCACTAACTAAAACCTGAAAAATGCCCATTACTCGAAAAGTGGGCGTGGCCCATGGTCAAGCGAGAAATCATATGAAAGCTTATGCTGGCAGGCAACTTTTGACATCAATCATGATATTTTTCTGAAGAGGGGAAGTATGCCCCTGTCACGGTCGAAAGTGTTGACAAAAATATTTTTATTTTGTTTCCACTAACTTAAACCTGAAAAACGCCCATTACTCGAAAAGTGGGCGTGGACCATGTTCAAATGCAGTATTGTATGAAAGCTTATGCTGGCACGCAACTTTTGATACCAATCATGATATTTTTCTGAAGAGGGGAAGTACGCTCCTGTCACGGTCGAAAGTGTCGAAAAATGAAAATAGCCCATTACTCAAAAAGAGGGGAAGTACGCTCCTGTCACGGTCGCAAGTGTTGAAAAAATTATTTGTATTTTGTTTCCACTAACAAAAACCTGAAAATAGCCCATTACTCGAAAAGTGGCAGTGGGCCATGATCAATCAAGGTATCATATGAAAGCTTATGCTGGCACGCAACTTTTGACATCAATCATGATATCTTTCTGAAGAGGGGAAGTACGCCCCTGTCACGGTCGAAAGTGTTGAAAAAATTATTTTTATTTTGTTTTCACTAACTAAAACCTGAAAAACGCCCATTACTCGAAAAGTGGGCGTGGCCCATGGTCAAGCGAGGTATCATTTGAAAGCTTATGCTGGCACGCAACTTTTGACACCAAACATGATATCTTTCTGAGGAGGGGAAGTACGCCCCTGTCACGGTCGAAAGAGTTGAAAAAATTATTTTTATTTTGTTTCCACTAACTAAAACCTGAAAAAAGCCCATTACTCGACAAGTGGGCGTGGCCTATGGTCAAACGAGGTATTATATGAAAGCTTATGCTGGCACGCAACTTTTAATACCAATCATGATATCTTTCTGAAGAGGGGAAGTACGCCCCTGTCACGGTGGAAAGTGTTGAAAAAATTATTTTTATTTTGTTTTCACTAACTAAAACCTGAAAAATGCCCATTACTCGAAAAGTGGGGGTGGCCCATGGTCAAGCGAGGTATCATTTGAAAGCTTATGCTGGCACGCAACTTTTGACACCAAACATGATATCTTTCTGAGGAGGGGAAGTACGCCCCTGTCACGGTCGAAAGAGTTGAAAAAATTATTTTTATTTTGTTTCCACTAACTAAAACCTGAAAATAGCCCATTACTCGACAAGTGGGCGTGGCCCATGGTCAAGCAAGGTATCATATGAAAGCTTATGCTAGCGCGCAACTTTTGACACCAATCGTGATATCTTTCTGAAGAGAAGAAGCACGCCCCTGTCACGGTCGAAAGTGTTGAAAAAATTATTTTTATTTTGTTTCCACTAACTAAAACCTGAAAATAGCCCATTACTCGAAAAGTGGGCGTGGCCTATGGTCAAACGAGGTATTATATGAAAGCTTATGCTGGCACGCAACTTTAAACACCAATCATGATATCTTTCTGAAGAGGGGAAGTACGCCCCTGTCACGGTCGAAAGTGTTGAAAAAAATATTTTTATTTTGTTTTCACTAACTAAAACCTGAAAAATGCCCATTACTCGAAAAGTGGGCGTGGCCCATGGTCAAGCGAGAAATCATATGAAAGCTTATGCTGGCAGGCAACTTTTGACATCAATCATGATATTTTTCTGAAGAGGGGAAGTATGCCCCTGTCACGGTCGAAAGCGTTGAAAAAAATATTTTTAGGTCGAAATGGTCGAAAGTGTTGAAAAAATTATTTTTGTTTTGTTTCCACTAACTAAAACCTGAAAATAGCCCATTACTAGAAAAGTGTTCCTCGCTGTTTCCACTAACTTAAACCTGAATATAGCCCATTACTCGAAAAGTGGCCGTGGCCCATGGTCAAGCGAGGTATAATATAAAAGTTTATGCTGCCACGCAACTTTTGACACCAGTCATGATATCTTTCTGAAGGGGGCAAGTACGCCCTTGTCACGGTCGAAAGTGTTGAAAAAAATATTTTTATTTTGTTTCCACTAACTAAAACCTGAAAATAGCCCATTACTCGAAAAGTGGGCGTGGCCCATGGTCAAGCGAGGTATAATATAAAAGTTTATGCTGCCACGCAACTTTTGACACCAGTCATGATATCTTTCTGAAGGGGGCAAGTACGCCCTTGTCACGGTCGAAAGTGTTGAAAAAAATATTTTTATTTTGTTTCCACTAACTAAAACCTGAAAATAGCCCATTACTCGAAAAGTGGGCGTGGCCTATGGTAAAGCAAGGTATCGTATGAAAGCCTATGCTGGCACGCAACTTTTGACACCAATCATGATATCTTTCTGAAGAGGGGAAGTACGCCCCTGTCACGGTCGAAAGTGTTGAAAAAATTATTTTTATTTTGTTTTCACTAACTAAAACCTGAAAAATGCCCATTACTCGAAAAGTGGGCGTGGCCCATGGTCAAGCGAGAAATCATATGAAAGCTTATGCTGGCAGGCAACTTTTGACATCAATCATGATATTTTTCTGAAGAGGGGAAGTATGCCCCTGTCACGGTCGAAAGTGTTGACAAAAATATTTTTATTTTGTTTCCACTAACTTAAACCTGAAAAACGCCCATTACTCGAAAAGTGGGCGTGGACCATGTTCAAATGCAGTATTGTATGAAAGCTTATGCTGGCACGCAACTTTTGATACCAATCATGATATTTTTCTGAAGAGGGGAAGTACGCTCCTGTCACGGTCGAAAGTGTCGAAAAATGAAAATAGCCCATTACTCAAAAAGAGGGGAAGTACGCTCCTGTCACGGTCGCAAGTGTTGAAAAAATTATTTGTATTTTGTTTCCACTAACAAAAACCTGAAAATAGCCCATTACTCGAAAAGTGGCAGTGGGCCATGATCAATCAAGGTATCATATGAAAGCTTATGCTGGCACGCAACTTTTGACATCAATCATGATATCTTTCTGAAGAGGGGAAGTACGCCCCTGTCACGGTCGAAAGTGTTGAAAAAATTATTTTTATTTTGTTTTCACTAACTAAAACCTGAAAAACGCCCATTACTCGAAAAGTGGGCGTGGCCCATGGTCAAGCGAGGTATCATTTGAAAGCTTATGCTGGCACGCAACTTTTGACACCAAACATGATATCTTTCTGAGGAGGGGAAGTACGCCCCTGTCACGGTCGAAAGAGTTGAAAAAATTATTTTTATTTTGTTTCCACTAACTAAAACCTGAAAAAAGCCCATTACTCGACAAGTGGGCGTGGCCTATGGTCAATCAAGGTATCATATGAAAGCTTATGCTGGCACGCAACTTTTGACACCAATCATGATATCTTTCTGAAGAGGGGAAGTACGCCCCTGTCACGGTCGAAAGTCTTGAAAAAATTATTTTTATTTTGTTTTCACTTACTAAACCTGAAAAATGCCCATTACTCGAAAAGTGGGCGTGGCCTATGGTCAAGCGAGGTATCAATTGAAAGCTTATGCTGGCACGCAACTTTTGACACCAATCATGATATCTTTCTGAAGAGAAGAAGTAGGCCCCTGTCACGGTCGAAAGTGTTGAAAAAATATTTTTATTTTGTTTCCACTAACTAAAACCTGAAAATAGCCCATTACTCGAAAAATGGCCGTGGCCTATTTTCAAGCGAGGTATAATATTAAAGTTTATGCTGCCACGCAACTTTTGACACCAATCATGATATCTTTCTGAAGGGGCAAGTACGCCCTTGTCACGGTCGAAAGTGTTGAAAAAAATATTTTTATTTTGTTTCCACTAACTAAAACCTGAAAATAGCCCATTACTCGAAAAGTGAGCGTGGCCTATGGTCAATCGAGGTATCATATGAAAGCTTATGCTGGCACGCAACTTTTGACACCAATCATGATATCTTTCTGAAGAGGGGAAGTACGCCCCTGTCACGGTCGAAAGTGTTGAAAAAATTATTTTTATTTTATTTTCACTAACTAAAACCTGAAAAATGCCCATTACTCGAAAAGTGGGCGTGGCCCATCGTCAAGCGAGAAATCATATGAAAGCCTATGCTGGCAGGCAACTTTTGACATCAATCATGATATTCTTCTGAAGAGGGGAAGTACGCCCCTGTCACTGTCGAAAGTGTTGAAAAAAATATTTTTATTTTGTTTCCACGAACTAAAACCTGAAAATAGCCCATTACTCGAAAAGTGGGCGTGGCCTATGGTAAAGCAAGGTATCGTATGAAAGCTTATGCTGGCACGCAACTTTTGACATCAATCGTGATATTTTTCTGAAGAGGGGAAGTACGCCCCTGTCACGGTCGAAAGTGTTGAAAAAAATATTTTTATTTTGTTTCCACTAACTTAAACCTGAAAAACGCCCATTACTCGAAAAGTAGGCGTCTACCATGTTCAAGTGCAGTATTGTATGAAAGCTTATGCTGGCACGCAACTTTTGATACCAATCATGATATTTTTCTGAAGAGGGGAAGTACGCTCCTGTCACGGTCGAAAGTGTTGAAAAAATTATTTTTATTTTGTTTCCACTAACTAAAACCTGAAAATAGCCCATTACTCAAAAAGTGGGCGTCTCCCATGGCCAGGCGAGGTATCATAAGCTTATGTTGGCACGCAACTTTTGACACAAGTACGCTCCTGTCACGGTCGCAAGTGTTGAAAAAATTATTTGTATTTTGTTTCCACTAACTAAAACCTGAAAATAGCCCATTACTCGAAGAGTGGGCGTGGTCTATGGTCAATCGAGGTATCATATGAAAGCTTATGCTGGCCCGCAACTTTTGACACCAATCATGATATCTTTCTGAAGAGGGGAAGTACGCCCCTGTCACGGTCGAAAGTGGTGAAAAAATTATTTTTATTTTGTTTCCACTAACTTTAACCTGAAAATAGCCCATTACTCGAAAAGTGGGCGTCGCCCATGGTCAAGCGAGGTATCAAATGAAAGCTTATGCTAGCACGCAACTTTCGACACCAATCAGGATATCTTTCTGAAGAGGGGAAGTACGCCCCTGTCACGGTCGAAAGTGTTGAAAAAATTATTTTTATTTTGTTTCCACTAACTAAAACCTGAAAATAGCCCATTACTCGAAAAGTGGGCATTGCCCATGGTCAAGCGAGGTATCATATGGAAGCTTATCTGGCACGCAACTTTTGACACCAATCATGATATCTTTCTGAAGAGGGGAAGTACGCCCCTGTCACGGTCGAAAGTGGTGAACAAATTATTTTTATTTTGTTTCCACTAACTAAAACCTGAAAATAGCCCATTACTCGAAAAGTGGGCGTCGCCCTTGGTCAAGCGGGATATCATATGAAACCTTATGCTGACACGCAACTTTTGACACCAATCATAATATCTTTCTGAAGAGGGGAAGTACGCCCCTGTCACGGTCGAAAGTGGTGAACAAATTATTTTTATTTTGTTTCCACTAACTAAAACCTGAAAATAGCCCATTACTCGAAAAGTGGGCGTCGCCCTTGGTCAAGCGGGATATCATATGAAACCTTATGCTGACACGCAACTTTTGACTCCAATCATGATATCTTTCTGAAGAGGGGAAGTACGCCCCTGTCACGGTCGAAAGTGGTGAAAAAATTATTTTTATTTTGTTTCCTCTAACTAAAACCTGAAAATAGCCCATTACTCGAAGACTGGGCGTGGCCTATGGTCAAGCGAGGTACCATATGAAAGCTTATGCTGGCACGAAACTTTTGACACCAATCATGATATCTTTCTGAAGAGGGGAAGTACGCCCCTGTCACGGTCGAAAGTGTTGAACAAATTATTTTTATTTTCTTTCCACTAACTAAAACCTGAAAATAGCCCAATACTCGAAAAGTGGGCATTGCCCATGGTCAAGCGAGGTATCATATGAAAGCTTGTGCTGGCACGCAATTTTTCACACCAATCATGATATCTTTCTGAAGAGGGGAAGTACGCCCCTGTCACGGTCGAAAGTGGTGAAAAAATTATTTTTATTTTGTTTCCTCTAACTAAAACCTGAAAATAGCCCATTACTCGAAGAGTAGGCGTGGCCTATGGTCAAGCGAGGTATCATATGAAAGCTTATGCTGGCACGCAACTTTTGACACCAATCATGATATCTTTCTGAAGAGGGGAAGTACGCCCCTGTCACGGTCGAAAGTGGTGAAAAAATTATTTTTATTTTGTTTCCTCTAACTAAAACCTGAAAATAGCCCATTACTCTAAAAGTTGGCGTCGCCTATGGTCAACCGAGGTATCATATGAAAGCCTATGCTGGCACGCAACTTTTGACACCAATCATGATATCTTTCTGAAGAGGGGAAGTACGCCCCTGTCACGGTCGAAAGTGGTGAACAAATTATTTTTATTTTGTTTCCACTAACTAAAACCTGAAAATAGCCCATTACTCGAAAAGTGGGAGTCGCCCATGGTCAAGCGTGGTATCATATGAAAGCTTATGCTGACACGCAACTTTTGACTCCAATCATGATATCTTTCTGAAGAGGGGAAGTACGCCCCTGTCACGGTCGAAAGTGGTGAAAAAATTATTTTTATTTTGTTTCCACTAACTAAAACATGAAAATAGCCCATTACTCGAAGAGTGGGCGTCGCCTATGGTCAAGCGAGGTATCATATGAAAGCTTATGCTGGCACGCAATTTTTCACACCAATCATGATATCTTTCTGAAGAGGGGAAGTACGCCCCTGTCACGGTCGAAAGTGGTGAAAAAATTATTTTTATTTTGTTTCCTCTAACTAAAACCTGAAAATAGCCCATTACTCTAAAAGTGGGCGTCGCCTGTGGTCAACCGAGGTATCATATGAAAGCATATGCTGGCACGCAGCTTTTGACACCAATCATGATATCTTTCTGAAGAGGGCAAGTACGCCCCTGTCACGGTCGAAAGTGGTGAAAAAATTATTTTTATTTTGTTTCCACTAACTTAAACCTGAAAATAGCCCATTTCTCGAAAAGTGGGCGTCGCCCATGGTAAAGCGAGAAATCAAATTAAAGCTTATGCTGGCACGCAACTTTTGACACCAATCAGGATATCTTTCTGAAGAGGAGAAGTTCGCCCCTGTCACGGTCGAAAGTGGTGAAAAAATTATTTTTATTTTGTTTCCACTAACTAAAACCTGAAAATAGCCCATTACTCGAAAAGTGGGCGTCGCCCATGTTCAAGCGAGGTATCAAATGAAAGCTTATGCTGGCACGCAACTTTTGACACCAATCAGGATATCTTTCTGAAGAGGGGAAGTACGCCCCTGTCACGGTCGAAAGTGTTGAAAAAATTATTTTTATTTTGTTTCCACTAACTAAAACCTGAAAATAGCCCATTACTCAAAAAGTGGGCGTCGCTTATTGTCAGGCGAGGTATCATATGAAAGCCTATGCTGGCACGCAACTTTTTACACCAATCATGATATCTTTCTGAAGAGGGGAAGTACGCCCCTGTCACGGTCGAAAGTGGTGAAAAAATTATTTTTATTTTGTTTCCACTAACTAAAACCTGAAAATAGCCCATTACTCTAAAAGTGGGCGTCGCCTATGGTCAACCGAGGTATCATATGAAAGCCTATGCTGGCACGCAACTTTTGACACCAATCATGATATCTTTCTGAAGAGGGGAACTACGGCCCTGTCACGGTCGAAAGTGGTGAAAAAATTATTTTTATTTTGTTTCCTCTAACTAAAACCTGAAAATAGCCCATTACTCTAAAAGTGGGCGTCGCCTATGGTCAACCGAGGTATCATATGAAAGCCTATGCTGGCACGCAACTTTTGACACCAATCATGATATCTTTATGAAGAGGGAAGTACGCCCCTGTCACGGTCGAAAGTGGTGAAAAAATTATTTTTATTTTGTTTCCACTAACTTAAACCTGAAAATAGCATATTTCTCGAAAAGTGGGCGTCGCCCATGGTCAAGCGAGATATCAAATGAAAGCTTATGCTAGCACGCAACTTTTGACACCAATCATGATATCTTTCTGAAGAGGGGAACTACGCCCCTGTCACGGTCGAAAGTGGTGAAAAAATTATTTTTATTTTGTTTCCACTAACTAAAACCTGAAAATAGCCCATTACTCGAAAAGTGGGCGTCGCCCATGTTCAAGCGAGGTATCAAATGAAAGCTTATGCTAGCACGCAACTTTTGACACCAATCTGGATATCTTTCTGAAGAGGGGAAGTACGCCCCTGTCACGGTCGAAAGTGTTGAAAAAATTATTTTTATTTTGTTTCCACTAACTAAAACCTGAAAATAGCCCATTACTCAAAAAGTGGGCGTCGCTTATTGTCAACCGAGGTATCATATGAAAGCCTATGCTGGCACGCAACTTTTTACACCAATCATGATATCTTTCTGAAGAGGGGAAGTACGCCCCTGTCACGGTCGAAAGTGGTGAAAAAATTATTTTTATTTTGTTTCCACTAACTAAAACCTGAAAATAGCCCATTACTATAAAAGTGGGCGTCGCCTATGGTCAACCGAGGTATCATATGAAAGCCTATGCTGGCACGCAACTTTTGACACCAATCATGATATCTTTCTGAAGAAGGGAACTACGGCCCTGTCACGGTCGAAAGTGGTGAAAAAATTATTTTTATTTTGTTTCCTCTAACTAAAACCTGAAAATAGCCCATTACTCTAAAAGTGGGCGTCGCCTATGTTCAACCGAGGTATCATATGAAAGCCTATGCTGGCACGCAACTTTTGACACCAATCATGATATGTTTCTGAAGAGGGGAAGTACGCCCCTGTCACGGTCGAAAGTGGTGAAAAAATTATTTTTATTTTGTTTCCACTAACTAAAACCTGAAAATAGCCCATTACTCAAAAAGTGGGCGTCGCTTATTGTCAGGCGAGGTATCATATGAAAGCCTATGCTGGCACGCAACTTTTGACACCAATCATGATATCTTTCTGAAGAGGGGAAGTACGCCCCTGTCACGGTCGAAAGTGGTGAAAAAATTATTTTTATTTTGTTTCCACTAACTAAAACCTGAAAATAGCCCATTACTCTAAAAGTGGGCGTCGCCTATGATCAACCGAGGTATCATATGAAAGCCTATGCTGGCACGCAACTTTTGACACCAATCATGATATCTTTCTGAAGAGGGGAAGTACGCCCCTGTCACGGTCGAAAGTGGTAAAAAAATTATTTTTATTTTGTTTCCACTAACTTAAACCTGAAAATAGCATATTTCTCGAAAAGTGGGCGTCGCTCATGGTCAAGCGAGGTATCAAATGAAAGCTTATGCTAGCACGCAACTTTTGACACCAATCAGGATATCTTTCTGAAGAGGGGAAGTACGCCCCTGTCACGGTCGAAAGTGGTGAAAAAATTATTTTTATTTTGTTTCCACTAACTAAAACCTGAAAATAGCCCATTACTCGAAAAGTGGGCGTCGCCCATGTTCAAGCGAGGTATCAAATGAAAGCTTATGCTAGCACGCAACTTTTGACACCAATCAGGATATCTTTCTGAAGAGGGGAAGTACGCCCCTGTCACGGTCGAAAGTGTTGAAAAAATTATTTTTATTTTGTTTCCACTAACTAAAACCTGAAAATAGCCCATTACTCAAAAAGTGGGCGTCGCTTATTGTCAAGCGAGGCATCATATGAAAGCCTATGCTGGCACGCAACTTTTTACACCAATCATGATATCTTTCTGAAGAGGGGAAGTACGCCCCTGTCACGGTCGAAAGTGGTGAAAAAATTATTTTTATTTTGTTTCCACTAACTAAAACCTGAAAATAGCCCATTACTCTAAAAGTGGGCGTCGCCTATGGTCAACCGAGGTATCATATGAAAGCCTATGCTGGCACGCAACTTTTGACACCAATCATAATATCTTTCTGAAGAGGGGAACTACGGCCCTGTCACGGTCGAAAGTGGTGAAAAAATTATTTTTATTTTGTTTCCTCTAACTAAAACCTGAAAATAGCCCATTACTCTAAAAGTGGGCGTCGCCTATGGTCAACCGAGGTATCATATGAAAGCCTATGCTGGCACGCAACTTCTGACACCAATCATGATATCTTTATGAAGAGGGAAGTACGCCCCTGTCACGGTCGAAAGTGGTGAAAAAATTATTTTTATTTTGTTTCCACTAACTTAAACCTGAAAATAGCATATTTCTCGAAAAGTGGGCGTCGCCCATGGTCAAGCGAGATATCAAATGAAAGCTTATGCTAGCACGCAACTTTTGACACCAATCAGGATATCTTTCTGAAGAGGGGAAGTACGCCCCTGTCACGGTCGAAAGTGGTGAACAAATTATTTTTATTTTGTTTCCACTAACTAAAACCTGAAAATAGCCCATTACTCGAAAAGTGGGAGTCGCCCATGGTCAAGCGTGGTATCATATGAAAGCTTATGCTGACACGCAACCTTTGACACCAATCATGATATCTTTCTGAAGAGGGGAAGTACGCCCCTGTCACGGTCGAAAGTGGTGAAAAAATTATTTTTATTTTGTTTCCACTAACTAAAACATGAAAATAGCCCATTACTCGAAGAGTGGGCGCGGCCTATGGTCAAGCGAGGTAACGTATGAAAGCTTATGCTGGCACGCAACTTTTGACACCAATCATGATATCTTTCTGAAGAGGGGAAGTACGCCCCTGTCACGGTCGAAAGTGGTAAAAAAATTATTTTTATTTTGTTTCCACTAACTTAAACCTGAAAATAGCATATTTCTCGAAAAGTGGGCGTCGCCCATGGTCAAGCGAGGTATCAAATGAAAGCTTATGCTAAGACGCAACTTTTGACACCAATCAGGATATCTTTCTGAAGAGGGGAAGTACGCCCCTGTCACGGTCGAAAGTGGTGAAAAAATTATTTTTATTTTGTTTCCACTAACTAAAACCTGAAAATAGCCCATTACTCGAAAAGTGGGCGTCGCCTATGTTCAAGCGAGGTATCAAATGAAAGCTTATGCTAGCACGCAACTTTTGACACCAATCAGGATATCTTTCTGAAGAGGGGAAGTACGCCCCTGTCACGGTCGAAAGTGTTGAAAAAATTATTTTTATTTTGTTTCCACTAACTAAAACCTGAAAATAGCCCATTACTCAAAAAGTGGGCGTCGCTTATTGTCAAGCGAGGTATCATATGAAAGCCTATGCTGGCACGCAACTTTTGACACCAATCATGATATCTTTCTGAAGAGGGGAAGTACGCCCCTGTCACGGTCGAAAGTGGTGAAAAAATTATTTTTATTTTGTTTCCACTAACTAAAACCTGAAAATAGCCCATTACTCGAAAAGTGGGCGTCGCCCATGTTCAAGCGAGGTATCAAATGAAAGCTTATGCTAGCACGCAACTTCTGACACCAATCAGGATATCTTTCTGAAGAGGGGAAGTACGCCCCTGTCACGGTCGAAGGTGTTGAAAAAATTATTTTTATTTTGTTTCCACTAACTTAAACCTGAAAATAGCCCATTACTCGAAAAGTGGGCGTGGCCCATGGTCAAGCGAGGTATTATATGAAAGCTTATGCTAGCACGCAACTTTTGACACGAATCATGATATCTTTCTGAAGAGGAGAAGTACGCCCCTGTCACGGTCGAAAGTGTTGAACAAATTATTTTTATTTTCTTTCCACTAACTAAAACCTGAAAATAGCCCAATACTCGAAAAGTGGGCATTGCCCATGGTCAAGCGAGGTATCATATGAAAGCTTGTGCTGGCACGCAATTTTTCACACCAATCATGATATCTTTCTGAAGAGGGGAAGTACGCCCCTGTCACGGTCGAAAGTGTTGAACAAATTATTTTTATTTTCTTTCCACTAACTAAAACCTGAAAATAGCCCAATACTCGAAAAGTGGGCATTGCCCATGGTCAAGCGAGGTATCATATGAAAGCTTGTGCTGGCACGCAATTTTTCACACCAATCATGATATCTTTCTGAAGAGGGGAAGTACGCCCCTGTCACGGTCGAAAGTGGTGAAAAAATTATTTTTATTTTGTTTCCTTAACTAAAACCAGAAAATAGCCCATTACTCGAAGAGTGGGCGTGGCCTATGGTCAAACGAGGTATCATATGAAAGCTTATGCTGGCACGCAACTTTTGACACCAATCATGATATCTTTCTGAAGAGGGGAAGTACGCCCCTGTCACGGTCGAAAGTGTTGAACAAATTATTTTTATTTTCTTTCCACTAACTAAAACCTGAAAATAGCCCAATACTCGAAAAGTGGGCATTGCCCATGGTCAAGCGAGGTATCATATGAAAGCTTGTGCTGGCACGCAATTTTTCACACCAATCATGATATCTTTCTGAAGAGGGGAAGTACGCCCCTGTCACGGTCGAAAGTGGTGAAAAAATTATTTTTATTTTGTTTCCTCTAACTAAAACCTGAAAATAGCCCATTACTCGAAGAGTGGGCGTGGCCTATGGTCAAGCGAGGTATCATATGAAAGCTTATGCTGGCACGCAACTTTTGACACCAATCATGATATCTTTCTGAAGAGGGGAAGTACGCCCCTGTCACGGTCGAAAGTGGTGAAAAAATTATTTTTATTTTGTTTCCTCTAACTAAAACCTGAAAATAGCCCATTACTCTAAAAGTTGGCGTCGCCTATGGTCAACCGAGGTATCATATGAAAGCCTATGCTGGCACGCAACTTTTGACACCAATCATGATATCTTTCTGAAGAGGGGAAGTACGCCCCTGTCACGGTCGAAAGTGGTGAACAAATTATTTTTATTTTGTTTCCACTAACTAAAACCTGAAAATAGCCCATTACTCGAAAAGTGGGAGTCGCCCATGGTCAAGCGTGGTATCATATGAAAGCTTATGCTGACACGCAACCTTTGACACCAATCATGATATCTTTCTGAAGAGGGGAAGTACGCCCCTGTCACGGTCGAAAGTGGTGAAAAAATTATTTTTATTTTGTTTCCACTAACTAAAACATGAAAATAGCCCATTACTCGAAGAGTGGGCGCGGCCTATGGTCAAGCGAGGTAACGTATGAAAGCTTATGCTGGCACGCAACTTTTGACACCAATCATGATATCTTTCTGAAGAGGGGAAGTACGCCCCTGTCACGGTCGAAAGTGGTGAACAAATTATTTTTATTTTGTTTCCACTAACTAAAACCTGAAAATAGCCCATTACTCGAAAAGTGGGAGTCGCCCATGGTCAAGCGTGGTATCATATGAAAGCTTATGCTGACACGCAACTTTTGACTCCAATCATGATATCTTTCTGAAGAGGGGAAGTACGCCCCTGTCACGGTCGAAAGTGGTGAAAAAATTATTTTTATTTTGTTTCCTCTAACTAAAACCTGAAAATAGCCCATTACTCGAAGAGTGGGCGTGGCCTATGGTCAAACGAGGTATCATATGAAAGCTTATGCTGGCACGCAACTTTTGACACCAATCATGATATCTTTCTGAAGAGGGGAAGTACGCCCCTGTCACGGTCGAAAGTGTTGAACAAATTATTTTTATTTTCTTTCCACTAACTAAAACCTGAAAATAGCCCAATACTCGAAAAGCGGGCATTGCCCATGGTCAAGCGAGGTATCATATGAAAGCTTGTGCTGGCACGCAATTTTTCACACCAATCATGATATCTTTCTGAAGAGGGGAAGTACGCCCCTGTCACGGTCGAAAGTGTTGAACAAATTATTTTTATTTTCTTTCCACTAACTAAAACCTGAAAATAGCCCAATACTCGAAAAGTGGGCATTGCCCATGGTCAAGCGAGGTATCATATGAAAGCTTGTGCTGGCACGCAATTTTTCACACCAATCATGATATCTTTCTGAAGAGGGGAAGTACGCCCCTGTCACGGTCGAAAGTGTTGAACAAATTATTTTTATTTTCTTTCCACTAACTAAAACCTGAAAATAGCCCATTACTCGAAAAGTGGGAGTCGCCCATGGTCAAGCGTGGTATCATATGAAAGCTTATGCTGACACGCAACTTTTGACTCCAATCATGATATCTTTCTGAAGAGGGGAAGTACGCCCCTGTCACGGTCGAAAGTGGTGAAAAAATTATTTTTATTTTGTTTCCTCTAACTAAAACCTGAAAATAGCCCATTACTCGAAGAGTGGGCGTCGCCTATGGTCAAACGAGGTATCATATGAAAGCTTATGCTGACACGCAACTTTTGACTCCAATCATGATATCTTTCTGAAGAGGGGAAGTACGCCCCTGTCACGGTCGAAAGTGGTTAAAAAATTATTTTTATTTTGTTTCCTCTAACTAAAACCTGAAAATAGCCCATTACTCGAAGAGTGGGCGTGGCCTATGGTCAAACGAGGTATCATATGAAAGCTTATGCTGGCACGCAATTTTTCACACCAATCATGATATCTTTCTGAAGAGGGGAAGTACGCCCCTGTCACGGTCGAAAGTGGTGAAAAAATTATTTTTATTTTGTTTCCTCTAACTAAAACCTGAAAATAGCCCATTACTCGAAGAGTGGGCGTGGCCTATGGTCAAGCGAGGTATCATATGAAAGCTTATGCTGGCACGCAACTTTTGACACCAATCATGATATCTTTCTGAAGAGGGGAAGTACGCCCCTGTCACGGTCGAAAGTGGTGAAAAAATTATTTTTATTTTGTTTCCTCTAACTAAAACCTGAAAATAGCCCATTACTCTAAAAGTTGGCGTCGCCTATGGTCAACCGAGGTATCATATGAAAGCCTATGCTGGCACGCAACTTTTGACACCAATCATGATATCTTTCTGAAGAGGGGAAGTACGCCCCTGTCACGGTCGAAAGTAGTGAACAAATTATTTTTATTTTGTTTCCACTAACTAAAACCTGAAAATAGCCCATTACTCGAAAAGTGGGAGTCGCCCATGGTCAAGCGTGGTATCATATGAAAGCTTATGCTGACACGCAACTTTTGACTCTAATCATGATATCTTTCTGAAGAGGGGAAGTACGCCCCTGTCACGGTCGAAAGTGGTGAAAAAATTATTTTTATTTTGTTTCCACTAACTAAAACATGAAAATAGCCCATTACTCGAAGAGTGGGCGCGGCCTATGGTCAAGCGAGGTAACGTATGAAAGCTTATGCTGACACGCAACTTTTGACTCCAATCATGATATCTTTCTGAAGAGGGGAAGTACGCCCCTGTCACGGTCGAAAGTGGTGAAAAAATTATTTTTATTTTGTTTCCACTAACTAAAACCTGAAAATAGCCCATTACTCGAAAAGTGGGAGTCGCCCATGGTCAAGCGTGGTATCATATGAAAGCTTATGCTGACACGCAACTTTTGACTCCAATCATGATATCTTTCTGAAGAGGGGAAGTACGCCCCTGTCACGGTCGAAAGTGGTGAAAAAATTATTTTTATTTTGTTTCCACTAACTAAAACATGAAAATAGCCCATTACTCGAAGAGTGGGCGCGGCCTATGGTCAAGCGAGGTAACGTATGAAAGCTTATGCTGGCACGCAACTTTTGACACCAATCATGATATCTTTCTGAAGAGGGGAAGTACGCCCCTGTCACGGTCGAAAGTGTTGAACAAATTATTGTTATTTTGTTTCCACTAACTAAAACCTTAAAATAGCCCATTACTCGAAAAGTGGGCGTCGCCTATGGTCAAGCGAGGTATCATATGAAAGCTTATGCTGGCACGCAATTTTTCACACCAATCATGATATCTTTCTGAAGAGGGGAAGTACGCCCCTGTCACGGTCGAAAGTGTTGAACAAATTATTTTTATTTTCTTTCCACTAACTAAAACCTGAAAATAGCCCAATACTCGAAAAGTGGGCATTGCCCATGGTCAAGCGAGGTATCATATGAAAGCTTGTGCTGGCACGCAATTTTTCACACCAATCATGATATCTTTCTGAAGAGGGGAAGTACGCCCCTGTCACGGTCGAAAGTGTTGAAAAAATTATTTTTATTTTCTTTCCACTAACTAAAACCTGAAAATAGCCCAATACTCGAAAAGTGGGCATTGCCCATGGTCAAGCGAGGTATCATATGAAAGCTTGTGCTGGCACGCAATTTTTCACACCAATCATGATATCTTTCTGAAGAGGGGAAGTACGCCCCTGTCACGGTCGAAAGTGTTGAACAAATTATATTTATTTTGTTTCCACTAACTAAAACCTGAAAATAGCCCAATACTCGAAAAGTGGGCATTGCCCATGGTCAAGCGAGGTATCATATGAAAGCTTGTGCTGGCACGCAATTTTTCACACCAATCATGATATCTTTCTGAAGAGGGGAAGTACGCCCCTGTCACGGTCGAAAGTGGTGAAAAAATTATTTTTATTTTGTTTCCTCTAACTAAAACCTGAAAATAGCCCATTACTCGAAGAGTGGGCGTGGCCTATGGTCAAACGAGGTATCATATGAAAGCTTATGCTGGCACGCAACTTTTGACACCAATCATGATATCTTTCTGAAGAGGGGAAGTACGCCCCTGTCACTGTCGAAAGTGTTGAACAAATTATTTTTATTTTCTTTCCACTAACTAAAACCTGAAAATAGCCCAATACTCGAAAAGTGGGCATTGCCCATGGTCAAGCGAGGTATCATATGAAAGCTTGTGCTGGCACGCAATTTTTCACACCAATCATGATATCTTTCTGAAGAGGGGAAGTACGCCCCTGTCACGGTCGAAAGTGGTGAAAAAATTATTTTTATTTTGTTTCCTCTAACTAAAACCTGAAAATAGCCCATTACTCGAAGAGTGGGCGTGGCCTATGGTCAAACGAGGTATCATATGAAAGCTTATGCTGGCACGCAACTTTTGACACCAATCATGATATCTTTCTGAAGAGGGGAAGTACGCCCCTGTCACGGTCGAAAGTGGTGAAAAAATTATTTTTATTTTGTTTCCTCTAACTAAAACCTGAAAATAGCCCATTACTCTAAAAGTTGGCGTCGCCTATGGTCAACCGAGGTATCATATGAAAGCCTATGCTGGCAAGCAACTTTTGACACCAATCATGATATCTTTCTGAAGAGGGGAAGTACGCCCCTGTCACGGTCGAAAGTGGTGAACAAATTATTTTTATTTTGTTTCCACTAACTAAAACCTGAAAATAGCCCATTACTCGAAAAGTGGGAGTCGCCCATGGTCAAGCGTGGTATCATATGAAAGCTTATGCTGACACGCAACCTTTGACACCAATCATGATATCTTTCTGAAGAGGGGAAGTACGCCCCTGTCACGGTCGAAAGTGGTGAAAAAATTATTTTTATTTTGTTTCCACTAACTAAAACATGAAAATAGCCCATTACTCGAAGAGTGGGCGCGGCCTATGGTCAAGCGAGGTAACGTATGAAAGCTTATGCTGGCACGCAACTTTTGACACCAATCATGATATCTTTCTGAAGAGGGGAAGTACGCCCCTGTCACGGTCGAAAGTGGTGAACAAATTATTTTTATTTTGTTTCCACTAACTAAAACCTGAAAATAGCCCATTACTCGAAAAGTGGGAGTCGCCCATGGTCAAGCGTGGTATCATATGAAAGCTTATGCTGACACGCAACTTTTGACTCCAATCATGATATCTTTCTGAAGAGGGGAAGTACGCCCCTGTCACGGTCGAAAGTGGTGAAAAAATTATTTTTATTTTGTTTCCTCTAACTAAAACCTGAAAATAGCCCATTACTCGAAGAGTGGGCGTGGCCTATGGTCAAACGAGGTATCATATGAAAGCTTATGCTGGCACGCAACTTTTGACACCAATCATGATATCTTTCTGAAGAGGGGAAGTACGCCCCTGTCACGGTCGAAAGTGTTGAACAAATTATTTTTATTTTCTTTCCACTAACTAAAACCTGAAAATAGCCCAATACTCGAAAAGTGGGCATTGCCCATGGTCAAGCGAGGTATCATATGAAAGCTTGTGCTGGCACGCAATTTTTCACACCAATCATGATATCTTTCTGAAGAGGGGAAGTACGCCCCTGTCACGGTCGAAAGTGTTGAACAAATTATTTTTATTTTCTTTCCACTAACTAAAACCTGAAAATAGCCCAATACTCGAAAAGTGGGCATTGCCCATGGTCAAGCGAGGTATCATATGAAAGTTTGTGCTGGCACGCAATTTTTCACACCAATCATGATATCTTTCTGAAGAGGGGAAGTACGCCCCTGTCACGGTCGAAAGTGGTGAAAAAATTATTTTTATTTTGTTTCCTCTAACTAAAACCTGAAAATAGCCCATTACTCGAAGAGTGGGCGTGGCCTATGGTCAAGCGAGGTATCATATGAAAGCTTATGCTGGAACGCAACTTTTGACACCAATCATGATATCTTTCTGAAGAGGGGAAGTACGCCCCTGTCACGGTCGAAAGTGGTGAAAAAATTATTTTTATTTTGTTTCCTCTAACTAAAACCTGAAAATAGCCCATTACTCGAAAAGTTGGCGTCGCCTATGGTCAACCGAGGTATCATATGAAAGCCTATGCTGGCACGCAACTTTTGACACCAATCATGATATCTTTCTGAAGAGGGGAAGTACGCCCCTGTCACGGTCGAAAGTAGTGAACAAATTATTTTTATTTTGTTTCCACTAACTAAAACCTGAAAATAGCCCATTACTCGAAAAGTGGGAGTCGCATATGGTCAAGCGTAGTATCATATGAAAGCTTATGCTGACACGCAACTTTTGACTCCAATCATGATATCTTTCTGAAGAGGGGAAGTACGCCCCTGTCACGGTCGAAAGTGGTGAAAAAATTATTTTTATTTTGTTTCCACTAACTAAAACATGAAAATAGCCCATTACTCGAAGAGTGGGCGCGGCCTATGGTCAAGCGAGGTAACGTATGAAAGCTTATGCTGACACGCAACTTTTGACTCCAATCATGATATCTTTCTGAAGAGGGGAAGTACGCCCCTGTCACGGTCGAAAGTGGTGAAAAAATTATTTTTATTTTGTTTCCACTAACTAAAACCTGAAAATAGCCCATTACTCGAAAAGTGGGAGTCGCCCATGGTCAAGCGTGGTATCATATGAAAGCTTATGCTGACACGCAACTTTTGACTCCAATCATGATATCTTTCTGAAGAGGGGAAGTACGCCCCTGTCACGGTCGAAAGTGGTGAAAAAATTATTTTTATTTTGTTTCCACTAACTAAAACATGAAAATAGCCCATTACTCGAAGAGTGGGCGCGGCCTATGGTCAAGCGAGGTAACGTATGAAAGCTTATGCTGGCACGCAACTTTTGACACCAATCATGATATCTTTCTGAAGAGGGGAAGTACGCCCCTGTCACGGTCGAAAGTGTTGAACAAATTATTGTTATTTTGTTTCCACTAACTAAAACCTTAAAATAGCCCATTACTCGAAAAGTGGGCGTCGCCTATGGTCAAGCGAGGTATCATATGAAAGCTTATGCTGGCACGCAATTTTTCACACCAATCATGATATCTTTCTGAAGAGGGGAAGTACGCCCCTGTCACGGTCGAAAGTGTTGAACAAATTATTTTTATTTTCTTTCCACTAACTAAAACCTGAAAATAGCCCAATACTCGAAAAGTGGGCATTGCCCATGGTCAAGCGAGGTATCATATGAAAGCTTGTGCTGGCACGCAATTTTTCACACCAATCATGATATCTTTCTGAAGAGGGGAAGTACGCCCCTGTCACGGTCGAAAGTGTTGAAAAAATTATTTTTATTTTCTTTCCACTAACTAAAACCTGAAAATAGCCCAATACTCGAAAAGTGGGCATTGCCCATGGTCAAGCGAGGTATCATATGAAAGCTTGTGCTGGCACGCAATTTTTCACACCAATCATGATATCTTTCTGAAGAGGGGAAGTACGCCCCTGTCACGGTCGAAAGTGGTGAAAAAATTATTTTTATTTTGTTTCCTCTAACTAAAACCTGAAAATAGCCCATTACTCGAAGAGTGGGCGTGGCCTATGGTCAAACGAGGTATCATATGAAAGCTTATGCTGGCACGCAACTTTTGACACCAATCATGATATCTTTCTGAAGAGGGGAAGTACGCCCCTGTCACTGTCGAAAGTGTTGAACAAATTATTTTTATTTTCTTTCCACTAACTAAAACCTGAAAATAGCCCAATACTCGAAAAGTGGGCATTGCCCATGGTCAAGCGAGGTATCATATGAAAGCTTGTGCTGGCACGCAATTTTTCACACCAATCATGATATCTTTCTGAAGAGGGGAAGTACGCCCCTGTCACGGTCGAAAGTGGTGAAAAAATTATTTTTATTTTGTTTCCTCTAACTAAAACCTGAAAATAGCCCATTACTCGAAGAGTGGGCGTGGCCTATGGTCAAGCGAGGTATCATATGAAAGCTTATGCTGGCACGCAACTTTTGACACCAATCATGATATCTTTCTGAAGAGGGGAAGTACGCCCCTGTCACGGTCGAAAGTGGTGAAAAAATTATTTTTATTTTGTTTCCTCTAACTAAAACCTGAAAATAGCCCATTACTCTAAAAGTTGGCGTCGCCTATGGTCAACCGAGGTATCATATGAAAGCCTATGCTGGCACGCAACTTTTGACACCAATCATGATATCTTTCTGAAGAGGGGAAGTACGCCCCTGTCACGGTCGAAAGTGGTGAACAAATTATTTTTATTTTGTTTCCACTAACTAAAACCTGAAAATAGCCCATTACTCGAAAAGTGGGAGTCGCCCATGGTCAAGCGTGGTATCATATGAAAGCTTATGCTGACACGCAACTTTTGACTCCAATCATGATATCTTTCTGAAGAGGGGAAGTACGCCCCTGTCACGGTCGAAAGTGGTGAAAAAATTATTTTTATTTTGTTTCCACTAACTAAAACATGAAAATAGCCCATTACTCGAAGAGTGGGCGCGGCCTATGGTCAAGCGAGGTAACGTATGAAAGCTTATGCTGGCACGCAACTTTTGACACCAATCATGATATCTTTCTGAAGAGGGGAAGTACGCCCCTGTCACGGTCGAAAGTGGTGAACAAATTATTTTTATTTTGTTTCCACTAACTAAAACCTGAAAATAGCCCATTACTCGAAAAGTGGGAGTCGCCCATGGTCAAGCGTGGTATCATATGAAAGCTTATGCTGACACGCAACTTTTGACACCAATCATGATATCTTTCTGAAGAGGGGAAGTACGCCCCTGTCACGGTCGAAAGTGGTGAAAAAATTATTTTTATTTTGTTTCCTCAAACTAAAACCTGAAAATAGCCCATTACTCGAAGAGTGGGCGTGGCCTATGGTCAAACGAGGTATCATATGAAAGCTTATGCTGGCACGCAACTTTTGACACCAATCATGATATCTTTCTGAAGAGGGGAAGTACGCCCCTGTCACGGTCGAAAGTGTTGAACAAATTATTTTTATTTTCTTTCCACTAACTAAAACCTGAAAATAGCCCAATACTCGAAAAGTGGGCATTGCCCATGGTCAAGCGAGGTATCATATGAAAGCTTGTGCTGGCACGCAATTTTTCACACCAATCATGATATCTTTCTGAAGAGGGGAAGTACGCCCCTGCCACGGTCGAAAGTGTTGAAAAAATTATTTTTATTTTCTTTCCACTAACTAAAACCTGAAAATAGCCCAATACTCGAAAAGTGGGCATTGCCCATGGTCAAGCGAGGTATCATATGAAAGCTTGTGCTGGCACGCAATTTTTCACACCAATCATGATATCTTTCTGAAGAGGGGAAGTACGCCCCTGTCACGGTCGAAAGTGTTGAACAAATTATATTTATTTTCTTTCCACTAACTAAAACCTGAAAATAGCCCAATACTCGAAAAGTGGGCATTGCCCATGGTCAAGCGAGGTATCATATGAAAGCTTGTGCTGGCACGCAATTTTTCACACCAATCATGATATCTTTCTGAAGAGGGGAAGTACGCCCCTGTCACGGTCGAAAGTGGTGAAAAAATTATTTTTATTTTGTTTCCACTAACTAAAACCTGAAAATAGCCCATTACTCGAAAAGTGGGCGTCGCCCATGTTCAAGCGAGGTATCAAATAAAAGCTTATGCTGGCACGCAACTTTTGACACCAATCAGGATATCTTTCTGAAGAGGGGAAGTACGCCCCTGTCACGGTCGAAAGTGGTGAAAAAATTATTTTTATTTTGTTTCCACTAACTAAAACCTGAAAATAGCCCATTACTCGAAAAGTGGGCGTCGCCTATGGTCAACCGAGGTATCATATGAAAGCCTATGCTGGCACGCAACTTTTTACACCAATCATGATATCTTTCTGAAGAGGGGAAGTACGCCCCTGTCACGGTCGAAAGTGGTGAAAAAATTATTTTTATTTTGTTTCCACTAACTAAAACCTGAAAATAGCCCATTACTCGAAAAGTGGGCGTCGCCTATGGTCAACCGAGGTATCATATGAAAGCCTATGCTGGCACGCAACTTTTGACACCAATCATGATATCTTTCTGAAGAGGGGAACTACGGCCCTGTCACGGTCGAAAGTGGTGAAAAAATTATTTTTATTTTGTTTCCTCTAACTAAAACCTGAAAATAGCCCATTACTCTAAAAGTGGGCGTCGCCTATGGTCAACCGAGGTATCATATGAAAGCCTATGCTGGCACGCAAATTTTTACACCAATCATGATATCTTTCTGAAGAGGGGAAGTACGCCCCTGTCACGGTCGAAAGTGGTGAAAAAATTATTTTTATTTTGTTTCCACTAACTAAAACCTGAAAATAGCCCATTACTCGAAAAGTGGGCGTCGCCTATGGTCAACCGAGGTATCATATGAAAGCCTATGCTGGCACGCAACTTTTGACACCAATCATGATATCTTTCTGAAGAGGGGAACTACGGCCCTGTCACGGTCGAAAGTGGTGAAAAAATTATTTTTATTTTGTTTCCTCTAACTAAAACCTGAAAATAGCCCATTACTCTAAAAGTGGGCGTCGCCTATGGTCAACCGAGGTATCATATGAAAGCCTATGCTGGCACGCAACTTTTGACACCAATCATGATATCTTTATGAAGAGGGGAAGTACACCCCTGTCACGGTCGAAAGTGGTGAAAAAATTATTTTTATTTTGTTTCCTCTAACTAAAACCTGAAAATAGCCCATTACTCGAAGACTGGGCGTGGCCTATGGTCAAGCGAGGTATCATATGAAAGCTTATGCTGGCACGCAACTTTTGACACCAATCATGATATCTTTCTGAAGAGGGGAAGTACGCCCCTGTCACGGTCGAAAGTGTTGAACAAATTATTTTTATTTTCTTTCCACTAACTAAAACCTGAAAATAGCCCAATACTCGAAAAGTGGGCATTGCCCATGGTCAAGCGAGGTATCATATGAAAGCTTGTGCTGGCACGCAATTTTTCACACCAATCATGATATCTTTCTGAAGAGGGGAAGTACGCCCCTGTCACGGTCGAAAGTGGTGAAAAAATTTTTTTTATTTTGTTTCCTCTAACTAAAACCTGAAAATAGCCCATTACTCGAAGAGTGGGCGTGGCCTATGGTCAAGCGAGGTATCATATGAAAGCTTATGCTGGCACGCAACTTTTGACACCAATCATGATATCTTTCTGAAGAGGGGAAGTACGCCCCTGTCACGGTCGAAAGTGGTGAAAAAATTATTTTTATTTTGTTTCCTCTAACTAAAACCTGAAAATAGCCCATTACTCTAAAAGTTGGCGTCGCCTATGGTCAACCGAGGTATCATATGAAAGCCTATGCTGGCAAGCAACTTTTGACACCAATCATGATATCTTTCTGAAGAGGGGAAGTACGCCCCTGTCACGGTCGAAAGTGGTGAACAAATTATTTTTATTTTGTTTCCACTAACTAAAACCTGAAAATAGCCCATTACTCGAAAAGTGGGAGTCGCCCATGGTCAAGCGTGGTATCATATGAAAGCTTATGCTGACACGCAACTTTTGACTCCAATCATGATATCTTTCTGAAGAGGGGAAGTACGCCCCTGTCACGGTCGAAAGTGGTGAAAAAATTATTTTTATTTTGTTTCCACTAACTAAAACATGAAAATAGCCCATTACTCGAAGAGTGGGCGCGGCCTATGGTCAAGCGAGGTAACGTATGAAAGCTTATGCTAGCACGCAACTTTTGACACCAATCATGATATCTTTCTGAAGAGGGGAAGTACGCCCCTGTCACGGTCGAAAGTGTTGAAAAAATTATTGTTATTTTGTTTCCACTAACTAAAACCTTAAAATAGCCCATTCCCGAAAAGTGGGCGTCGCCTATGGTCAAGCGAGATATCATATGAAAGCTTATGCTGGCACGCAATTTTTCACACCAATCATGATATCTTTCTGAAGAGGGGAAGTACGCCCCTGTCACGGTCGAAAGTGGTGAAAAAATTATTTTTATTTTGTTTCCTCTAACTAAAACCTGAAAATAGCCCATTACTCTAAAAGTGGGCGTCGCCTGTGGTCAACCGAGGTATCATATGAAAGCATATGCTGGCACGCAACTTTTGACACCAATCATGATATCTTTCTGAAGAGGGCAAGTACGCCCCTGTCACGGTCGAAAGTGGTGAAAAAATTATTTTTATTTTGTTTCCACTAACTTAAACCTGAAAATAGCCCATTTCTCGAAAAGTGGGCGTCGTCCATGGTCAAGCGAGAAATCAAATGAAAGCTTATGCTAGCACGCAACTTTTGACACCAATCAGGATATCTTTCTGAAGAGGGGAAGTTCGCCCCTGTCACGGTCGAAAGTGGTGAAAAAATTATTTTTATTTTGTTTCCACTAACTAAAACCTGAAAATAGCCCATTACTCGAAAAGTGGGCGTCGCCCATGTTCAAGCGAGGTATCAAATGAAAGCTTATGCTGGCACGCAACTTTTGACACCGATCAGGATATCTTTCTGAAGAGGGGAAGTACGCCCCTGTCACGGTCGAAAGTGTTGAAAAAATTATTTTTATTTTGTTTCCACTAACTAAAACCTGAAAATAGCCCATTACTCAAAAAGTGGGCGTCGCTTATTGTCAGGCGAGGTATCATATGAAAGCCTATGCTGGCACGCAACTTTTTACACCAATAATGATATCTTTCTGAAGAGGGGAAGTACGCCCCTGTCACGGTCGAAAGTGGTGAAAAAATTATTTTTATTTTGTTTCCACTAACTAAAACCTGAAAATAGCCCATTACTCTAAAAGTGGGCGTCGCCTATGGTCAACCGAGGTATCATATGAAAGCCTATGCTGGCACGCAACTTTTGACACCAATCATGATATCTTTCTGAAGAGGGGAACTACGGCCCTGTCACGGTCGAAAGTGGTGAAAAAATTATTTTTATTTTGTTTCCTCTAACTAAAACCTGAAAATAGCCCATTACTCTAAAAGTGGGCGTCGCCTATGGTCAACCGAGGTATCATATGAAAGCCTATGCTGGCACGCAACTTTTGACACCAATCATGATATCTTTATGAAGAGGGGAAGTACGCCCCTGTCACGGTCGAAAGTGGTGAAAAAATTATTTTTATTTTGTTTCCACTAACTTAAACCTGAAAATAGCATATTTCTCGAAAAGTGGGCCTCGCCTATGGTCAAGCGAGATATCAAATGAAAGCTTATGCTAGCACGCAACTTTTGACACCAATCAGGATATCTTTCTGAAGAGGGGAAGTACGCCCCTGTCACGGTCGAAAGTGGTGAAAAAATTATTTTTATTTTGTTTCCACTAACTAAAACCTGAAAATAGCCCATTACTCGAAAAGTGGGCGTCGCCCATGTTCAAGCGAGGTATCAAATGAAAGCTTATGCTAGCACGCAACTTTTGACACCAATCAGGATATCTTTCTGAAGAGGGGAAGTACGCCCCTGTCACGGTCGAAAGTGGTGAAAAAATTATTTTTATTTTGTTTCCACTAACTAAAACCTGAAAATAGCCCATTGCTCGAAAAGTGGGCGTCGCCTATGGTCAACCGAGGTATCATATGAAAGCCTATGCTGGCACGCAACTTTTGACACCAATCATGATATCTTTCTGAAGAGGGGAACTACGGCCCTGTCACGGTCGAAAGTGGTGAAAAAATTATTTTTATTTTGTTTCCTCTAACTAAAACCTGAAAATAGCCCATTACTCTAAAAGTGGGCGTCGCCTATGGTCAACCGAGGTATCATATGAAAGCCTATGCTGGCACGCAACTTTTGACACCAATCATGATATCTTTATGAAGAGGGGAAGTACGCCCCTGTCACGGTCGAAAGTGGTGAAAAAATTATTTTTATTTTGTTTCCTCTAACTAAAACCTGAAAATAGCCCATTACTCGAAGACTGGGCGTGACCTATGGTCAAGCGAGGTATCATATGAAAGCTTATGCTGGCACGCAACTTTTGACACCAATCATGATATCTTTTTGAAGAGGGGAAGTACGCCCCTGTCACGGTCGAAAGTGTTGAACAAATTATTTTTATTTTCTTTCCACTAACTAAAACCTGAAAATAGCCCAATACTCGAAAAGTGGGCATTGCCCATGGTCAAGCGAGGTATCATATGAAAGCTTGTGCTGGCACGCAATTTTTCACACCAATCATGATATCTTTCTGAAGAGGGGAAGTACGCCCCTGTCACGGTCGAAAGTGGTGAAAAAATTTTTTTTATTTTGTTTCCTCTAACTAAAACCTGAAAATAGCCCATTACTCGAAGAGTGGGCGTGGCCTATGGTCAAGCGAGGTATCATATGAAAGCTTATGCTGGCACGCAACTTTTGACACCAATCATGATATCTTTCTGAAGAGGGGAAGTACGCCCCTGTCACGGTCGAAAGTGGTGAAAAAATTATTTTTATTTTGTTTCCTCTAACTAAAACCTGAAAATAGCCCATTACTCTAAAAGTTGGCGTCGCCTATGGTCAACCGAGGTATCATATGAAAGCCTATGCTGGCAAGCAACTTTTGACACCAATCATGATATCTTTCTGAAGAGGGGAAGTACGCCCCTGTCACGGTCGAAAGTGGTGAACAAATTATTTTTATTTTGTTTCCACTAACTAAAACCTGAAAATAGCCCATTACTCGAAAAGTGGGAGTCGCCCATGGTCAAGCGTGGTATCATATGAAAGCTTATGCTGACACGCAACTTTTGACTCCAATCATGATATCTTTCTGAAGAGGGGAAGTACGCCCCTGTCACGGTCGAAAGTGGTGAAAAAATTATTTTTATTTTGTTTCCACTAACTAAAACATGAAAATAGCCCATTACTCGAAGAGTGGGCGCGGCCTATGGTCAAGCGAGGTAACGTATGAAAGCTTATGCTGGCACGCAACTTTTGACACCAATCATGATATCTTTCTGAAGAGGGGAAGTACGCCCCTGTCACGGTCGAAAGTGTTGAAAAAATTATTGTTATTTTGTTTCCACTAACTAAAACCTTAAAATAGCCCATTCCCGAAAAGTGGGCGTCGCCTATGGTCAAGCGAGATATCATATGAAAGCTTATGCTGGCACGCAATTTTTCACACCAATCATGATATCTTTCTGAAGAGGGGAAGTACGCCCCTGTCACGGTCGAAAGTGGTGAAAAATTATTTTTATTTTGTTTCCTCTAACTAAAACCTGAAAATAGCCCATTACTCTAAAAGTGGGCGTCGCCTGTGGTCAACCGAGGTATCATATGAAAGCATATGCTGGCACGCAACTTTTGACACCAATCATGATATCTTTCTGAAGAGGGCAAGTACGCCCCTGTCACGGTCGAAAGTGGTGAAAAAATTATTTTTATTTTGTTTCCACTAACTTAAACCTGAAAATAGCCCATTTCTCGAAAAGTGGGCGTCGTCCATGGTCAAGCGAGAAATCAAATGAAAGCTTATGCTAGCACGCAACTTTTGACACCAATCAGGATATCTTTCTGAAGAGGGGAAGTTCGCGCCTGTCACGGTCGAAAGTGGTGAAAAAATTATTTTTATTTTGTTTCCACTAACTAAAACCTGAAAATAGCCCATTACTCGAAAAGTGGGCGTCGCCCATGTTCAAGCGAGGTATCAAATGAAAGCTTATGCTGGCACGCAACTTTTGACACCGATCAGGATATCTTTCTGAAGAGGGGAAGTACGCCCCTGTCACGGTCGAAAGTGTTGAAAAAATTATTTTTATTTTGTTTCCACTAACTAAAACCTGAAAATAGCCCATTACTCAAAAAGTGGGCGTCGCTTATTGTCAGGCGAGGTATCATATGAAAGCCTATGCTGGCACGCAACTTCTTACACCAATCATGATATCTTTCTGAAGAGGGGAAGTACGCCCCTGTCACGGTCGAAAGTGGTGAAAAAATTATTTTTATTTTGTTTCCACTAACTAAAACCTGAAAATAGCCCATTACTCTAAAAGTGGGCGTCGCCTATGGTCAACCGAGGTATCATATGAAAGCCTATGCTGGAACGCAACTTTTGACACCAATCATGATATCTTTCTGAAGAGGGGAACTACGGCCCTGTCACGGTCGAAAGTGGTGAAAAAATTATTTTTATTTTGTTTCCTCTAACTAAAACCTGAAAATAGCCCATTACTCTAAAAGTCGGCGTCGCCTATGGTCAACCGAGGTATCATATGAAAGCCTATGCTGGCACGCAACTTTTGACACCAATCATGATATCTTTATGAAGAGGGGAAGTACGCCCCTGTCACGGTCGAAAGTGGTGAAAAAATTATTTTTATTTTGTTTCCACTAACTTAAACCTGAAAATAGCATATTTCTCGAAAAGTGGGCCTCGCCCATGGTCAAGCGAGATATCAAATGAAAGCTTATGCTAGCACGCAACTTTTGACACCAATCAGGATATCTTTCTGAAGAGGGGAAGTACGCCCCTGTCACGGTCGAAAGTGGTGAAAAAATTATTTTTATTTTGTTTCCACTAACTAAAACCTGAAAATAGCCCATTACTCGAAAAGTGGGCGTCGCCCATGTTCAAGCGAGGTATCAAATGAAAGCTTATGCTAGCACGCAACTTTTGACACCAATCAGGATATCTTTCTGAAGAGGGGAAGTACGCCCCTGTCACGGTCGAAAGTGTTGAAAAAATTATTTTTATTTTGTTTCCACTAACTAAAACCTGAAAATAGCCCATTACTCAAAAAGTGGGCGTCGCTTATTGTCAAGCGAGGTATCATATGAAAGCCTATGCTGGCACGCAACTTTTGACACCAATCATGATATCTTTCTGAAGAGGGGAAGTACGCCCCTGTCACGGTCGAAAGTGGTGAAAAAATTATTTTTATTTTGTTTCCACTAACTAAAACCTGAAAATAGCCCATTACTCGAAAAGTGGGCGTCGCCCATGTTCAAGCGAGGTATCAAATGAAAGCTTATGCTAGCACGCAACTTTTGACACCAATCAGGATATCTTTCTGGAGAGGGGAAGTACGCCCCTGTCACGGTCGAAGGTGTTGAAAAAATTATTTTTATTTTGTTTCCACTAACTAAAACCTGAAAATAGCCCATTACTCGAAAAGTGGGCGTGGTCCATGGTCAAGCGAGGTATTATATGAAAGCTTATGCTAGCACGCAACTTTTGACACGAATCATGATATCTTTCTGAAGAGGGGAAGTACGCCACTGTCACGGTCGAAAGTGTTGAACAAATTATTTTTATTTTGTTTCCACTAACTAAAACCTGAAAATAGCCCAATACTCGAGAAGTGGGCATTGCCCATGGTCAAGCGAGGTATCATATGAAAGCTTGTGCTGGCACGCAATTTTTCACACCAATCATGATATCTTTCTGAAGAGGGGAAGTACGCCCCTGTCACGGTCGAAAGTGTTGAACAAATTATTTTTATTTTCTTTCCACTAACTAAAACCTGAAAATAGCCCAATACTCGAAAAGTGGGCATTGCCCATGGTCAAGCGAGGTATCATATGAAAGCTTGTGCTGGCACGCAATTTTTCACACCAATCATGATATCTTTCTGAAGAGGGGAAGTACGCCCCTGTCACGGTCGAAAGTGGTGAAAAAATTATTTTTATTTTGTTTCCTCTAACTAAAACCTGAAAATAGCCCATTACTCGAAGAGTGGGCGTGGCCTATGGTCAAACGAGGTATCATATGAAAGCTTATGCTGGCACGCAACTTTTGACACCAATCATGATATCTTTCTGAAGAGGGGAAGTACGCCCCTGTCACGGTCGAAAGTGTTGAACAAATTATTTTTATTTTCTTTCCACTAACTAAAACCTGAAAATAGCCCAATACTCGAAAAGTGGGCATTGCCCATGGTCAAGCGAGGTATCATATGAAAGCTTGTGCTGGCACGCAATTTTTCACACCAATCATGATATCTTTCTGAAGAGGGGAAGTACGCCCCTGTCACGGTCGAAAGTGGTGAAAAAATTATTTTTATTTTGTTTCCTCTAACTAAAACCTGAAAATAGCCCATTACTCGAAGAGTGGGCGTGGCCTATGGTCAAACGAGGTATCATATGAAAGCTTATGCTGGCACGCAACTTTTGACACCAATCATGATATCTTTCTGAAGAGGGGAAGTACGCCCCTGTCACGGTCGAAAGTGTTGAACAAATTATTTTTATTTTCTTTCCACTAACTAAAACCTGAAAATAGCCCAATACTCGAAAAGTGGGCATTGCCCATGGTCAAGCGAGGTATCATATGAAAGCTTGTGCTGGCACGCAATTTTTCACACCAATCATGATATCTTTCTGGAGAGGGGAAGTACGCCCCTGTCACGGTCGAAGGTGTTGAAAAAATTATTTTTATTTTGTTTCCACTAACTAAAACCTGAAAATAGCCCATTACTCGAAAAGTGGGCGTGGTCCATGGTCAAGCGAGGTATTATATGAAAGCTTATGCTAGCACGCAACTTTTGACACGAATCATGATATCTTTCTGAAGAGGGGAAGTACGCCCCTGTCACGGTCGAAAGTGTTGAACAAATTATTTTTATTTTCTTTCCACTAACTAAAACCTGAAAATAGCCCAATACTCGAAAAGTGGGCATTGCCCATGGTCAAGCGAGGTATCATATGAAAGCTTGTGCTGGCACGCAATTTTTCACACCAATCATGATATCTTTCTGAAGAGGGGAAGTACGCCCCTGTCACGGTCGAAAGTGTTGAACAAATTATTTTTATTTTCTTTCCACTAACTAAAACCTGAAAATAGCCCAATACTCGAAAAGTGGGCATTGCCCATGGTCAAGCGAGGTATCATATGAAAGCTTGTGCTGGCACGCAATTTTTCACACCAATCATGATATCTTTCTGAAGAGGGGAAGTACGCCCCTGTCACGGTCGAAAGTGGTGAAAAAATTATTTTTATTTTGTTTCCTCTAACTAAAACCTGAAAATAGCCCATTACTCGAAGAGTGGGCGTGGCCTATGGTCAAACGAGGTATCATATGAAAGCTTATGCTGGCACGCAACTTTTGACACCAATCATAATATCTTTCTGAAGAGGGGAAGTACGCCCCTGTCACGGTCGAAAGTGTTGAACAAATTATTTTTATTTTCTTTCCACTAACTAAAACCTGAAAATAGCCCAATACTCGAAAAGTGGGCATTGCCCATGGTCAAGCGAGGTATCATATGAAAGCTTGTGCTGGCACGCAATTTTTCACATCAATCATGATATCTTTCTGAAGAGGGGAAGTACGCCCCTGTCACGGTCGAAAGTGGTGAAAAAATTATTTTTATTTTGTTTCCTCTAACTAAAACCTGAAAATAGCCCATTACTCTAAAAGTTGGCGTCGCCTATGGTCAACCGAGGTATCATATGAAAGCCTATGCTGGCACGCAACTTTTGACACCAATCATGATATCTTTCTGAAGAGGGGAAGTACGCCCCTGTCACGGTCGAAAGTGGTGAACAAATTATTTTTATTTTGTTTCCACTAACTAAAACCTGAAAATAGCCAATTACTCGAAAAGTGGGAGTCGCCCATGGTCAAGCGTGGTATCATATGAAAGCTTATGCTGACACGCAACTTTTGACTCCAATCATGATATCTTTCTGAAGAGGGGAAGTACGCCCCTGTCACGGTCGAAAGTGGTGAAAAAATTATTTTTATTTTGTTTCCACTAACTAAAACATGAAAATAGCCCATTACTCGAAGAGTGGGCGCGGCCTATGGTCAAGCGAAGTAACGTATGAAAGCTTATGCTGGCACGCAACTTTTGACACCAATCATGATATCTTTCTGAAGAGGGGAAGTACGCCCCTGTCACGGTCGAAAGTGTTGAACAAATTATTGTTATTTTGTTTCCACTAACTAAAACCTTAAAATAGCCCATTACTCGAAAAGTGGGCGTCGCCTATGGTCAAGCGAGGTATCATATGAAAGCTTATGCTGGCACGCAATTTTTCACACCAATCATGACATCTTTCTGAAGAGGGGAAGTACGCCCCTGTCACGGTCGAAAGTGGTGAAAAAATTATTTTTATTTTGTTTCCTCTAACTAAAACCTGAAAATAGCCCATTACTCTAAAAGTGGGCGTCGCCTGTGGTCAACCGAGGTATCATATGAAAGCATATGCTGGCACGCAACTTTTGACACCAATCATGATATCTTTCTGAAGAGGGCAAGTACGCCCCTGTCACGGTCGAAAGTGGTGAAAAAATTATTTTTATTTTGTTTCCACTAACTTAAACCTGAAAATAGCCCATTTCTCGAAAAGTGGGCGTCGCCCATGGTCAAGCGAGAAATCAAATGAAAGCTTATGCTAGCACGCAACTTTTGACACCAATCAGGATATCTTTCTGTAGAGGGGAAGTTCGCCCCAGTCACGGTCGAAAGTGGTGAAAAAATTATTTTTATTTTGTTTCCACTAACTAAAACCTGAAAATAGCCCATTACTCGAAAAGTGGGCGTCGCCCATGTTCAAGCGAGGTATCAAATGAAAGCTTATGCTGGCACGCAACTTTTGACACCAATCAGGATATCTTTCTGAAGAGGGGAAGTACGCCCCTGTCACGGTCGAAAGTGTTGAAAGAATTATTTTTATGTTGTTTCCACTAACTAAAACCTGAAAATAGCCCATTACTCAAAAATTGGGCGTCGCTTATTATCAGGCGAGGTATCATATGAAAGCCTATGCTGGCACGCAACTTTTTACACCAATCATGATATCTTTCTGAAGAGGGGAAGTACGCCCCTGTCACGGTCGAAAGTGGTGAAGAAATTATTTTTATTTTGTTTCCACTAACTAAAACCTGAAAATAGCCCATTACTCTAAAAGTGGGCGTCGCCTATGGTCAACCGAGGTATCATATGAAAGCCTATGCTGGCACGCAACTTTTGACACCAATCATGATATCTTTCTGAAGAGGGGAACTACGGCCCTGTCACGGTCGACAGTGGTGAAAAAATTATTTTTATTTTGTTTCCTCTAACTAAAACCTGAAAATAGCCCATTACTCTAAAAGTGGGCGTCGCCTATGGTCAACCGAGGTATCATATGAAAGCCTATGCTGGCACGCAACTTTTGACACCAATCATGATATCTTTATGAAGAGGGGAAGTACGCCCCTGTCACGGTCGAAAGTGGTGAAAAAATTATTTTTATTTTGTTTCCACTAACTTAAACCTGAAAATAGCATATTTCTCGAAAAGTGGGCGTCGCCCATGGTCAAGCGAGATATCAAATGAAAGCTTATGCTAGCACGCAACTTTTGACACCAATCAGGATGTCTTTCTGAAGAGGGGAAGTACGCCCCTGTCACGGTCGAAAGTGGTGAAAAAATTATTTTTATTTTGTTTCCACTAACTAAAACCTGAAAATAGCCCATTACTCGAAAAGTGGGCGTCGCCCATGTTCAAGCGAGGTATCAAATGAAAGCTTATGCTAGCACGCAACTTTTGACACCAATCAGGATATCTTTCTGAAGAGGGGAAGTACGCCCCTGTCACGGTCGAAAGTGTTGAAAAAATTATTTTTATTTTGTTTCCACTAACTAAAACCTGAAAATAGCCCATTACTCAAAAAGTGGGCGTCGCTTATTGTCAAGCGAGGTATCATATGAAAGCCTATGCTGGCACGCAACTTTTTACACCAATCATGATATCTTTCTGAAGAGGGGAAGTACGCCCCTGTCACGGTCGAAAGTGGTGAAAAAATTATTTTTATTTTGTTTCCACTAACTAAAACTTGAAAATAGCCCATTACTCTAAAAGTGGGCGTCGCCTATGGTCAACCGAGGTATCATATGAAAGCCTATGCTGGCACGCAACTTTTGACACCAATCATGATATCTTTCTGAAGAAGGGAACTACGGCCCTGTCACGGTCGAAAGTGGTGAAAAAATTATTTTTATTTTGTTTCCTCTAACTAAAACCTGAAAATAGCCCATTACTCTAAAAGTGGGCGTCGCCTATGTTCAACCGAGGTATCATATGAAAGCCTATGCTGGCACGCAACTTTTGACACCAATCATGATATGTTTCTGAAGAGGGGAAGTACGCCCCTGTCACGGTCGAAAGTGGTGAAAAAATTATTTTTATTTTGTTTCCACTAACTAAAACCTGAAAATAGCCCATTACTCAAAAAGTGGGCGTCGCTTATTGTCAGGCGAGGTATCATATGAAAGCCTATGCTGGCACGCAACTTTTTACACCAATCATGATATCTTTCTGAAGAGGGGAAGTACGCCCCTGTCACGGTCGAAAGTGGTGAAAAAATTATTTTTATTTTGTTTCCACTAACTAAAACCTGAAAATAGCCCATTACTCGAAAAGTGGGCGTCGCCTATGATCAACCGAGGTATCATATGAAAGCCTATGCTGGCACGCAACTTTTGACACCAATCATGATATCTTTCTGAAGAGGGGAACTACGGCCCTGTCACGGTCGAAAGTGGTGAAAAAATTATTTTTATTTTGTTTCCTCTAACTAAAACCTGAAAATAGCCCATTACTCTAAAAGTGGGCGTCGCCTATGGTCAACCGAGGTATCATATGAAAGCCTATGCTGGCACGCAACTTTTGACACCAATCATGATATCTTTCTGAAGAGGGGAAGTACGCCCCTGTCACGGTCGAAAGTGGTAAAAAAATTATTTTTATTTTGTTTCCACTAACTTAAACCTGAAAATAGCATATTTCTCGAAAAGTGGGCGTCGCCCATGGTCAAGCGAGGTATCAAATGAAAGCTTATGCTAGCACGCAACTTTTGACACCCATCAGGATATCTTTCTGAAGAGGGGAAGTACGCCCCTGTCACGGTCGAAAGTGGTGAAAAAATTATTTTTATTTTGTTTCCACTAACTAAAACCTGAAAATAGCCCATTACTCGAAAAGTGGGCGTCGCCCATGTTCAAGCGAGGTATCAAATGAAAGCTTATGCTAGCACGCAACTTTTGACACCAATCAGGATATCTTTCTGAAGAGGGGAAGTACGCCCCTGTCACGGTCGAAAGTGTTGAAAAAATTATTTTTATTTTGTTTCCACTAACTAAAACCTGAAAATAGCCCATTACTCAAAAAGTGGGCGTCGCTTATTGTCAAGCGAGGTATCATATGAAAGCCTATGCTGGCACGCAACTTTTGACACCAATCATGATATCTTTCTGAAGAGGGGAAGTACGCCCCTGTCACGGTCGAAAGTGGTGACAAAATTATTTTTATTTTGTTTCCACTAACTAAAACCTGAAAATAGCCCATTACTCGAAAAGTGGGGGTCGCCCATGTTCAAGCGAGGTATCAAATGAAAGCTTATGCTAGCACGCAACTTTTGACACCAATCAGGATATCTTTCTGAAGAGGGGAAGTACGCCCCTGTCACGGTCGAAGGTGTTGAAAAAAATATTTTTATTTTGTTTCCACTAACTAAAACCTGAAAATAGCCCATTACTCGAAAAGTGGGCGTGGCCCATGGTCAAGCGAGGTATCATATGAAAGCTTATGCTAGCACGCAACTTTTGACACGAATCATGATATCTTTCTGAAGAGGGGAAGTACGCCCCTGTCACGGTCGAAAGTGTTGAAAAAATTATTTTTATTTTGTTTCCACTAACTAAAACCTGAAAATAGCCCATTACTCGAAAAGTGGGCCTGGCTTATGGTCAAGCGAGATATCGTATGAAAGCTAATGCTGGCACGCAACTTTTGACACCAATCATGATATCTTTCTGAAGAGGGGAAGTACGCCCCTGTCACTGTCGAAAGTGTTGACAAAATTATTTTTATTTTGTTTCCACTAACTAAAACCTGAATATAGCCCATTACTCGAAAAGTCGGCGTCGCTCATGGTCAAGCGAGGTATCATATGAAAGCTTATGCTGGCACGCAACTTTTGACACCAATCAGGATATCTTTCTGAAGAGGGGAAATACGCCCCTGTCACGGTCGAAAGTGTTGAAAAAATTATTTTTATTTTGTTTCCACTAACTAAAACCTGAAAATAGCCCATTACTCAAAAAGTGGGCGCCGCTTATTGTCAAGCGAGGTATCATATGAAAGCCTATGCTAGCACGCCACTTTTTACACCAATCATGATATCTTTCTGAAGAGGGGAAGTACGCCCCTGTCACGGTCGAAAGTGGTGAAAAAATTATTTTTATTTTGTTTGCTCTAACTAAAACCTGAAAATAGCCCATTACTCAAAAAGTGGGCGTCGCCCATGGCCAGGCGAGGTATCATAAGCTTATGTTGGCACGCAACTTTTGACACCAATCATGATATTTTTTTGAAGAGGGGAAGTACGCTCCTGTCACGGTCGCAAGTGTTGAAAAAATTATTTGTATTTTGTTTCCACTAACTAAAACCTGAAAATAGCCCATTACTCGAAAAGTGGGCGTGGCCTATGGTCAAACGAGGTACTATATGAAAGCTTATGCTAGCACGCAACTTTTGACACCAATCATGATATCTTTCTGAAGAGGGGAAGTACGCCCCTGTCACGGTCGAAAGTGGTGAAAAAATTATTTTTATTTTGTTTCCACTAACTTAAACCTGAAAATAGCATATTTCTCGAAAAGTGGGCGTCGCCTATGGTCAAGCGAGGTATCAAATGAAAGCTTATGCTAGCACGCAACTTTTGACACCAATCAGGATATCTTTCTGAAGAGGGGAAGTTCGCCCCTGTCACGGTCGAAAGTGGTGAAAAAATTATTTTTATTTTGTTTCCACTAACTAAAACCTGAAAATAGCCCATTACTCGAAAAGTGGGCGTCGCCCATGTTCAAGCGAGGTATCAAATGAAAGCTTATGCTGGCACGCAACTTTTGACACCAATCAGGATATCTTTCTGAAGAGGGGAAGTACGCCCCTGTCACGGTCGAAAGTGTTGAAAAAATTATTTTTATTTTGTTTCCACTAACTAAAACCTGAAAATAGCCCATTACTCAAAAAGTGGGCGTCGCTTATTGTCAGGCGAGGTATCATATGAAAGCCTATGCTGGCACGCAACTTTTTACACCAATCATGATATCTTTCTGAAGAGGGGAAGTACGCCCCTGTCACGGTCGAAAGTGGTGAAAAAATTATTTTTATTTTGTTTCCACTAACTAAAACCTGAAAATAGCCCATTACTCTAAAAGTGGGCGTCGCCTATGGTCAACCGAGGTATCATATGAAAGCCTATGCTGGCACGCAACTTTTGACACCAATCATGATATCTTTCTGAAGAGGGAAACTACGGCCCTGTCACGGTCGAAAGAGGTGAAAAAATTATTTTTATTTTGTTTCCTCTAACTAAAACCTGAAAATAGCCCATTACTCTAAAAGTGGGCGTCGCCTATGGTCAACCGAGGTATCATATGAAAGCCTATGCTGGCACGCAACTTTTGACACCAATCATGATATCTTTCTGAAGAGGGGAAGTACGCCCCTGTCACGGTCGAAAGTGGTGAAAAAATTATTTTTATTTTGTTTCCACTAACTAAAACCTGAAAATAGCCCATTACTCGAAAAGTGGGCGTCGCCCATGTTCAAGCGAGGTATCAAATGAAAGCTTATGCTAGCACGCAACTTTTGACACCAATCAGGATATCTCTCTGAAGAGGGGAAGTACGCCCCTGTCACGGTCGAAGGTGTTGAAAAAATTATTTTTATTTTGTTTCCACTAACTAAAACCTGAAAATAGCCCATTACTCGAAAAGTGGGCGTGGTCCATGGTCAAGCGAGGTATCATATGAAAGCTTATGCTAGCACGCAACTTTTGACACGAATCATGATATCTTTCTGAAGAGGGGAAGTACGCCCCTGTCACGGTCGAAAGTGTTGAAAAAATTATTTTTATTTTGTTTCCACTAACTAAAACCTGAAAATAGCCCATTACTCGAAAAGTGGGCCTGGCTTATGGTCAAGCGAGATATCGTATGAAAGCTAATGCTGGCACGCAACTTTTGACACCAATCATGATATCTTTCTGAAGAGGGGAAGTACGCCCCTGTCACTGTCGAAAGTGTTGAAAAAATTATTTTTATTTTGTTTCCACTAACTAAAACCTGAATATAGCCCATTACTCGAAAAGTGGGCGTCGCTCATGGTCAAGCGAGGTATCATATGAAAGCTTATGCTAGCACGCCACTTTTTACACCAATCATGATATCTTTCTGAAGAGGGGAAGTACGCCCCTGTCACGGTCGAAAGTGTTGAAAAAATTATTTTTATTTTGTTTCCACTAACTAAAACCTGAAAATAGCCCATTACTCGAAAAGTGGGCCTGGCTTATGGTCAAGCGAGATATCGTATGAAAGCTAATGCTGGCACGCAACTTTTGACACCAATCATGATATCTTTCTGAAGAGGGGAAGTACGCCCCTGTCACTGTCGAAAGTGTTGAAAAAATTATTTTTATTTTGTTTCCACTAACTAAAACCTGAATATAGCCCATTACTCAAAAAGTGGGCGCCGCTTATTGTCAAGCGAGGTATCATATGAAAGCCTATGCTAGCACGCAACTTTTGACACCAATCAGGATATCTTTCTGAAGAGGGGAAGTTCGCCCCTGTCACGGTCGAAAGTGGTGAAAAAATTATTTTTATTTTGTTTCCACTAACTAAAACCTGAAAATAGCCCATTACTCGAAAAGTGGGCGTCGCCTATGTTCAAGCTAAGTATCAAATGAAAGCTTATGCTGGCACGCAACTTTTGACACCAATCAGGATATCTTTCTGAAGAGGGGAAGTACGCCCCTGTCACGGTCGAAAGTGTTGAAAAAATTATTTTTATTTTGTTTCCACTAACTAAAACCTGAAAATAGCCCATTACTCAAAAAGTGGGCGTCGCTTATTGTCAGGCGAGGTATCATATGAAAGCCTATGCTGGCACGCAACTTTTTACACCAATCATGATATCTTTCTGAAGAGGGGAAGTACGCCCCTGTCACGGTCGAAAGTGGTGAAAAAATTATTTTTATTTTGTTTCCACTAACTTAAACCTGAAAATAGCATATTTCTCGAAAAGTGGGCGTCGCCTATGGTCAAGCGAGGTATCAAATGAAAGCTTATGCTAGCACGCAACTTTTGACACCAATCAGGATATCTTTCTGAAGAGGGGAAGTTCGCCCCTGTCACGGTCGAAAGTGGTGAAAAAATTATTTTTATTTTGTTTCCACTAACTAAAACCTGAAAATAGCCCATTACTCGAAAAGTGGGCGTCGCCTATGTTCAAGCTAAGTATCAAATGAAAGCTTATGCTGGCACGCAACTTTTGACACCAATCAGGATATCTTTCTGAAGAGGGGAAGTACGCCCCTGTCACGGTCGAAAGTGTTGAAAAAATTATTTTTATTTTGTTTCCACTAACTAAAACCTGAAAATAGCCCATTACTCGAAAAGTGGGCGTCGCTCATGGTCAAGCGAGGTATCATATGAAAGCTTATGCTAGCACGCCACTTTTTACACCAATCATGATATCTTTCTGAAGAGGGGAAGTACGCCCCTGTCACGGTCGAAAGTGGTGAAAAAATTATTTTTATTTTGTTTCCACTAACTTAAACCTGAAAATAGCATATTTCTCGAAAAGTGGGCGTCGCCTATGGTCAAGCGAGGTATCAAATGAAAGCTTATGCTAGCACGCAACTTTTGACACCAATCAGGATATCTTTCTGAAGAGGGGAAGTTCGCCCCTGTCACGGTCGAAAGTGGTGAAAAAATTATTTTTATTTTGTTTCCACTAACTAAAACCTGAAAATAGCCCATTACTCGAAAAGTGGGCGTCGCCTATGTTCAAGCTAAGTATCAAATGAAAGCTTATGCTGGCACGCAACTTTTGACACCAATCAGGATATCTTTCTGAAGAGGGGAAGTACGCCCCTGTCACGGTCGAAAGTGGTGAAAAAATTATTTTTATTTTGTTTCCTCTAACTAAAACCTGAAAATAGCCCATTACTCTAGAAGTGGGCCTCGCCTATGTTCAACCGAGGTATCATATGAAAGCCTATGCTGGCACGCAACTTTTGACACCAATCATGATATCTTTCTGAAGAGGGGAAGTACGCCCCTGTCACGGTCGAAAGTGGTGAAAAAATTATTTTTATTTTGTTTCCACTAACTAAAACCTGAAAATAGCCCATTACTCAAAAAGTGGGCGTCGCTTATTGTCAGGCGAGGTATCATATGAAAGCCTATGCTGGCACGCAACTTTTTACACCAATCATGATATCTTTCTGAAGAGGGGAAGTACGCCCCTGTCACGGTCGAAAGTGGTGAAAAAATTATTTTTATTTTGTTTCCACTAACTAAAACCTGAAAATAGCCCATTACTCTAAAAGTGGGCGTCGCCTATGGTCAACCGAGGTATCATATGAAAGCCTATGCTGGCACGCAACTTTTGACACCAATCATGATATCTTTCTGAAGAGGGGAACTACGGCCCTGTCACGGTCGAAAGTGGTGAAAAAATTATTTTTATTTTGTTTCCACTAACTAAAACCTGAAAATAGCCCATTACTCGAAAAGTGGGCGTCGCCCTTGTTCAAGCGAGATATCAAATGAAAGCTTATGCTGGCACGCAACTTTTGACACCAATCATGATATCTTTCTGAAGAGGGGAAGTACGCCCCTGTCACGGTCGAAAGTGGTGAAAAAATTATTTTTATTTTGTTTCCACTAACTAAAACCTGAAAATAGCCCATTACTCTAAAAGTGGGCGTCGCCTATGGTCAACCGAGGTATCATATGAAAGCCTATGCTGGCACGCAACTTTTGACACCAATCATGATATCTTTCTGAAGAGGGGAACTACGGCCCTGTCACGGTCGAAAGTGGTGAAAAAATTATTTTTATTTTGTTTCCTCTAACTAAAACCTGAAAATAGCCCATTACTCTAAAAGTGGGCGTCGCCTATGGTCAACCGAGGTATCATATGAAAGCCTATGCTGGCACGCAACTTTTGACACCAATCATGATATCTTTATGAAGAGGGGAAGTACGCCCCTGTCACGGTCGAAAGTGGTGAAAAAATTATTTTTATTTTGTTTCCACTAACTTAAACCTGAAAATAGCATATTTCTCGAAAAGTGGGCGTCGCCCATGGTCAAGCGAGATATCAAATGAAAGCTTATGCTAGCACGCAACTTTTGACACCAATCAGGATATCTTTCTGAAGAGGGGAAGTACGCCCCTGTCACGGTCGAAAATGGTGAAAAAATTATTTTTATTTTGTTTCCACTAACTAAAACCTGAAAATAGCCCATTACTCGAAAAGTGGGCGTCGCCCATGTTCAAGCTAAGTATCAAATGAAAGCTTATGCTGGCACGCAACTTTTGACACCAATCAGGATATCTTTCTGAAGAGGGGAAGTACGCCCCTGTCACGGTCGAAAGTGTTGAAAAAATTATTTTTATTTTGTTTCCACTAACTAAAACCTGAAAATAGCCCATTACTCAAAAAGTGGGCGTCGCTTATTGTCAGGCGATGTATCATATGAAAGCCTATGCTGGCACGCAACTTTTTACACCAATCATGATATCTTTCTGAAGAGGGGAAGTACGCCCCTGTCACGGTCGAAAGTAGTGAAAAAATTATTTTTATTTTGTTTCCACTAACTAAAACCTGAAAATAGCCCATTACTCTAAAAGTGGGCGTCGCCTATGGTCAACCGAGGTATCATATGAAAGCTTATGCTGGCACGCAACTTTTGACACCAATCATGATATCTTTCTGAAGAGGGGAACTACGGCCCTGTCACGGTCGAAAGTGGTGAAAAAATTATTTTTATTTTGTTTCCTCTAACTAAAACCTGAAAATAGCCCATTACTCTAAAAGTGGGCGTCGCCTATGGTCAACCGAGGTATCATATGAAAGCCTATGCTGGCACGCAACTTTTGACACCAATCATGATATCTTTATGAAGAGGGGAAGTACGCCCCTGTCACGGTCGAAAGTGGTGAAAAAATTATTTTTATTTTGTTTCCACTAACTTAAACCTGAAAATAGCATATTTCTCGAAAAGTGGGCGTCGCCCATGGTCAAGCGAGATATCAAATGAAAGCCTATGCTGGCACGCAACTTTTGACACCAATCATGATATCTTTCTGAAGAAGGGAACTACAGCCCTGTCACGGTCGAAAGTGGTGAAAAAAATATTTTTATTTTGTTTCCTCTAACTAAAACCTGAAAATAGCCCATTACTCTAGAAGTGGGCCTCGCCTATGTTCAACCGAGGTATCATATGAAAGCCTATGCTGGCACGCAACTTTTGACACCAATCATGATATGTTTCTGAAGAGGGGAAGTACGCCCCTGTCACGGTCGAAAGTGGTGAAAAAATTATTTTTATTTTGTTTCCACTAACTAAAACCTGAAAATAGCCCATTACTCAAAAAGTGGGCGTCGCTTATTGTCAGGCGAGGTATCATATGAAAGCCTATGCTGGCACGCAACTTTTTACACCAATCATGATATCTTTCTGAAGAGGGGAAGTACGCCCCTGTCACGGTCGAAAGTGGTGAAAAAATTATTTTTATTTTGTTTCCACTAACTAAAACCTGAAAATAGCCCATTACTCTAAAAGTGGGCGTCGCCTATGGTCAACCGAGGTATCATATGAAAGCCTATGCTGGCACGCAACTTTTGACACCAATCATGATATCTTTCTGAAGAGGGGAACTACGGCCCTGTCACGGTCGAAAGTGGTGAAAAAATTATTTTTATTTTGTTTCCACTAACTAAAACCTGAAAATAGCATATTTCTCGAAAAGTGGGCGTCGCCCATGGTCAAGCGAGATATCAAATGAAAGCTTATGCTAGCACGCAACTTTTGACACCAATCAGGATATCTTTCTGAAGAGGGGAAGTACGCCCCTGTCACGGTCGAAAGTGGTGAAAAAATTATTTTTATTTTGTTTCCACTAACTAAAACCTGAAAATAGCCCATTACTCGAAATGTGGGCGTCGCCCATGTTCAAGCGAGGTATCAAATGAAAGCTTATGCTAGCACGCAACTTTTGACACCAATCAGGATATCTTTCTGAAGAGGGGAAGTACGCCCCTGTCACGGTCGAAAGTGTTGAAAAAATTATTTTTATTTTGTTTCCAATAACTAAAACCTGAAAGCAGCCCATTACTCAAAAAGTGGGCGTCGCTTATTGTCAAGCGAGGTATCATATGAAAGCCTATGCTGGCACGCAACTTTTTACACCAATCATGATATATTTCTGAAGAGGGGAAGTACGCCCCTGTCACGGTCGAAAGTGGTGAAAAAATTATTTTTATTTTGTTTCCACTAACTAAAACCTGAAAATAGCCCATTACTCTAAAAGTGGGCGTCGCCTATGGTCAACCGAGGTATCATATGAAAGCCTATGCTGGCACGCAACTTTTGACACCAATCATGATATCTTTCTGAAGAAGGGAACTACGGCCCTGTCACGGTCGAAAGTGGTGAAAAAATTATTTTTATTTTGTTTCCTCTAACTAAAACCTGAAAATAGCCCATTACTCTAAAAGTGGGCGTCGCCTATGTTCAACCGAGGTATCATATGAAAGCCTATGCTGGCACGCAACTTTTGACACCAATCATGATATGTTTCTGAAGAGGGGAAGTACGCCCCTGTCACGGTCGAAAGTGGTGAAAAAATTATTTTTATTTTGTTTCCACTAACTAAAACCTGAAAATAGCCCATTACTCAAAAAGTGGGCGTCGCTTATTGTCAGGCGAGGTATCATATGAAAGCCTATGCTGGCACGCAACTTTGTACACCAATCATGATATCTTTCTGAAGAGGGGAAGTACGCCCCTGTCACGGTCGAAAGTGGTGAAAAAATTATTTTTATTTTGTTTCCACTAACTAAAACCTGAAAATAGCCCATTACTCTAAAAGTGGGCGTCGCCTATGATCAACCGAGGAATCATATGAAAGCCTATGCTGGCACGCAACTTTTGACACCAATCATGATATCTTTCTGAAGAGGGGAACTACGGCCCTGTCACGGTCAAAAGTGTTGAAAAAATTATTTTTATTTTGTTTCCTCTAACTAAAACCTGAAAATAGCCCATTACTCTAAAAGTGGGCGTCGCCTATGATCAACCGAGGAATCATATGAAAGCCTATGCTGGCACGCAACTTTTGACACCAATCATGATATCTTTCTGAAGAGGGGAACTACGGCCCTGTCACGGTCGAAAGTGTTGAAAAAATTATTTTTATTTTGTTTCCTCTAACTAAAACCTGAAAATAGCCCATTACTCGAAAAGTGGGCGTGGCTTATGGTCAAGCGAGGTATCATATGAAAGCTTATGCTAGCACGCAACTTTTGACACCAATCATGATATCTTTCTGAAGAGGGGAAGTACGCCCCTGTCACTGTCGAAAGTGTTGAAAAAATTATTTTTATTTTGTTTCCACTAACTAAAACCTGAATATAGCCCATTACTCGAAAAGTGGGCGTCGCTCATGGTCAAGCGAGGTATCATATGAAAGCTTATGCTGGCACGCAACTTTTGACACCAATCAGGATATCTTTCTGAAGAGGGGAAATACGCCCCTGCCACGGTCGAAAGTGTTGAAAAAATTATTTTTATTTTGTTTCCACTAACTAAAACCTGAATATAGCCCATTACTCGAAAAGTGGGCGTCGCTCATGGTCAAGCGAGGTATCATATGAAAGCTTATGCTGGCACGCAACTTTTGACACCAATCATGATATCTTTCTGAAGAGGGGAAGTACGCCCCTGTCACGGTCGAAAGTGGTGAAAAAATTATTTTTATTTTGTTTGCTCTAACTAAAACCTGAAAATAGCCCATTACTCAAAAAGTGGGCGTCGCCCATGGCCAGGCGAGGTATCATAAGCTTATGTTGGCACGCAACTTTTGACACCAATCATGATATTTTTTTGAAGAAGGGAAGTACGCTCCTGTCACGGTCGCAAGTGTTGAAAAAATTATTTGTATTTTGTTTCCACTAACTAAAACCTGAAAATAGCCCATTACTCGAAAAGTGGGCGTGGCCTATGGTCAAACGAGGTACTATATGAAAGCTTATGCTAGCACGCAACTTTTGACACCAATCATGATATCTTTCTGAAGAGGGGAAGTACGCCCCTGTCACGGTCGAAAGTGGTGAAAAAATTATTTTTATTTTGTTTCCACTAACTTAAACCTGAAAATAGCATATTTCTCGAAAAGTGGGCGTCGCCTATGGTCAAGCGAGGTATCAAATGAAAGCTTATGCTAGCACGCAACTTTTGACACCAATCAGGATATCTTTCTGAAGAGGGGAAGTTCGCCCCTGTCACGGTCGAAAGTGGTGAAAAAATTATTTTTATTTTGTTTCCACTAACTAAAACCTGAAAATAGCCCATTACTCGAAAAGTGGGCGTCGCCCATGTTCAAGCGAGATATCAAATGAAAGCTTATGCTGGCACGCAACTTTTGACACCAATCATGATATCTTTCTGAAGAGGGGAAGTACGCCCCTGTCACGGTCGAATGTGGTGAAAAAATTATTTTTATTTTGTTTCCACTAACTAAAACCTGAAAATAGCCCATTACTCTAAAAGTGGGCGTCGCCTATGGTCAACCGAGGTATCATATGAAAGCCTATGCTGGCACGCAACTTTTGACACCAATCATGATATCTTTCTGAAGAGGGGAACTACGGCCCTGTCACGGTCGAAAGTGGTGAAAAAATTATTTTTATTTTGTTTCCTCTAACTAAAACCTGAAAATAGCCCATTACTCTAAAAGTGGGCGTCGCCTATGGTCAACCGAGGTATCATATGAAAGCCTATGCTGGCACGCAACTTTTGACACCAATCATGATATCTTTATGAAGAGGGGAAGTACGCCCCTGTCACGGTCGAAAGTGGTGAAAAAATTATTTTTATTTTGTTTCCACTAACTTAAACCTGAAAATAGCATATTTCTCGAAAAGTGGGCGTCGCCCATGGTCAAGCGAGATATCAAATGAAAGCTTATGCTAGCACGCAACTTTTGACACCAATCAGGATATCTTTCTGAAGAGGGGAAGTACGCCCCTGTCACGGTCGAAAGTGGTGAAAAAATTATTTTTATTTTGTTTCCACTAACTAAAACCTGAAAATAGCCCATTACTCGAAAAGTGGGCGTCGCCCATGTTCAAGCGAGGTATCAAATGAAAGCTTATGCTAGCACGCAACTTTTGACACCAATCAGGATATCTTTCTGAAGAGGGGAAGTACGCCCCTGTCACGGTCGAAAGTGTTGAAAAAATTATTTTTATTTTGTTTCCACTAACTAAAACCTGAAAATAGCCCATTACTCAAAAAGTGGGCGTCGCTTATTGTCAAGCGAGGTATCATATGAAAGCCTATGCTGGCACGCAACTTTTTACACCAATCATGATATCTTTCTGAAGAGGGGAAGTACGCCCCTGTCACGGTCGAAAGTGGTGAAAAAATTATTTTTATTTTGTTTCCACTAACTAAAACCTGAAAATAGCCCATTACTCTAAAAGTGGGCGTCGCCTATGGTCAACCGAGGTATCATATGAAAGCCTATGCTGGCACGCAACTTTTGACACCAATCATGATATCTTTCTGAAGAAGGGAACTACGGCCCTGTCACGGTCGAAAGTGGTGAAAAAATTATTTTTATTTTGTTTCCTCTAACTAAAACCTGAAAATAGCCCATTACTCTAAAAGTGGGCGTCGCCTATGTTCAACCGAGGTATCATATGAAAGCCTATGCTGGCACGCAACTTTTGACACCAATCATGATATGTTTCTGAAGAGGGGGGTACGCCCCTGTCACGGTCGAAAGTGGTGAAAAATTATTTTTATTTTGTTTCCACTAACTAAAACCTGAAAATAGCCCATTACTCAAAAAGTTGGCGTCGCTTATTGTCAGGCGAGGTATCATATGAAAGCCTATGCTGGCACGCAACTTTTTACACCAATCATGATATCTTTCTGAAGAGGGGAAGTACGCCCCTGTCACGGTCGAAAGTGGTGAAAAAATTATTTTTATTTTGTTTCCACTAACTAAAACCTGAAAATAGCCCATTACTCGAAAAGTGGGCGTCGCCCATGTTCAAGCGAGGTATCAAATGAAAGCTTATGCTAGCACGCAACTTTTGACACCAATCAGGATATCTTTCTGAAGAGGGGAAGTACGCCCCTGTCACGGTCGAAAGTGTTGAAAAAATTATTTTTATTTTGTTTCCACTAACTAAAACCTGAAAATAGCCCATTACTCAAAAAGTGGGCGTCGCTTATTGTCAAGCGAGGTATCATATGAAAGCCTATGCTGGCACGCAACTTTTTACACCAATCATGATATCTTTCTGAAGAGGGGAAGTACGCCCCTGTCACGGTCGAAAGTGGTGAAAAAATTATTTTTATTTTGTTTCTACTAACTAAAACCTGAAAATAGCCCATTACTCTAAAAGTGGGCGTCGCCTATGGTCAACCGAGGTATCATATGAAAGCCTATGCTGGCACGCAACTTTGGACACCAATCATGATATCTTTCTGAAGAAGGGAACTACGGCCCTGTCACGGTCGAAAGTGGTGAAAAAATTATTTTTATTTTGTTTCCTCTAACTAAAACCTGAAAATAGCCCATTACTCTAAAAGTGGGCGTCGCCTATGTTCAACCGAGGTATCATATGAAAGCCTATGCTGGCACGCAACTTTTGACACCAATCATGATATGTTTCTGAAGAGGGGAAGTACGCCCCTGTCACGGTCGAAAGTGGTGAAAAAATTATTTTTATTTTGTTTCCACTAACTAAAACCTGAAAATAGCCCATTACTCAAAAAGTGGGCGTCGCTTATTGTCAGGCGAGGTATCATATGAAAGCCTATGCTGGCACGCAACTTTTTACACCAATCATGATATCTTTCTGAAGAGGGGAAGTATGCCCCTGTCACGGTCGAAAGTGGTGAAAAAATTATTTTTATTTTGTTTCCACTAACTAAAACCTGAAAATAGCCCATTACTCTAAAAGTGGGCGTCGCCTATGATCAACCGAGGAATCATATGAAAGCCTATGCTGGCACGCAACTTTTGACACCAATCATGATATCTTTCTGAAGAGGGGAACTACGGCCCTGTCACGGTCGAAAGTGTTGAAAAAATTATTTTTATTTTGTTTCCTCTAACTAAAACCTGAAAATAGCCCATTACTCGAAAAGTGGGCGTGGCCCATGGTCAAGCGAGGTATCATATGAAAGCTTATGCTAGCACGCAACTTTTGACACCAATCATGATATCTTTCTGAAGAGGGGAAGTACGCCCCTGTCACTGTCGAAAGTGTTGAAAAAATTATTTTTATTTTGTTTCCACTAACTAAAACCTGAATATAGCCCATTACTCGAAAAGTGGGCGTCGCTCATGGTCAAGCGAGGTATCATATGAAAGCTTATGCTGGCACGCAACTTTTGACACCAATCAGGATATCTTTCTGAAGAGGGGAAATACGCCCCTGCCACGGTCGAAAGTGTTGAAAAAATTATTTTTATTTTGTTTCCACTAACTAAAACCTGAATATAGCCCATTACTCGAAAAGTGGGCGTCGCTCATGGTCAAGCGAGGTATCATATGAAAGCTTATGCTGGCACGCAACTTTTGACACCAATCATGATATCTTTCTGAAGAGGGGAAGTACGCCCCTGTCACGGTCGAAAGTGGTGAAAAAATTATTTTTATTTTGTTTGCTCTAACTAAAACCTGAAAATAGCCCATTACTCAAAAAGTGGGCGTCGCCCATGGCCAGGCGAGGTATCATAAGCTTATGTTGGCACGCAACTTTTGACACCAATCATGATATTTTTTTGAAGAAGGGAAGTACGCTCCTGTCACGGTCGCAAGTGTTGAAAAAATTATTTGTATTTTGTTTCCACTAACTAAAACCTGAAAATAGCCCATTACTCGAAAAGTGGGCGTGGCCTATGGTCAAACGAGGTACTATATGAAAGCTTATGCTAGCACGCAACTTTTGACACCAATCATGATATCTTTCTGAAGAGGGGAAGTACGCCCCTGTCACGGTCGAAAGTGGTGAAAAAATTATTTTTATTTTGTTTCCACTAACTTAAACCTGAAAATAGCATATTTCTCGAAAAGTGGGCGTCGCCTATGGTCAAGCGAGGTATCAAATGAAAGCTTATGCTAGCACGCAACTTTTGACACCAATCAGGATATCTTTCTGAAGAGGGGAAGTTCGCCCCTGTCACGGTCGAAAGTGGTGAAAAAATTATTTTTATTTTGTTTCCACTAACTAAAACCTGAAAATAGCCCATTACTCGAAAAGTGGCCGTCGCCCATGTTCAAGCGAGATATCAAATGAAAGCTTATGCTGGCACGCAACTTTTGACACCAATCATGATATCTTTCTGAAGAGGGGAAGTACGCCCCTGTCACGGTCGAATGTGGTGAAAAAATTATTTTTATTTTGTTTCCACTAACTAAAACCTGAAAATAGCCCATTACTCTAAAAGTGGGCGTCGCCTATGGTCAACCGAGGTATCATATGAAAGCCTATGCTGGCACGCAACTTTTGACACCAATCATGATATCTTTCTGAAGAGGGGAACTACGGCCCTGTCACGGTCGAAAGTGGTGAAAAAATTATTTTTATTTTGTTTCCTCTAACTAAAACCTGAAAATAGCCCATTACTCTAAAAGTGGGCGTCGCCTATGGTCAACCGAGGTATCATATGAAAGCCTATGCTGGCACGCAACTTTTGACACCAATCATGATATCTTTATGAAGAGGGGAAGTACGCCCCTGTCACGGTCGAAAGTGGTGAAAAAATTATTTTTATTTTGTTTCCACTAACTAAAACCTGAAAATAGCCCATTACTCGAAAAGTGGGCGTCGCCCATGTTCAAGCGAGGTATCAAATGAAAGCTTATGCTAGCACGCAACTTTTGACACCAATCAGGATATCTTTCTGAAGAGGGGAAGTACGCCCCTGTCACGGTCGAAAGTGTTGAAAAAATTATTTTTATTTTGTTTCCACTAACTAAAACCTGAAAATAGCCCATTACTCAAAAAGTGGGCGTCGCTTATTGTCAAGCGAGGTATCATATGAAAGCCTATGCTGGCACGCAACTTTTTACACCAATCATGATATCTTTCTGAAGAGGGGAAGTACGCCCCTGTCACGGTCGAAAGTGGTGAAAAAATTATTTTTATTTTGTTTCCACTAACTAAAACCTGAAAATAGCCCATTACTCTAAAAGTGGGCGTCGCCTATGGTCAACCGAGGTATCATATGAAAGCCTATGCTGGCACGCAAATTTTGACACCAATCATGATATCTTTCTGAAGAAGGGAACTACGGCCCTGTCACGGTCGAAAGTGGTGAAAAAATTATTTTTATTTTGTTTCCTCTAACTAAAACCTGAAAATAGCCCATTACTCTAAAAGTGGGCGTCGCCTATGTTCAACCGAGGTATCATATGAAAGCCTATGCTGGCACGCAACTTTTGACACCAATCATGATATGTTTCTGAAGAGGGGAAGTACGCCCCTGTCACGGTCGAAAGTGGTGAAAAAATTATTTTTATTTTGTTTCCACTAACTAAAACCTGAAAATAGCCCATTACTCAAAAAGTTGGCGTCGCTTATTGTCAGGCGAGGTATCATATGAAAGCCTATGCTGGCACGCAACTTTTTACACCAATCATGATATCTTTCTGAAGAGGGGAAGTACGCCCCTGTCACGGTCGAAAGTGGTGAAAAAATTATTTTTATTTTGTTTCCACTAACTAAAACCTGAAAATAGCCCATTACTCTAAAAGTGGGCGTCGCCTATGATCAACCGAGGAATCATATGAAAGCCTATGCTGGCACGCAACTTTTGACACCAATCATGATATCTTTCTGAAGAGGGGAACTACGGCCCTGTCACGGTCGAAAGTGTTGAAAAAAATTATTTTTATTTTGTTTCCTCTAACTAAAACCTGAAAATAGCCCATTACTCTAAAAGTGGGCGTCGCCTATGGTCAACCGAGGTATCATATGAAAGCCTATGCTGGCACGCAACTTTTGACACCAATCATGATATCTTTATGAAGAGGGGAAGTACGCCCCTGTCACGGTCGAAAGTGGTGAAAAAATTATTTTTATTTTGTTTCCACTAACTAAAACCTGAAAATAGCCCATTACTCGAAAAGTGGGCGTCGCCCATGTTCAAGCAAGGTATCAAATGAAAGCTTATGCTAGCACGCAACTTTTGACACCAATCAGGATATCTTTCTGAAGAGGGGAAGTACGCCCCTGTCACGGTCGAAAGTGTTGAAAAAATTATTTTTATTTTGTTTCCACTAACTAAAACCTGAAAATAGCCCATTACTCAAAAAGTGGGCGTCGCTTATTGTCAAGCGAGGTATCATATGAAAGCCTATGCTGGCACGCAACTTTTTACACCAATCATGATATCTTTCTGAAGAGGGGAAGTACGCCCCTGTCACGGTCGAAAGTGGTGAAAAAATTATTTTTATTTTGTTTCCACTAACTAAAACCTGAAAATAGCCCATTACTCTAAAAGTGGGCGTCGCCTATGGTCAACCGAGGTATCATATGAAAGCCTATGCTGGCACGCAACTTTTGACACCAATCATGATATCTTTCTGAAGAAGGGAACTACGGCCCTGTCACGGTCGAAAGTGGTGAAAAAATTATTTTTATTTTGTTTCCTCTAACTAAAACCTGAAAATAGCCCATTACTCTAAAAGTGGGCGTCGCCTATGTTCAACCGAGGTATCATATGAAAGCCTATGCTGGCACGCAACTTTTGACACCAATCATGATATGTTTCTGAAGAGGGGAAGTACGCCCCTGTCACGGTCGAAAGTGGTGAAAAAATTATTTTTATTTTGTTTCCACTAACTAAAACCTGAAAATAGCCCATTACTCAAAAAGTTGGCGTCGCTTATTGTCAGGCGAGGTATCATATGAAAGCCTATGCTGGCACGCAACTTTTTACACCAATCATGATATCTTTCTGAAGAGGGGAAGTACGCCCCTGTCACGGTCGAAAGTGGTGAAAAAATTATTTTTATTTTGTTTCCACTAACTAAAACCTGAAAATAGCCCATTACTCTAAAAGTGGGCGTCGCCTATGATCAACCGAGGAATCATATGAAAGCCTATGCTGGCACGCAACTTTTGACACCAATCATGATATCTTTCTGAAGAGGGGAACTACGGCCCTGTCACGGTCGAAAGTGTTGAAAAAAATTATTTTTATTTTGTTTCCTCTAACTAAAACCTGAAAATAGCCCATTACTCTAAAAGTGGGCGTCGCCTATGGTCAACCGAGGTATCATATGAAAGCCTATGCTGGCACGCAACTTTTGACACCAATCATGATATCTTTCTGAAGAGGGGAAGTACGCCCCTGTCACGGTCGAAAGTGGTAAAAAAATTATTTTTATTTTGTTTCCACTAACTTAAACCTGAAAATAGCATATTTCTCGAAAAGTGGGCGTCGCCCATGGTCAAGCGAGGTATCAAATGAAAGCTTATGCTAGCACGCAACTTTTGACACCAATCAGGATATCTTTCTGAAGAGGGGAAGTACGCCCCTGTCACGGTCGAAAGTGGTGAAAAAATTATTTTTATTTTGTTTCCACTAACTAAAACCTGAAAATAGCCCATTACTCGAAAAGTGGGCGTCGCCCATGTTCAAGCGAGGTATCAAATGAAAGCTTATGCTAGCACGCAACTTTTGACACCAATCAGGATATCTTTCTGAAGAGGGGAAGTACGCCCCTGTCACAGTCGAAAGTGTTGAAAAAATTATTTTTATTTTGTTTCCACTAACTAAAACCTGAAAATAGCCCATTACTCAAAAAGTGGGCGTCGCTTATTGTCAAGCGAGGTATCATATGAAAGCCTATGCTGGCACGCAACTTTTGACACCAATCATGATATCTTTCTGAAGAGGGGAAGTACGCCCCTGTCACGGTCGAAAGTGGTGAAAAAAATATTTTTATTTTGTTTCCACTAACTAAAACCTGAAAATAGCCCATTACTCGAAAAGTGGGCGTCGCCCATGTTCAAGCGAGGTATCAAATGAAAGCTTATGCTAGCACGCAACTTTTGACACCAATCAGGATATCTTTCTGAAGAGGGGAAGTACGCCCCTGTCACGGTCGAAGGTGTAAAAAAAATTATTTTTATTTTGTTTCCACTAACTAAAACCTGAAAATAGCCCATTACTCGAAGAGTGGGCGTGGCCCATGGTCAAGCCAGGTATCATATGAAAGCTTATGCTAGCACGCAACTTTTGACACGAATCATGATATCTTTCTGAAGAGGGGAAGTACGCCCCTGTCACGGTCGAAAGTGTTGAAAAAATTATTTTCATTTTGTTTCCACTAACTAAAACCTGAAAATAGCCCATTACTCGAAAAGTGGGCCTGGCTTATGGTCAAGCGAGATATCGTATGAAAGCTAATGCTGGCACGCAACTTTTGACTTCAATCATGATATCTTTCTGAAGAGGGGAAGTACGCCCCTGTCACTGTCGAAAGTGTTGAAAAAATTATTTTTATTTTGTTTCCACTAACTAAAACCTGAAAATAGCCCATTACTCGAAAAGTGGGCGTCGCTCATGGTCAAGCGAGGTATCATATGAAAGCTTATGCTGGCACGCAACTTTTGACACCAATCAGGATATCTTTCTGAAGAGGGGAAATACGCCCCTGTCACGGTCGAAAGTGTTGAAAAAATTATTTTTATTTTGTTTCCACTAACTAAAACCTGAAAATAGCCCATTACTCAAAAAGTGGGCGCCGCTTATTGTCAAGCGAGGTATCATATGAAAGCCTATGCTAGCACGCCACTTTTTACACCAATCATGATATCTTTCTGAAGAGGGAAAGTACGCCCCTGTCACGGTCGAAAGTGGTGAAAAAATTATTTTTATTTTGTTTGCTCTAACTAAAACCTGAAAATAGCCCATTACTCAAAAAGTGGGCGTCGCCCATGGCCAGGCGAGGTATCATAAGCTTATGTTGGCACGCAACTTTTGACACCAATCATGATATTTTTTTGAAGAGGGGAAGTACGCTCCTGTCACGGTCGCAAGTGTTGAGAAAATTATTTGTATTTTGTTTCCACTAACTAAAACCTGAAAATAGCCCATTACTCGAAAAGTGGGCGTGGCCTATGAGCAAACGAGGTACTATATGAAAGCTTATGCTAGCACGCAACTTTTGACACCAATCATGATATCTTTCTGAAGAGGGGAAGTACGCCCCTGTCACGGTCGAAAGTGGTGAAAAAATTATTTTTATTTTGTTTCCACTAACTTAAACCTGAAAATAGCATATTTCTCGAAAAGGGGGCGTCGCCTATGGTCAAGCGAGGTATCAAATGAAAGCTTATGCTAGCACGCAACTTTTGACACCAATCAGGATATCTTTCTGAAGAGGGGAAGTACGCCCCTATCACATTCGAAAGTGTTGAAAAAATTATTTTTATTTCGTTTTCACTAACTAAAACCTGAAAAACGTCCATTACTCGAAAAGTGGCCGTGGCCCATGGTCAATCAAGGTATCCTATGAAAGCTTATGCTGGCACGCAACTTTTGAGACCAATCATGATATCTTTTTGAAGAGGGGAAGTACGCCCCTGTCACGGTCGAAAGTGTTGAAAAAATTATTTTTATTTTGTTTTCACTAACTTAAACCTGAAAAATGCCCATTACTCGAAAAGTGGGCGTGGCCCATGGTCAAGCGATAAATCATATGAAAGCTTATGCTGGCAGGCAACTTTTGACATCAATCATGATATTTTTCTGAAGAGGGGAAGTACGCCCCTGTCACGGTCGAAAGTGTTGAAAAAAATATTTTTATTTTGTTTCCACTAACTAAAACCTGAAAATAGCCCATTACTCGAAAAGTGGGCGTGGCCTATGGTAAAGCAAGGTATCGTATGAAAGCTTATGCTGGCGCGCAACTTTTGACATCAATCGTGATATTTTTCTGAAGAGGGGAAGTACGCCCCTGTCACGGTCGAAAGTGTTGAAAAAAATATTTTTATTTTGTTTCCACTAACTTAAACCTGAAAAACGCCCATTACTCGAAAAGTAGGCGTACACCATGTTCAAGTGCAGTATTGTATGAAAGCTTATGCTGGCACGCAACTTTTGACAACAATCATGATATCTTTCTGAAGAGGGGAAGTACGCCCCTGTCACGGTCGAAAGTGGTGAACAAATTATTTTTATTTTGTTTCCACTAACTAAAACCTGAAAATAGCCCATTACTCAAAAAGTGGGCGTCGCCCATGGCCAGGCGAGGTATCATAAGCTTATGTTGGCACGCAACTTTTGACACCAATCATGATATTTTTCTGAAGAGGGGAAGTACGCTCCTGTCACGGTCGCAAGTGTTGAAAAAATTATTTGTATTTTGTTTCCACTAACTAAAACCTGAAAATAGCCCATTACTCGAAGAGTGGGCGTGGTCTATGGTCAAGCGAGGTATCATATGAAAGCTTATGCTGGCCCGCAACTTTTGACACCAATCATGATATCTTTATGAAGAGGGGAAGTACGCCCCTGTCACGGTCAAAAGTGGTGAAAAAATTATTTTTATTTTGTTTCCACTAGATAAAACCTGAAAAACGCCCATTACTCGAAAAGTGGGCGTGGCCCATAGTCAAACGCATAGTCAAACGCCATAGTTGGCACGCAACTTTTGACACCAATCACGATATCTTTCTGAAGAGGGGAAGTACGCCCCAGTCACGGTCGAAAGTGGTGAAAAAATTATTTTTATTTTGTTTCCACTAACTAAAACCTGAAAATAGCCCATTACTCGAAAAGTGGGCGTCGCCTATGGTCAAGCGAGGTATCATATGAAAGCTAATGCTAGCACGCAACTTTTAACACCAATCGTGATATCTTTCTGAAGAGGGGAAGTACGCCCCTGTCACGGTCGAAAGTGGTGAAAAAATTAATTTTATTTTGTTTCCACTAACTAAAACCTGAAAATAGCCCATTACTCGAAAAGTGGGCGTCGCCCATGGTCAAGCGGGATATCATATGAAAGCTTATGCTGGCACGCAACTTTTGACACCAATCATAATATCTTTCTAAAGAGGGGAAGTACGCGCTTGGTCGAAAGTGGTGAACAAATTATTTTTATTTTGTTTCCACTAACTAAAACCTGAAAATAGCCCATTACTCGAAAAGTGGGAGTTGCCCATGGTCAAGCGTGGTATCATATGAAAGCTTATGCTGACACGCAACTTTTGACTCGTCACGGTCGAAAGTGGTGAAAAAATTATTTTTATTTTGTTTCCACTAACTAAAACCTGAAAATAGCCCATTACTCGAAGAGTGGGCGTGGCCTATGGTCAAGCGAGGTATCATATGAAAGCTTATGCTGGCACGCAACTTTTGACACCAATCATGATATCTTTCTGAAGAGGGGAAGTACGCCCCTGTCACGGTCGAAAGTTTTGAACAAATTATTTTTATTTTCTTTCCACTAACTAAAACCTGAAAATAGCCCATTACTTGAAAAGTGGGCATTGCCCATGGTCAAGCGAGGTATCATATGAAAGCTTATGCTGGTACGCAATTTTTCACACCAATCATGATATCTTTCTGAAGAGGGGAAGTACGCCTCTGTCACGGTCGAAAGTGTTGAACAAATTATTTTTATTTTGTTTCCACTAACTAAAACCTGAAAATAGCCCATTACTCGAAAACTGGGCGTCGCTCATGGTCAAGCGAGGTATCATATGAAAGCTTATGCTGGCACGCAATTTTTCACACCAATCAGGATATCTTTCTGAAGAGGGGAAGTACGCCCCTGTCACGGTCGAAAGTGGTGAAAAAATTATTTTTATTTTGTTTCCTCTAACTAAAACCTGAAAATAGCCCATTACTCTAAAAGTGGGCGTCGCGTATGGTCAACCGAGGTATCATATGAAAGCCTATGCTGGCACGCAACTTTTGACATCAATCATGATATCTTTCTGAAGAGGGGAAGTACGCCCCTGTCACGGTCGAAAGTGGTGAAAAAATTATTTTTATTTTGTTTCCACTAACTTAAACCTGAAAATAGCCCATTACTCGAAAAGTGGGCGTCGCTCATGGTCAAGCGAGGTATCATATGAAAGCTTATGCTGGCACGCAACTTTTGACACCAATCAGGATATCTTTCTGAAGAGGGAAAGTACGCCCCTGTCACGGTCGAAAGTGGTGAAAAAATTATTTTTATTTTGTTTCCACTAACTTAAACCTGAAAATAGCCCATTACTCGAAAAGTGGGCGTCGCCCATGTTCAAGCGAGGAATCAAATGAAAGCTTATGCTAGCACGCAACTTTTGACACCAATCAGGATATCTTTCTGAAGAGGGGAAGTACGCCCCTGTCACGGTCGAAAGTGTTGAAAAAATTATTTTTATTTTGTTTCCACTAACTTAAACCTGAAAATAGCCCATTACTCAAAAAGTGGGCGTCGCTTATTGTCAAGCGAGGAATCATATGAAAGCCTATGCTGGCACGCAACTTTTTACACCAATCAGGATATCTTTCTGAAGAGGGGAAGTACGCCCCTGTCACGGTCGAAAGTGGTGAAAAAATTATTTTTATTTTGTTTCCACTAACTTAAACCTGAAAATAGCCCATTACTCGAAAAGTGGGCGTCGCTCATGGTCAAGCGAAGTATCATATGAAAGCTTATGCTGGCACGCAACTTTTGACACCAATCAGGATATCTTTCTGAAGATGGGAAATACGCCCCTGTAACGGTCGAAAGTGGTGAAAAAATTATTTTTATTTTGTTTCCTCTAACTAAAACCTGAAAATAGCCCATTACTCTAAAAGTGGGCGTCGCCTATGGTCAACCGAGGTATCATATGAAAGCCTATGCTGGCACGCAACTTTTGACGCCAATCATAATATCTTTCTAAAGAGGGGAAGTACGCCCCTGTCACGGTCGAAAGTGGTGAACAAATTATTTTTATTTTGTTTCCACTAACTAAAACCTGAAAATAGCCCATTACTCGAAAAGTGGGAGTCGCCCATGGTCAAGCGTGGTATCATATGAAAGCTTATGCTGACACGCAACTTTTGACTCGTCACGGTCGAAAGTGGTGAAAAAATTATTTTTATTTTGTTTCCACTAACTAAAACCTGAAAATAGCCCATTACTCAAAAAGTGGGCGTCTCTTATTGTCAAGCGAGGTATCATATGAAAGCCTATGCTGGCACGCAACTTTTTACACCAATCATGATATCTTTCTGAAGATGGGAAGTACGCCCCTGTCACGGTCGAAAGTGGTGAAAAAATTATTTTTATTTTGTTTCCTCTAACTAAAACCTGAAAATAGCCCATTACTCTAAAAGTGGGCGTCGCCGATGGTCAAGCGGGGTATCATATGAAAGCTTATGCTGGCACGCAACTTTTTACACCAATCATGATATCTTTCTGAAGATGGGAAGTACGCCCCTGTCACGGTCGAAAGTGGTGAAAAAATTATTTTTATTTTGTTTCCTCTAACTAAAACCTGAAAATAGCCCATTACTCGAAAAGTGGGCGTCGCCTATTTTCAACCGAGGTATCATATGAAAACCTATGCTGGCACGCAACTTTTGACACCAATCATAATATCTTTCTAAAGAGGGGAAGTACGCCCCTGTCACGGTCGAAAGTGGTGAACAAATTATTTTTATTTTGTTTCCACTAACTAAAACCTGAAAATAGCCCATTACTCGAAAAGTGGGAGTCGCCCATGGTCAAGCGTGGTATCATATGAAAGCTTATGCTGACACGCAACTTTTGACTCGTCACGGTCGAAAGTGGTGAAAAAATTATTTTTATTTTGTTTCCACTAACTAAAACCTGAAAATAGCCCATTACTCGAAGAGTGGGCGTGGCCTATGGTCAAGCGAGGTATCATATGAAAGCTTATGCTGGCACGCAACTTTTGACACCAATCATGATATCTTTCTGAAGAGGGGAAGTACGCCCCTGTCACGGTCGAAAGTTTTGAACAAATTATTTTTATTTTCTTTCCACTAACTAAAACCTGAAAATAGCCCATTCCTTGAAAAGTGGGCATTGCCCATGGTCAAGCGAGGTATCATATGAAAGCTTATGCTGGTACGCAATTTTTCACATCAATCATGATATCTTTCTGAAGAGGGGAAGTACGCCTCTGTCACGGTCGAAAGTGTTGAACAAATTATTTTTATTTTGTTTCCACTAACTAAAACCTGAAAATAGCCCATTACTCGAAAACTGGGCGTCGCTCATGGTCAAGCGAGGTATCATATGAAAGCTTATGCTGGCACGCAACTTTTGACATCAATCAGGATATCTTTCTGAAGAGGGGAAGTACGCCCCTGTCACGGTCGAAAGTGGTGAAAAAATTATTTTTATTTTGTTTCCTCTAACTAAAACCTGAAAATAGCCCATTACTCTAAAAGTGGGCGTCGCGTATGGTCAACCGAGGTATCATATGAAAGCCTATGCTGGCACGCAACTTTTGACATCAATCATGATATCTTTCTGAAGAGGGGAAGTACGCCCCTGTCACGGTCGAAAGTGGTGAAAAAATTATTTTTATTTTGTTTCCACTAACTTAAACCTGAAAATAGCCCATTACTCGAAAAGTGGGCGTCGCTCATGGTCAAGCGAGGTATCATATGAAAGCTTATGCTGGCACGCAACTTTTGACACCAATCAGGATATCTTTCTGAAGAGGGGAAGTACGCCCCTGTCACGGTCGAAAGTGGTGAAAAAATAATTTTTATTTTGTTTCCACTAACTTAAACCTGAAAATAGCCCATTACTCGAAAAGTGGGCGTCGCCCATGGTCAAGCGAGGTATCAAATGAAAGCTTATGCTAGCACGCAACTTTTGACACCAATCAGGATATCTTTCTGAAGAGGGGAAGTACGCCCCTGTCACGGTCGAAAGTGTTGAAAAAATTATTTTTATTTTGTTTCCACTAACTTAAACCTTAAAATAGCCCATTACTCAAAAAGTGGGCGTCGCCTATGGTCAACCGAGGTATCATATGAAAGCCTATGCTGGCACGCAACTTTTTTCACCAATCATGATATCTTTCTGAAGATGGGAAGTTCGCCCCTGTCACGGTCGATAGTGGTGAAAAAATTATTTTTATTTTGTTTCCTCTAACTAAAACCTGAAAATAGCCCATTACTCTAAAAGTGGGCGTCGCCTATGGTCAACCGAGGTATCATATGAAAGCCTATGCTGGCACGCAACTTTTGACACCAATCATGATATCTTTCTGAAGAGGGGAACTACGCCCCTGTCACGGTCGAAAGTGGTGAAAAAATTAGTTTTATTTTGTTTCCACTAACTTAAACCTGAAAATAGCCCATTACTCGAAAAGTGGGCGTCGCCCATGGTCAAGCGAGGTATCATATGAAAGCTTATGCTGGCACGCAACTTTTTATACCAATCATGATATCTTTCTGAAGAGGGGAAGTACGCCCATGTCACGGTCGAAAGTGGTGAAAAAATTATTTTTATTTTGTTTCCTCTAACTAAAACCTGAAAATAGCCCATTACTCTAAAAGTGGGCGTCGCCTATGGTCAACCGAGGTATCATATGAAAGCCTATGCTGGAACGCAACTTTTGACACCAATCATGATATCTTTCTGAAGAGGGGAAGTACGCCCCTGTCACGGTCGAAAGTGGTGAAAAAGTTATTTTTATTTTGTTTCCACTAACTTAAACCTGAAAATAGCCAATTTCTCGAAAAGTGGGCGTCGCCCATGGTCAAGCGAGGTATCAAATGAAAGCTTATGCTAGCACGCAACTTTTGCCACCAATCAGGATATCTTTCTGAAGAGGGGAAGTACACCCCTGTCACGGTCGAAAGTGGTGAAAAAATTATTTTTATTTTGTTTCCACTAACTAAAACCTGAAAGTAGCCCATTACTCAAAAAGTGGGCGTCGCTTATTGTCAAGCGAGGTATCATATGAAAGCCTATGCTGGCATGCAACTTTTTATACCAATCATGATATCTTTCTGAAGAGGGGAAGTACGCCCCTGTCACGGTCGAAAGTGGTGAAAAAATTATTTTTATTTTGTTTCCTCTAACTAAAACCTGAAAATAGCCCATTACTCTAAAAGTGGGCGTCGCCTATGGTCAGCCGAGGTATCATATGAAAGCTTATGCTAGCACGCAACTTTTGACACCAATCAGGATATCTTTCTGAAGAGGGGAAGTACACCCCTGTCACGGTCGAAAGTGGTGAAAAAATTATGTTTATTTTGTTTCCACTAACTAAAACCTGAAAGTAGCCCATTACTCAAAAAGTGGGCGTCGCTTATTGTCAAGCGAGGTATCATATGAAAGCCTATGCTGGCATGCAACTTTTTATACCAATCATGATATCTTTCTGAAGAGGGGAAGTACGCCCCTGTCACGGTCGAAAGTGGTGAAAAAATTATTTTTATTTTGTTTCCTCTAACTAAAACCTGAAAATAGCCCATTACTCTAAAAGTGGGCGTCGCCTATGGTCAGCCGAGGTATCATATGAAAGCTTATGCTAGCACGCAACTTTTGACACCAATCAGGATATCTTTCTGAAGAGGGGAAGTACGCCCCTGTCACGGTCGAAAGTGTTGAAAAAATTATGTTTATTTTGTTTCCACTAACTAAAACCTGAAAATAGCCCATTACTCAAAAAGTGGGCGTCGCTTATTGTCTAGCGAGGTATCATATGAAAGCCTATGCTAGCACGCAACTTTTTACACCAATCATGATATCTTTCTGAAGAGGGGAACTACGCCCCTGTCACGGCCGAAAGTGGTGAAAAAATTATTTTTATTTTGTTTCCACTAACTTAAACCTTAAAATAGCCCTTTACTCGAAAAGTGGGCGTCGCCCATGGTCAAGCGAGGTATCATATGAAAGCTTATGCTGGCACGCAACTTTTTACACCAATCATGATATCTTTCTGAAGAGGGGAAGTACGCCCCTGTCACGGTCGAAAGTGGTGAAAAAATTATTTTTATTTTGTTTCCTCTAACTAAAACCTGAAAATAGCCCATTACTCTAAAAGTGGGCGTCGCGTATGGTCAACCGAGGTATCATATGAAAGCCTATGCTGGCACGCAACTTTTGACACCAATCATGATATGTTTCTGAAGAGGGGAAGTACGCCCCTGTCACGGTCGAAAGTGGTGAAAAAATTATTTTTATTTTGTTTCCACTAACTTAAACCTGAAAATAGCCCATTACTCGAAAAGTGGGCGTCGCCCATGGTCAAGCGAGGTATCAAATGAAAGCTTATGCTAGCACGCAACTTTTGACACCAATCAGGATATCTTTCTGAAGAGGGGAAGTACGCCCCTGTCACGGTCGAAAGTGTTGAAAAAATTATGTTTATTTTGTTTCCACTAACTAAAACCTGAAAATAGCCCATTACTCAAAAAGTGGGCGTCGCTTATTGTCTAGCGAGGTATCATATGAAAGCCTATGCTAGCACGCAACTTTTTACACCAATCATGATATCTTTCTCAAGAGGGGAAGTACGCCCCTGTCACGGTCGAAAGTGGTGAAAAAATTATTTTTATTTTGTTTCCTCTAACTAAAACCTGAAAATAGCCCATTACTCTAAAAGTGGGCGTCGCGTATGGTCAACCGAGGTATCATATGAAAGCCTATGCTGGCACGCAACTTTTGACACCAATCATGATATCTTTCTGAAGAGGGGAAGTACGCCCCTGTCACGGTCGAAAGTGGTGAAAAAATTATTTTTATTTTGTTTCCACTAACTTAAACCTGAAAATAGCCCATTACTCGAAAAGTGGGCGTCGCCCATGGTCAAGCGAGGTATCATATGAAAGCTTATGCTGGCACGCAACTTTTTATACCAATCATGATATCTTTCTGAAGAGGGGAAGTACGCCCATGTCACGGTCGAAAGTGGTGAAAAAATTATTTTTATTTTGTTTCCTCTAACTAAAACCTGAAAATAGCCCATTACTCTAAAAGTGGGCGTCGCCTATGGTCAACCGAGGTATCATATGAAAGCTTATGCTGGCACGCAACTTTTGACACCAATCATGATATCTTTCTGAAGAGGGGAAGTACGCCCCTGTCACGGTCGAAAGTTTTGAACAAATTATTTTTATTTTCTTTCCACTAACTAAAACCTGAAAATAGCCCATTCCTTGAAAAGTGGGCATTGCCCATGGTCAAGCGAGGTATCATATGAAAGCTTATGCTGGTACGCAATTTTTCACATCAATCATGATATCTTTCTGAAGAGGGGAAGTACGCCTCTGTCACGGTCGAAAGTGTTGAACAAATTATTTTTATTTTGTTTCCACTAACTAAAACCTGAAAATAGCCCATTACTCGAAAACTGGGCGTCGCTCATGGTCAAGCGAGGTATCATATGAAAGCTTATGCTGGCACGCAACTTTTGACATCAATCAGGATATCTTTCTGAAGAGGGGAAGTACGCCCCTGTCACGGTCGAAAGTGGTGAAAAAATTATTTTTATTTTGTTTCCTCTAACTTAAACCTGAAAATAGCCCATTAGTTTTAAAGTGGGCCTCGCCTATGGTCAAACGAGGTATTATATGAAAGCTTATGCTGGCACGCAACTTTTGACACCAATCATGATATCTTTCTGAAGAGGGGAAGTACGCCCCTGTCACGGTCGAAAGTGGTGAAAAAATTATTTTTATTTTGTTTCCACTAACTTAAACCTGAAAATAGCCCATTACTCGAAAAGTGGGCGCCGCTCATGGTCAAGCGAGGTATCATATGAAAGCTTATGCTGGCACGCAACTTTTGACACCAATCAGGATATCTTTCTGAAGAGGGGAAGTACGCCCCTGTCACGGTAGAAAGTGGTGAAAAAATAATTTTTATTTTGTTTCCACTAACTTAAACCTGAAAATAGCCCTTTACTCGAAAAGTGGGCGTCGCCCATGGTCAAGCGAGGTATCATATGAAAGCTTATGCTGGCACGCAACTTTTTACACCAATCATGATATCTTTCTGAAGAGGGGAAGTACGCCCCTGTCACGGTCGAAAGTGGTGAAAAAATTATTTTTATTTTGTTTCCTCTAACTAAAACCTGAAAATAGCCCATTACTCTAAAAGTGGGCGTCGCGTATGGTCAACCGAGGTATCATATGAAAGCCTATGCTGGCACGCAACTTTTGACACCAATCATGATATGTTTCTGAAGAGGGGAAGTACGCCCCTGTCACGGTCGAAAGTGGTGAAAAAATTATTTTTATTTTGTTTCCACTAACTTAAACCTGAAAATAGCCCATTACTCGAAAAGTGGGCGTCGCCCATGGTCAAGCGAGGTATCAAATGAAAGCTTATGCTAGCACGCAACTTTTGACACCAATCAGGATATCTTTCTGAAGAGGGGAAGTACGCCCCTGTCACGGTCGAAAGTGTTGAAAAAATTATGTTTATTTTGTTTCCACTAACTAAAACCTGAAAATAGCCCATTACTCAAAAAGTGGGCGTCGCTTATTGTCTAGCGAGGTATCATATGAAAGCCTATGCTAGCACGCAACTTTTTACACCAATCATGATATCTTTCTCAAGAGGGGAAGTACGCCCCTGTCACGGTCGAAAGTGGTGAAAAAATTATTTTTATTTTGTTTCCTCTAACTAAAACCTGAAAATAGCCCATTACTCTAAAAGTGGGCGTCGCGTATGGTCAACCGAGGTATCATATGAAAGCCTATGCTGGCACGCAACTTTTGACACCAATCATGATATCTTTCTGAAGAGGGGAAGTACGCCCCTGTCACGGTCGAAAGTGGTGAAAAAATTATTTTTATTTTGTTTCCACTAACTTAAACCTGAAAATAGCCCATTACTCGAAAAGTGGGCGTCGCCCATGGTCAAGCGAGGTATCATATGAAAGCTTATGCTGGCACGCAACTTTTTATACCAATCATGATATCTTTCTGAAGAGGGGAAGTACGCCCATGTCACGGTCGAAAGTGGTGAAAAAATTATTTTTATTTTGTTTCCTCTAACTAAAACCTGAAAATAGCCCATTACTCTAAAAGTGGGCGTCGCCTATGGTCAACCGAGGTATCATATGAAAGCTTATGCTGGCACGCAACTTTTGACACCAATCATGATATCTTTCTGAAGAGGGGAAGTACGCCCCTGTCACGGTCGAAAGTTTTGAACAAATTATTTTTATTTTCTTTCCACTAACTAAAACCTGAAAATAGCCCATTCCTTGAAAAGTGGGCATTGCCCATGGTCAAGCGAGGTATCATATGAAAGCTTATGCTGGTACGCAATTTTTCACATCAATCATGATATCTTTCTGAAGAGGGGAAGTACGCCTCTGTCACGGTCGAAAGTGTTGAACAAATTATTTTTATTTTGTTTCCACTAACTAAAACCTGAAAATAGCCCATTACTCGAAAACTGGGCGTCGCTCATGGTCAAGCGAGGTATCATATGAAAGCTTATGCTGGCACGCAACTTTTGACATCAATCAGGATATCTTTCTGAAGAGGGGAAGTACGCCCCTGTCACGGTCGAAAGTGGTGAAAAAATTATTTTTATTTTGTTTCCTCTAACTTAAACCTGAAAATAGCCCATTAGTTTTAAAGTGGGCGTCGCCTATGGTCAAACGAGGTATTATATGAAAGCTTATGCTGGCACGCAACTTTTGACACCAATCATGATATCTTTCTGAAGAGGGGAAGTACGCCCCTGTCACGGTCGAAAGTGGTGAAAAAATTATTTTTATTTTGTTTCCACTAACTTAAACCTGAAAATAGCCCATTACTCGAAAAGTGGGCGCCGCTCATGGTCAAGCGAGGTATCATATGAAAGCTTATGCTGGCACGCAACTTTTGACACCAATCATGATATCTTTCTGAAGAGGGGAACTACGCCCCTGTCACGGTCGAAAGTGGTGAAAAAATTAGTTTTATTTTGTTTCCACTAACTTAAACCTGAAAATAGCCCATTACTCGAAAAGTGGGCGTCGTCCATGGTCAAGCGAGGTATCATATGAAAGCTTATGCTGGCACGCAACTTTTTATACCAATCATGATATCTTTTTGAAGAGGGGAAGTACGCCCATGTCACGGTCGAAAGTGGTGAAAAAATTATTTTTATTTTGTTTCCTCTAACTAAAACCTGAAAATAGCCCATTACTCTAAAAGTGGGCGTCGCCTATGGTCAACCGAGGTATCATATGAAAGCCTATGCTGGAACGCAACTTTTGACACCAATCATGATATCTTTCTGAAGAGGGGAAGTACGCCCCTGTCACGGTCGAAAGTGGTGAAAAAGTTATTTTTATTTTGTTTCCACTAACTTAAACCTGAAAATAGCCAATTTCTCGAAAAGTGGGCGTCGCCCATGGTCAAGCGAGGTATCAAATGAAAGCTTATGCTAGCACGCAACTTTTGCCACCAATCAGGATATCTTTCTGAAGAGGGTAAGTACACCCCTGTCACGGTCGAAAGTGGTGAAAAAATTATTTTTATTTTGTTTCCACTAACTAAAACCTGAAAGTAGCCCATTACTCAAAAAGTGGGCGTCGCTTATTGTCAAGCGAGGTATCATATGAAAGCCTATGCTGGCATGCAACTTTTTATACCAATCATGATATCTTTCTGAAGAGGGGAAGTACGCCCCTGTCACGGTCGAAAGTGGTGAAAAAATTATTTTTATTTTGTTTCCTCTAACTAAAACCTGAAAATAGCCCATTACTCTAAAAGTGGGCGTCGCCTATGGTCAGCCGAGGTATCATATGAAAGCCTATGCTAGCACGCAACTTTTTACACCAATCATGATATCTTTCTGAAGAGGGGAACTACGCCCCTGTCACGGCCGAAAGTGGTGAAAAAATTATTTTTATTTTGTTTCCACTAACTTAAACCTTAAAATAGCCCTTTACTCGAAAAGTGGGCGTCGCCCATGGTCAAGCGAGGTATCATATGAAAGCTTATGCTGGCACGCAACTTTTTACACCAATCATGATATCTTTCTGAAGAGGGGAAGTACGCCCCTGTCACGGTCGAAAGTGGTGAAAAAATTATTTTTATTTTGTTTCCTCTAACTAAAACCTGAAAATAGCCCATTACTCTAAAAGTGGGCGTCGCGTATGGTCAACCGAGGTATCATATGAAAGCCTATGCTGGCACGCAACTTTTGACACCAATCATGATATGTTTCTGAAGAGGGGAAGTACGCCCCTGTCACGGTCGAAAGTGGTGAAAAAATTATTTTTATTTTGTTTCCACTAACTTAAACCTGAAAATAGCCCATTACTCGAAAAGTGGGCGTCGCCCATGGTCAAGCGAGGTATCAAATGAAAGCTTATGCTAGCACGCAACTTTTGACACCAATCAGGATATCTTTCTGAAGAGGGGAAGTACGCCCCTGTCACGGTCGAAAGTGTTGAAAAAATTATGTTTATTTTGTTTCCACTAACTAAAACCTGAAAATAGCCCATTACTCAAAAAGTGGGCGTCGCTTATTGTCTAGCGAGGTATCATATGAAAGCCTATGCTAGCACGCAACTTTTTACACCAATCATGATATCTTTCTCAAGAGGGGAAGTACGCCCCTGTCACGGTCGAAAGTGGTGAAAAAATTATTTTTATTTTGTTTCCTCTAACTAAAACCTGAAAATAGCCCATTACTCTAAAAGTGGGCGTCGCGTATGGTCAACCGAGGTATCATATGAAAGCCTATGCTGGCACGCAACTTTTGACACCAATCATGATATCTTTCTGAAGAGGGGAAGTACGCCCCTGTCACGGTCGAAAGTGGTGAAAAAATTATTTTTATTTTGTTTCCACTAACTAAAACCTGAAAATAGCCCATTACTCGAAAAGTGGGCGTCACCCATGTTCAAGCGAGGTATCAAATGAAAGCTTATGCTAGCACGCAACTTTTGACACCAATAAGGATATCTTTCTGAAGAGGGGAAGTACGCCCCTGTCACGGTCGAAAGTGTTGAAAAAATTATTTTTATTTTGTTTCCACTAACTTAAACCTTAAAATAGCCCATTACTCAAAAAGTGGGCGTCGCCTATGGTCAACCGAGGTATCATATGAAAGCCTATGCTAGCACGCAACTTTTTAGACCAATCATGATATCTTTCTGAAGAGGGGAAGTACGCCCCTGTCACGGTCGAAAGTGGTGAAAAAATTATTTTTATTTTGTTTCCTCTAACTAAAACCTGAAAATAGCCCATTACTCTAAAAGTGGGCGTCGTCTATGGTCAACTTAGGTATCATATGAAAGCCTATGCTGGCACGCAACTTTTGACACCAATCATGATATCTTTCTGAAGAGGGGAACTACGCCCCTGTCACGGTCGAAAGTGGTGAAAAAATTATTTTTATTTTGTTTCCACTAACTTAAACCTGAAAATAGCCCATTACTCGAAAAGTGGGCGTGGCCCATGATCAAGCGAGATATCAAATGAAAGCTTATGCTAGCACGCAACATTTGACGCCAACCATGATATCTTTCTGAAGAGGGGAAGTACGCCCCTGTCACGGTCGAAAGTGTTGAACAAATTATTTTTATTTTGTTTCCACTTACTAAAACCTGAAAATAGCCCATTACTCGAAAAGTGGGCTTGGCCCATGGTCAAGCGAGGTATCATATGAAAGCTTATGCTGGCACGCAACTTTTCCCACCAATCATGATATCTTTCTGAAGAGGGGAAGTACGCCACTGTCACGGTCGAAAGTGGTGAAAAAATTATTTTTATTTTGTTTCCACTAACTAAAACCTGAAAATAGCCCATTACTCGAAAAGTGGGCGTCTGAATCATGAAATCTTTCTGAAGAGGGGGAGTACGCCCCTGTCACGGTCGAAAGTGGTGAAAAAATTATTTTTATTTTGTTTCCACTAACTAAAACCTGAAAATAGCCCATTACTCTAAAAGTGGGCGTCGCCTATGGTCAACCGAGGTATCATATGAAAGCCTATGCTGGCACGCAACTTTTGACACCAATCATGATATCTTTCTGAAGAGGGGAACTACGGCCCTGTCACGGTCGAAAGTGGTGAAAAAATTATTTTTATTTTGTTTCCACTAACTAAAACCTGAAAATAGCCCATTACTCAAAAAGTGGGCGTCGCTTATTGTCAAGCGAGGTATCATATGAAAGCCTATGCTGGCACGCAACTTTTTACACCAATCATGATATCTTTCTGAAAATGGGAAGTACGCCCCTGTCACGGTCGAAAGTGGTGAAAAAATTATTTTTATTTTGTTTCCACTAACTTAAACCTGAAAATAGCCCATTTCTCGAAAATTGGGCGTCGCCCATGGTCAAGCGAGGTATCAAATGAAAGCTTATGCTAGCACGCAACTTTTGCCACCAATCAGGATATCTTTCTGAAGAGGGGAAGTACACCCCTGTCACGGTCGAAAGTGGTGAAAAAATTATTTTTATTTTGTTTCCACTAACTAAAACCTGAAAGTAGCCCATTTCTCAAAAAGTGGGCGTCGCTTATTGTCAAGCGAGGTATCATATGAAAGCCTATGCTGGCATGCAACTTTTTATACTAATCATGATATCTTTCTGAAGAGGGAAAGTACGCCCCTGTCACGGTCGAAAGTGGTGAAAAAATTATTTTTATTTTGTTTGCTCTAACTAAAACCTGAAAATAGCCCATTACTCTAAAAGTGGGCGTCGCCTATGGTCAGCCGAGGTATCATATGAAAGCCTATGCTGGAACGCAACTTTTTACACCAATCATGATATCTTTCTGAAGAGGGGAACTACGCCCCTTTCACGGCCGAAAGTGGTGAAAAAATTATTTTTATTTTGTTTACACTAACTTAAACCTTAAAATAGCCCATTACTCGAAAAGTGGGCGTCGCCCATGGTCAAGCGAGGTATCATATGAAAGCTTATGCTGGCACGCAACTTTTTACACCAATCATGATATCTTTCTGAAGAGGGGAAGTACGCCCCTGTCACGGTCGAAAGTGGTGAAAAAATTATTTTTATTTTGTTTCCTCTAACTAAAACCTGAAAATAGCCCATTACTCTAAAAGTGGGCGTCGCGTATGGTCAACCGAGGTATCATATGAAAGCCTATGCTGGCACGCAACTTTTGACACCAATCATGATATCTTTCTGAAGAGGGGAAGTACGCCCCTGTCACGGTCGAAAGTGGTGAAAAAATTATTTTTATTTTGTTTCCACTAACTAAAACCTGAAAATAGCCCATTACTCTAAAAGTGGGCGTGGTCTATGGTCAACCGAGGTATCATATGAAAGCCTATGCTAGCACGCAACTTTTGACACCAATCATGATATCTTTCTGAAGAGGGGAACTACGCCCCTGTCACGGTCGAAAGTGGTGAAAAAATTATTTTTATTTTGTTTCCACTAACTTAAACCTGAAAATAGCCCATTACTCGAAAAGTGGGCGTCGTTCATGGTCAAGCGAGGTATCATATGAAAGCTTATGCCGGCACGCAACTTTTTACACCAACCATGATATCTTTCTGAAGAGGGGAAGTACGCCCCTGTCACGGTCGAAAGTGGTGAAAAAATTATTTTTATTTTGTTTCCTCTAACTAAAACCTGAAAATAGCCCATTACTCTAAAAGTGGGCGTCGCCTTTGGTCAACCGAGGTATCATATGAAAGCCTATGCTAGCACGCAACTTTTGACACCAATCATGATATTTTTCTGAAGAGGGGAAGTACGCCCCTGTCACGGTCGAAAGTGGTGAAAAAATTATTTTTAATTTGTTTCCACTAACTTAAACCTGAAAATAGCCCATTTCTCGAAAAGTGGGCGTCGCCCATGGTCAAGCGAGCTATCAAATGAAAGCTTATGCTAGCACGCAACTTTTGACACCTATCAAGATATCTTTCTGAAGAGGGGAAGTACGCCCCTGTCACGGTCGAAAGTGGTGATAAAATTATTTTTATTTTGTTTCCACTAACTAAAACCTGAAAATAGCCCATTACTCGAAAAGTGGGCGTCGCCCATGTTCAAGCGAGGTATCAAATGAAAGCTTATGCTAGCACGCAACTTTTGACACCAATCATGATATTTTTCTGAAGAGGGGAAGTACGCCCCTGTCACGGTCGAAAGTGGTGAAAAAATTATTTTTAATTTGTTTCCACTAACTTAAACCTGAAAATAGCCCATTTCTCGAAAAGTGGGCGTCGCCCATGGTCAAGCGAGCTATCAAATGAAAGCTTATGCTAGCACGCAACTTTTGACACCTATCAAGATATCTTTCTGAAGAGGGGAAGTACGCCCCTGTCACGGTCGAAAGTGGTGATAAAATTATTTTTATTTTGTTTCCACTAACTAAAACCTGAAAATAGCCCATTACTCGAAAAGTGGGCGTCGCCCATGTTCAAGCGAGGTATCAAATGAAAGCTTATGCTAGCACGCAACTTTTGACAACAATAAGGATATCTTTCTGAAGAGGGGAAGTACGCCCCTGTCACGGTAGAAAGTGTTGAAAAAATTATTTTTATTTTGTTTCCACTAACTTAAACCTTAAAATAGCCCATTACTCAAAAAGTGGGCGTCGCCTATGGTCAACCGAGGTATCATATGAAAGCCTATGCTAGCATGCAACTTTTTACACCAATCATGATATCTTTCTGAAGAGGGGAAGTACGCCCCTGTCACGGTCGAAAGTGGTGAAAAAATTATTTTTACTTTGTTTCCTCTAACTAAAACCTGAAAATAGCCCATTACTCTAAAAGTGGGCGTCGCCTATGGTCAACTTAGGTATCATATGAAAGCCTATGCTGGCACGCAACTTTTGACACCAATCATGATATCTTTCTGAAGAGGGGAACTACGCCCCTGTCACGGTCGAAAGTGGTGAAAAAATTATTTTTATTTTGTTTCCACTAACTTAAACCTGAAAATAGCCCATTACTCGAAAAGTGGGCGTGGCTAATGGTCAAGCGAGATACCAAATGAAAGCTTATGCTAGCACGCAACTTTTGACACCAACCATGATATCTTTCTGAAGAGGGGAAGTACGCCCCTGTCACGGTCGAAAGTGTTGAACAAATTATTTTTATTTTGTTTCCACTTACTAAAACCTGAAAATAGCCCATTACTCGAAAAGTGGGCGTCGCTTATTGTCAAGCGAGGTATCATATGAAAGCTTATGCTGGCACGCAACTTTTCTTACCAATCATGATATCTTTCTGAAGAGGGGAAGTACGCCATTGTCACGGTCGAAAGTGGTGAAAAAATTATTTTTATTTTGTTTCCACTAACTAAAACCTGAAAATAGCCCATTACTCGAAAAGTGGGCGTCGCCCATGTTCAAGCGAGGTATCAAATGAAAGCTTATGCTAGCACGCAACTTTTGAGACCAATAAGGATATCTTTCTGAAGAGGGGAAGTACGCCCCTGTCACGGTCGAAAGTGTTGAAAAAATTATTTTTATTTTGTTTCCACTAACTTAAACCTTAAAATAGCCCATTACTCAAAAAGTGGGCGTCGCCTATGGTCAACCGAGGTATCATATGAAAGCCTATGCTAGCTTGCAACTTTTTACACCAATCATGATATCTTTCTGAAGAGGGGAAGTACGCCCCTGTCACGGTCGAAAGTGGTGAAAAAATTATTTTTATTTTGTTTCCTCTAACGAAAACCTGAAAATAGCCCATTACTCTAAAAGTGGGCGTCGCCTATGGTCAACTTAGGTATCATATGAAAGCCTATGCTGGCACGCAACTTTTGACACCAATCATGATATCTTTCTGAAGAGGGGAACTACGCCCCTGTCACGGTCGAAAGTGGTGAAAAAATTATTTTTATTTTGTTTCCACTAACTTAAACCTGAAAATAGCCCATTACTCGAAAAGTGGGCGTCGCCCATGGTCAAGCGAGGTATCATATGAAAGCTTATGCTGGCACGCAACTTTTTACACCAATCATGATATCCTTCTGAAGAGGGGGAGTACGCCCCTGTCACGGTCGAAAGTGGTGAAGAAATTATTTTTATTTTGTTTCCTCTAACTAAAACCTGAAAATAGCCCATTACTCTAAAAGTGGGCGTCGCCTATGGTCAACCGAGGTATCATATGAAAGCCTATGCTAGCACGCAACTTTTGACACCAATCATGATATTTTTCTGAAGAGGGGAAGTACGCCCCTGTCACGGTTGAAAGTGGTGAAAAAATTATTTTTAATTTGTTTCCACTATCTTAAACCTGAAAATAGCCCATTTCTCGAAAAGTGGGCGTCGCCCATGGTCAAGCGAGCTATCAAATGAAAGCTTATGCTAGCACGCTACTTTTGACACCAATCAGGATATCTTTCTGAAGAGGGGAAGTACGCCCCTGTCACGGTCGAAAGTGGTGAAAAAATTATTTTTATTTTGTTTCCACTAACTAAAACCTGAAAATAGCCCATTACTCGAAAAGTGGGCGTCGCCCATGTTCAAGCGAGGTATCAAATGAAAGCCTATGCTAGCTCGCAACTTTTTACACCAATCATGATATCTTTCTGAAGAGGGGAAGTACGCCCCTGTCACGGTCGAAAGTGGTGAAAAAATTATTTTAATTTTGTTTCCACTAACTTAAACCTTAAAATAGCCCATTACTCAAAAAGTGGGCGTCGCCTATGGTCAACCGAGGTATCATATGAAAGCCTATGCTAGCACGCAACTTTTTGCACCAATCATGATATCTTTCTGAAGAGGGGAAGTACGCCCCTGTCACGGTCGAAAGTGGTGAAAAAATTATTTTTATTTTGTTTCCTCTAACTAAAACCTGAAAATAGCCCATTACTCGAAGAGTGGGCGTGGTCTATGGTCAAGCGAGGTATCATATGAAAGCCTATGCTGGCGCGCTACTTTTGACACCAATCATGATATCTTTCTGAAGAGGGGAAGTACGCCCCTGTCACGGTCGAAAGTGGTGAAAAAATTATTTTTATTTTGTTTCCACTAACTAAAACCTGAAAATAGCCCATTACTCGAAAAGTGGGCGTCGCCCATGTTCAAGCGAGGTATCAAATGAAAGCCTATGCTAGCTCGCAACTTTTTACACCAATCATGATATCTTTGTGAAGAAGAGAAGTACGCCCCTGTCACGGTCGAAAGTGTTGAAAAAAATATTTTTATTTTGTTTCCGCTAACTTAAACCTTAAAATAGCCCATTACTCAAAAAGTGGGCGTCGCCTATGGTCAACCGAGGTATCATATGAAAGCTTATGCTGGCACAAAACTTTTTACACCAATCATGATATCTTTCTGAAGAGGGGAAGTACGACCTTGTCACGGTCGAAAGTGGTGAAAAAATTATTTTTATTTTGTTTCCTCTAACTAAAACCTGAAAATAGCCCATTACTCGAAGAGTGGGCGTGGTCTATGGTCAAGCGAGGTATCATATGAAAGCATATGCTGGCACGCAACTTTTGACACCAATCATGATATCTTTCTGAAGAGGGGGAGTACGCCCCCGTCATGGTCGAAAGTGGTGAAAAAATTATTTTTATTTTGTTTCCAGTAACTAAAACCTGAAAATAGCCCATTACTCGAAAAGTGGGCGTCGCCCATGGTCAAGCGAGGTATCAAATGAAAGCTTATGCTAGCACGCAACTTTTGACACCAATAAGGATATCTTTCTGAAGAGGGGAAGTACGCCCCTGTCACGGTCGAATGTGTTGAAAAAATTATTTTTATTTTGTTTCCACTAACTTAAACCTGAAAATAGCCCATTACTCGAAAAGTGGGCGTCGCTCATGGTCAAGCGAGGTATCATATGAAAGCCTATGCTGGCACGCAACTTTTGACACCAATCATGATATCTTTCTGAAGAGGGGAAGTACGCCCCTGTCACGGTCGAAAGTGGTGAAAAAATTATTTTTATTTTGTTTCCTCTAACTAAAACATGAAAATAGCCCATTACTCTAAAAGTGGGCGTCGCGTATGGTCAACCGAGGTATCATATGAAAGCCTATGCTGGCGCGCAACTTTTGACACCAATCATGATATCTTTCTGAAGAGGGGAAGTACGCCCCTGTCACGGTCGAAAGTGGTGAAAAAATTATTTTTATTTTGTTTCCTCTAACTAAAACCTGAAAATAGCCCATTACTCGAAAAGTGGGCGTCGCTCATGGTCAAGCGAGGTATCATATGAAAGCCTATGCTGGCACGCAACTTTTGACACCAATCATGATATCTTTCTGAAGAGGGGAAGTACGCCCCTGTCACGGTCGAAAGTGTTAAAAAAATTATTTGTATTTTGTTTCCACTAACTAAAACCTGAAAATAGTCCATTAATCTAAAAGTGGGCCTCGCCTATGTTCAACCGAGGTATCATATGAAAGCCTATGCTGGCACGCAACTTTTGACACCAATCATGATATCTTTCTGAAGAGGGGAAGTACGCCCCTGTCACGGTCGAAAGTGTTGAAAAAATTATTTTTATTTTGTTTTCACTAACTAAAACCTGAAAATAGCCCATTACTCGAAAAGTGGGCGTCGCTTATTGTCAAGCGAGGTATCATATGAAAGCTTATGCTGGCACGCAACTTTTCCCACCAATCATGATATCTTTCTGAAGAGGGGAAGTACGCCCCTGTCACGGTCGAAAGTGGTGAAAAAATTATTTTTATTTTGTTTCCTCTAACTAAAACCTGAAAATAGCCCATTACTCTAAAAGTGGGCGTCGCGTATGGTCAACCGAGGTATCATATGAAAGCCTATGCTGGCGCGCAACTTTTGACACCAATCATGATATCTTTCTGAAGAGGGGAACTACGCCCCTGTCACGGTCGAAAGTGGTGAAAAAATTATTTTTATTTTGTATCCACTAACTTAAACCTGAAAATAGCCCATTACTCGAAAAGTGGGCGTCGCCCATGGTCAAGCGAGGTATCATATGAAAGTTTATGCTGGCACGCAACTTTTTACACCAATCATGATATCTTTCTGAAGAGGGGAACTACGCCCCTGTCACGGTCGAAAGTGGTGAAAAAATTATTTTTATTTTGTATCCACTAACTTAAACCTGAAAATAGCCCATTACTCGAAAAGTGGGCGTCGCCCATGGTCAAGCGAGGTATCATATGAAAGTTTATGCTGGCACGCAACTTTTTACACCAATCATGATATCTTTCTGAAGAGGGGAAGTACGCCCCTGTCACGGTCGAAAGCGTTGAAAAAATTATTTGTATTTTGTTTCCACTAACTAAAACCTGAAAATAGTCCATTAATCTAAAAGTGGGCGTCGCCTATAGTCAACCGAGGTATCATATGAAAGCCTATGCTGGCACGCAACTTTTGACACCAATCATGATATCTTACTGAAGAGGGGAACTACGCCCCTGTCACGGTCGAAAGTGGTGAAAAAATTATTTTTATTTTGTTTCCACTAATTTAAACCTGAAAATAGCCCATTACTCGAAAAGTGGGCGTCGCTAATGGTCAAGCGAGGTATCATATAAAAGCTTATGCTGGCACGCAACTTTTTACACCAATCATGATATCTCTCTGAGGAGGGGAAGTACGCCCCTGTCACGGTCGAAAGTGGTGAAAAAATTATTTTTATTTTGTTTCCTCTAACTAAAACCTGAAAATAGCCCATTACTCTAAAAGTGGGCGTCGCCTATAGTCAACCGAGGTATCATATGAAAGCCTATGCTGGCACGCAACTTTTGACACCAATCATGATATCTTTCTGAAGAGGGGAACTACGCCCCTGTCACGGTCGAAAGTGGTGAAAAAATTATTTTTATTTTGTTTCCACTAACTTAAACCTGAAAATAGCCCATTACTCGAAAAGTGGGCGTCGCACATTGGGGTATTTGACTCGAAAAACCGCTCAAAAATCAATTTTTCAAAATGTAGAGTTGAGAAGTAATTTTGTTCCTAGCTGTAGTTAAATACCTATGGAATGGTGTACCGTTTTTTTTTTTTTATTTTTATGCACACACTTCGCCACAACATCAGTTGAAAGTCATCGATCGTAAGCTTGCACTGTGCATCAGTTGATTTGTGTGAAAAATACCTTCGCTAATTAATTAAGTTTATATTGTTTTTTGATATTGATTACAAAGTTTTTTGTTATGGAGGGTTCATCTGCAGGTATGTTCTTTATTATAAAGCTGTTTTGATGAATATTTAAGCTCTTATTTAAAAGAAAATTAATATATTTTAAAATCTATGCAAAAGGGCAGTTTTTTTTCATTTTTTTTTTTATTGTGGACCTTTTGTTATATTATTCGGTGTTATTCGATAACGTTTTTGGTATCAGCTCTTAGAGAAAGGTGTCAAGAAGCAAAAACAAAAAAAAAATGCTGCCCATTTCTGCCCCTCGAGATTGTATCGTCCCTGATGAGTGTTTAGTCTAATAAAAATAAAAAAGCTATTTATTACAAAATTAATTCTTTTCCTTGAAGGATCGTCTGGCTTGTGCATTTTAACAAAAAAATAGTTATATGATGTTATAAATGAGTGTAGTGAGAATGATTTTGATGCCAAATTAGATCATCTTCAGAGCTATTTACTCAATAAAGCGTCTTGCACGGAGGAAAAACTTAAAATTGGACGTTTAAGGTACCTATTTAATTTAATTGAACTTTATTTGTATATGCAATTTCAACTTTAAATCTCTTAAATTGTATTAAGGTATGAATTTAAGTCAAGATGGTTAAGTTCACAACGGACAAATGATAGATTTAAAAAAAAAAATGAAGTTTGGCTTCAGGGAGTTTTTGAGGTACCAATTTCGCTTGGACGTGGTCGGCCGTGTAAACCTTTTACAGAGCTTAGCGTACAGAGCAAGAGAAGAAGAACGCAAAGTTTACGTGACGATAATGAAACGGAGAAACTTGCGTTTGCTACCGAAATGAAGTTACGTGAAACCGGAAAATCGCAAGCTTCTAAAATACTTAAAGAAATCATCGACTCTCCTGGGAGGGCAAAGAGATATAAAAAAGCTTTGTCCGTTAGTTTCCAACGGCAAAGTGAAAAATTATCCACTCTTAAAGCTCTTTCTATTTTTGTTGAAGCAAATCTTTCACGTAAGCAGTATGAAGTAGTGAGAACTAGTGACAAAAAACTTTTTCCTTGCTATAGTATTTTCCAAAAAGCAAAAAAACAATGCTATCCAATCCCCCCCCGAGTCATATACTGTAACAGAAACTTTGGCTGAAGTTAACTTGCAGAATCTTTTAAACCATACAGCTGAACGCTTATTGTTGTATTTGGATGAGGTACTAGCAACATTAAATGAAAACGAGTGCAGGTCCTTAGAACTTGTATCAAAATGGGGATGTGATGGTTCGCAACAAACGCAATTCAAGCAAAAGTTTGAAAGCAGTTCCGATTCAGATGCTAATATCTTCCAAAGTTCATTTGTGCCCCTGCGTTTGTTTTGTAGTTCAAACAACAAAATTATTTGGCAAAATCCAACGCCATCCTCGCCACGATATTGCCGTCCAATAAAATTATCTTTGTAAAAGAATCTCTTGATATTACGCAACGCAAAGTGAAATAGCTGATATTGAATCCAAGATAAGTAGATTGAACAAAACAGTGATAGAAGGCGATAGAACATTGGAAGTAAAACACACGTTAGCTTTTACAATGGTCGATGGAAAAGTGTGCAACTCGGCAACTAACACAAAATCTACAATGAAGTGTTATATTTGTGGACTTACTTCAAAAGATTTTAATGATCTTTCTAGAAGAAAAGAAGTTGATAAAGATGCGATAAAATTTGGATTGTCAATTTTGCATGCGAGGATACGGTTTTTTGAAAGCATTCTTCATCTTGCTTACAAGATTCCGTTGAAGAAATGGCAGCTAAGAACTCTTTCAGAAAAAATTATTCTTAAAGAAAGAAAAACTGATATACAAGAAAAGTTTAAATCAAAACTCGGACTCATCGTTGATGTACCCAAACCTGGTTTCGGGAATACTAATGATGGCAATACAAGCCGAAGGTTTTTTAACAATCCAGAACTAGTTGCTGAAATAACTGGTGTTGATTTGCAACTCATAGTTAGATTAAAAATCATATTGGAAGTTCTTTCTAGTGGATTTGAAATAGATGCTTCAAAATTTGAAGCATTTGCTTTTGATACGGCAAAGTTGTATGTTGAGCTTTATCCGTGGCATCCCATGACTCCAACGATGCACAAGATTCTTATACATGGACCGGAAGTTATTCAAAATGCTCTTTTACCTATTGGGCAGCTATCCGAAGAAGCAGCAGAAGCACGGAACAAGCATTTCAGGTTGTACCGGTTAAATTTTGCAAGGAAGTTTTCAAGGACGGAGTGCAACTTGGATGTACTTAACAGGTTTTTAAAACTTTATTAGAAGTGGGAAATAATATATAATTCTATTTTTCATACTATCTGTAGGTTACTTTTAAGTTCAGATCCTCTAATAACCAGTTTAAGATCTTTGCCTGTTAAAAAATCTAAGCAATTTTCCAAAGAAGCCCTAGAAATGCTTATTTCCCGGATTCCTGATTCATCAACATTAACAAATTTTAATGATACTACAATATCTAATGATAGTGAAGATAAAGAAACAGCTGAGGAATGTATTGATGACGAAGAATCCTGGGAAGAGTTCACTGAATAACTTTAAGTTCCATCTATTCATTTCATACTTATTGAAGAAATTAATAAATTATGAACCAAATTTATCCAAAATACTTTATTTATACCTTAATTCGATAGAAATAAGCTTTAAATCCCTTTTACAATTGTTTCAGCCAAGTATCACTTCATTAAAACAAAAAAATGTTTTTGAGCGGTTTTTCGAGGCAAATACCCCTATGTGCGTCGCCCATGGTCAAGCGGGGTATCATATGAAAGCTTATGCTGGCACGCAACTTTTGACACCAATCATGATATCTTTCTGAAGAGGGGAAGTACGCCCCTGTCACGGTCGAAAGTGGTGAGCAAATTATTTTTATTTTGTTTCCACTAACTAAAACCTGAAAATAGCCCATTACTCGAAAAGTGGGCGTCGCTCATGGTCAAGCGAGGTAGCATATGAAAGCTTATGCCGACACGCAACTTTTTACACCAATCATGATATCTTTCTGAAGAGGGGGAGTACGCCCCTGTCACGGTCGAAAGTGGTGAAAAAATTATTGTTATTTTGTTTCCACTAACTTTAACCTGAAAATAGCCCATTACTCGAAAAGTGGGCGTGGCCCATGATCAAGCGAGGTATCATATGAAAGCCTATGCTGGCATGCAACTTTTGACACCAATCATGATATCTTTCTGAAGAGGGGAAGTACGCCCCTGTCACGGTCGAAAGTGGTGAAAAAATTATTGTTATTTTGTTTCCACTAACTTTAACCTGAAAATAGCCCATTACTCAAAAAGTGGGCGTTGCCCATGGTCAAGCAAGGTATCATATGAAAGCTTATGCTGGCACGCAACTTTTCACACCAACCATGATATCTTTCTGAAGAGGGGAAGTACGCCCCTGTCACGGTCGAAAGTGGTGAAAAAATCATTTTTATTTTGTTTCCACTAACTAAAACCTGAAAATAGAACATTACTCGAAAAGTGGGCGTGGCCCATGGTCAAGCGATATATCATATGAAATCTTATGCTGGCACGTAACTTTTCACACCAACCATGATATCTTTCTGAAGAGGGGAAGTACGCCCCTGTCACGGTCGAAAGTGTTGCAAAAATTATTTTTATTTTGTTTCCACTAACTAAAACCTGAAAATAGCCCATTACTCGAAGAGTGGGCGTGGTCTTTGATCAAGCAAGGTATCATATGAAAGCTTATGCTGGCGCGCAACTTTTGACACCAATCATGATATCTTTCTGAAGAGGGGAAGTACGCCCCTGTCACGGTCGAAAGTGGTGAAAAAATTATTTTTATTTTGTTTCCACTAACTAAAACCTGAAAATAGCCCATTACTCGAAAAGTGGGCGTCGCCTATGGTCAAGCGAGGTATCATATGAAAGCTTCTGCTGGCACGCAACTTTTGACACCAATCATGATATCTTTCTGAAGAAGGGAAGTACACCCCTGTCACGGTCGAAAGTGGTGAAAAAATTATTTTTATTTTGTTTCTTCTAACTTAAACCTGAAAATAGCCCATTACTCGAAGAGTGGGCGTGGTCTATGGTCAAGCGGGGTATCATATGAAAGCTTCTGCTGGCACGCAACTTTTGACACCAATCATGATATCTTTCTGAAGAGGGGAAGTACGCCCCTGTCACGGTCGAAAGTGGTGAACAAATTGTTTTTGTTTTGTTTCCACTAACTAAAACCTGAAAATAGCCCATTACTCGAAAAGTGGGCGTCGCTCTTTGTCAAGCGAGGTATCACATGAAAGCTTATGCTGACACGCAACTTTTGACACCAATCATGATATCTTTCTGAAGAGGGGAAGTACGCCCCTGTCACGGTCGAAAGTGGTGAAAAAATTATTTTTATTTTGTTTCCACTAACTAAAACCTGAAAATAGCCCATTACTCTAAAAGTGGGCGTCGCTCTTTGTCAAGCGATATATCATATGAAAGCTTATGCTGGCGCGCAACTTTTCACACCAACCATGATATCTTTCTGAAGAGGGGAAGTACGCCCCTGTCACGGTCGAAAGTGTTGAAAAAATTATTTTTATTTTGTTTCCACTAACTAAAACCTGAAAATAGAACATTACTCGAAGAGTGGGCGTGGTCTGTGGTCAAGCGAGGTATCATATGAAAGCCTATGCTGGCACGCAACTTTTGACACCAATCAGGATATCTTTCTGAAGAGGGGAAGTACGCCCCTGTCACGGTCGAAAGTGTTGAAAAAATTATTTTTATTTTGTTTCCACTAACTTAAACCTGAAAATAGCCCATTACTCAAAAAGTGGTCGTCGCCTATGGTCAACCGAGGTATCATATAAAAGCCTATGCTAGCACGCAACTTTTTACACCAATCATGATATCTTTCTAAAGAGGGGAAGTACGCCCCTGTCACGGTCGAAAGTGGTGAAAAAATTATTTTTATTTTGTTTCCTCTAACTAAAACCTGAAAATAGCCCATTACTCTAAAAGTGGACGTCGCCTATGGTCAACTTAGGTATCATATGAAAGCCCATGCTGGGACGCAACTTTTGACACCAATCATGATATCTTTATGAAGAGGGGAACTACGCCCCTGTCACGGTCGAAAGTGGTGAAAAAATTATTTTTATTTTGTTTCCACTAACTTAAACCTGAAAATAGCCCATTACTCGAAAAGTGGGCGTGGCCCATGGTCAAGCGAGATATCAAATAAAAGCTTATGCTAGCACGCAACTTTTGACACCAACCATGATATCTTTCTGAAGGGGGAAGTACGCCCCTGTCACGGTCGAAAGTGTTGAACAAATTATTTTTATTTTGTTTCCACTTACTAAAACCTGAAAATAGCCCATTACTCGAAAAGTGGGCGTCGCTTATTGTCAAGCGAGGTATCATATGAAAGCTTATGCTGGCACGCAACTTTTCCCACCAATCATGATATCTTTCTGAAGAGGGGAAGTACGCCACTGTCACGGTCGATAGTGGTGAAAAAATTATTTTTATTTTGTTTCCACTTACTAAAACCTGAAAATAGCCCATTACTCGAAAAGTGGGCGTCGCTTATTGTCAGACGAGGTATCATATGAAAGCTTATGCTGACACGCAACTTTTGACACCAATCATGATATCTTTCTGAAGAGGGGAAGTACGCCCCTGTCACGGTCGAAAATGGTGAAAAAATTATTTTTATTTTGTTTCCACTAACTAAAACCTGAAAATAGCCCATTACTCGAAAAGTGGGCGTCGGTCATGGTCAAGCGAGGTATCATATGAAAGCTTATGCTGACACGCAACTTTTGACACCAATCATGATATCTTTCTGAAGAGGGGAAGTACGCCACTGTCACGGTCGAAAGTGGTGAGCAAATTATTTTTATTTTGTTTCCACTAACTAAAACCTGAAAATAGCCCATTACTCGAAAAGTGGGCGGGGCCTATGGTCAAGCGAGGTATCATATGAAAGCTTATGCCGACACGCAACTTTTGACACCAATCATGATATCTTTCTGAAGAGGGGAAGTACGCCCCTGTCACGGTCGAAAGTGTTGAAAAAATTATTTGTATTTTGTTTCCACTAACTAAAACCTGAAAATAGCCCATTAATCTAAAAGTGGGCGTCGCCTATGGTCAAGCGAGGTATCATATGAAAGCTTATGCTGGCACGCAACATTTTACACAAATCATGATATCTTTCTGAAGAGGGGAAGTACGCCCCTGTCACGGTCGAAAGTGGTGAAAAAATTATTTTTATTTTGTTTCCACTAACTAAAACCTGAAAATAGCCCATTACTCTAAAAGTGGGCGTCGCCTATGGTCAATCGAGGTATCATATGAAAGCCTATGCTAGCACGCAACTTTTGACAGCAATCATGATATCTTTCTGAAGAGGGGAAGTACGCCCCTGTCACGGTCGAAAGTGGTGAAAAAATTATTTTTATTTTGTTTCCACTAACTTAAACCTGAAAATAGCCCATTACTCGAAAAGTGGGCGTCGCCCATAGTCAAGCAAGGTATCATATGAAAGCTTATGCTGGCACGCAACTTCTCACACCAACCATGATATCTTTCTGAAGAGGGGAAGTATGCCCCTGTCACGGTCGAAAGTGGTGAAAAAATTATTTTTATTTTGTTTCCACTAACTTAAACCTGAAAATAGCCCATTACTCGAAAAGTGGGCGTCGCCTATGGTCAAGTGAGGTATCATATGGAAGCTTATGCTAGCACGCAACTTTTCACACCAACCATGATATCTTTCTGCAGAGGGGAAGTACGCCCCTGTCACGGTCGAAAGTGTTGAAAAAATTATTTTTATTTTGTTTCCACTAACTAAAACCTGAAAATAGAACATTACTCAAAAAGTGGGCGTCTTCCATGGTCAAGCAAGGTATCATATGAAAGCTTATGCTGGCACGCAACTTTTCACACCAACCATGATATCTTTCTGAAGAGGGGAAGTACGCCCCTGTCACGGTCGATAGTGGTGAAAAAATTATTTTTATTTTGTTTCCACTAACTAAAACCTGAAAATAGAACATTACTCGAAAAGTGGGCGTGGCCCATGGTCAAGCGATATATCATATGAAAGCTTATGCTGGCACGTAACTTTTCACACCAACCATGATATCTTTCTGAAGAGGGGAAGTACGCCCCTGTCACGGTCGAAAGTGTTGAAAAAATTATTTTTATTTTGTTTCCACTAACTAAAACCTGAAAATAGCCCATTACTCGAAAAGTGGGCGTCGCCCATAGTCAAGCAAGGTATCATATGAAAGCTTATGCTGGCGCGCAACTTTTCACACCAACCATGGTATCTTTCTGAAGAGGGGAAGTACGCCCCTGTCACGGTCGAAAGTGGTGAAAAAATTATTTTTATTTTGTTTCTTCTAACTTAAACCTGAAAATAGCCCATTACTCGAAGAGTGGGCGTGGTCTATAGTCAAGCGGGGTATCATATGAAAGCTTATGTAGGCGCGCAACTTTTGACACCAATCATGATATCTTTCTGAAGAGGGGAAGTACGCCCCTGTCACGGTCGAAAGTGGTGACAAAATTATTTTTATTTTGTTTCCACTAACTAAAACCTGAAAATAGCCCATTACTCGAAAAGTGGACGTCGCCCATGGTCAAGCTGGGTATCATATGAAAGCTTATGGTGGCACGCAACTTTTGACACCAATCATGATATCTTTCTGAACAGGGGAAGTACGCCCCTGTCACGGTCGAAAGTGGTGAAAAAATTATTTTTATTTTGTTTCCACTAACTAAAACCTGAAAATAGCCCATTACTCGAAAAGTGGGCGTCGCTCTTTGTCAGGCGAGGTATCATATGAAAGCTTATGCTGACACGCAACTTTTGACACCAATCATGATATCTTTCTGAAGAGGGGAAGTACGCCCCTGTCACGGTCGAAAATGGTGAAAAAATTATTTTTATTTTGTTTCCACTAACTAAAACCTGAAAATAGCCCATTACTCGAAAAGTGGGCGTCGGTCATGGTCAAGCGAGGTATCATATGAAAGCTTATGCTGACACGCAACTTTTGACACCAATCATGATATCTTTCTGAAGAGGGGAAGTACGCCCCTGTCACGGTCGAAAGTGGTGAAAAAATTATTTTTATTTTGTTTCCACTAACTAAAACCTGAAAATAGCCCATTACTCGAAAAGTGGGCGTGGCCCATGGTCAAGCCATATATCATATGAAAGCTTATGCTGGCACGCAACTTTTCACACCAACCATGATATCTTTCTGAATAGGGGAAGTACGCCCCTGTCACGGTCGAAAGTGTTGAAAAAATTATTTTTATTTTGTTTCCACTAACTAAAACCTGAAAATAGCCCATTACTCGAAAAGTGGGCGTCGTCCATGGTCAAGCGAGGTATCATATGAAAGCTTATGCTGGCGCGCAACTTTTGACACCAACCATGATATCTTGCTGAAGAGGGGAAGTACGCCCCTGTCACGGTCGAAAGTGTTGAAAAAATTATTTTTATTTTGTTTCCACTAACTAAAACCTGAAAATAGCCCATTACTCGAAAAGTGGGCGTGGCCTATGGTCAAGCGATATATCATATGAAAGCTTATGCTGGCACGCAACTTTTCACACCAACCATGATATCTTTCTGAAGAGGGGAAGTACGCCCCTTTCACGGTCGAAAGTGTTGGAAAAATTATTTTTATTTTGTTTCCACTAACTAAAACCTGAAAATAGCCCATTACTCGAAGAGTGGGCGTGGTCTATGGTCAAGCGAGGTATCATATGAAAGCCTATGCTGGCGCGCTACTTTTGACACCAATCATGATATCTTTCTGAAGAGGGGAAGTACGCCCCTGTCACGGTCGAAAGTGGTGAAAAAATTATTTTTATTTTGTTTCCACTAACTAAAACCTGAAAATAGCCCATTACTCGAAGAGTGGGCGTGGTCTATGGTCAAGCGAGGTATCATATGAAAGCCTATGCTGGCGCGCTACTTTTGACACCAATCATGATATCTTTCTGAAGAGGGGAAGTACGCCCCTGTCACGGTCGAAAGTGGTGAAAAAATTATTTTTATTTTGTTTCCACTAACTAAAACCTGAAAATAGCCCATTACTCAAAAAGTGGGCGTCGTCCATGGTCAAGCAAGGTATCATATGAAAGCTTATGCTGGCACGCAACTTTTCACACCAACCATGATATCTTTCTGAAGAGGGGAAGTACGCCCCTGTCACGGTCGATAGTGGTGAAAAAATTATTTTTATTTTGTTTCCACTAACTAAAACCTGAAAATAGAACATTACTCGAAAAGTGGGCGTGGCCCATGGTCAAGCGATATATCATATGAAAGCTTATGCTGGCACGTAACTTTTCACACCAACCATGATATCTTTCTGAAGAGGGGAAGTACGCCCCTGTCACGGTCGAAAGTGTTGAAAAAATTATTTTTATTTTGTTTCCACTAACTAAAACCTGAAAATAGCCCATTACTCAAAAAGTGGGCGTGGCCCATGGTCAAGCGATATATCATATTAAAGCTTATGCCGGCACGCAAATTTTCACACCAACCGTGATATCTTTCTGAAGAGGGGAAGTACGCCCCTGTCACGGTCGAAAGTGTTGAAAATTTTTTTTTATTTTGTTTCCACTAACTAAAACCTGAAAATAGCCCATTACTCGAAGAGTGGGCGTGGTCTATGGTCAAGCGAGAAATCATATGAAAGCCTATGCTGGCGCGCAACTTTTGACACCAATCATGATATCTTTCTGAAGAGGGGAAGTACGCCCCTGTCACGGTCGAAAGTGGTGAAAAAATTATTTTTATTTTGTTTTCACTAACTAAAACCTGAAAATAGCCCATTACTCAAAAAGTGGGCGTCGTCCATGGTCAAGCAAGGTATCATATGAAAGCTTATGCTGGCACGCAACTTTTCACACCAACCATGATATCTTTGTGAAGAGGGGAAGTACGCCCCTGTCACGGTCGATAGTGGTGAAAAAATTATTTTTATTTTGTTTCCACTAACTAAAACCTGAAAATAGCCCATTACTCGAAAAGTGGGCGTCGCCCATGTTCAAGCGAGGTATCAAATGAAAGCTTATGCTAACACGCAACTTTTGACACCAATCAGGATATCTTTCTGAAGAGGGGAAGTACGCCCCTGTCACGGTCGAAAATGTTGAAAAAATTATTTTTATTTTGTTTCCACTAACTAAAACCTGAAAATAGCCCATTACTCTAAAAGTGGGCGTCGCTTATGGTCAACCGAGGTATCATATGAAAGCCTATGCTGGCACGCAACTTTTGACACCAATCATGATATCTTTCTAAAGAAGCGAACTACGGCCCTGTCACGGTCGAAAGTGGTGAAAAAATTATTTTTATTTTGTTTCCTCTAACTAAAACCTGAAAATAGCCCATTACTCTAAAAGTGGGCGTCGCCTATGTTCAACCGAGGTATCATATGAAAGCCTATGCTGGCACGCAACTTTTGACACCAATCATGATATGTTTCTGAAGAGGGGAAGTACGCCCCTGTCACGGTCGAAAGTGGTGAAAAAATTATTTTTATTTTGTTTCCACTAACTAAAACCTGAAAATAGCCCATTACTCAAAAAGTGGGCGTCGCTTATTGTCAGGCGAGGAATCATATGAAAGCCTATGCTGGCACGCAACTTTTTACACCAATCATGATATCTTTCTGAAGAGGGGAAGTACGCCCCTGTCACGGTCGAAAGTGGTGAAAAAATTATTTTTATTTTGTTTCCACTAACTAAAACCTGAAAATAGCCCATTACTCGAAAAGTGGGCGTCGCCCATGTTCAAGCGAGGTATCAAATGAAAGCTTATGCTAGCACGCAACTTTTGACACCAATCAGGATATCTTTCTGAAGAGGGGAAGTACGCCCCTGTCACGGTCGAAAGTGGTGAAAAAATTATTTTTATTTTGTTTCCACTAACTAAAACCTGAAAATAGCCCATTACTCGAAAAGTGGGCGTCGCCCATAGTCAAGCAAGGGATCATATGAAAGCTTATGCTGGCACGTAACTTTTCACACCAACCATGATATCTTTCTGAAGAGGGGAAGTACGCCCCTGTCACGGTCGAAAGTGTTGAAAAAATTATTTTTATTTTGTTTCCACTAACTAAAACCTGAAAATAGCCCATTACTCAAAAAGTGGGCGTGGCCCATGGTCAAGCGATATATCATATTAAAGCTTATGCCGGCACGCAAATTTTCACACCAACCGTGATATCTTTCTGAAGAGGGGAAGTACGCCCCTGTCACGGTCGAAAGTGTTGAAAATTTTTTTTTATTTTGTTTCCACTAACTAAAACCTGAAAATAGCCCATTACTCGAAGAGTGGGCGTGGTCTATGGTCAAGCGAGAAATCATATGAAAGCCTATGCTGGCGCGCAACTTTTGACACCAATCATGATATCTTTCTGAAGAGGGGAAGTACGCCCCTGTCACGGTCGAAAGTGGTGAAAAAATTATTTTTATTTTGTTTCCACTAACTAAAACCTGAAAATAGCCCATTACTCAAAAAGTGGGCGTCGTCCATGGTCAAGCAAGGTATCATATGAAAGCTTATGCTGGCACGCAACTTTTCACACCAACCATGATATCTTTGTGAAGAGGGGAAGTACGCCCCTGTCACGGTCGATAGTGGTGAAAAAATTATTTTTATTTTGTTTCCACTAACTAAAACCTGAAAATAGCCCATTACTCGAAAAGTGGGCGTCGCCCCATGTTCAAGCGAGGTATCAAATGAAAGCTTATGCTAACACGCAACTTTTGACACCAATCAGGATATCTTTCTGAAGAGGGGAAGTACGCCCCTGTCACGGTCGAAAATGTTGAAAAAATTATTTTTATTTTGTTTCCACTAACTAAAACCTGAAAATAGCCCATTACTCTAAAAGTGGGCGTCGCTTATGGTCAACCGAGGTATCATATGAAAGCCTATGCTGGCACGCAACTTTTGACACCAATCATGATATCTTTCTAAAGAAGCGAACTACGGCCCTGTCACGGTCGAAAGTGGTGAAAAAATTATTTTTATTTTGTTTCCTCTAACTAAAACCTGAAAATAGCCCATTACTCTAAAAGTGGGCGTCGCCTATGTTCAACCGAGGTATCATATGAAAGCCTATGCTGGCACGCAACTTTTGACACCAATCATGATATCTTTCTGAAGAGGGGAAGTACGCCCCTGTCACGGTCGAAAGTGGTGAAAAAATTATTTTTATTTTGTTTCCACTAACTAAAACCTGAAAATAGCCCATTACTCAAAAAGTGGGCGTCGCTTATTGTCAGGCGAGGAATCATATGAAAGCCTATGCTGGCACGCAACTTTTTACACCAATCATGATATCTTTCTGAAGAGGGGAAGTACGCCCCTGTCACGGTCGAAAGTGGTGAAAAAATTATTTTTATTTTGTTTCCACTAACTAAAACCTGAAAATAGCCCATTACTCGAAAAGTGGGCGTCGCCCATGTTCAAGCGAGGTATCAAATGAAAGCTTATGCTAGCACGCAACTTTTGACACCAATCAGGATATCTTTCTGAAGAGGGGAAGTACGCCCCTGTCACGGTCGAAAGTGGTGAAAAAATTATTTTTATTTTGTTTCCACTAACTAAAACCTGAAAATAGCCCATTACTCGAAAAGTGGGCGTCGCCCATAGTCAAGCAAGGGATCATATGAAAGCTTATGCTGGCGCGCAACTTTTCACACCAACCATGGTATCTTTCTGAAGAGGGGAAGTACGCCCCTGTCACGGTCGAAAGTGGTGAAAAAATTATCTTTATTTTGTTTCTTCTAACTTAAACCTGAAAATAGCCCATTACTCGAAGAGTGGGCGTGGTCTATGGTCAAGCGGGGTATCATATGAAAGCTTATGTAGGCACGCAACTTTTGACACCAATCATGATATCTTTCTGAAGAGGGGAAGTACGCCCCTGTCACGGTCGAAAGTGGTGACAAAATTATTTTTATTTTGTTTCCACTAACTAAAACCTGAAAATAGCCCATTTCTCGAAAAGTGGACGTCGGTCATGGTCAAGCGGGGTATCATATGAAAGCTTATGGTGGCACGCATTTTTTGACAACAATCATGATATCTTTCTGAAGAGGGGAAGTACGCCCCTGTCACGGTCGAAAGTGGTGAAAAAATTATTTTTATTTTGTTTCCACTAACTAAAACCTGAAAATAGCCCATTACTCGAAAAGTGGGCGTCGCTCTTTGTCAGGCGAGGTATCATATGAAAGCTTATGCTGACACGCAACTTTTGACACCAATCATGATATCTTTCTGAAGAGGGGAAGTACGCCCCTGTCACGGTCGAAAATGGTGAAAAAATTATTTTTATTTTGTTTCCACTAACTAAAACCTGAAAATAGCCCATTACTCGAAAAGTGGGCGTCGCTCTTTGTCAGGCGAGGTATCATATGAAAGCTTATGCTGACACGCAACTTTTGACACCAATCATGATATCTTTCTGAAGAGGGGAAGTACGCCCCTGTCACGGTCGAAAATGGTGAAAAAATTATTTTTATTTTGTTTCCACTAACTAAAACCTGAAAATAGCCCATTACTCGAAAAGTGGGCGTCGGTCATGGTCAAGCGAGGTATCATATGAAAGCTTATGCTGACACGCAACTTTTGACACCAATCATGATATCTTTCTGAAGAGGGGAAGTACGCCCCTGTCACGGTCGAAAGTGGTGAAAAAATTATTTTTATTTTGTTTCCACTAACTAAAACCTGAAAATAGCCCATTACTCGAAAAGTGGGCGTGGCCTATGGTCAAGCGATATATCATATGAAAGCTTATGCTGGCACGCAACTTTTCACACCAACCATGATATCTTTCTGAAGAGGGGAAGTACGCCCCTTTCACGGTCGAAAGTGTTGAAAAAATTATTTTTATTTTGTTTCCACTAACTAAAACCTTAAAATAGAACATTACTCGAAAAGTGGGCGTGGCCCATGGTCAAGCGATATATCATATGAAAGCTTATGCTGGCACGTAACTTTTCACACCAACCATGATATCTTTCTGAAGAGGGGAAGTACGCCCCTGTCACGGTCGAAAGTGTTGAAAAAATTATTTTTATTTTGTTTCCACTAACTAAAACCTGAAAATAGCCCATTACTCAAAAAGTGGGCGTGGCCCATGGTCAAGCGATATATCATATGAAAGCTTATGCCGGCACGCAAATTTTCACACCAACCGTGATATCTTTCTGAAGAGGGGAAGTACGCCCCTGTCACGGTCGAAAGTGTTGAAAATTTTTTTTTATTTTGTTTCCACTAACTAAAACCTGAAAATAGCCCATTACTCGAAGAGTGGGCGTGGTCTATGGTCAAGCGAGAAATCATATGAAAGCCTATGCTGGCGCGCTACTTTTGACACCAATCATGATATCTTTCTGAAGAGGGGAAGTACGCCCCTGTCACGGTCGAAAGTGGTGAAAAAATTAATTTTATTTTGTTTTCACTAACTAAAACCTGAAAATAGCCCATTACTCAAAAAGTGGGCGTCGTCCATGGTCAAGCAAGGTATCATATGAAAGCTTATGCTGGCACGCAACTTTTCACACCAACCATGATATCTTTCTGAAGAGGGGAAGTACGCCCCTGTCACGGTCGATAGTGGTGAAAAAATTATTTTTATTTTGTTTCCACTAACTAAAACCTGAAAATAGCCCATTACTCGAAAAGTGGGCGTCGCTTATTGTCAAGCGAGGTATCAAATGAAAGCTTATGCTAGCACGCAACTTTTGACACCAATCAGGATATCTTTCTGAAGAGGGGAAGTACGCCCCTGTCACGGTCGAAAGTGTTGAAAAAATTATTTTTATTTTGTTTCCACTAACTAAAACCTGAAAATAGCCCATTACTCGAAAAGTGGGCGTCGCTTATTGTCAAGCGAGGTATCAAATGAAAGCTTATGCTAGCACGCAACTTTTGACACCAATCATGATATCTTTCTGAAGAGGGGAAGTACGCCCCTGTCACGGTCGAAAGTGGTGAAAAAATTATTTTTATTTTGTTTCCACTAACTAAAACCTGAAAATAGCCCATTACTCTAAAAGTGGGCGTCGCCTATGGTCAACCGAGGTATCATATGAAAGCCTATGCTGGCACGCAACTTTTGACACCAATCATGATATCTTTCTGAAGAAGGGAACTACGGCCCTGTCACGGTCGAAAGTGGTGAAAAAATTATTTTTATTTTGTTTCCTCTAACTAAAACCTGAAAATAGCCTATGTTCAACCGAGGTATCATATGAAAGCCTATGCTGGCACGCAACTTTTGACACCAATCATGATATGTTTCTGAAGAGGGGAAGTACGCCCCTGTCACGGTCGAAAGTGGTGAAAAAATTATTTTTATTTTGTTTCCACTAACTAAAACCTGAAAATAGCCCATTACTCAAAAAGTGGGCGTCGCTTATTGTCAGGCGAGGTATCATATGAAAGCCTATGCTGGCACGCAACTTTTTACACCAATCATGATATCTTTCTGAAGAGGGGAAGTACGCCCCTGTCACGGTCGAAAGTGGTGAAAAAATTATTTTTATTTTGTTTCCACTAACTAAAACCTGAAAATAGCCCATTACTCGAAAAGTGGGCGTCGCCCATGTTCAAGCGAGGTATCAAATGAAAGCTTATGCTAGCACGCAACTTTTGACACCAATCAGGATATCTTTCTGAAGAGGGGAAGTACGCCCCTGTCACGGTCGAAAATGGTGAAAAAATTATTTTTATTTTGTTTCCACTAACTAAAACTTTTGACACCAATCAGGATATCTTTCTGAAGAGGGGAAGTACGCCCCTGTCACGGTCGAAGGTGTTGAAAAAATGATTTTTATTTTGTTTCCACTAACTAAAACCTGAAAATAGCCCATTACTTGAAAAGTGGGCGTGGCCCATGGTCAAGCGAGGTATCATATGAAAGCTTATGCTAGCACGCAACTTTTGACACGAATCATGATATCTTTCTGAAGAGGGGAAGTGCGCTCTGTCACGGTCGAAAGTGTTGAAAAAATTATTTTTATTTTGTTTCCACTAACTAAAACCTGAAAATAGCCCATTACTCGAAAAGTGGGCCTGGCTTATGGTCAAGCGAGATATCGTATGAAAGCTAATGCTGGCACGCAACTTTTGACACCAATCATGATATCTTTCTGAAGAGGGGAAGTACGCCCCTGTCACGGTCGAAAGTGGTGACAAAATTATTTTTATTTTGTTTCCACTAACTAAAACCTGAATATAGCCCATTACTCGAAAAGTGGGCGTCGCCCATGGTCAAGCGAGGTATCATATGAAAGCTTATGGTGGCACGCAACTTTTGACACCAATCATGATATCTTTCTGAAGAGGGGAAGTACGCCCCTGTCACGGTCGAAAGTGGTGAAAAAATTATTTTTATTTTGTTTCCACTAACTAAAACCTGAAAATAGCCCATTACTCTAAAAGTGGGCGTCGCCTATGGTCAACCGAGGTATCATATGAAAGCTTATGCTAGCACGCAACTTTTGACACCAATCATGATATCTTTCTGAAGAGGGGAAGTACGCCCCTGTCACGGTCGAAAGTGTTGAAAAAATTATTTTTATTTTGTTTCCACTAACTAAAACCTGAAAATAGCCCATTACTCGAAAAGTGGGCCTGGCTTATGGTCAAGCGAGATATCGTATGAAAGCTAATGCTGGCACGCAACTTTTGACACCAATCATGATATCTTTCTGAAGAGGGGAAGTACGCCCCTGTTACTGTCGAAAGTGTTGAAAAAATTATTTTTATTTTGTTTCCACTAACTAAAACCTGAATATAGCCCATTACTCGAAAAGTGGGCGTCGCTCATGGTCAAGCGAGGTATCATATGAAAGCTTATGCTGGCACGCAACTTTTGACACCAATCAGGATATCTTTCTGAAGAGGGGAAATACGCCCCTGTCACGGTCGAAAGTGTTGAAAAAATTATTTTTATTTTGTTTCCACTAACTAAAACCTGAAAATAGCCCATTACTCAAAAAGTGGGCGCCGCTTATTGTCAAGCGAGGTATCATATGAAAGCCTATGCTAGCACGCCACTTTTTACACCAATCATGATATCTTTCTGAAGAGGGGAAGTACGCCCCTGTCACGGTCGAAAGTGGTGAAAAAATTATTTTTATTTTGTTTGCTCTAACTAAAACCTGAAAATAGCCCATTACTCAAAAAGTGGGCGTCGCCCATGGCCAGGCGAGGTATCATAAGCTTATGTTGGCACGCAACTTTTGACACCAATCATGATATTTTTTTGAAGAGGGGAAGTACGCTCCTGTCACGGTCGCAAGTGTTGAAAAAATTATTTGTATTTTGTTTCCACTAACTAAAACCTGAAAATAGCCCATTACTCGAAAAGTGGGCGTGGCCTATGGTCAAACGAAGTACTATATGAAAGCTTATGCTAGCACGCAACTTTTGACACCAATCATGATATCTTTCTGAAGAGGGGAAGTACGCCCCTGTCACGGTCGAAAGTGGTGAAAAAATTATTTTTATTTTGTTTCCACTAACTTAAACCTGAAAATAGCATATTTCTCGAAAAGTGGGCGTCGCCTATGGTCAAGCGAGGTATCAAATGAAAGCTTATGCTAGCACGCAACTTTTGACACCAATCAGAATATCTTTCTGAAGAGGGGAAGTTCGCCCCTGTCACGGTCGAAAGTGGTGAAAAAATTATTTTTATTTTGTTTCCACTAACTAAAACCTGAAAATAGCCCATTTCTCGAAAAGTGGGCGTCGCCCATGTTCAAACGAGGTATCAAATGAAAGCTTATGCTGGCACGCAACTTTTGACACCAATCAGGATATCTTTCTGAAGAGGGGAAGTACGCCCCTGTCACGGTCGAAAGTGTTGAAAAAATTATTTTTATTTTGTTTCCACTAACTTAAACCTGAAAATAGCCCATTACTCAAAAAGTGGGCGTCGCTTATTGTCAGGCGAGGTATCATATGAAAGCCTATGCTGGCACGCAACTTTTTACACCAATCATGATATCTTTCTGAAGAGGGGAAGTACGCCCCTGTCACGGTCGAAAGTGGTGAAAAAATTATTTTTATTTTGTTTCCACTAACTAAAACCTGAAAATAGCCCATTACTCTAAAAGTGGGCGTCGCCTATGGTCAACCGAGGTATCATATGAAAGCCTATGCTGGCACGCAACTTTTGACACCAATCATGATATCTTTCTGAAGAGGGGAACTACGGCCCTGTCACGGTCGAAAGTGGTGAAAAAATTATTTTTATTTTGTTTCCTCTAACTAAAACCTGAAAATAGCCCATTACTCTAAAAGTGGGCGTCGCCTATGGTCAACCGAGGTATCATATGAAAGCCTATGCTGGCACGCAACTTTTGACACCAATCAGGATATCTTTCTGAAGAGGGGAAGTACGCCCCTGTCACGGTCGAAAGTGGTGAAAAAATTATTTTTATTTTGTTTCCACTAACTAAAACCTGAAAATAGCCCATTACTCTAAAAGTGGGCGTCGCCTATGGTCAACCGAGGTATCATATGAAAGCTTATGCTAGCACGCAACTTTTGACACCAATCAGGATATCTTTCTGAAGAGGGGAAGTACGCCCCTGTCACGGTCGAAGGTGTTGAAAAAATTATTTTTATTTTGTTTCCACTAAATAAAACCTGAAAATAGCCCATTACTCGAAAAGTGGGCGTGGCCCATGGTCAAGCGAGGTATCATATGAAAGCTTATGCTAGCACGCAACTTTTGACACGAATCATGATATCTTTCTGAAGAGGGGAAGTACGCCCCTGTCACGGTCGAAAGTGTTGGCGAGATATCGTATGAAAGCTAATGCTGGCACGCAACTTTTGACACCAATCATGATATCTTTCTGAAGAGGGGAAGTACGCCCCTGTCACTGTCGAAAGTGTTGAAAAAATTATTTTTATTTTGTTTCCACTAACTAAAACCTGAATATAGCCCATTACTCGAAAAGTGGGCGTCGCTCATGGTCAAGCGAGGTATCATATGAAAGCTTATGCTGGCACGCAACTTTTGACACCAATCAGGATATCTTTCTGAAGAGGGGAAATACGCCCCTGTCACGGTCGAAAGTGTTGAAAAAATTATTTTTATTTTGTTTCCACTAACTAAAACCTGAAAATAGCCCATTACTCAAAAAGTGGTCGCCGCTTATTGTCAAGCGAGGTATCATATGAAAGCCTATGCTAGCACGCCACTTTTTACACCAATCATGATATCTTTCTGAAGAGGGGAAGTACGCCCCTGTCACGGTCGAAAGTGGTGAAAAAATTATTTTTATTTTGTTTGCTCTAACTAAAACCTGAAAATAGCCCATTACTCAAAAAGTGGGCGTCGCCCATGGCCAGGCGAGGTATCATAAGCTTATGTTGGCACGCAACTTTTGACACCAATCATGATATTTTTTTGAAGAGGGGAAGTACGCTCCTGTCACGGTCGCAAGTGTTGAAAAAATTATTTGTATTTTGTTTCCACTAACTAAAACCTGAAAATAGCCCATTACTCGAAAAGTGGGCGTGGCCTATGGTCAAACGAGGTACTATATGAAAGCTTATGCTAGCACGCAACTTTTGACACCAATCATGATATCTTTCTGAAGAGGGGAAGTACGCCTCTGTCACGGTCGAAAGTGGTGAAAAAATTATTTTTATTTTGTTTCCACTAACTTAAACTTGAAAATAGCATATTTCTCGAAAAGTGGGCGTCGCCTATGGTCAAGCGAGGTATCAAATGAAAGCTTATGCTAGCACGCAACTTTTGACACCAATCAGGATATCTTTCTGAAGAGGGGAAGTTCGCCCCTGTCACGGTCGAAAGTGGTGAAAAAATTATTTTTATTTTGTTTCCACTAACTAAAACCTGAAAATAGCCCATTACTCGAAAAGTGGGCGTCGCCCATGTTCAAGCGAGGTATCAAATGAAAGCTTATGCTGGCACGCAACTTTTGACACCAATCAGGATATCTTTCTGAAGAGGGGAAGTACGCCCCTGTCACGGTCGAAAGTGTTGAAAAAATTATTTTTATTTTGTTTCCACTAACTAAAACCTGAAAATAGCCCATTACTCAAAAAGTGGGCGTCGCTTATTGTCAGGCGAGGTATCATATGAAAGCCTATGCTGGCACGCAACTTTTTACACCAATCATGATATCTTTCTGAAGAGGGGAAGTACGCCCCTGTCACGGTCGAAAGTGGTGAAAAAATTATTTTTATTTTGTTTCCACTAACTAAAACCTGAAAATAGCCCATTACTCTAAAAGTGGGCGTCGCCTATGGTCAACCGAGGTATCATATGAAAGCCTATGCTGGCACGCAACTTTTGACACCAATCATGATATCTTTCTGAAGAGGGGAAGTACGCCCCTGTCACGGTCGAAAGTGGTGAAAAAATTATTTTTATTTTGTTTCCACTAACTAAAACCTGAAAATAGCCCATTACTCGAAAAGTGGGCCTGGCTTATGGTCAAGCGAGATATCGTATGAAAGCTTATGCTGGCACGCAACTTTTGACACCAATCATGATATCTTTCTGAAGAGGGGAAGTACGCCCCTGTCACTGTCGAAAGTGTTGAAAAAATTATTTTTATTTTGTTTCCACTAACTAAAACCTGAATATAGCCCATTACTCGAAAAGTGGGCGTCGCTCATGGTCAAGCGAGGTATCATATGAAAGCTTATGCTGGCACGCAACTTTTGACACCAATCAGGATATCTTTCTGAAGAGGGGAAATACGCCCCTGTCACGGTCGAAAGTGTTGAAAAAATTATTTTTATTTTGTTTCCACTAACTAAAACCTGAAAATAGCCCATTACTCAAAAAGTGGGCGCCGCTTATTGTCAAGCGAGGTATCATATGAAAGCCTATGCTAGCACGCCACTTTTTACACCAATCATGATATCTTTCTGAAGAGGGGAAGTACGCCCCTGTCACGGTCGAAAGTGGTGAAAAAATTATTTTTATTTTGTTTGCTCTAACTAAAACCTGAAAATAGCCCATTACTCAAAAAGTGGGCGTCGCCCATGGCCAGGCGAGGTATCATAAGCTTATGTTGGCACGCAACTTTTGACACCAATCATGATATTTTTTTGAAGAGGGGAAGTACGCTCCTGTCACGGTCGCAAGTGTTGAAAAAATTATTTGTATTTTGTTTCCACTAACTAAAACCTGAAAATAGCCCATTACTCGAAAAGTGGGCGTGGCCTATGGTCAAACGAGGTACTATATGAAAGCTTATGCTAGCACGCAACTTTTGACACCAATCATGATATCTTTCTGAAGAGGGGAAGTACGCCCCTGTCACGGTCGAAAGTGGTGAAAAAATTATTTTTATTTTGTTTCCACTAACTTAAACCTGAAAATAGCATATTTCTCGAAAAGTGGGCGTCGCCTATGGTCAAGCGAGGTATCAAATGAAAGCTTATGCTAGCACGCAACTTTTGACACCAATCAGGATATCTTTCTGAAGAGGGGAAGTTCGCCCCTGTCACGGTCGAAAGTGGTGAAAAAATTATTTTTATTTTGTTTCCACTAACTAAAACCTGAAAATAGCCCATTACTCGAAAAGTGGGCGTCGCCCATGTTCAAGCGAGGTATCAAATGAAAGCTTATGCTGGCACGCAACTTTTGACACCAATCAGGATATCTTTCTGAAGAGGGGAAGTACGCCCCTGTCACGGTCGAAAGTGTTGAAAAAATTATTTTTATTTTGTTTCCACTAACTAAAACCTGAAAATAGCCCATTACTCAAAAAGTGGGCGTCGCTTATTGTCAGGCGAGGTATAATATGAAAGCCTATGCTGGCACGCAACTTTTTACACCAATCATGATATCTTTCTGAAGAGGGGAAGTACGCCCCTGTCACGGTCGAAAGTGGTGAAAAAATTATTTTTATTTTGTTTCCACTAACTAAAACCTGAAAATAGCCCATTACTCTAAAAGTGGGCGTCGCCTATGGTCAACCGAGGTATCATATGAAAGCCTATGCTGGCACGCAACTTTTGACACCAATCATGATATCTTTATGAAGAGGGGAAGTACGCCCCTGTCACGGTCGAAAGTGGTGAAAAAATTATTTTTATTTTGTTTCCACTAACTTAAACCTGAAAATAGCATATTTCTCGAAAAGTGGGCGTCGCCCATGGTCAAGCGAGATATCAAATGAAAGCTTATGCTAGCACGCAACTTTTGACACCAATCAGGATATCTTTCTGAAGAGGGGAAGTACGCCCCTGTCACGGTCGAAAGTGGTGAAAAAATTATTTTTATTTTGTTTCCACTAACTAAAACCTGAAAATAGCCCATTACTCGAAAAGTGGGCGTCGCCCATGTTCAAGCGAGGTATCAAATGAAAGCTTATGCTAGCACGCAACTTTTGACACTAATCAAGATATCTTTCTGAAGAGGGGAAGTACGCCCCTGTCACGGTCGAAAGTGTTGAAAAAATTATTTTTATTTTGTTTCCACTAACTAAAACCTGAAAATAGCCCATTACTCAAAAAGTGGGCGTCGCTTATTGTCAAGCGAGGTATCATATGAAAGCCTATGCTGGCACGCAACTTTTTACACCAATCATGATATCTTTCTGAAGAGGGGAAGTACGCCCCTGTCACGGTCGAAAGTGGTGAAAAAATTATTTTTATTTTGTTTCCACTAACTAAAACCTGAAAATAGCCCATTACTCTAAAAGTGGGCGTCGCCTATGGTCAACCGAGGTATGATATGAAAGCCTATGCTGGCACGCAACTTTTGACACCAATCATGATATCTTTCTGAAGAAGGGAACTACGGCCCTGTCACGGTCGAAAGTGGTGAAAAAATTATTTTTATTGTGTTTCCTCTAACTAAAACCTGAAAATAGCCCATTACTCTAAAAGTGGGCGTCGCTGGCACGCAACTTTTGACACCAATCATGATATGTTTCTGAAGAGGGGAAGTACGCCCCTGTCACGGTCGAAAGTGGTGAAAAAATTATTTTTATTTTGTTTCCACTAACTAAAACCTGAAAATAGCCCATTACTCAAAAAGTGGGTGTCGCTTATTGTCAGGCGAGGTATCATATGAAAGCCTATGCTGGCACGCAACTTTTTACACCAATCATGATATCTTTCTGAAGAGGGGAAGTACGCCCCTGTCACGGTCGAAAGTGGTGAAAAAATTATTTTTATTTTGTTTCCACTAACTAAAACCTGAAAATAGCCCATTACTCGAAAAGTGGGCGTCGCCCATGTTCAAGCGAGGTATCAAATGAAAGCTTATGCTAGCACGCAACTTTTGACACCAATCAGGATATCTTTCTGAAGAGGGGAAGTACGCCCCTTTCACGGTCGAAAGTGGTGAAAAAATTATTTTTATTTTGTTTCCACTAACTAAAACCTGAAAATAGCCCATTACTCGAAAAGTGGGCGTCGCCCATGTTCAAGCGAGGTATCAAATGAAAGCTTATGCTAGCACGCAACTTTTGACACCAATCAGGATATCTTTCTGAAGAGGGGAAGTACGCCACTGTCACGGTCGAAGGTGTTGAAAAAATTATTTTTATTTTGTTTCCACTAACTAAAACCTGAAAATAGCCCATTACTCGAAAAGTGGGCGTGGCCCATGGTCAAGCGAGGTATCATATGAAAGCTTATGCTAGCACGCAACTTTTGACACGAATCATGATATCTTTCTGAAGAGGGGAAGTACGCCCCTGTCACGGTCGAAAGTGTTGAAAAAATTATTTTTATTTTGTTTCCACTAACTAAAACCTGAAAATAGCCCATTACTCGAAAAGTGGGCCTGGCTTATGGTCAAGCGAGATATCGTATGAAAGCTAATGCTGGCACGCAACTTTTGACACCAATCATGATATCTTTCTGAAGAGGGGAAGTACGCCCCTGTCACTGTCAAAAGTGTTGAAAAAATTATTTTTATTTTGTTTCCACTAACTAAAACCTGAATATAGCCCATTACTCGAAAAGTGGGCGTCGCTCATGGTCAAGCGAGGTATCATATGAAAGCTTATGCTGGCACGCAACTTTTGACACCAATCAGGATATCTTTCTGAAGAGGGGAAATACGCCCCTGTCACGGTCGAAAGTGTTGAAAAAATTATTTTTATTTTGTTTCCACTAACTAAAACCTGAAAATAGCCCATTACTCAAAAAGTGGGCGCCGCTTATTGTCAAGCGAGGTATCATATGAAAGCCTATGCTAGCACGCCACTTTTTACACCAATCATGATATCTTTCTGAAGAGGGGAAGTACGCCCCTGTCACGGTCGAAAGTGGTGAAAAAATTATTTTTATTTTGTTTGCTCTAACTAAAACCTGAAAATAGCCCATTACTCAAAAAGTGGGCGTCGCCCATGGCCAGGCGAGGTATCATAATCTTATGTTGGCACGCAACTTTTGACACCAATCATGATATTTTTTTGAAGAAGGGAAGTACGCTCCTGTCACGGTCGCAAGTGTTGAAAAAATTATTTGTATTTTGTTTCCACTAACTAAAACCTGAAAATAGCCCATTACTCGAAAAGTGGGCGTGGCCTATGGTCAAACGAGGTACCATATGAAAGCTTATGCTAGCACGCAACTTTTGACACCAATCATGATATCTTTCTGAAGAGGGGAAGTACGCCCCTGTCACGGTCGAAAGTGGTGAAAAAATTATTTTTATTTTGTTTCCACTAACTTAAACCTGAAAATAGCATATTTCTCGAAAAGTGGGCGTCGCCTATGGTCAAGCGAGGTATCAAATGAAAGCTTATGCTAGCACGCAACTTTTGACACCAATCAAGATATCTTTCTGAAGAGGGGAAGTTCGCCCCTGTCACGGTCGAAAGTGGTGAAAAAATTATTTTTATTTTGTTTCCACTAACTAAAACCTGAAAATAGCCCATTACTCGAAAAGTGGGCGTCGCCCATGTTCAAGCGAGGTATCAAATGAAAGCTTATGCTGGCACGCAACTTTTGACACCAATCAGGATATCATTCTGAAGAGGGGAAGTACGCCCCTGTCACGGTCGAAAGTGTTGAAAAAATTATTTTTATTTTGTTTCCACTAACTAAAACCTGAAAATAGCCCATTACTCAAAAAGTGGGCGTCGCTTATTGTCAGGCGAGGTATCATATGAAAGCCTATGCTGGCACGCAACTTTTTACACCAATCATGATATCTTTCTGAAGAGGGGAAGTACGCCCCTGTCACGGTCGAAAGTGGTGAAAAAATTATTTTTATTTCGTTTCCACTAACTAAAACCCGAAAATAGCCCATTACTCTAAAAGTGGGCGTCGCCTATGGTCAACCGAGGTATCATATGAAAGCCTATGCTGGCACGCAACTTTTGACACCAATCATGATATCTTTCTGAAGAGGGGAACTACGGCCCTGTCACGGTCGAAAGTGGTGAAAAAATTATTTTTATTTTGTTTCCTCTAACTAAAACCTGAAAATAGCCCATTACTCTAAAAGTGGGCGTCGCCTATGGTCAACCGAGGTATCATATGAAAGCCTATGCTGGCACGCAACTTTTGACACCAATCATGATATCTTTATGAAGAGGGGAAGTACGCCCCTGTCACGGTCGAAAGTGGTGAAAAAATTATTTTTATTTTGTTTCCACTAACTTAAACCTGAAAATAGCATATTTCTCGAAAAGTGGGCGTCGCCCATGGTCAAGCGAGATATCAAATGAAAGCTTATGCTAGCACGCAACTTTTGACACCAATCAGGATATCTTTCTGAAGAGGGGAAGTACGCCCCTGTCACGGTCGAAAGTGGTGAAAAAATTATTTTTATTTTGTTTCCACTAACTAAAACCTGAAAATAGCCCATTACTCGAAAAGTGGGCGTCGCCCATGTTCAAGCGAGGTATCAAATGAAAGCTTATGCTAGCACGCAACTTTTGACACCAATCAGGATATCTTTCTGAAGAGGGGAAGTACGCCCCTGTCACGGTCGAAAGTGGTGAAAAAATTATTTTTATTTTGTTTTCACTAACTAAAACCTGAAAATAGCCCATTACTCAAAAAGTGGGCGTCGCTTATTGTCAAGCGAGGTATCATATGAAAGCCTATGCTGGCACGCAACTTTTTACACCAATCATGATATCTTTCTGAAGAGGGGAAGTACGCCCCTGTCACGGTCGAAAGTGGTGAAAAAATTATTTTTATTTTGTTTCCACTAACTAAAACCTGAAAATAGCCCATTACTCTAAAAGTGGGCGTCGCCTATGGTCAACCGAGGTATCATATGAAAGCCTATGCTGGCACGCAACTTTTGACACCAATCATGATATCTTTCTGAAGAAGGGAACTACGGCCCTGTCACGGTCGAAAGTGGTGAAAAAATTATTTTTATTTTGTTTCCTCTAACTTAAACCTGAAAATAGCCCATTACTCTAAAAGTGGGCGTCGCCCATGTTCAAGCGAGGTATCAAATGAAAGCTTATGCTAGCACGCAACTTTTGACACCAATCAGGATATCTTTCTGAAGAGGGGAAGTACCGGTCACGGTCGAAAGTGTTGAAAAAATTATTTTTATTTTGTTTCCACTAACTAAAACCTGAAAATAGCCCATTACTCAAAAAGTGGGCGTCGCTTATTGTCAAGCGAGGTATCATATGAAAGCCTATGCTGGCACGCAACTTTTGACACCAATCATGATATCTTTCTGAAGAGGGGAAGTACGCCCCTGTCACGGTCGAAAGTGGTGAAAAAATTATTTTTATTTTGTTTCCACTAACTAAAACCTGAAAATAGCCCATTACTCGAAAAGTGGGCGTCGCCCATGTTCAAGCGAGGTATCAAATGAAAGCTTATGCTAGCACGCAACTTTTGACACCAATCAGGATATCTTTCTGAAGAGGGGAAGTACGCCCCTGTCACGGTCGAAGGTGTAAAAAAAATTATTTTTATTTTGTTTCCACTAACTAAAACCTGAAAATAGCCCATTACTCGAAAAGTGGGCGTGGCCCATGGTCAAGCGAGGTATCATATGAAAGCTTATGCTAGCACGCAACTTTTGACACGAATCATGATATCTTTCTGAAGAGGGGAAGTACGCCCCTGTCACGGTCGAAAGTGTTGAAAAAATTATTTTTATTTTGTTTCCACTAACTAAAACCTGAAAATAGCCCATTACTCGAAAAGTGGGCCTGGCTTATGGTCAAGCGAGATATCGTATGAAAGCTAATACTGGCACGCAACTTTTGACACCAATCATGATATCTTTCTGAAGAGGGGAAGTACGCCCCTGTCACTGTCGAAAGTGTTGAAAAAATTATTTTTATTTTGTTTCCACTAACTAAAACCTGAAAATAGCCCATTACTCGAAAAGTGGGCGTCGCTCATGGTCAAGCGAGGTATCATATGAAAGCTTATGCTGGCACGCAACTTTTGACACCAATCAGGATATCTTTCTGAAGAGGGGAAATACGCCCCTGTCACGGTCGAAAGTGTTGAAAAAATTATTTTTATTTTGTTTCCACTAACTAAAACCTGAAAATAGCCCATTACTCAAAAAGTGGGCGCCGCTTATTGTCAAGCGAGGTATCATATGAAAGCCTATGCTAGCACGCCACTTTTTACACCAATCATGATATCTTTCTGAAGAGGGGAAGTACGCCCCTGTCACGGTCGAAAGTGGTGAAAAAATTATTTTTATTTTGTTTGCTCTAACTAAAACCTGAAAATAGCCCATTACTCAAAAAGTGGGCGTCGCCCATGGCCAGGCGAGGTATCATAAGCTTATGTTGGCACGCAACTTTTGACACCAATCATGATATTTTTTTGAAGAGGGGAAGTACGCTCCTGTCACGGTCGCAAGTGTTGAGAAAATTATTTGTATTTTGTTTCCACTAACTAAAACCTGAAAATAGCCCATTACTCGAAAAGTGGGCGTGGCCTATGGTCAAACGAGGTACTATATGAAAGCTTATGCTAGCACGCAACTTTTGACACCAATCATGATATCTTTCTGAAGAGGGGAAGTACGCCCCTGTCACGGTCGAAAGTGGTGAAAAAATTATTTTTATTTTGTTTCCACTAACTTAAACCTGAAAATAGCCCATTACTCGAAAAGTGGGCGTGGCCCATGGTCAAGCGAGAAATCATATGAAAGCTTATGCTAGCACGCAACTTTTGACACCAATCATGATATCTTTCTGAAGAGGGGAAGTACGCCCCTGTCACGGTCGAAAGTGTTGAAAAAAATATTTTTATTTTGTTTCCACTAACTTAAACCTGAAAAACGCCCATTACTCGAAAAGTAGGCGTACACCATGTTCAAGTGCAGTATTGTATGAAAGCTTATGCTGGCACGCAACTTTTGACAACAATCATGATATCTTTCTGAAGAGGGGAAGTACGCCCCTATCACATTCGAAAGTGTTGAAAAAATTATTTTTATTTTGTTTTCACTAACTAAAACCTGAAAAACGTCCATTACTCGAAAAGTGGCCGTGGCCCATGGTCAATCAAGGTATCATATGAAAGCTTATGCTGGCACGCAACTTTTGACACCAATCATGATATCTTTTTGAAGAGGGGAAGTACGCCCCTGTCACGGTCGAAAGTGTTGAAAAAATTATTTTTATTTTGTTTTCACTAACTTAAACCTGAAAAATGCCCATTACTCGAAAAGTGGGCGTGGCCCATGGTCAAGCGAGAAATCATATG